>CM063500.1:84884191-84891691 GCA_032207245.1 Pardosa pseudoannulata | reverse complement strand
AAATGACTAATGAGTGACATACTCAGAAAGCTTACATTTTTAATGTGGATTGAGTGAATTTGAAGCTTTCTTTTTATTCTACAAACCAATTTGATCGACTGTCTAGATTACAGGCGCCCTAGCTTTTATGCTCGAATTTTTTCTGCCTGGAATTCCTTTGATTCAACAAAGCCATTATCTCTCCGAGATAAATCGATTCGTTTGAAATAATATTTATTTTCTAAAGCCAGTAGATTTCTGCTCGTTGTACATTAGCTGCTCTTAATGTATGTAAATGCATGTTTGTGAAAGATTGTTTTTATTTACATGACATCATGACACAGACACAGTCAGTATCGAGTACAGTCTTTTATTTTTCTACTTAAACTAGCATATTGCCCGTCGTGTGACAGGATTAGTAAACTTTTTAATTTTCCAGAAGTGTAAAGTAACATATGAAGCAGGTAAAAAAAAATAGTTTGGGTTTTGGCTGAGAATTATCTGGAACAAGCTCAATTATTTGTCTATCTTCATACTCCTCTAATGTCTCCCGAGTCGAACGATGGCCGAATTGTTAGGGTGCTGGCCTTCGGAACCAGAGTTCGTGGGTTCGAATCCCACTGTGGCATGTATGTTCGTATCCGTTCGGAATCGGCTTTAACCAGTAGGTCCCGGTCTCGTTAGCCCTCGTGTTGCAAAAAGTAGACCGTCGCTCTCCGAACCAAACAAACTAAAGTCTTCCGATACTGTTTTTTTTTTTTTTGAGTGCTACGGACTACTTTTTGCAACACGAGGGCTAATGACACCGGGACCTACAGCTTAAAGCCGATTACAAATGGCTACGAACATACATACCACAGTGGGATTCGAACCCACGAACTCCGGTACCGTAGGCCAGCACTCTAAGCAATCGGCTATCGTTCGGCCTCCCGATGCTGTGAATGCAATTTATAATCACGTTGAATTCATTTAGCCAAACCCTTTGATTATGTATAAAAGACAAACACACAAACGAACAAACTTCTTAGTTTTCAAATACATACAACTTAAACGGTAGATAGTTATTAGTCCGTGAAATAAACTTCTAGACTTTTATGAAAAGAATTTGTTTTAATACCGGTGATAAATTATTCACTGAAACAAAAAATAATCGATGATTAAACTTAAAATTATCATATATGTACCTAATCTATTACTTAAGCTAAATATAAAAAAAATATTTACGTAATATCTAAGTTCAGTGATAAAATGCATGAAAATAATATTATTATAAAAACTAGCATATAACACGTCATATGATGAGATCAATAATATTTTTAATTTTCCAGAATTGTAAAGTACCCTATAAGGCAGATAAAAAAAAATGTTTTTTTTTTCTGAGAATTATCTGGTAAACGATAAATAAGTTGTTTATCTTCGTACTCGTCTAAAATCTTCCAATACTGTGAAAGCAGTTTAGAATCACGTTGAATTCATTTTGAAAGATAATTCAAAGTTTCGTAGCTACTTGAAAATTATCGTTAAGTTCTTCCCAATTTTTTTGCCATAGTAATTATTGGAAGTAAAGGAATGAAACTATCATTTCCACTACACCCTCGAGGTAGACATAATTTTTTGTTAATAGATGTGATAAAATTTTCATTGCAACAAAAAATAATCGATGATTAAATTTAAAATCATCACAGATGTACCAAATCTATTACTTAAGCTAAATGTAAAAATAAAATATTTACTTAATATCTAAGTTCAGTGATAAAACGTATGAACATAATGTAGACGGTATTTAATTAATATAAAATAAGAAATTATTAAATGACAGGATTAGAGGAATGAAGTAATAATGTTAGAGAAAAATGTTATTTTTACTTATTTATTATGGGATAAATTGATAAAATTAATCGCCTGATCTTAAGCGGGGAAAACAGGACTTGAAATAATGAAATTAAACGCTGAAAAAGGGGAGAAGGCAGGGAAATTCGAACTTTTAAAGACTTGCTTTGAATTTTGCTAAACCTAACTCATCAAGAATCTAATATGGATGTCTTTATCCATTCCAGGTCCAACTGTTTCATAAATTTGTGAACAGAAGGGCAAATAACTTAGGCTATTGTTATATAAAGGATAATCATTGCATACTTAATAATAATGATGAATTTCTAATGATGACTGAGGAAATTTCAAAAAATTCCGCTGATCAACAAAGTATTACCATATAAGTGAAAATCCACATGCGTACTCGTTTTTCGTTCGTAAATTCAGTGTAATTGAAGATATTGAGAGATTAAAATATTTTTGAACATGTTTAGAAAGTAAATAAATATGATAAAATAGATTTTTGGTTTAACGGGAGATTTATCATAAATTTTATCTACAGGATTTCATAATCAATATTTCATAAAAGTATCTCACCCAAAGGTTTATCAAAATATTTTAAAAAACTACTGACATTTTATGAGCAAAGCTGATATGCTAAGATCTTTAAACGTGTTTTTAATTATTTATTATAGAAGATAGAATTGACATTTCATAAAAAAAACAATGAGGTTAATTTTCCACTATTAATATTCTAAAGTATTTCATTATCTTTAAACTAATATAATACAAAATTACAAAACTGACATACCAAATATTTACAAATACAATCTTATAAAAATTTAATAAGTTTATTTAATAAAACATTTAAGTGCTGTTTTGTTGTAGATACTATTTCGTAATCTTATGTGGAAAAAAAATAAATGAATAACTGGATATTTTTTAGAGTGTACAAATATGAAAATCATTATATATACAGAAAAACACTATTGAAGTTTAAATTATAGAATTTTTTAGTTTACCTTTGTTAAAATTATATTTAAACAGTTTAAAACTCTCCTGCTGCATACGCTACGAAGTTAGCAAAACCCATTCAGTTAGCAATTAATCCCCTCTATAATAATAGCCTAAGTTATTTGTACGTCTGTCCTCGATTTTATGAAGCGGTTGGACCTGGAATTGATAGAGGCATCCATAGTTAGCAAAATTCAAAGAGAGTAATGTTTATCTTCTCCTAAACTATAGATACGATTCTAAAATAAATTAGTATAAATATGCTTCATATCACAGTGAAAAATACTGCCTTCTTTAAAACGTTCAAAATCCACCCCTTCCCCTCTTTTCGAGCTTTTAATGCCATTATTTCAAGTACTATTTTCCCCGGTTAAGAGCAGGCGATTAAATTTATCAATTTGCCCCATAATAAATAAGGCGATTTCACGCAGTAGAGCAAATTCTCAAATTATGACAATCCTGACTTTAGTTTCAAACGGAAATGCAGTTTATTGTTTGTCTATTGGCTATTAAACACGTGAAAATGAATGGGAAGGGCATTATAGTAGGTCGTGACGTTGCGACAAATTGCCTTATAGGTAAAAAATATTTTTCTAGCATTATGACGCCATTCCTTTAACCATCTCATTGAATCATTTCTTATTTTAAATTATTTAAATTATGCCTTATTTTCATACTTTTTATCATTGATCTTAGATATTACGTAAATATTTTTTTTTTATATTTGGCTTAAATAATAGGTTAGGTACATATGTGATAATTTTAAATTGAATCGTTGATTTTTTTTTGTTGCAATATAATTCTCAGCCAAAAAACAAACCATTTTTTACCTGACTCATAGCGTACTTTACAATTTTGGAAAATTAAAAATTTTACTGATCCCGTCATATGACGGGCTATATGCTGGTCTAAAAATAGTTTCAACAATAAAAGTGATGACACAACGGCAAGAAGACACATAAACAAACACCAGCAGGGTGATTTAAATGTCCCATTCTGCCAGTGTTTCTTTTTTATGTTATAGTTTTACAGGTTCTAATTCGAATATTTCAGTCGGGTTCATTTTAAACGAATCAGAAAATTCCAATAATTCTAAAAATGGAAAAAAAATCGATTTTTTTGAAAGTTTAAAGGTGATGTGTCCCCTTAAATATTAATGGATATCACGGGGGTCTTACATTAAATTTATGACGGATACTGCTTGGAATGTTTTTTGACAAACTGCAATCCTTGAACAATTTTTCAAACTACACCTCAAGTCAATCTGCCAGTGTGCCGTAGCAAAGTCCCCGTAAATCAAATTTTGTCTTTTGTTGCTATGCACTTAGAATCTTTGTATTGATATTTATCTTCCATCTCAACATGTATTCACATAAAGGAAGACTGATGAGTGGTGAGCTTTGAGACGTTAACATTTTTCAGTGTTGGTCGAATGACGTATCTGCTTTCTTTATATCTACGATTCGATATAATGGAAGATCTTGAATGCAGGCGCCTTAGCCCGTATACAGAGAAAATTTTCTGTCTGGTATTTCTTTGACTCGAAAAAGCCATTAGCTGACAAACCTTTAAAAAATGTTTATTTTCAAAAGTTCCGATTGGTTTCCCATTACTTGCGCTTTATGCAGGTATATATGAGTGCGTGTAATATATCAAAATTATTCAACTTTATTATTTTCTTAAATACCTTCTCTCTTAAATACCTGCCTCCCATTCTAATTCCTTAAAATCTTTTTCCCAGCCTCTAAATGTCTTAATCAAAGGAGTGTCTTCGACTTAAAGTTCTTTCGATACATTTCCCGAAGCTCTCTGTCCTATAAAAATAAATTTTCTATCTATTCAACACGTTTACTAGCTGTCGCCGGCAAATAACTCCGCGTTTTTTCTGATCTTACACTTAAATTTGCTGAGTAAGTGGGAAAATTCTTTCTCTCTTTGCTCTTGGATGCACCTCTATTCGATCAGAGTGATTTTTCTGTTTTTTCCTCTTGTCTGTTGTTGACTAGTAAAAATGTCCGTTTTAGCAGCTCTGAAATAAAGTTTTCATTCGACTTGTGCCGTTCTCTTCAATGTCGGTGGACTGTATTTTCATTACTGCTAGCCGTTTAACTTTCTTCTTTCCTAGTAGCCAAGGCAAGTAAAAACAGTAGGCGCTACATAATTATTGTGACCATAGGAAATAATTTATTACATATATGTGTGTGTTATAATTTATACTTAATAATTTATTATTGATACCAATATTATATCTTAATCACACATACTTATACACTTGAGTATGTAGAATTTAATGAAGCATACTTATGTATAATTGCTTATAGATCCATGTTTTACATAAATTTAAAATGATTAATTTTATATACCTAATAAAACAGATTTTTATGAATTTTCATAGTCTTTATTAATCTAGAGCTATAATGTTATATCTGGCATCTAGAATCCAGAATAAGTATCATTTTATATAATAACGGTATCGATTTGATTATAATTTAACTGAAAAATTCAGTTGTTATAATGTTGAATTACTACTCTAGATTTTTAATATAATAATAAGATTAAAAGGGCATGGATATTCGTAGCCGTTTGAAATCGGCATTAAGCGGTAGGTCTAATTAGCACTCGAGTAGTAAAAGAGTAAGTCAAAGCCCTCCAAAATATATCATATAAATGAGCAATACTATAGTTTTATATTGTTCATTAACACAATGCTAATATAACATATACCAAATTAGAATTCCATGTAGGTCATTATTTCAAATTCTAGAATCTTTGTCAGTTATGCCATATACTGAAACATATTAAATTAATTACATATCTCGAGATCTAAATACAAAGCAGATGTCATTATTGAATTCATGTTGTTCATAGTGACTTTAGTTAATCTGCGGTACATGGAATTTTACTATAGTATTAATAAGAATAAACATTGTTAAATTTTATTGTATAAACATCGATTAAACTATTGGGAAAATTTACTAAACAAATACTACAAAATATCTTTGAGCAGAATCAGTTTAGACTCATGAATAAATATTATTGCACAATTTCGATCAGAATTTTGCAATAATTTTTTCATTTATTTATTTTTTACTTTTATATATGCTTAATTTCTAAAAATTAACAACTTCCATTCCAAAATCTCCAAATATTTCTCTTTTACATATGTATCACTTCGAGAAACATGAGATTCCCTTGTATGTTAAATAAAACTACATCTTAAATATAATAGATAGACAAAGAACAAAGAGTTTCAACTCTTAACAAAACAGTGATTAACAAAAGTCATAGTAGGCTTTGCCTTTCTAGAGAATTCTTTCCAAGCCTTATTAGGAATGTTATTACTATACATAAACAACATTTTAATACCCTGAAATAAAACTTTTAAGCTAAAGATTTATTTGAAATCGTAAAGTTCTTCGTTAGCGAAATTGAGCTGCTCTGAGATTCTTTTCCATTATTGTACTTACTGAATTAGGTTTTGAATTTTTACTCTTATCAGACATTTTAACATAAAGATGGCAGATCCATGCTAAAATCTCTTAAAAGTAGTTACCTATAATGCGTTCTTTTTACGTCATGATTTTATTCAAGTGCACAAATGATAAAGTTTCTGTTTTATTTAAATGTATTTGTAGTAGTAGAGAGAACTACAGTGTTTCTAACTTTTATCGCATAATATAAAATCTGATTATTTGTTTTATCTTTATAAAAATTTGGTGCAGATTGTAATGTAAGTAATATTCCCAAAAGAAATAAATGTGATATGGGTAACTACTATTTCCATATGGAAACCCCTGAGAAACTAAACTTTTTTAAAACTGTCTGTTAAGGTCAAGACATATATATATATATATATATATATATATATATATATATATATATATATATATATATATATAATATATATATATATATATATATATATATATATATATATATATATATGTATGTATATATATATATATGTATATATATAGACATATATATATACATATATATATACATATGTCTATCTATATATATATATATATATATATATATATAAAATATACATATATATACATATATATATACATGTTTTCTTTGTGTGTTTGTGTGTGTCTTAATTTATACTTACCAATCTATTATCGATATCAATATTATATCTTAAACAATCGTACACTTGAGTATTTAGAGTTTAATGACGCATACTTATGTATGCTTGCTTATATATCCATGCTTTACATTCATTGAAAATGATTAATTGTGTATAGATCTAAATAAACAGATTTTTATGCATTTTCATAGTCTTTATTAATCCAGAGCTAAAAGTTATATCTGACATCTAGAATACAGAATACGTATAGTATCATTTTATATAATAACTGAATCGATTTGATTATATCTTAAATGAAAAATTCAGTTTTTATAATGTTGAATTACTACTCTAGATTTTTATTATAATAATAAGGTTAAAAGGGCATGGATATTCTTAGCCGTTTGAAATCGGCATTAAGCGGTAGGTCTCATTAGCGCTCGTTTAGTAAAACAGTAAGTCATAGCCCTCCAAACTATATCATATAAATTAGGAATATTATAGCTTTATATTGTTCATTAACACAATGCCGATTTAACCTATACCGAATTAGAATTCCATGTAGATTGTTATTTCAAATTCAAGAATCTTTGTCAGTTATGCGACATACTGAAACATAT
>CM063500.1:84876691-84879191 GCA_032207245.1 Pardosa pseudoannulata | reverse complement strand
AAACTAATTCCTCCGACTGAATTGTTTTTTTTAATATGTATAAAAGTGTAAATAGGAAGTAAAAATGATAATCAGGCCATCATGCCAAAGGGACCATACTCGATTAAAGATCTGCCTAACAGGGCGTCTTGGTCTTAAAAAGAAAATGGTGTTAGAACTGCCGCTGAAGATTTTGAACTGCACACTCTTTCCTCGCTCTCTCTCTGAGGAGGCCCGCAGATTTCTCTAAAAAAGTTCGTTGGACAGCGTTCGTTGCATGGGCTAAAGATGGCTACTCCACGGTTATCAACCCTTCTTGACCAATTGTTTCGAAGGAGGGCTACTCGCATTACTTTTGCTCTAAGTCAGTTTCACGCTGGCGTTGTAGAATTGTAACTCTTTGTTACACGGTCGTAAATACCGGATAATCCACAATTCAGGACTATTAACTCTACATTTAAAAAAAAACCTCTTGAAGAAAAAAAAAATCTGACTGTGTTTTTAAAACACAATAAAAGAAAAATTTATTTCCTTCCATTCGAATCAATCGGAGATATTAGATTTCCGATTAATTATAGATTGGATATATAAAAATCTGTTTCAAAATCACGTTAAGAACTGCTATTGTGAAATAAATGGATTAAAACTAGCTAATTCTATAATGACTAAGACATATTCCACAATAAAAATGAATTAAGGATGTAATAGCAACAATCCAGTCTAATGCCTAGATCTGCACTGACCGTGGACGGTGAAGACTGACATTGCTAATACATTTACCTGAAAATGTAGGATCTCTTCTGCCTCTCTCCGTATTTGTAGGAAGAAATTGTATGTATATTTTCTTTTCCTTTAACCGATACGGATTATTAGCATTCTGGTCAACTGGATTTTTACTGCATTCAATTGGGGGACAACGTCATTGGCATCCGGGACCACGAGTTCGAACCGTACGTGTCCTCTAGGTAGTGTTAATGAGATACACCTCAGGGGTATAACTCCTTTAGGTGTCACGAGCCAGACGTGTCTTAGTGATTTGAGTCTTCCGTTATTCCTAGTAGTCTCGAGCTTACCTATGTAGAGTTTTCTCATTACTGGGTTTGATAAAATTAAAATCGGACCATGACGGAACTCTCGTAGGTCAGCAGCAGTTTTATAACTTGTGGTTGCTGTCGTGGCGTGCTGGTCTTCAGTTTGTTGCTGATGTATGTCTTCAGATGGGTCAGGGTAAAAATTGACTTACTGCTGGCATGTGTGGTAGTCTCGAGCTTACCTTTGTAGAGTTTGCTTGTTACTGTATTTGACAAATTAAAATCGTACTATGACGGAACTTTCGGAAGGTCAGCAACAGCTTTATAGCTCTTGTGGTTGCTGTCGTGGCGTACTGGTCTTCAGTTTGTTGCTGTATGTCTTCGGATGGGTCAGGGTAAGAATTGACTTACTGCTGGCATGTGTGGTAGTCTCGAGCTTACCTTTGTAGAGTTTGCTTGTTACTGTATTTGACAAATTAAAATCGTACTATGACGGAACTTTCGGAAGGTCAGCAACAGCTTTATAGCTCTTGTGGTTGCTGTCGTGGCGTACTGGTCTTCAGTTTATTGCTGATGTATGTCTTCGGATGAGTAAGCGTAAGAATTGACTTACTGCTGCCATGTGTGGTAGTCTAGAGCTTACCTTTGTAGTGTTTGCTCTTTACCGGGTTTGACAAAGCTAAAATCGGACCATGACGAAACTCTCGTAGATCAGCAGCAGCTTTATAGCTGTTGTGGTTGCTGTCGTGGCTTACTGGTCTTCAGTTTGTTGCTGCTGTATGTCTTTGGGTCAGCGTAAGAATTGACTTACTGTATCAAATTAATATTAATACCTGATATTGCATTCGATTCCAAGTAAGAGACATTTAGTGTCACTGTAGTCTTAATGGGAAATATTTGATTGGGTTCACTAACATAAACGTTCATTAATAAGACCAACACCTACTAGAAAACGTGATTTGAACTATCTATAAATAATTTTGCAAATATTTAAACGAAATCAAATATACAGGGCAATATCAAGTTATATCTTCAAAGATAAAATAGTTTTTCATTTACTTTTATTAAAAAATAGAAAAGTTTAGTACAATAAAGTTAAGTAAAATAAAATACTAAGACAACAATATAACAAAATAGTAATACATAGTAAAATATTATTTACCGCAGTTTTGACAATGAGTTATTTATTGATATGAACCATTTTTGTAGTTTTATTTGTAAAATAGCTAGAGACAGTTAGAGATTATTTTTCATTACATCGCAGTCTCGCCAGGAAATTGACAGGTGGAAGAGAAAAACAGAATCAAGAGCAAAATTTCCTAAGAATTAAATTCAAGGAGAATCTACAGCGAGGAACTGAAAATGTCTTACGCATCTGTCAGGTTACACGGTCCATTGCGAGATATCAAAAATTACTAAAGCTATTGCTTTTTTTATTCTTAATGAGTCTAAATTATATTTCAGTAAATCAGTTAGACATATTAACATTT
>CM063500.1:84861691-84869191 GCA_032207245.1 Pardosa pseudoannulata | reverse complement strand
AAGGGGTTTAAATGAAGTATTTTACGTCTTGAACTGTAGTCTTTATAATAAAATCTGCTAGAATTTGGTCAAATGTACAATTATGATAATACCCACCATGAGTAAATTTACCGATCATGAATGAATGAATAAATGCATAACAAAATTAAAAACTTTTAATTAAAAAGTTCTTATAACCATATGAAAATAACTTCCGACTTAAAATATTGATGAGATTTGAGTAAAAACTGTTTCTGATTTCCGTATAATGAAAAGATAATAAATAACTTTGTGCATTGGTCAGAGGTTTTTATGTATAGCAAATTCTCCTATGCATATTCTTATATTTACAAGCTGGCGAATTATATTCTATATAAAGTACTTTTTCTCAATTTTTTCTTAAACTTAATGAATTATTCATTAAGTGTTAAAAACACATTTTTCAAAACCGCATTTTAACATTTAAAATATTTTGGACATTAGTTTAGATTTATATATGCGTAATAATTTCCCTTTTTTTAGTTAATCGTTCTACTTGCTGCTTTGTTTCAGCCGCAAATTGAATTTTAATGACACGGCTGTTTACGCATACATTGATTTGGTTTAAGGCAACAACTGTAATCAATCATTTTCGAGACATAGTTGCGTCTTAAAAGTTTAAATTCCGGAATAATGCAACAAGATTCTTATCATATAGTGTAATTTATACATAAATAGGCATATATATATATATATATATATATATATATATATGTCTGCATGTCATGTCCTGGTTAAAAAATCATGAAGGGTCCATTATTGTAATCCTAAGGTCTTTATTTATCCTTCATATTCCAGTACATGAGGTCATATTACGCATACTTAACCCCTTAAGAAACAGTTTTTTTTAAAGGCCGGCCAAAAAAATATCATTTTTTTAAGTAAACAACACAATTTAGAACGTTGTTTTGCCAAGAATATTACAAAAATACAAAAATAATCAAAATTTTTATTACAATTTTGGATTTTGATAACATTGCCGAAAATAGCCGAATATTGTAATATTGCATGCACATCGACGTTTTATTTATCTTTCTTTCCGAATTCCCATTTCAGGATAAACATGATTATCAGTTAAAATACTTATTTATACTTTTCAAACATAAATAATAACAATACTAGTATTTATAAAATTAATCAAAATTTTTCTTTTGTGTGATATATTTCGAAACAAGGTGCAGCACATAGCCCAACATTGCAACTATTACACATGTAACGACTCTCTTTTGTTTTCCTTTTTTCCTTTGCTATCTCTTTTAGCACAACACACACCGAAATATCTACAAAAGTACAACGTCTCTCGAATTATCTCGAGTGTGCACAGTTTGACTAAATTAGCTCGCTCGAGTTAACTCGATTGTGCAAGTTAAGGGGCTAATACGAAGTACTATTGCGGCATAAAGTCTGATATAAGAGCTACTGATCTTAAATACTTGACTAGTGTGACAGACACGACTAGTTTAACTCACGCCTGAGAACATACTAGCTGACTAGCTGACGGCTAGGAGAGAATACACTAACTAGCTATCTGACTGATGGGGAGAGAATATACTAACTAGAATATACTAATAGTTAGCTGACGCCTGGGGAGAGAATGTCTCCTTTTCTAACAGACGGCTGGATACAGAATATAAACTCTTTATCGGAACTATAAAATCTTACACTATGGGGTTTTTTTTGGGGGGGGGGTGTTTTTGTGGCTGATCATTTAGAATTTGAGAGGGCGTGTTTGGAGCGTTCATGGACCTCTTCAATGGTTCTTGTGTTTTTCCTTTTTGTTTTCAGTCTAGGCGTACAGATAGCTTGGGACTCTATACTGTGTGGCACAGGTGGCTGGCGTGGGGAATAACTCAGGCCAGTTAGTGACTCTATAGTGTCACGGGGAATTTACCCATTAGATTTTAAGACTTCTGTAATGTCAAAAGGGATTATAATTGCAACTTCATAGCCCACAGGTGGTTCACATCTGTTTGTTTGCTAGAGGTCTTGTTTGTTTCCCACACTTTGGGTCTTAGTAAGGTTTTATTCCCTTATTACTTGTTGTTGTTTTTTTGGGGGGCGGCTTATTCCTAGATCTGTTATTCCTATATTGCACTATTTCAATATTACAATATTATTCCTTTCCTATATTATATGCATATATGTATATGTATATGTATTTGTGTATAGATGCAACACGGCGAAAATTATTCCACCCGTCACAACAGATGAAGCCCCATTGTATTCACTTTCCCCGGTCTTCCTGGGCAAGGAGAAGCCTAGCTGCTAGACTACTGACGTGAACAATCATGACACATTGCAGAGAACGGCGAGTCTGTGAAAGAACTTTAACTTTTATTAAGAGAACCTGTTTTACGCAGACACAGACTGGAAGTCCATGCAGCAGCAACTTGCTTTTTAACCCAGTCATTACAACAGACCCATAACGGCTACCAAGCCACAGTTGATTTACGAGAAGACCGTCATGGTTCGAAGATTAATGTGGTCCAACCCAGTAATGAGGAAACTCTACAAAGGTAATCACTACCATTAACTCTAAGAAAAGATCTCTAAACCCCGTATGAGTGAAATCCGTATATACCTAAAGGAGGTATACCCTTGATGTTGTCTCTAATTGATCACTATCCAGAGAACACGTAAGGCTTGAGCTCGTGGCCACAGACTTAGCGGAACTTTGATCATTGAAAAATGAACCGGGGTTTGGTTTGGTTTGGAGCACTACGGAAGATGTAACCCATTTAGCCCCACCCAAGGAGCACATGTTGCTTAAGGTATGCTACGGGCATGAATAACATTACTCCCGCTGGGTCCTCGTAATTTAGAAACAGAAACCAAGCAGAAGACCCCCCCAGGCTTGGCCTGCCACCCCCACTGGTATCGTTTGAGAACTTGGAGGACATTGTGACCACGAACCTATTTCACGTGCTCCAGTCACTTTTAACGAACACGCTGGATCTTCGGCTGACTCAGGTTCCGAACCCTCAACCACTCAGTTACGAGATCTCTGCCTTTGCTGACTTAGCTACCACGGCTTATATTAATAAATAATGAAGCTGAAAAATAGAATATTTGAAGTCTTTATTAATATATTAAAAAAATATATGTATATATTTATATATATGTGTGTGTCTGTGTGTGTAACGTGGGTAGTTTATGTCTACCGGAGACAATTGTAAGTTGGAGGTCAGATCAGTTGATCTAATAGTGTGCATTTGAGTAGATGATTAACTAACCAGTAGATATGTATGGAATAATTGAATCAATTGTATTCTTTCCTATAATTCTCTAAGTTTCATTGAGGTGTGTCCCACGGTTGTTGAAAATTGAAACAAAAAAAAAATGAGTGAGTGGAGTGAAGAAAAGGGAAGTAGCTCATCTGAACGTTAGTACTTGTGTGTTGCAACTGTCTTTAAGGCCTCAAGCGAAAAATAAAGCGTTGTTGCGTTTTAATCTTCTGTTATCTTAAAAACTGAAGGATTAGTGCCGAAACTGGGGAGAATGAAACTAACAGATAGAGCTGTCAAAGAGAACTGTAGAGATAACATTACAGAGTTTGAGATTTCACCTTAAAAATGGAAGTATTATTGCCACAACTGGGAAGAATTAAACTAACAGATAGACTTGTCAAAGAGAACTGTAGAGATAAAATTACACAGTTTTAGATTTCATTCTTATTTTTTATTTAATTTCCTAAAAAAGGAATGAGTTTTGTTAACTAGCTTTTTCAATATAAACAACATTTTTACTCAAACCTTCCAGTTATAATTTAGTAACTTATGCATTTAGAGAACAACCCACATATTGAAAATAAAGAAATGTTTTTGATTACCCTATATTATAAATACCTAAAAAAGATTTATAACTTCTGATTCTTTATTAATTTCCTAAAAAGGGAATTTGAGATTTGTTCACTAACTTTGTCCATATAAATAACTTTCTTAGACAAAGTTCCCAGTAATAAATTTATAACTTAATCACTTAGGGTACAACCCATATATTGAAAATAAAACATTGTTTTTGATTACTCTATATTATAAATGCCTAAAAGAGATTTGTAACTTTTGCATAACACTCATATGACCATTGATAATGCGTTCAGGAATTTTTATAAAGTATAGCTCATATTCCAAGATATAAATGTGTCTTCAAAACAATACAATTTTTTACTTTTCTCACAATTCATTCAAGTTTATAGCAACGGTTTATGAGCCACATGCAACAGAAAGTTAGGTAACAAATCCTCATACATTATTATTATTTAAAAATAAGTCTAAAATATAAAGTGTCCTTAGTGGTTTGGCTCTTCATTCAATATTTTGGAACAGAAAATAATTTACAAGCAACTTAATTCTAAAACAACACTGTAACAATGAGGTATGAGGACATTACACTAACAACAACTGAAAATGTTTATCTGAATATTTTTAAACTCTTCTAATATTAAAACTATATTTTACTAAGCTCCTTAAATACTTAACTTTAATACAATGGAAAGGAGGATAGCAATAAACTTTCAAAGTCACAAAAGAAATATGACTTGAATAATCTTAATAGCATTAAATGAATAATAAATCTCAATTTATCGGTTTTAAAATTCTCATTAATGCAGTTAAATTGACTATAATTGCCATTCCAACTCATTTCATGCTATAATATAAAAAAAAACATAAAAATCAATATTGAGTCATTTGATCGACCAGAAAATTATATCTGATAAAAAATCACTTTTACTGCGCATTGTTTGTAGAAAAAAATAAATACGTATTTTTAAATTGATTTTAATAAGTATTCCTTATGTATGTATATGTATTTATATGTATGTATGCATATATATGTGTATACATATATGTGTGTGTATATATATATATATATGTGTGTGTGTGTGTGCGTATATATATATATATATATATATATATATATATATATATATATATATATATATATATATATATATATATATATATATATATATATATATATATATATATATATATATATATATATATATATATATATATATATATATATATATATATACTACAAAGTTAAATGTATACGTGTAATATTAAAAGTTAAAAATTCATTTCGAACGCATGGAAATATTTGTGCAAATTAAGTGTGCTTATGGAATTCGTAGTCATTTAAAGCATTGTGATGACCTTTTTAATGTTCAAATCTCTTTAAGGACTTCAAATTCCAGGTATTCTCCAAGATATTTGGTTAATGGGAAGGAGTCTTTAAAGTAAAATCTCGAAAGACATTTACGAAAATCTTTATATATAAAATTTTTCTGTTCGTGTGTTCGCAGTAGAACTCCTTCTAAACGTCTGGACTGATTTTGAAGAAATTTTGTGTATGTAATTAAGTTGATTCAAGAATGGTTTAGATTCACAATCCGATAGAAAATTTTTTTATTAAATATCCAAAATTGCGTTGTTATCGAAATTATCATAATGTCACTTGAAACCTTTCACTGTCAACGTACCTGCGCGCAGTGGTGAGCGCAGCGGGCTTCAGTACCAGAAGTCCCCGTATGGAATCCCCATACAGGCGATATGAGAATTTTAATTTAATGTAATTACGTTTGTGATGACTGTACGCGCAGTGGTGTAAAGTATTTTTAAAATAGTATTTTTCCTTACTGTAACTTCCAACGTGCCTGCGTTGCAGTGGTCAGCGCAACGGGCTTCAGTACGAGAAGTACCAGGATCGAATCTCCGTACAGGCGATGAAGATTAGAATGAGGAAGGTAATTTTAATTTAGTATAATTACAATTGTGATGACAGTATGCGTGGTGGCGTCAAGATTTTTAAAATATTTTTTTCCTTATTTTTCTATCAAAATGGTCCAGTATATAATTTATTTATAAACATTTTACAATTTTTGGATTAACCCTCTGACTGCTCAATTTGTAAACCGAAATCTCTTTAAAAATTTCGTATAATTTTGTTGCATATTTTAAGTATATATATATATATATATATATATATATATATATATATATATATATATATACATATATATATATACATAGATATACATATATACATAATATACATATATATACATATATATATATGTGTGTGTGTGTGTATATGTATATATATGTATATATATATATATATATATATATATATATATATATATATATATATATATATATATATATATATATATATACATATATATACACACATATATACATATATATACATATATACATATATATCATATATATATATACATATACATACATATATATATATATATATATATATATATATATATATATATATATATATATTAGAAAATTAAAATACGTATTTTGTTTTCTAGAAAAGATTTTTTATATTAATTTTTATCATGAGTAACAACTCTGTCAGAAAAACTATTTTCAGGTGTTAACACGAAGAAAATTTATTTTTTAATAAATTTTAATTGAATTACAGTTAGTTTCTATTTATAACATAATATCTATAATTCTATTATTTAATATAACTATAGTTCGCGTCATATAGTGCTATTTATTACATAATTAAACGCCTAATTTTGCTACATTTGAATTGCCCTTGGAAATCGCGGGATGAGCAGTTAGAGGGTTAACAGCCTTAATACAGGACAACATCTGTCGTGTCATCTAGTTTTATGTGTAAATCCTGTTTTCTAACAATTTATATGAGGAAAAGGATTGAAGAAGAAAATATTTTTTTTATAAATTAGAATACAGTATTTTTGAAGAATAATACTATGTAGAAAGAAAGACTGTATTAATCTGAAACACTGAAATTTTAATACTTAATGTCATTTATGCAGATTACTAAATTACCCTTTCATCCCTCTTTTTTCTCTTTTAAAAGTATTTTAATAAGCGATACTCATCATCTGGTACATTTGAAAGCCTAATTAATCTAAGAAAAATATTCAGAAAACTAAACGTATTCTGTTGTATTCATTTTAAGATTGCATTTCCATATGTCAAATATGAAATGGAAGAATATAAAATGGAAAATTAAACAATGAATTTCTTTAACCCATTAACTCTTAGCCTTATTATCTGAGGACAGTAAAAAAATAGTAGTTTTAACATTTTCTTGAAACAATTGTTTCTTTTTAATGAAGGTAGTCAACATTTCTATGAATAATCCCATAAAACTCCAATACCTTCAATTACTTAGAATTATGTTGTCTAGATTGACATTTTATGATTTTTCCTGTCTCCCACGTGAATTTACTTTTTTATATCGGCTGAAATCATGGCAAATAGTTATATGCATTATAAAATTTCTCGTTATTATACAGTGTTCAAATACATTAACTGTTAAATTTCTTGACTATTTTAAGTAAAATTTAATCTATTTAAGTCATCTATTATCTGTTATCAGTAAAATTTAATTAAAATCATGACATATTACTTTTCTCATGAATATCTACTCTTGATGTTTTAGTGACAGCTCAATACTAATGAGCACAGGGTGTAATAT
>CM063500.1:84854191-84856691 GCA_032207245.1 Pardosa pseudoannulata | reverse complement strand
GTTTAATACAGCATTTTAGAAATGGAAGCTCGCTTTAACCCTTTGACAGTTTCATTTTTTTCCAGAATTCGATCAGAAAAATGCCACATTTTTTATTGCATTTTTTTGTTCATTTAACATTTTTAAGTAAAGATATGTTATTAAAATTAACATTTCGAATATTTTTAAGCATTTATTACAACTTTTTTTCTTTCTATGAAAGCATCATAGAACTAAATTTTACCTTTAGTCTCATCGACATTTAAATTAATTTTTGGATTACCAGTGAAAGTAAATCTAAGAGGTGGATCCGAAGGATTATCACTATTAATTTTTAAAAAATTTCTTGCTTGACTGATTCCATTTGTACTACTCTCAGAGTCACTACTATCCAGGTCATCTAGTAAACTTTCGCTATTATTTACAGATAATTCAGTTTCTGATTCCTAGTTACAGTTCGAATCACAAGAAATTAGCTCCGTATGCTCTGAATTACCCATTATTTAAAAGTAAAAATATATTATTCAACTCTTACATCAATAAAATTATCAGGCGGTTAGTAAATTATAACCAGAAAGCTATACACTGAAAGATAACAATTCGTCTTCTGATACAAAACAGGCGAAAACACCCGCGCTTTTGAACCAATCAGAGTAGAAAATACAATAAACTGAAAACTATCATTTACTGGCCATATTTACTAATAATTTGTAACTAAAATTGGAAAAAATACCCGTAAAAATTTGCCCGTACGCCGTACGGGCGAATCAGTAAAGGCCCGAAAGCTGTGCCCGCACGTCGTACGGGCAATACAGGGAGGTGGTTAAAAGAACTTTTTACATACTTGTGACAGTTAATTTACTGTTTAAGAGGTTAAAAAACGATATTTTTGTGGACTCTAATTAATCGACTTGAAAATTTTAGCCTCAAAATTCAAACTCATTAGCGTTAAGTGAGAAAACGGAGAGGCTCGTAGACACTTAACTGGACGGTATACAAAAGCTGCTGTGAAAAAGCAATTAACAGATGCTGCTGATGTCATACATTCAGTTTCTAGGCAATAAAAATGGAATATTTGCAAGAAATAATTCCATTCACCCATCAGCTTTGGGAACAATTACGGGCAACCATTTTCAAGGAACAACAAATTAATCTCTCCCACCCCTATGGTTATTTTGGTTTTGGTTTTGGAGTGCTACTGTCTACTTTTTGCAACACGAGGCTAATGAGACCGGGACCTACTGCTTAAAGCCGATTCCCAACGGCTACGAACATCCATGCTATAGTGGGAGTCGAACGCACGAACTCCGGTTGCGAAGGCCAGCACCCTAACCATTCGGCCATAGTTCGGCTCCCACCCCCTATGTGATACACTTCTAGAATGGGTAGAAGAATCCTTAACATGGCATAAAAATATATTGAAAACTGCATTCCACCTGTAGCATACGTGATGCTACAAAAGGTTGCTATTCTTGATCTATATCCTATACTATAATACGAGGAATGGTTGTCAAGTCGAAAATCGCCCCAGAATTAATAAACTGTAGTAAACTTGGGGATCTGGGGTTTTTGGTCACGAGGAATCGATTGGCATCGGTTTTGACGCGCTAAGGTTACGTAGTTCGGCGCTACAGATAGGGCCGGGTTCGAACCCCGGTGCGGGCAAACTTTTTTCTCATGCGTCCAAACCAAGTGAAAATTGGTACCCGGGGGTTTTCGACCACGAGGAATCGATTGGCTGTAGTTCTGACGAATTAATAATAATAATAATAAAAGTCTTTATTGATTTGTCTTTATTCCTTGATATCGGTTTCCATTTTATTTTCTATCAACTCTAAATATTAAATTAATGTAGCAAAGTATATATAACACATAAACGATATAGTAAAAAAAAAATAATGCAAACAAAAATTTTGAAAACCAACCACAAAAAATTAAAAAATAATGCTTCACTAACGTGCCGAAACAACCTCGCCGTTCAATTTCCAAAGCCACACTAAACACAGAGCATATAACTTATCAAAGTCCGTCACCGCGTGCCGCTCTGACGCGCCAGTGCGTCGGTGGCAGCGAACGTGTTAAGGAACTGATTTCGATTTCAAATCACCGTCAACAAAGTTCGACATTTCAACATTCATCAGATTTCAAGCTACATTTTCAACATGCAGAACGCACCTCTACATGAAATGCTTCAAGGAGCCGGAATTTTGGAACAACAAGCGATCAACTCAATTATACCCGCAAATGGACAACTAGAAGATACCGTCATTGTCAGAATGCTTCTCCATTACGCCGAACAAGCTTACCCGACCGTCAAAGTTGCCGTACTTCACCCTGAATTTGTCGCACGCTTCTACGTTACAACAGCGGATGGCGCTTATGAAGGAATGGCTCTTCTCAACAATATCAGCGACCAGAACAAGGCTTCTAACTATCTATACGGCGTTCAACAAGGATTCGACGTGCTAATCATTCCCATTTACAAGAGAGTTCAAATGGATAGAGGCGAGCACTGGATGCT
>CM063500.1:84841691-84846691 GCA_032207245.1 Pardosa pseudoannulata | reverse complement strand
CATTTATAAAAAATACTATTGAGATGCAGATCCACCTATTATAACTATTATTAAAACTAGGGAGTTGCTAATAGATCACCATATAAAAAACTCGGAGTAAGTTTCGTGCTGAAAAATAGTGTTATAGACCAGAATGGCAATTATATGGCACAATTGCCAAATTTGGCACTGCAGAAAATTTTCATAGTATGGCAAAAAGTTTGAAATATTAATTAAAATAAAGAATAAAATTTAAATAATTGTAAAAAATATTCCTTTTATGACTTGAAATGATGTTAGGATAGATGGATGTTATATAAGTACGAACAAATGCATCAACAATCCTCTAGGGTTGGTTTGGAATGCTACGGTCTACTATTTTGTAACGCAAGGGATAATGAGACCGGGACCTACAATTTAAAGCCGACTTCGAACGGCTGCGAACATCCATGCCACACTGGGATTCAAACCCATGAACTCCGGTACCGAATGTCAGCACGCTAACCATTCTACCATAGTTCTACCAGTCCGCTAGGTGGCATGAAGCATCATTTATAAAAATATTATTGAGGTGCAGATCCATCCATTATAACTATTATTAAAATTACATATATTTGCAATATCTTTATATCAAATTGATGAATAAAATTAGTTGTATTTTTATAAGAAATATACTGTATTCTAACTCTATGTTTTGTTCACTATTTATTAAATGTAAAACATTACAGAGGCACTACATATGCAGACATCGACACTAAAATATTCACATTTCAACTCTCTCTCTGACTTTGGCATTTTAATAAAATTCTCTGTTACAAACATTCTAAAATAAATATATTTTACTGACGGTCAAAACACCTTATTTATTCGTCCAGATTTCTTACAAAAAAAAAAAAATATTTCCTCGAAACGCTCTATATAAATCTTTATATATTTAATGTATCACAATGCTCTAACATAGCTAAATTGATTTTTCATTCTGGTAACGACATTTATCAAGGTTTTCTTTAACCGTTAGAAACGTATCTGACATAGCCCGGACATTGAAAATACAATTTTCGCTCCTTTAATAATATTATATTTGCCGGAACATGACAGTATTATGAAAATATAATACATTTTCGTGATAGAAAACATTACCTTCATATCGGCTTTCGATGCATGGGATGTGTATCTTACAACTTTTGCCGACGAAAAATAGTCTAAGACATCCTCTTTTTAAGCCAGGGGTTAAGATATTGCTATCCTATAAACAAAAGCTTAAGAAATAAGAAGTGTTTAGCAATTTTTCAAGCAGTAAATATTGGTGTTTTCTGTTTACACAAATGTCTGATTTCGGTTAGTTTCAAATTTATTCATTATTAAATGTTGTCTCTTTAATCCTTTCCGGGTGTGTTGTATACGATAACATAATATTCAGTAAACTTAATCTCTAATTTTGGTTGGTTTGAAGTTTATTCATCATTAAATGGTGTCTCTTTAATCCTTTCCAGGTGTGTTGTATACAATAAGATAGTATTCAGTAAAATAAATTTCTTATTTTCGTTCGTTTGAAATCTATTTATTAGTAAATGGTGTCTCTTTAATCCTTTCCGGGTTTATTGTATACGATAACATAGTATTCAGTAAAAAAAAAATGTCTGATTTCGGTTAGTTTCAAATTTATTCATTATTAAATGGTGTCTCTTTAATCCTTTCCAGATGTATTGTATACGATAACATAGTATTCAGTAAAATAAATTTCTGATCTTCGTTCGTTTGAAATTTATTCATTATTAAATGGTATCTCTTTAATCCTTTCCAGGTGTATTGTATACGATAACATAGTATTCAGTAAAAAAAATGTCTGATTTCGATTGGTTTAAAATTTATTTCATATTAAATGGTGTCTCTAATCATTTCCGGGTGCGTTGTATAAGATAAAAAAAAATATTTCCTTGGTAAAAATTCAGTAAAAAAAATGTCTGATTTTCGTTTTTTTTTTTTTAATTTATTCATTATTAAATGGTGTCTCTTTAATCCTTTCCGAGTGTGTTGTATACGATAACATAGTATTCAGAAAAAAAAATGTCTGATTTCGGTTGGTTTGAAATTTATTCATTATTAAATGGTGTCTCTTTAATCCTTTCCGGGTGTGTTGTATACGATAAGATAGTATTCAGTAAAAAAATGTCTCATTTTGGTTGATTTGAAATTTATTCATTATTAAATGGTGTCTCTTTAACCCTTTCCGGGTGTGTTGTATACGACAAGATAGTGTTCAATTAATCTATGGCAAGCGAGCCTGATAGCGAATGGGTAAGGCTCTCCTCTTTGATATCGGAGTCCACAAGTTTCACTTCTGCTGCAGGCATGTATTTACATAGTCTTTCGGGATCGGATTTGGGAAATAGGTCCCGATTTCACTAAGCCTCCTGTTAAAAACATTAGCCCATGGCACTACAAAACAAACTATTGCATTGTAAAGCATCTAAAGTGTTATAGCATGAGATACTACTATTTCAGTTTTTTTTTTCAAGATAGTACAGTACCAAGAAGTATTTATTGTATACAGCACGTCTTTCACAAACAATCCTTAATTTTAGTGATATTTGTGGGGAATGCTGATGAGATTCAACATCATTCAACCTTTCCTTTTTGTTCCAAGTTTTGCATTGCTTTTCATTTCCCTTTACTAACTTCTACTATATATATATATATATATATATATATATATATATATATATATATATATATATATATATATATATATATATATATATATATATATATATATATACCGTTATAATTAAACTACCTTTATAAACGGTATCCTATGCTCAAACCAGTGAACGGCATGAAACAATGTTTTGCATATGGGCTGTACACGAGATGCGCTCACGGAATTTCGAAGAAGAAACGTTAGTTCGAAAATGTCCATCAGACGACGCCTTTTCGGAAAACACATGAAATTTAACTCAACGAACAAAACGGAATACAGAAACATTATTAACATTTATTGACTAGTTTCTGATTACATTGTCATCAAACCAGATTAAGAAAAGATAAGGGAGAAGTAAACACAGTTCAGTTTGCAGAAACAAAAACAGATTAGGGCGAAATTGAACAGCAGAAGCAGTTGTTAATCGTGTCCAGGACGATGAAGGGAAAGCTGCAGCGCATGATCACCCTCATTCAACCGCAAAATTTCAAGTCGATAGATAGTGTGTTCAACAGCAAATCGTAATTGATCATTTGTGAGACTTCACATATGAAGCGTTATGGAGTTCTTTATGTCATTCATCGTCTTAACAAATAGACAATTCATCAGACATTTTAAATAGCCCCATAACCAGCAATCGAACGCTGTTATATCTGGCGAACATGGCAGTCAGGGATTAGGAAAAGAGTGACTAATAACACTTTCCTCTGTATAGTGTTGGAGTAATAGTGCCTTCATGGACCCATGGATATGTGGGGGATAACTATCCTGAATGAAAATGGTCGATGTAAGGAATCACCTTTGTTGTATTGAGGCATAAGAAACGTGTGCACCATATCATGGTACCGGCGGCCCGTATCGGAATATGTAACAGGTCCCACGTTCACTGATTTTCTCAAAGAAAAATGGCCAAAGTATGAATGTCGACTTGAATCCACAGCAGACAGTAATCTTTGGAAACTGTAGGGGAAGTTCAGTGTGAATCTGCTGATTTTTCTTAGTCCAAATGTGGTAGTTCTGTATTTTGACTGTCCAGCTGAGGTGGAAATGAACTTCGTCAATCCACAGAATATTCCAAGGCCAGGACAGATCAACAGTCATTCTGTTGAGAAAACTGACTACGAATGAAAGATTTTATGGCCTGTCCATATCAAGCAGCTACTGGGTATGGCGGGACTTGTATGAGAAATAGCATTGTATAATTGCATTATGTTTCTGAGTACTTTTCTGACAGTATTGTAAGAATATTTTTTTTTCAAGCAATCATGCTACTGCCCCCAAAGTCTGATGTCTGTGACTGTGTCTGTCTTGACGGCATCAACAAGTACTGGTGTGACACGTTTAAGGCGTCCACTAGGTAGAACTCCTAATCTCCTTGTCTCTTCAAATCTCTGAATCATGGCCTTGATAAGTTTATTAAATATTATTCACCGCCATAAGTTCTTTCTACGACGAAATTCACAAACTGCAGCATAATCATTCCCCTTGTTTTCGTAAAACAGCTTCACCAATAATGCACGTTCACCTAAAGTGACCATCATTAGTACAACCGGAGACATACACTTAAACATTACAATTCCTGCAAAAGTTAAAAACCCTAACCTGTTTTTCATAAAGCTTCTTCTTCTTTCCAAGACCCTCGAAACTTTTCTTCTACAATTAACAGCTTTTCCCTGTTTTGAATTTTATTACTATTTGGATTTTATTATAATTCTTTTTCTGGATTTTACAATAGTGCTCCTGCATTCCTTTTAATTGTTGAGTTAAATTTCATGTTTTTCCTGAAAAGGCACCCTCTGGTGCACCTTTATGGACTTTTTTTCCACAATTCCTTCAGCGCATCTTGTGTATAGCCTATATACAAAATTACTTAGCATTCCGTTCACTTGTTTGCGCTGTCAGATGACGTTTACATGGGAAGTTTAATAATAATCATCCGGCACATTTTAGGCCAAGCCTAAAAGCTACTTGGAATTATATTTTCACACCTATATGTCTATATAATGTGTATACCAGGTTTTGTATCATAAATTTTAAATTAAATGGTTGTATTTCGCATTACTCCTAGTATACACCGTTATGCTCTAAGCATAAGATAATGTAGTAATTTAACTTTAATGCTACATTACAGAACACGAATGCTTAACTGGTCTTCTATATATATGTATATATACATGAAAGATGTATGGGAAATATGTATATATACATGTAACATCTATAAATATTCCTCGCCGATTAAATGGAGAATTGGCCCATATTTTTAACTCTCAGGGCTTTCTCTCTCTTTCCAATCTATATATCTAGGCATATACTAGACAAG
>CM063500.1:84826691-84836691 GCA_032207245.1 Pardosa pseudoannulata | reverse complement strand
GCTTGTTTCTAGAGTCATTAGAAGTCATGATACAGCTGTTTAATCATGACCGGAAATGAAGAAAAGATACCGGAAATGAGCAGTTAAAGGGCTTGACTTTTAGTGTTAGAATGAAAAACGTTGTAAATAGTGTATAGTTTCTAAATAAATAAATAAATAAATTACTCAAGCATATTTCTAAATGTTTATCATATTATAAAATACATATGGCAAGAGTTTAATTACAATATTTTAATCATCACCGGAAGAGATGAAAAGATACCGGAAGTGAGCAGTTAAAGGGCTTGACTTTGAGTGTTAGCATGAAAAACGTCTTAAATAGTGTATTACAGCTTCTGAATAAATAAATTACTCCAACATATTTCTGAATGTTTATCAAATTAAAAAACACATATGGCAAGAGTTTAATTACAATACTTTAGCAGTTTTATGTTGCAGCTTTGACAGAGTGTTTTGCTTTTGTTTACGTTTTGCTCATTGCTAGTTTGCTGCTTTTGTTTTTCAGTTTTATATTACTTTCATGATATTTAAGAAAGTATTATTTTTATTTATACAGTTAATGCATTTTATAATTTTATAATAGAATAGTGAGTCAGGGTAAATACCAAAGAACTGTAAAATCAGGGAAAGTTTATAAAGACATATCAGTTGGAGTATCACAAAAGATTTTAAACATTATAAAACTAGTATATATGGAACTTTCTGATTCAAAATTATTGATGAAATGTCTTCATAGAAGGACTCAAATGAATCCATTAGCGGCAATCTATGAGAAGTAGTCCCAAAAAATACATTCGTATCACTTGAAACATTGATTTGAGAGGGAGGGGGGGTACATTGCTATGATAAAATTCAATGATGGTTTTAGGGGATTACTTCCAATTTTTAATGAAATAAATATTGATCCAGGATAGTTTACTATCAAGTGGTATGAAAAGTTAGATATTGCTTGTATAAAGGATTCAGTAAGATTCTCCACACCTGTTGCAAAATCGCACAGGAAAAAAATTAGAGCTCTCAGAAACAAAAAAAAAAAAATCAGTGTTAATGAACTGAAGAGAGGTGTAAGGTATAAAACGAGTGCGTTTTATGTAACAATACCTTTCTTAACTTAATGAATTTAACCAATAAAATCTTTAAATGGAATTTTGGAAAAACTGTGATTTTTGCTACACCACCACACTTCAACAGTCATAACTGCTAAATAATTTTTAGAACTTAATAAGAATTTAACTGTGTATTTTTTATGATGTTATGTATGCATTGAACCTCAGGATTATAAATATATTCATTTTGAGATGAGTTATGGGCATTTATGTTAGAAACTTCATTATTTTTTTCTTGATTTTTTTGCTTTAAATTACTTGATTGGCTATAACTCATTTATACCTTAGAATATTTTCGTTCTGGATTTTCAATGCATACATAATGGATATATGTCTACTATTAACCAAGTAAAAGTGATATGTTTTGCATATTTTTTTAGTTAGGAATGTTGGCGTAAAGTCAAAAAATGCTTGTTTTTTCTCTATTTTTACCAATTTTTTAGACAATATATATGTATTTGTGTTTATTTTCACATTTTTATATGTTTTATAACCTATTACTGCAATAACTAAACAAATATTTCCATAAAAAATTTATTTAAAAATTTTGTCTCCGAATGTGGTTTGTTACCTTAAATAATATTTCAAAGCTTTGAATTGAGTTCAAATAAACACAAAAAATCCTTCTCCTTATAAAAATTTAATTTGACGCTGTACTTTCTGTTGCTCTCTCACGCTGAAAACTCTCGACTTTTCCAATAAACACACTTCAATCACGAACGCAAGATGTTTAAAATAAGTATTTAGCACTTACCAATGCCAACTTGCCTTACACATATTTTTCAAAGACTGGAAAAGTCTCATTCGAGAATCATGAGGAGTTCTAACTTAAAAGTATATGGAGTTTTCTATTGGATTGGAAGATTCTATCAATAGATGTTGTTGTGGTGTAGTACATTGCATTGTCATTTCGAAGACATTGATAACCCCAAGTTGCTTTACATTGCTTTTAATTATAGTATAGTACCACTGTTCTATATTACAATGTTCAAAATTAGAAGAAACGACAAGAAAATATGCAAAAAAAATATATATATATATATATAAATTAAAAGTAAAAGGAGCACTCCACGTGCTACGCCTAAAAAAATTGCCAATGTCCAAGAGAACGCTGCATTCTTTACCTTCCTTCTTTCGACTCAGGCAACCCTACACTTTTTCCATTATCCTGTTCGTTGTTCCATTGTCCTTTTTACAATGCGTCCTTTTCCGGCTCTGCCCAGAAGGACCGGGACTCCAAGGATGGTCCTGAATCGCCTCCTGGAGACCAATCACAATTCTCCAAAACTTGGTGAAGTTTAAGTGCACTTATTTTCTCTGGCCACACCACACGCTTCTTGGAGTTGCGAAAAAAACTTGGACATTCAACCCACAACGTGTGAGTGCGGCGAGCAAATCAGTTTCGCAAACCTAAACATAGCTGCACTCTCACAGATATTTCCGAAAATTATGGTCCAAAGTTATTTATCAAAGTGATGAATCTTTAATTCCTTTGAAAACAATGGTCTCTGATTAATGTGATTAGTTTGGAACACCGTGGTTTTGATAACAATAAAAGATGGATAACAATAAACGATATTCAAAATTAGATAAATTTACCCCCCTCATTTAATTCCAACTTACTAAATTTCAGAACAAAATGAAAAAAAAACCTTACATTTATGTACTGCATATTATTCTTTAAACAATAAGAATTGCATACATAATTAAAAAAATTGATCAATTGTTGCCTGTCTACAATTTTTTCTAAGAAGATCATTGATAAATTGTTCGTAAGCATAATCAACCTGTCATAACTAGTTCAAATTTCGATCTTTTGTTTTAATGTCAAATCATTTTCTTTCTGGTTTCCATATCGACAAGCTGTATGTAAGCGAGCAAGGCATAAAAAGTGAATACTCTCCTTCTGAGTTCCAATCAGTGGCATGCGGTCCATATGTGCAGGGTGTGCACTGCACACCCTAGCAAAATTATGAGAGGCAATAATTTTCTGCACCTATGTCTACCTATCTTTATATGGTATATAATAAATGTTATTTATAATACATTCAAATATTATGTTGATTTGCTTGCTTGTATTCTCGCAGTGCGTGCGGTAGGTGCTACACCACGTAGCACGTTCAAAAGCATAAGAAATTTTTATGTGTACACCCTGCGCACTAATAGAAAATCACGCTTTATATGTATGGGCTATTGGAGAAGCACATCATACTATAGCACTGAGGCAAGTGCAGATATTTTTCCTGCACTTGGCATTTAGAATCATCCGAAGGTACGGTTTATTAAGCGTTGTATTAGATCGGAGACTTACGTGTTGAAGCGCTTTTGGTTTTTTAACTGATTAACTGGCCATACGATTTTGCAGACGGTTCATGTTTAAATTTATATATTTTAAGATTTTGTTTTCATGGAAATATAAAAGAAGTATTTCATCAATATAAAGGGAAATGTTTTAGTGTGGTAAAGTAATTTCGGTGATGTATTATATTTATAGAAATAATTCGCTGAAAAACAATTTTGCTTTGTTAAACAAAAAACAAAAAACAAAAAAAAAAAACGAATTCTAACAGAACAGTCCAAATTTTACCATTCATTGTGTTTTACAGACAGTATATAAGTTATATCTGTAACACCATATCCCTGGTTTTGTTTTTAAAAATTGTGAAGATGTTTTTCGTAGATTTCCAAATGCTAAAAACAATTAATAAATATAATTTAATCTACTGACGAACTAGAAACAGTTCATTCTATTGCGCCAGCGTGCAGTGCAATCCTCTGCACGTGGACTGGACTTTCGGTTCGTCGGCACCAATGAGCATCCTGATGAGGTATCGCAGCAGCGGGCGCCGTGTGGTGCTACATTTGCTGAAAATATAAGTTTTTCGTGGAAATATAAGTTTTTTGTTATTTTATTAGTAATACGGATAGACATATGGATCTTGTGTACAAATGAATAATAAACGTTAAATAAGTGTTTAATGTACATTTTTATGATTTTATTATTGTTGTTGTTATTGCTCTGCACACCCTGCATGAACACCTACCGCACGCCACTGGTTCCAATAATAATGTGTTGCCTTCTGCTTATCTGACAATCAATGACCACCAGCAGGCTGTGCGTATTTCTGAAAAATTCCAGAAACGTGTAATTTCCCAGCTGCTTTGTTCATTCCCCATTTTCCTAGGTTGAAGAGGAGAATTCTAGGAAATTCAAACAGCGAAGGGAAGGAAAAGAATGGGTTAATTCTGAATATATTGTGAATATTCCTTTGCCAGTTAAAATGAGGTTCGAAAACTGATCCCATTAACCGATGTAACAATAACATAAAGCGATAATTTTAACATACAAATGAATAAAGAAAATCGGGACCAAGTGATTTCAGTAACAATAAGCGATTGATAACTTTAACCGCGATCACATTAAGCGCAGTCCACTGTATAAACATTTTCGTAATAAACTGGACAACATTTCACTTTTTTTCTCAATTTACCTCTTTATTGAAATACATTTAACCCTTTACCTGCTGAATATATTTGAGATAAATGTGCCCTGAAGGAAAAAAATGTTCCCTTTAATTTTCTTCGTTATTATCTTCAAAATATTATAAATAGATTATTTTTGAAAACAAAAATCCAATTTAAAAAAAAAATAACTACTATTTCAATATTTTTACATGCATGGGAAATGTTAATGGATTACAGTAATTTTTTTATCAAAACACAGCAAAATAATTGAAATGAAAAAAAATAATTCGAATACATCCGAGTATACATCGAAAAATATTAAAACATATAAATTATACGAAAATGTTATTATATACATCAATAAAATTTTTAGATTCATAAATCTTTTACAGTATCCGAAAAACAGCGACAAATGATGCAAAACTACCAAACTTTTCGGGGGAAAGTATCTCTATCTGTTGAGAAAATGGCAAATTAAATATCATGTATTGGATGAACCGATTTCGGGCTTCACGGAATTAAAGTACCGTTTTTTCTCTTTGCCTGAACTAAGGTTGGGTAGTCCAAAATTTTCACATTTGCTTTGCCCGAACTGAGTTAGGGCGTCACAGGTAAGGGGTTAATGTAGCAGAACCTCGATTAGCAGAGTGATGGCGAATATTTAGATCGCTGATCTACTATACCGAGGGTCGTGGGTTCGAATCCTACTGTAGCATGGATGTTGGAGGCCGTTTGGAATCGGATTTAAGCAGTAGGTCCCCGTCTCATTAGTCATCGTGTTATAAATAAATAGACCGTAGTGCTACTAATTGAACTTCGATTAACCGATGTTTCTGTTAAAAGAGCCGATTTTTTCAGAATATATAATATCATATAACATGCATAGTGTTATTACAAATGGAGATTATAAATTTCGTAAAAGTTTTATGTCTATGAAATAATATTTCTAAGAAAAAATTATGTAGATATAGAGGTAAATTAAAATAATTTCTTTACAAAAATAAGGAGCTCTCATTCCAAACTAATTTAAGCTAATATTCTAGATATGTGTATATTTTAACTATAGAAGTATATATTATAGACACTAATAATAGCCTTAAAATATCTGAAGCAAAGAAGCTATGTTACACCAATATATCTTCTGTATATAATGTTCCCCCGCCAATTCACGCTTCATGTTTTACGGCTTCAATGCTTCGCGGGTTTTTTCAAAATATTCATCAAAAAAATAAGGAGCTCACATTCCAAACTAATTTAAGATAATATTCAAGATATGTGTATATTTTATCTATAGAAGTGTATATTATATACACTAATAACAGCCTTAAAATATCTGAAGCAAAGAAGCTATGTTACACCTATATATCTTCTGTATATAATGTTCCCCCGCCACTTCACGCTTCATGTTTTGCGGCTTCAATGCTTCGCGGGTTTTTTCAAAATATTCATCAAAAAAATAAAGGAGCTCTCATTCCAAAGTAATTTAAGCTAATATTCTAGATATGTGTATATTTTATCTATAGAAGTGTATACTATATACACTAATAACAGCCTTAAAATATCTGAAGCAAAGAAGCTATGTTACACCAATATATATTCTGTATATAATGTTCCCTCGCCACTTCACGCTTCATGATTTGCGGCTTCAATGCTTCGCGGGTTTTTTCAAAATATTCATCAAAACAATAAAGGAGCTCTCATTCCAAAGTAATTTAAGCTAATATTCTAGATATGTGTATATTTTAACAATAGAAGTATATATTATAGACACTAATAACAGCCTTAAAATATCTGAAGCAAAAAAGCTATGTTACACCAATATATCTTCTGTATATAATGTTCCCCCGCCACTTCACGCTTCATGTTTTGCGGCTTCAATGCTTCGCGGTTTTTTCAAATATCATCAAAGAAATAAAGGATCTCATTCCAAAGTAATTTAAGTTAATATTCTAAATATGTGTATATTTTATACTATACAATATATATTATAGACACTAATAACAGCCTTAAAATATCTGAAGCAAAGAAGCTATGTTACACCAATATATCTTCTGTATATAATGTTGCACTTCACGCTTCATGTTTTGCGGCTTCAATGCTTCGCGGGTTTTTTCAAAATATTCATCAAAGAAATAAAGGAGCTCTCATTCCAAAGTAATTTAAGCTAATATTCTAGATATGTGTATATTTTAACTATAGAAGTATATATTATAGACACTAATAACAGCCTTAAAATATCTGAAGCAAAGAAGCTATGTTACACCTATATATCTTCTGTATATAATGTTCCCCCGCCACTTCACGCTTCATGTTTTGCGGCTTCAATGCTTCGCGGGTTTTTTCAAAATATTCATCAAAAAAATAAGGAGCTCTCATTCCAAACTAATTTAAGCTAATATTCTAGATATGTGTATATTTTATCTATAGAAGTGTATATTATATACACTAATAACAGCCTTAAAATATCTGAAGCAAAGAAGCTATGTTACACCTATATATCTTCTGTATATAATGTTCCCCCGCCACTTCACGCTTCATGTTTTGCGGCTTCAATGCTTCGCGGGTTTTTTCAAAATATTCATCAAAAAAATAAAGGAGCTCTCATTCCAAAGTAATTTAAGCTAATATTCTAGATATGTGTATATTTTATCTATAGAAGTGTATATTATATACACTAATAACAGCCTTAAAATATCTGAAGCAAAGAAGCTATGTTACACCAATATATATTCTGTATATAATGTTCCCTCGCCACTTCACGCTTCATGTTTTGCGGCTTCAATGCTTCGCGGGTTTTTTCAAAATATTCATCAAAAAAATAAAGGAGCTCTCATTCCAAAGTAATTTAAGCTAATATTCTAAATATGTGTATATTTTAACTATAGAAGTATATATTATAGACACTAATAACAGCCTTAAAATATCTGAAGCAAAGAAGCTATGTTACACCAATATATATTCTGTATATAATGTTCCCTCGCCACTTCACGCTTCATGTTTTGCGGCTTCAAAGCTTCGCGGGTTTTTTCAAAATATTCATCAAAAAAATAAGGAGCTCTCATTCCAAACTAATTTAAGCTAATATTCTAGATATGTGTATATTTTATCTATAGAAGTGTATATTATATACACTAATAACAGCCTTAAAATATCTGAAGCAAAGAAGCTATGTTACACCAATATATATTCTGTATATAATGTTCCCTCGCCACTTCACGCTTCATGTTTTGCGGCTTCAAAGCTTCGCGGGTTTTTTCAAAATATTCATCAAAAAAATAAGGAGCTCTCATTCCAAAGTAATTTAAGCTAATATTCTAGATATGTGTATATTTTATCTATAGAAGTGTATATTATATACACTAATAACAGCCTTAAAATATCTGAAGCAAAGAAGCTATGTTACACCAATATATATTCTGTATATAATGTTCCCTCGCCACTTCACGCTTCATGTTTTGCGGCTTCAATGCTTCGCGGGTTTTTTCAAAATATTCATCAAAAAAATAAAGGAGCTCTCATTCCAAAGTAATTTAAGCTAATATTCTAAATATGTGTATATTTTAACTATAGAAGTATATATTATAGACACTAATAACAGCCTTAAAATATCTGAAGCAAAGAAGCTATGTTACACCAATATATCTTCTGTATATAATGTTCCCTCGCCACTTCACGCTTCATGTTTTGCGGCTTCAATGCTTCGCGGGGTATTTCAAAATATTCATCAAAAAAATAAGGAGCTCTCATTCCAAACTAATTTAAGCTAATATTCTAGATATGTGTATATTTTATCTATAGAAGTGTATATTATATACACTAATAACAGCCTTAAAATATCTGAAGCAAAGAAGCTATGTTACACCAATATATATTCTGTATATAATGTTCCCTCGCCACTTCACGCTTCATGTTTTGCGGCTTCAATGCTTCGCGGGTTTTTTCAAAATATTCATCAAAAAATTAAAGGAGCTCTCATTCCAAAGTAATTTAAGCTAATATTCTAGATATGTAAGCTAATATTCTTATAAAAATATGTAGAAAAAGAGGTAAATAAAATAATTTCTTTAATAAGGAGCTCTATTCCAAACTAATTTTAAGCTAATCTAGATATTGTATATTTTAACTATGTATATATTATAGACACTAATAACAGCCTTAAAATATCTGAAGCAAAGAAGCTATGTTACACCAATATATATTCTGTATATAATGTTCCCTCGCCACTTCACGCTTCATGTTTTGCGGCTTCAATGCTTCGCGGGGTTTTTCAAAATATTCATCAAAAAAAAAAATGAAAAAATGCACCCATGTCGGCAGCCACATTGCGGAAAGGAGCGTTGTTTCATGTTAATGCGCGAGGGAAAATGATCTCTGAACATCAAGGAAAGATTATTGGTTCAGAGTAAATACCACGGGCTCTCATAAAGGCGCAGTTTCCGGTGCGAAATCGACAAATGAGAGAAAAAACAAAGACAACAACTACCCATCAATATGTGTCTCTCCAAGGTAATGCCACCGGCTCTTATGCCAGTGTCTCCAGCAGAAGATTCTCCGAGTTAGTCTAAAACATCTAAGAGTCAAGTGAGAGCCTCTCCTCCGACACCAACACAAGACTCTTCGCCTCTTTCAGAAAGCAATGTTGATTAATGTTTATTACTGTATAAGATTCTGTAATTAACCTTATTAACCCTTTCCCTGGCGCAGGGAGTATTTAAATCCTACCTTGGTTTGGAGTGCTACTGTCTATTTTTTGGCAACACGTATTTAAAAATCCTACTTGGGGGCAATTTACAATTAAATGGCGTTCATTTTTCTGTCCAAGAGGCTAAAAACAACGGATACTGTACGCCAGGAAAGATATTTGTCTGGCAGTAAGTAATCAATTCCAAAGCCACACCCAAGGGAATAAGATTTTAACCATCATGCACTTTAAGTAAAATTGTTTTACTGTTGTTACATTTTTTTAACTTTAAAGTATAAAAGTTTACATATTTGCATTCAGGTGAACGCATAAAAAATTAGTGGATATGGGTTTTTGTAAAAAAAAAAGCGATCCAGTTTTACTATTTTTTTTTTTATGATTATTTTATTAATATTTAAATATATTTATTTATATAATAATATTCTTTTTACATTTTTATAAAATATAGATATTTTATATATATTTATTAATAAAATATATAAAGTTGTGTGCATATATGTTTTATATTTATATATATATATATATATATAATATATATATATATATATATAAATATATATATATTTAAATATTATATATATATATATATATATATTATATATATATATATATTTATATATATTTATATGTATATGTATAAACTATTATATATATGTATGTATATATTATATATTGTATGATATATGTATATTATATATATGTATATAATGTAATATTGGATATATTA
>CM063500.1:84814191-84821691 GCA_032207245.1 Pardosa pseudoannulata | reverse complement strand
CTGTGTATGTGTCTTTACTTTTTTGCACATTTACTATCAATTCTTATAGAATTGCAGCATCGTTATCCTTGAATCGCCATTCAGTCTAGCGTTTGTTTACATAGCGCCACGTGTGTAATGATCGTATTTGGCTTGGTGATTTCCTTATTTTTTTCTTGCATTTTGCAACGAAATTTTTACTTAAAATTTATTCTGTGGTATTAAAATCGAAATTTACTGCTAATTCTTCAAAAGCTGATTCTACTAAGCTGGCATTGTCTTGAATCTTTTTATTGAATGTAATTCTGAACTATTTAGAAACCGTATCTTCAATATTCTGTACATTAATGTTTTTCAACTATTTCCACATACAAAAGTGATTAGGCCTATCAGAAGATACGATATTCGGTATATGTGGGGGAGATAGTGTGGTTTTAGTGCAACTTTTGCAAAATTTTATAAAGAATTTTTCTCAATGCAAAAGGAAGGCAATAAATGTATTGAAGTTTTTGATTCATATAAACAATTACTGTGTATGGAATATTAATAGAAAAAGTATACACAAGAGGAAACAACTATGTGCATGTTGAAAATGTTGAAAGTATTCCTACTTAGTAAAGTAATTCTTAGAAGAAAAAATATAAAAAATGCTACTAAAGACAGCAGGATGAATACAGCTAGTGAAGTTTCAATGTGATGACAGGTTGGTAAGTGGTGTGATAATGGATGGAAATTGTTACTTATCTATAAATGACTGTATTAGTTGCCTATCAGTTATAACAGCAAAGTATTAGATATTGAAATAATCTGATACTTTTGCATTTGCAGTTTAATGTTGCTGGCATAGCAATCTGTTGAGCAAAAAAAAAAAAAAGGTTATTAAATTCAATGTGTAGCAAAAACCACAAGAAGCTGTAAAATCACATCATAAGATTTTTGATTCAAAATGTAATAAATTATAGGCATATGAGTTTCATACGATAGGATATTGCAGAAAAGAGGAAACAACTGATTGTGTAAATTTCGACATTCAAGCATATATTGTTATTGATTGTGAAATATATAAATACTGCCATGAATTTCAGAAAACTGCAGCAAATTAAGAAAATGAATCTGCTGAATTTTTTGTGTGCTAAGAAGGTGGTGTCAGTTCTGTCCTATCTTGGTTAGATGCCTGAGATGACATAAGACTTATATTCATATGCTTGTCGGTGCACATAAAATAGGTTCATGGTCACAATATTCACATGATACCTCTGGCGGTAGAACACAAAAATGTGTTAAGTAATAATAGTTCACATTCCGCAAACACAATTGAAATTGTTAAATAAAGTGTGTTTTAAAGTAAACATTGAGTTTTTTGTTTTATTTTAAATTTGTAAAGTTTCCTTCATTAATTAAAAGGTAAGTGATATATTTGGTTATTCTTCTGCTTACTTAGACTATGATAAGTGATAATAAATATTTAATGTTCATACTCAGTGAACAGGAAAAAAAAAAGTATCTTCCTGAGTAGATTTTTTGAATTTTACTCTTTGTATATTATAATGTATCCCTGCCTAGTATAAAACAAAAATAGTGAACCATTTATTCTAGTAACAGGGTAAAATAAAAAGTGCTTACTCACACATCACAGTAATTCAGATTTAATTACAATTCTGTATTGGTTTTATTTTAAGAAATTTGTGAGTAATGCTACATTACAAATAAACTTTCTGAATAGACTTATTGCATTTTATATTAGCACTGTTTGTATATTATAATGTATCCCTATATGATATAATATAGTGAGTTATTTATTCTATTTTATTAACAGGATACAAAAGAATTGCCAATTAACACAATATCAGAGTAATGTGGATTTAGTTATTACAATTCTGTATTGGTTTTAAGAAATTTTTAAGTAATGCTACATTACGAATAAGTAAACTTTCTGAATAGAGTTTTGCATTTTTTAATTTTACTGTTTGTATATTATAATGTATCCCTACATAATATAATAAAAATAGTGAGTTATTTATTCTATTAAGAGGATACAAAACAATTGCCTATTAACACAATATCAGAGTAATGTGGATTTAGTTATTACAATTCTGTATTGGTTTTATTTTAAGAAATTTTTAAGTAATGCTACATTACGAATAAGTAAACTTTCTGAATAGAGTATTGCATTTTTTAATTTTACTGTTTGTATATTATAATGTATCCCTACATGATATAATAAAAATAGTGAGTTATTTATTCTATTAAGAGGATACAAAACAATTGCCTATTAACACATTATCAGAGTAATGTGGATTTAGTTATTATAATTCTGTAATGTTTTTATTTTAATAAATTTTTAAGAAATGCTACATTACGAATAAATGAACTTTCAGAATAAAGTATTGCATTTTTTAATTTTACTGTTTGTATATTATAATGTATCCCTACATAATATAATAAAAATAGTGAGTTATTTATTTAACAGGATACAAAACAATTGTGTATTAACACAACATCAGAGTAATGTGGATTTAGTTATTACAATCTGTATTGGTTTTATTAATTATAAATTTTTGAGTAATTTTGCATTAATGATAAGTAAAATTCTGAATACCTTTATTACATTTTCCAATTTTACTGTTAGTGTATAATGATGTAACTGATTTAAAATAAGAAAAAGAAAATTAAAGATTTTTAAATTAAGCTGGTATGCAATTTATTATATATTAATAAAGATACCAATAGCAATCAAATGAAAAACACATACTGTATTTGCAGTTGACATATATAGAAAAATTGCTATTATTATGAAATGACTTAGCTATATACTATATATAAAATTTAATGATTATATACAAGGGAGGAAAAATGCATAAAAGCAGTTTTTTAAAGCTTTTCCACAGAAAAAATACATTTTTTCAAAATTCCAAATTTTGTAATTCTCAATATTTAAGAATATTTGAATGTGTAATTTCTATATTCAGGATATTTAAGAATATTTTAATGTATCCAATTTAAATTCTATAAATATATGAAACTGACATCATAACATATATTTTATTTTTTCTTTTTGTTATAAAGAAAAAATATTTAATAAAATTTGTTAATTGTTAATATACATACAATAAATATTACAACAGCAATCAAATGAAAAATACTATTTACAGTAAACAGATATTATAGAATTATATTTTTATACATGGCTTTCATACTAATACTTTTATTAAAAAAAAAAAAGATAATTGTGAGCAGGAAAAGGCAAGGAAAAAAAAATTGTTTTAAAAAATTTTTTATTTACAATTGAAAAGAAGTTTTAAAACGCTTTAAAGCATTTTTTCTACAATTCAAGTTTTTATTCTTCAGAATATCATAAGAATATTTGATTTTATTTAATTTCTATAATTCTTCAGAAAATCTTGTGTAAGTATTAGAATATATCCAATTATCTCAAAAATTTTCTCAAAAAAAAGAAATCTTAAGAATATCTTAAGTTATTTGGCCCACATAAGCCTACATTAGAGAAAATTTTCAGATTATATTCTTAAGATTTTCTGCAGATTATTTTCTTAAGATTTTCTGCAGATTATTTTCTTAAGATTTTCTGCAGATTATTCTTAAGATTTTCTGCAGATTATATTCTTAAGAAAATCTTAAGATTTTAGGCTTAAGATGTGGGCCAAATAACTTAAGATTTTCTTAAGATTTTTTTTGAGAAAATCTTGAGATTTTATCTAGTAGGGATGTATGTATGTATATATACATATACTTATTTAATATGATGAATATGTGTGTATGTATTCATATATATTTATTATGCCTATAAAAAGTATGCCTATAAAAAGCATGATATATATATATGTGTGTGTGTGTGTGTGTGTGTGTGTGTACATGTTTATAGAAGCATATACTTTGCATGTATATGTATGTATTTTATTGAAAGTATTAAATTAAAAATAAATAATTCGAATTTTTATACTTTGCAATCTTTAGAAGGTATTAGAAACGGTTTTGATAAAATGCGCCCTTTTCCGAAACAGAAAAAAATTTACATTCCGTCTTCTATCCAACCGTTTTGAATCTTACTTCTACATAAATTAGAAGATTTCCTTAATTAAATTAAATCACAGGATTCTATTTTTAAAGCGAAATACTCTACTTCAATATATTTTAATTAGATTTAATTTTTGATTTGATTAAATGTCACATACACTTTAAATAGAGCTGAAGTCACATTTAAAAAAAAATCACACTTTAAAAATCTTTCAGTTCAGCATTGCTGTTCTGAATCGCTGTTGGTTGTTGTGATGAATGAAATTGTTACAAAAATTCTTTATTTTGGAATTACCTTAAGGGTAAGATTTTTATATACGCATTTTCGTGTTTTGAAAAAAGGGATTTTTTATGAATCTAAATCACTAATGTAAGATACATCTCTTTTAAATTAATGTTATTGAATACCTTTAAAAATTTCATTGCGCATCGATTGGCTTGTAGGTTTGTTTTAAACAAATACTTCACTTACTTCTTATTACACTGAAGTTAAATAAAAAGGGATATGTTGCTTAAGTCAAAAGTTTTTCTTGAGGAACTACTTTTAATCCCCCCTCCAAATCGGAAATTTGGCTACTTTTTTTCTCGCCAAGCAAAATACCTGTTTTTGGCGCCTTTTTTTCTCGCCAAGATGGATTCTCGCTAAATACAAATAATTAATACATAAAAAATACGGAATCATTAAATACAAAAAAAAGAATACCTAAAAAATACAAATAAATGACACTGAATAACATATTATATGCAATTTACACAAAAATTTTAACAAATACAATTGAAAATACGTGTCGGCAATCTAATAAAAAGAATTATTTATGCAGAAATTTTGAATTCCTCCCAATTTACAACAGCAGCAATTTCAATAAATTTATTGAAACATTCAACATTAGCATCTAAACATGATAAAAATAAAAGATAAAAATAATCAATAGAAAAAATATATAATTGGAAAATACAACCAGATTTGCAGCAAAATACAGCAAGTCAGAAATTCGCTTGATCACTTCACAAAGAAATGGCGAATGAATGAAATGGCATTAAAATATATATGAAATCCAAAATTGTTGCCACAAAAGTCAAAAAATGGTACAAAATACAAGAAAATACTAAATTTGATAACAGCAAAAACCTAAAAGCTAAAAAAAAACCTAAATTGGCAACACCAAAATAAGAAACAGCAACCTTAAAAAGTCCGTAGGAAGTGCCAGATTTGCGCGTAATTTTTTGGGGGTCTATCAAAGTTTTACCCTTGAGGGAGTCAAATTTCTTAGTTTTTAAAAGGAGTGGGTTGGAAAACCGCACAGTCTTGACAAAGATATTATAGTTAATTATATATTTATGGGTATGAAGTAGGCAAAAAATAGCATCCCTTATATAATAATAGCCTAAGTTATCTGTCCGTCTGTCCTCGAATTTATGAAGAAGTTGAGAAGAAGTAGAGGCATCCATATTGGATTTTTGATGAGTTAGGGTTAGCAAAATTGAAAGCGAGTAAAGTTTACCTTCTCTTAAACTATCGATCCGATTCTAAAATAAATTGGTATAAATATGCTTCATATCACAGACAAAAATACTGTCGTCTTTAAAACGTTCGAAATCCACCAACTTCTCCCCTTTTCTAGCATGCCATTATTCATGCCATTATTTCAAGCCCTATTTTCCTTGGTTAAGAGCAGACTATTACATTTATCAATTTTTCCCATAATAAATAGGTAAAAATAACATTTTTTCTAGCATTATGACGTCATTCCTTTAATCATCACATTTAATCATTTCTTATTTTAAATGATTTAAATATCGTCTGCATTATTATCATACTTTTTATCACTGAACTTAGATATTACGCAAATAATTTTTTTTTATATTTGGCTTCAATAATAGATTAGGTACATATGGGATAATTTTAAATTTAATCATCGATTATTTTTGTTACAATGAAAATTTTATCAACGGTATTAACAACAAATTCTGTCTACCTCTAGGGTTTAGTGGAAATGATAATTTCCTTACTTTACTTCCATTAATTACTGTGGAAAAAAAGGAAAAGAACGATAATTTCGACGTAGCTAAGAAAACTGTGAATTATCTTTCTAAATGAATTCAACGTGATTCTAATCTGTATTCACAGTATCCGGTGACTTTAGAGGATTATGAAGATAAACAAATTATTAAGCGTGTACCAGATAATTCTTAGCCACAAAACAAACCATTTTTTTCACCTGCCTCACAGGGTACTTTACAATTCTAGAAAATTAAAAAATTTACTGATCCCGTCATATGAAGGGTTATATATGCTAGTTATTATAGAATTGTACCACAGCGGTTAGAGTAATAAGTGGTCACTATATTTTTATAAAAATTTTATTGGATTATTTCGTTAATAATACTAGTTTATCTAATTTCAAACTGTATGTTTTAAGGTTTGACACATTAATATCCTTAAAACTTTGGGTATATTAGGCCTTTAAGTTTCACATAAAAAAATTTTATTCTATTTATTCAAACCATATATCTTGATTTTACGTCAAATCTCATTCAATTAAAATCAATTGTACAGGATGTTTAAAAAATGACCGGTATATTTGAAAATCAATAAAAACTAAACGAACAGTGATAGAAATTCACAGTTTATTGCAATATATTTGGGACAACATTAAATTTTCAGTCAGACAAACTTTCAAAATTAGTTACAATATTCCACAACAGATGGCGCTGCAGTCTGGAAAAATCTAAACTACGATATTTGTCTGTGGGGACTCTTAAAAACCAGGTGTACCGCCACTATTCAGAGACAATTAAATAACTGGAAAATGTACATCTCTTCTACATGTGAAGCCATTTCGCCTGAGGCGTTTACACGGGTTTCTGATAATTTCATTCTGAGAATACGCCATATTATTGATGCGCATGGAGGATATCTGGAAAATATCTTAGTTTAGATTTTTTCCAGACTGCAGCGACATCTGTTGTGGAACATTGTAACTAAATTTGAAAGTTTGTCTGCCTGAAAATTTAATATTGCCCCAAGCATATTGCAATAAACTGTGAATTTCTATCATTATCCGTTTAGTTTTTATTGATTTTTCAAATATACCGGTTATTTTTGAAAACCCTAAATTTAAGCAATGGTTTGGTATTTTTCAAGATAAAAGTCCAACATATAAAAAATTCCTTAGACTATTTCTGTTTTAATCATTATCAAAATCATTAAACCTAGAATAAAATCTAGTCCACGTAATTTTTCATAAAAATTTTAAAATAGATTCAAATAACTTTTAAAACTTCCAAATGTACTAGCACAAAATATATTTATTTCGAGTTCTTTGATATTTCTTAAAACTTATTATTTTCAGCCGTAGTTGCATTTTTTAAGGATAATGAGATTAGAGTATTCAAAATTTCCCCGAATATAAAGTATACCGTTAGGACATATTATTATGTTTTCTTCAGTTTAAAGATATGAAATAGCATAAATTGCATCTCTAG
>CM063500.1:84801691-84809191 GCA_032207245.1 Pardosa pseudoannulata | reverse complement strand
TCAGTATTAACAACAAATTATTTTAATAAAAGCCTAGAAGTCTATTTCACGGACTAATATAGCATTTAAGTTATATATCTTTGAAAATTAAGAAGTTTGTTCGTTTGTGTGTTTGTTTTTTATACATAACCACACGATTTACAATCGATTCGCTAAACTTTGGACATCATATATACTATCAAATAATAACTGTCCATCCTATCACGTAAATGATAAGATAAATTAAAGTTGGCAACTAACATGCTTTCAGTAAAGATAAACAAATTATTGAAATGTACCAGATAATTCTCAGCCAAAAAGAAACCATTTTTTACCTGCCTCATAGGGTAATTTACAATTATGGAAAATTAAAACTTTTACCAATACCGTGATATGACGGCCTATATGCTAGTTTCAAGATATTTTTGGGAGTACAAAAATCGCATAGAAAAAATATAATCAGTGAAATCGTTTATACATTTTAGATGAATCAAATGAAATAAAATCTTTTAATATGCACAACCATTAATAAATATTTCAGCTTCATTTTCTTGGAAATATCGGATGTAAACATTATACAAAATTAACTTCTTTCCTATTTCAATATTTTGTATCATAAGAAACTTATTTATTTTATATATTATTAAAATCTAATATTTGAATTGTAAGTAAGAAAAATAACTAAAACTTTTATAATATCAGAAATGCGTTTTTTTTTTTTTTAATTATAGCTGTCGGTGTTTAATGTAAAGTTTAGTTTACATCCCCTGTATAGTAATAGCCTAAGTTATCTATCCGTATGTCCTCGAATTTACGAAGCGGTTGTACCTGGAATGGATAGAGGCATCCATATTGGATTCTCGATGAGTTAGGCTTAGCATCGTTTGAAATCCACCACTTTCCTCCTTTTCTAGCATTAATGCCATTATTTCAATCTTTTTTTCCCCGGTTAAGAGCAGACATTTAAATTTATCATTTTGCCAAATAATAAATAGGTGAAAAGCAAAATTTTTTTAGCAGTATGACTCCATTCCTTTAAAATTTTCATTTAATCGTTTCTTATTTTAAATTATTTAAATATCGTCTGCATTATTTTCATAAATTTTATCACTGAACTTAGATACGACGTAAATAATTTTCTTTTATGTTTGGCTTAAACAATAAATTAGGTACATGTGTGATAATTTTTCACTTTAATCACCGATTATTTTTTGTTGCAATGAAAATGTTATCAATTTATTAACACTAAATTCTCTCTACCTCCAGAGTGTAGTGGAATTGATAGTTTCATTCCTTTATGTCCATTAATTACTGTGGCAAAAAATATTTAAAAAGAACGATAATTTCGATGTACCTAAAAAAACGTTAAATTATCTTTCTAAATGACTCGAACGTGATTCTAAACTGCATTCACAATATCGGGAGATTTTACGGGAGTATGAAGATAAACTATTGAGCTTGTACCAGATAATTCTCAACTAAAGCACAAACCATATTTTTACATGCCTCATATGGTACTTTGCAATTCTAAAAAATTAAAAATTTAACTAATCTCGTCATATGACGGGCTACATGCTAGTTATTATAGAATTGTATACTGGTAACACTAATAAATAATCAGTATACTTTTATACTAATTTTATTGAACTATTTCGTCAATAACACAAGTTTAGCTAATTGCAAACTGTATGTTTTAAGGTTTGACACATTGATATCCTTAAAACTTTGGGTATATTAGGAATTTAAGTTTCCTGTAAAAAAAATTAATCTACTTATTATTTTATGGTTATTCGAACCATATATTGAATAAATAATATATTCACATACAGTTCTTTGATTCCTAACAACTTATTTCTGTGGTAGAAATCAATAACCAAAAAAACAGTAAACTCCAAATTAAGGCTTTTACATTTATCATACGTGTATGCTAATATCGTATCCTAAAGTACGTGGGTTAGAGAGATAATGATGATATACTAGATATATAATAAGCATTGGAGTTTCCTAGATACTCGTTCCTGCCCTTAGAAATCTGCCCTTTGTCTAAATTATATGAATCAGCAAACGTGTTTAAACAGAATCAATAGAATGATTTACTCTGCGTGCATAAGAGATACATTTGTCAGAATCTATTACCTATCTTTGATATTTTATCAAGTGCCAGAAATTCCAATCGGATGCGGTATTTTCATTGTGTAGGAGTAATGTAATTTGTTGGTTAATCAGTGAAAATAATGTCTATTCTACTTCAAAGGACTTATATATACTTGCGATTGCCCAAAATAGATTTTAACCACTTCATGGTTGTTTAATTTAATTGGGTGTTTCTAATCAATGGTACGAAATATATGGAAATGAGTTTGGTATTTAATTTTACATGTTTCAATAAGTTCACAACAATAGCCTTACCCTTCCACATATTATTAAGATTTATTACTATTGGATATATATTACTATTGGTTGTTTTCCTGTTGCCTTTTTTTTATATGTAATAATATAACAATATATAATACATATGACAATATATGACGTTGTTCCTTTAACCATCTCATTTCATCTTTTCTTATTTTAAATTATTTAAATATCGTCTGCATTATTTTCATACGTTTTATCACTTAACTTAGATATTAAGTAAATATTTATCTTTTATATTTGGATTAAATTATAAATTAAGTACATATGTGATAATTTTCACTTTAATCATCGATTATGTTTTGTTGCTATCAAAATTTTATCATTTTATTAACAATAAATTCTCTCTACCTCCAGAGTATAGGGGAAATGATAGTTTCATTCCTTTACTTCCATTAATTACTGTGGCAAAAAAAATTGAAAAGTACGATAATTTCGATGTACCTAAGAAAACTTTAAATTATCTTTCTAAATGAATCGAACGTAATTCTAAACTGCATTCACATTATTAGAGAATTATGAAGATAAACAAATTAATGAGCGTGTATCAGATAATTCTCAAACAAAAAACAAACTACTTTTTTCCAGCCTCATAGGGTATTTTACAATTCTGAAAAATTAAAGATTTTACTGATCTCGTCATATGACGGGCTACATGCTAGTTATTATAGAATTGTATACCACAACGGGTAAGACTAATAAATAATCAGTATAATTTTATAATATTTTTATTGAATTATTTCGTTAATAATACAAGTTTGGCTAATTACAAACTGTATGTTTTAAAGTTTGACACATTGATATCCTTAAAACTTTGGTTATATTAGGAATTTAAGTTTCATATAAAAAAAATTTTATTCTACTTATTCAAACCATATATTAGATAAATGATATATTCACATGCAGTTCTTTATTCTAACAACTTATTTCAGTATTTAAAAATTCAATAACCAAAAAAACAGTAAACTCCAAATTAAGGCTTTTACATTTATCATACTTATGAATATCGTATCCTAAATGCGTATTAGAGAGATAATAATGATATACTACATATCCAATAAGCATTGGAGTTTCCTAGATACTCGTTCCTGCCCTTAGAAATCTGCCCTTTGTCTAAATTATATGAATCAGCACACGTGTTCAAACAGAATCAATAGAATGATTTACTCTGCATGCATGAGAAATGCATTTGTCAGAATCTATTACCTATCTTTGATATTTTATCAAGTGCCAGAAATTCCAATCGGATGTGGTATTTTCATTGTCTAGGAGTAATGCAATTTGTTGGCTAATCAGTGAAAATACTGTCTATTCTACTTCAAAGGACTTATACATACTTGCGATTGCCCAAAATAGTCTTAACCACTTCATGGTTGTTTAATTTAATTGTCTGTTTCTAATCAATGGTACGAAATTTATGGAAATGAGTTTGGTATCTAATTTTACATGTTTGAATAAGTTCACAACAATAGCCTTACCCTTCCACATATCGTTAAGCTTTTATTACTATAAAATATAGTATTTTTGTGTTGTGTTTTTATACCTTATACATATAACAATGTAAAATATAAAAATTGTTTTTGTACTTTTATATTTATTACGTTTGAAGGAATAAAGTAAGATAGAGTATTGCATTGTGTATACTAATCATTTTTTTCTTTCAGGGGATTAACCAAATCTTTTGTATATTTCCAGATTGAAAGAATTTCGCACAACCTCACAAACTTCCGAAATTTTACTTTTCTTTCATGACCGAAATCTTCAAAATTACTCTTGGTCAAATATTTTAGAACTTGATTTTTACTCATAGATTTCTCCTCAATAACTTTATACATTTAGAATCGAGGATAAAGTCTTCTGGCTATGGAGCTCTAACTGCTCATTAATAACATTAGAGTTGTTCATGTTTAAGAAAGAACTAGGATATTTTGTTTATCTTTCAGGGGATTAATCAAATATTTTGTATACTTCTGTGGTGAGTTCAGATTAAAAATAAAACGAGAAATGAATTGCTTGGGATCTAAATCTGACCTCACCATAATTTCCAGATTGAAAGTACTTCGCCCAACCTCACGGATTTCTGAAATTTTACCTTCCTTTCATGACCGAAATCTTCAAAATTACTCTTGGTCAAATATTTTAAAACTTAATTTTTACTCATAGATTTTACCTCTATACATTTAGAATCGAGAATAAAGTCATTTTTCTAAGGAGCCCCTAACTGCTCATTAATAACAGGATAATTGTACATGTTTAAGAAAGAACTATGATAGTTTGATTATTTTTCAGGGGATTAATCAAATATTCTGTATACTTCCAGTTTCAAAGAACTTCGCCCAACCTCACGGATTTCTGAAATTTTACCTTCCTTTCATGACCGAAATCTTTAAAATTACTCTTGGTCAAATATTTTAAAACTTAATTTTTACTCATAGATTTAACCTCAATAACTTTATACATTTAGAATCGAGGATAAAGTCATCTGGCTAAGGAGCCCCTAAATTCTCATTAATAATAGGACAGGTGTACATGTTTAAGAAAGAACTATGATAGTTTGATTATCTTTCAGGGGATTAATCAAATATTTTGTATATTTCCAGATTGAAAGAATTTCGTCCAACCTCATGGATTTCTGAAATTTTACCTTTCTTTTCATGACTGAAATCTTCAAAATTACTCTTGGACAAATATTTTAAAAGTTAATTTTTACTCATAGATTTCACCTCAATAACTTTATACATTTAGAATCGAGGAATAAAGTCATCTGGCTAAGGAGCCCCTAAATTCTCATTAATAATAGGACAGGTGTACATGTTTAAGAAAGAACTATGATAGTTTGATTATTTTTCAGGGGATTAATCAAATATTTTGTATACTTCCAGATTTCAAAGAACTTCGCCCAACCTCACGGATTTCTGAAATTTTACCTTTCCTTTCATGACCGAAATCTTTAAAATTACTCTTGGTCAAATATTTTAAAACTTAATTTTTACTCATAGATTTAACCTCAATAACTTTATACATTTAGAATCGAGGATAAAGTCATCTGGCTAAGGAACCCCTAAATTCTCATTAATAATAGGACAGGTGTACATGTTTAAGAAAGAACTATGATAGTTTGATTTACAGGGGATTAATCAAATATTTTGTATATTTCCAGATTGAAAGAATTTCGTCCAACCTCATGGATTTCTGAAATTTTACCTTTCTTTTCATGACTGAAATCTTCAAAATTACTCTTGGACAAATATTTTAAAAGTTAATTTTTACTCATAGATTTCACCTCAATAATAGGATAAAGTCATCTGGCTAAGAAGCCTCTAACTGCTCATTAATAACAAAAGAGGTATACATGTTTAAGAAAGAACTATGAAAGTTTGACTTTGAAGGATGATTTTCATTATAATTGGTGTTGACGAATTTCAATTCCAAATCAGAGTGGTTGTGGTATGCAGCAAGAGGATAAAATCGCCATAGAATTTATGTCCCAAACCCCATTTACTCGATGAAAATAACAAAAATAATTAAGAAAAGTGTGACATTGAATAAATCAAAATTATCCAATAAGAAGTATAAAAGTACTTATCTATAACTGACCACGTCATGTGCAAAAAAAAGCGTTCTTTTACACAAAAATATGTTAAAATGTTTTCGTTCTTTTCCTTTTTCTCTATTGTTTTTATTTATTATCAGATACATTGACTAAAAATAGTTGGTAATTTTAAAATTACAATAATAAGTTAAAGAAAATATCAAAATTGCTAAAATTTTGCAGACCTCTGCATGTCTCGCTACCCACTGTCTAAGAAACTCTGATCTATGGTAATTTTTCACCCTCTTGTCGCATCACACTGAATTTGCCAGACGAATTCACCAACGTCATGCAACTTGTAGTATCACTTGGTGGCGGATTGATTTCTTGGTTGACTTAGTGACGGATTGAAAAGAGATTTCCTGATTTCTCTAAATGCTTTATCCATATGAATCTCATCTTAGCTAAAAAAATTTCCCCAAGGTTTGGTTCTACAGTAATTTGCTGCTAATATATTAAATTACATTTTGCCTTGAGTTTTAAAGCTTTAGTCTATCATTGTAACAAAAATAAGTATCTATCATACTCTATTTAGAAATATTCACAAAGTTATTTGTACGCTCACTTTATATCAGTTAAGCAATAGAACATTGTTCTTTTTTTCTATTATAAATACTTAAATACAGCTATACCTCATCTGCTATTACAACATTTTATTTATCAGCAACTAGGTTTTTTTTTTTGTACAGCTATAACTGTTTACAAAAAGTGTTTTTATGCTTAGGCAAAAGCAGATGAACTTTGAATATAAGCATTATTTAAACTGAAAAATTTCATAAGGTATATCTTTTTATTATGATTATTAGTATGATTCGATAACCAGTGCTAAAAGACATTCCTATTTTCATTACAATGGATCAGTAAGTGGATTTACTTCTGAAATTAGACACTTCACTTTCTTGATCTGTATTTTCTCGCTTTCGAATAACTCCTACGATACAGCATCACGCTCATTTTTTTTTTCCTTTTCATTTCCTTATATTTTGATTATGAAAAATTTCGTTGTTCATATACCTACGGAAATACGTGTATGGACCATGCACGAATCGATTTTGACTAGTTCCGTCACATCCATGCGGAAGAAAACTTTCTCGTAGAAATGTCCATTTTGATAGTCCCAGACTGACATTGTACTTGTTTCGACGTGACTTTTGTACATGCGTACGTACGTATGTAGTACGTGACTCAATAATTAGACGTAGATTGCCAAAATTTGTATTTAGGAATGTTGTAGAATATAGTTTCGCACTTGCCTTTTTAAATGCAATTTCCACTCTGTATAGCATTTTTAATATAATGTATATTAACGCTGCTGGGAACATTTGAAAAACGTTTAGCCAATGAAATTCGAAATTATGTATTTAGGGATATTGTCACATGTAGTTCTGGACTTCCTATCTTGATTGTAATCCGAAGAAGATGTAATGAAAACGCCGTAAATCTCGGTAACAAACTCGAAAAAAATATTACGGATATTAATCCTACAGTCTAATAACAATACTTGAACTCTTTTGTTT
>CM063500.1:84749191-84794191 GCA_032207245.1 Pardosa pseudoannulata | reverse complement strand
CGATCCAACTCGTCCCAGAGGATCTCGATAGGGTTCAGGTCTGGGCTCTGAGCAGAACAGTCCATTCGATGAAGTCCATTGGCACCATACCAAGCCTTGGTTAACCTCGAAACATGACAACTGGCATTGTCGTCCTGAAAGTAACAGGAGTCCAACCCGTAAAATTGTCACAACGTAGGAAGCACATGGTCATCCAAAGTAGTGCAGTAGGCATCGGCGTTGAGCTTACCATGAATAGGGACCAAGGGTCAGAGTCCATACCAGGAGAATCACCCCCAGACCATAATTCCACCTCCACCGAACTTGACTGCTGGCACAATGCATTCTGGCAGAAAACATTCTCCAGCAGACACCAGACCCAGACCCTGCCATTCGAACGGTTAAGGGTGAACCTTGATTCGTCGCTTCAAAAACTCGTTTCCACTGATCTACGATCCAGTTTAAATGTCATTTGCACCACATTAACCGAGCAGGGCGGTTGGACTTTGTGATCAAAGGTTTATGGACAGCAACCGTGAAAACCAAGCAGATGTTTTTCATTACGAATGGTATTCATTGAAAGAATTCTCCTGGATGCCTGTTGAAACTCCTCGCGGATGAGAGCTATCGGTTGGGTTCGGTTATTCCGAATTTCTCTGGAGAGCACTCGCCGGTCTCTATCTCATAGTTTCGTTGGTCTGCCGACTCGAGGCACATTCCGACAATCACCGCTCACCTTCCACTACCTTATCACATAGACCACTGTCGATTTTGGGTACTACAGATCGCTAGATATGTCTCTTAAGGATCGGCCACATTTGTGATAACCCGATAATTATAACTTTCTCGAAATCAGAGAGCTCCAAACTGCTCGGCATCTTGCATGCGACTAATGCCGATGCTGTTTCCTACACCATGTATACCGACAGAGGTCCATGTGTACCTCAGGACCGCAGATATTGTCATTTGCGTAGGTGTCCAAATACTTATTGGTAGACAGTGTATAAATGCATACACACACACACACACATATATATATATATATATATATATATATATATATATATATATATATAGTACATGAGTTTAGAATTCGTGTTCTGTAATGAAGCATTAATAAAAGTTCTATTCCTGCATTATCTTATGCGTAGAGCATAGCGGTGTACATTTGGAGTAATGCGAAATGCAAACATTTAATTTAAAAGTTATTATAGAAAACCTGGTACACACATTATATAGACATATATATGTGAAAATATATTTTTATTTTAATTCTAGGCAACTTTTAGGCTTGGCATAAAACGTACCGGATGATTGTAATTAAACTTGCCCTGTAAACGGCATCCTACAGTGCAAACAAGTGAACGGAATGCAGAGAAATTTTGTATATGGGGTATACACAAGAAGAGCTCTAGGAATTGTGGAAAAAAAGTTCCAAAATGTGCACCAAAGGATGTCTTTTCGGGAAAAACATGAAATTTAACACAATAAACAATCAAATCCGAATACAGAAACAATATTAAAAATCCAGAACAAGAATTATGAGAAATAAAAATTAAAACCGGGAAAAGCTAGTTTTATAGGAGAATAATTTCGAGGTTTGCATGCTTGGGAAGAGGAGGAAGTTTTATGCAAAACAGGTTAAGGTGTAAAACGTTTGCAGATATAGTCATGTCTAAGTCTATGTTTTCAGCTGTACTAATGACGGTCTCTTTAATTGAAGGTGCATTATTGGTGAAGCTGTTTTATGAAAACTAGGGGTATGCTTTTGATGCAGTTGACTTTCGACGTAGAAGGAATCTACGGCTTACACCAATGTCTACTAAAGGTATCCGAGCCATTCTTAAGAGATTTAAAGAGACGCGAAATTAGTTCAACCTGGAAGAGGCTGTAAACATTCCCCACCGGTACTTATTGATCCCTTTAAGACAGCTGTTGACACACAGTCATATGCATGAGATTTTTGGGGGGAGGCATTAGCGCTCGTGCAGTTTCTCGACAGACAGACTACTCTTACTTACAGACCTTATGAAAAGTACTCAGAAGCATAATGTACTACTTCTCAACAAGATTTGTCATACCCAGGAGCTGCTTGATAGCTATTAGACACAACGTCTCTCAATCGCAATCAATTTTCTCAACAGAATGACCGTCGATCTGTCACGGACTTGGAATATTCTGTACAGCGATTCTATCTTAATGGGGGAGTCAACACACAGAATTGCCGCATTTGGGCTAAGGAAAATCAGCGAATCCACGCTGAAATTCCCCTACAGTCTCTGTCACTGTCTGGTGGGGATTCATTGAGTGATTCCTCTTTGGGCTTTGCTTCTTTGATGAAATTGGTGAAAGTTGGCCTGTCACATGTTCCGTTACAGGTCGTCGGTTAAATGACATGCTGCAGATGTTTGTTGTGTCACAACTACAGCAAAGTTGTGTTCTTACATCGACCACTTTCATACAGGATGATGTTACCCCACATATCCATGGGTCCATGAAGGTGCTAGGGCTCGAACACTTCATAAATGAAAGTGTTAATAGTCTCTCCTTTCCTAATTCATGGCCACCACTTTCTCGTGGTCTAACTCCGTGTGATTTGTGGTTATGGGTCTATTTTAAAAGCCTGGTGAATCGTGGAGGTGTTGCAACGTTGAACGACTTAAAGAACTCCATAACTCTTCATGTGCGAAGCCTCCCAACTGATCAGCTACAATCTGCTGTTGAACACACTGTCCATCGACTTGAAATTTTGCAAGTGAATGAGAGTGGTCACATGGATCACCTTTCTTTACATCGTCCAGGACACGATTAACAACAGCTCTTCATGCACAATTTCGTCCTAATCTGTTCTGGTTTTGCAAACTGACCTGTTTGTGTTTCTCCCTTACCTTTACTTAATGTAGTTCGATGACAAAGTGATCAGAAACTAGTCAATAACCGTTAGTATATTTCTGTATTCCGATTTGGTCCTTTATTCTGTTAAATTTCACGTTTATCTGAACAGGCGCCATCTAGTGGACATTTTAAAACAAAAAAACGTTTTTTAGAAATTTCGTGAGTTTATCTCGTGCATATCCCCTATGCAAAATTTCGTTGCATTCCGTTCACCCATTTGTTCTGTAGGATTCCGTTTATACGGGAAGTTTAATTATAACTACCTGGTATTAATCAGACAATTCTTTTAATAATGAAGAAAAATTGTATTGAAAAGAATTTTCCTATTAAGGAGTAATAAGTTCTTAGATTATTAAATATTTTGAAAACTAATCTCATATAATTTTTTCCTTTAAGAAAACTTTAAATATAAAAGCACACACTTCTAGTTATGTTTCATGTTGAAAAAAAATTAATAAAACAGAAGTTAATTTCCTAAAATACTTTTCGGTTGGAATGTTTTACTAGACTTAAATAATATACTGTTTAGATTTTAATTAAGCGGCGATACTCTTAATAAAACTCTGCTATTGTAGCTGTAGTAATTGAATAAAAAATTCCTTGTACTAATATTTAGGACATAGCATACATTTATGTTTTACACACGAATAGAGATGGGAGAAATATATAAATAGCAACATTCCAATTCAATCGTATCGCGCGTGACATTAATCATATCGATACATATTAATACAATACTTAAAAAAAAAACATGAATAAACAGTTTGGTTGATGTAACATCTTGTCCCCTTAAAAATGTATGAACTAATTTTTAAAAAGATAAAATACCTTTCATTATAGTTTTTCACATTAAAAGAAAATTAATCTAGATTTTAGTATTTTTAATAGGTAATTTCTTATTAAACATTTAATCCATTTTACGTGATAACAACATTCAACATTTTGCTAAATTGTAAGCATAAACAACAATTTTTTTAATATTAACATTTTTAATAACTAGTTAAAGCAATGAAATTTGTTAAAAATCCAAAGATAATTTTCAAAAACGGGATTTTATAATACAAATGCTGTAATGATTTCCTTATTTTTTAAAACTGCTGTATTATAAATTATATGAATAATAAAACTTAAAGAGAATATTATCTCGAAGCCTATGACTAATTTTTCTTCTATTTCTTTAGTAATATTTTTTCTCTTCTGGAAAAGAATGATGTACTAGAAGGGAGCAAGAAACGAATTTTACAAGGTAAGTAACATACAGTACCTAAATTCTTCAACAGATGGCAGCACTACCGAAATGTTTCATTTTGTTGTTTTTGAAGTGGTTCTACTTTTTAACTTTGTAAGGAACAGTGGAGGAGTTAAAGTGTTATGAGCAGATAGATGTTAATGTACTCATGCATTACAGTTGTATGATGTATGAATTTATTATCATAATGAAAAGTGTTGTTTTAAATAAGGGTTTAAGATTCTAGTTTCAAAGGTAAGTAAGGTGTAATTTTTAACCAATATTCAACGTAAATACACAACGTACATATTAACATGGGGCTTGAAAAAACATGAATAAACAGTTTGGATGATATAACATCTACCTTGTCCACTTAAAAATGTGTAGACTATTTTTTAAAAAGATAAAATACATTTCATTACAAATTTTCACATTAAGAAATAAATTAATCCAGATTTTAGTATTTTAAATAGGTAATTTCTTACTAAACATTTAATTCATTTTACATGATAACAACATTCATCATTTTTCTAAATTGTAAGCATAAACAGAAATTTTTTAATGTGGACATTTTTAATAACTATTGTAAAGTTTATGAACTTGTCCAAAAAGAATTTTCAAAAACGGGATTTTATAATATAAATGCTGTAAAAATTTCCATATTTTATAAAACTGCTGTGTTTTTAATTATATGAACCATAAAACTTAAAGAGTATCTCTAAGGCTATACATAATTTTTTATGAGTGTTAGGACTATTCCTTCAGTAATATTTTTGTCTCCTGAGACAGAATGATGTACTAGAAGGAAGCAAGAAACAAATTTTAAAATGTAAATAACATATAGTATCTATATTTTTCAATAGATGGCAGCACGACCGAAATGTTTAATTATCTTGTTTATGACTTGGTTCTACTTTTAACTTTGCCAGGAACAGTGAAGGACGGTAAGGGTTATGAATAGATAGATGTTAACATATTCATGCATTACACTTGTGAAACGCATGCATTCATTACCTGAATGGAAACTTATTTAACTAAGGGTTTCAGATTCTAGTTTCAAAGAAAAGTAAGGCTTAATTTTTAACCAATTTTCAACGTAAACACAAAGAGCACTCGCATTGACATGTTCGGTACAGATGCGATATTTAGACCGAGGCTTTTGTCGCCAAATTTGGCGATGACTGGTTAGCTTTGTTACCCTGACATTGGAGCTTTGTAACGGCAACCCTGGTTCGTTCCTTCAGCCCAATTGGTGTACGGGATTTCTGACGTCAATATCCGCCTCTTAGGAAAAATTTCTGTTTAGCCATTTCTTTTGCATAAGGGAATTATAGGACAGAGGAAACATTATTTGAGGTTTTGGAGCAGTGGATTGAGAAGGGAACAACAGTTTATTCTGATGGGTGGGCATCTTATAAAGCTTTAGGAACAAAGGGTATGAGCATGTTTTTTAAAATTTTGAAATATTTATTTTCTACAAATCTGTAAAATATTAAAATATATGCTGCGTGACTTTTTGTAGAATTTTATAATAACTTCAGTTTTTTAAAAACCATGTGATGCCGTCCATGTTTTTTTTCGGTGATCTTTCAGAAAACACCCTTTTCTGTCGCCATTTTAGTTTGGCGACTTTCAGAAGACGGGGTTTTTGCAAAGATCGCCAAGAAAAAAACATGGCGGCCGGAAGCTGTGTAGATATCGCATCTGTTCTGGCATGTTCACCTCTAGTGAGGCATCCTACTTGAAGAAAGCATAGAACCAATGCAATTCTTAGATATCAGTAAAAAACGTTTGTAGTCATTACTATGTGCGCATCACGAAGCAATATATTCATTTAATTAGAAGTGTATTCCATCCAGACTTTCTGCACATCATCAATAGATCCAAATTAACACATTGTATGCAGGACACGTACTAGTAAGTTTATTGACGATTGATACTTGAGCGCAGGCAACGTACTAGTACGTTTTCTGACTACTGATATTTCAGCACGGGACAGGTACTAGTACGTTTTCTGGCGATTGATATTTGAACGCGGGACACGTACTAGTACGTTTTTTGACGATTGATACTTGAGCGCGGGTCACGTACTAGTACGGGTTAGTGTAACAACATGGTTTGTTTGTGGGTACAAAAATAACGGTACATACAGGAAAACGAAGCCGAATGTTCTTGTCTACTACACAGATTCTGGAAAAATTTAGACAAATAAAAACTAGTTTTTACATCAGTCGATGCGGAACCACAGAACGGGAAGGTTGATTAAAAAATCAATTTAGATTTAAAATTAACTTTTTATTTATCCTTACGAAAATGATATTATATATATATATATATATATATATATATATATATATATATATATTATATATATATATAATATATATATATATATATGTATGTGTATATATATATATATATATATATATATATATATATGTTTATTTATCTATTTATATATTTGTTTATATATTTCGATATATAATACGAAAAGGTGGTTAAAAATTAAATAATTTTCGTTGTATTGAGATTTAACTTAATAACTAAATTTATGCCCAAAGCTCTTGCTCCCGGTACAATTCTACAGCGAAATGTGCCCGCACACAATGTGTTAAAAAAACATATGAAGCTGCAAAACTTATAGAAACAATATGAACATATATTGGAAATATATCATTGACACGCAATTTTGAATCTATTTCAAACGAGAAGTTAGAAGTCTAATTTCATTGCTATTTCACTCTCTGATGATCCTGTATTAGGAAAGAATGGAACTCTTAGATATCCGTAGAGAACGTTTGTAATCATTACTATATACACATTTCGAAATTCTAATTTGTTTATGTAGAAGAATATTCCAGCCAGGCTTTCTGTATTTGTACAATAATTTTATATTACACAACATTTGTGCTACTGCAAAACTGTGAGAAATAGAAGGTATATTATATAGAATTATAGAAATTTTTAAAGTAAGAACAAAGGTAACTTAACTACCAAAAAGTCGTATTCTTGTAGTATTTCTCTTAGGACGTCTGACAATAAGATTGATTTGAATAAACTAACATCACAGATTCAGCAAAAAAGAATATTGATATTAAGGAAAAATTTTATAAATAATTTCCATTAAATTATTTTTATCATAACTAGCAAGGCCGTTTTTCAAAGGGGGGATTTGGGGGACCCGCCCTCTCCGAAATTCTAAAAGGAACGTTTCATGGAAAGAAAATGAATCGTGTGTGGTTGTGTCATCTGACTAGCTGTGCATAGACAACAGCTGTTGTCTATCCACGTCACTATAAACACTGTTTTAAACACACTAATGCGTTTAAAACAGTGTTTTTGGTGATGTTGAGTTAAAAATAAGGTGTAAAATGACGACATTAAGAGCGAATCGACTAGCCTTCATAGCAACTCATGATAATATTGATGCACAATCTAAAGAAATTGTGAAAAGTTTTTACAAATCTTCAAGACGAGCATATTTTATTATATACAAGTAAAAAATTTAAACATGTTCATTTTCTTTTACAATTATTCTTTTTTTTTAGTTATGCACCTGCTTTAAAAATTAGAATTTAATACCCTGTACAGTTTATACTTTTTCAATTTAAAATTTGCTATTCAGTTCGTTGTGCTGTTTGTTCATTACTTATTCTAGGCTTTAAATTTGTTCATTATATTCCTTTTTAAACATTTTGATATTTGAAAACCGCATTGTATTATATTACTCATTAGGGGTATCCATAAAAAAAAACCTGTCATTTTTCTGAAGTATCATTCCCAAAAAGCAATGTATTTCGCCTCTCTCCGAATATAATTTCTGGCTACAGCCTTGATAACTACAGTTATAATTTGGATTTTTCATCTTGATTTCTGGTGTTCGTTCAATTTTTTATACGTTTTGTTAAGTTTATGCTGCTTTTATGACTGCTTTAAAATGAAAGTACCACATGATCCAAATCATCTTCTTAATACTCCTTTTAGTTATTTTTTACTCACAATCAAAAATTCTTGCCGAATCCGGTTGTAGAATATCAAATCTTAGCTAGTGGCGCCATCTTGCATCCATATATAAAACAAATAGAATTAAATGTAGATAAGAGATTTGAAAAAAAATTTTCAATTTTACAACTCCTCTTCAACCTCCACTCAAAATACGTGTTCTGCAAAGATCGGTCGATTTACTTGAAAAATTGAAATAAAAAATAAGTATCTAACGTGTTCTGCAAAGATCGGTCGATTTACTTAAAAATTGGAAAAAGAATTTACCAAGTATCTAAAAATTTATTATTTAATTTTATTTAATTTAATTTATTAAAAATTTATTATTAAAGGTATTTAAAATAATCAAATTTTGAAAAATTTTTCCTCAAAATGTTGTTTTTGTTTATGTATCAATTTGTTGAGTTACGATCCCCTCGCCAGATTTCAAACGCCACGCTGCAAGCACGCCACGCACGCAAGCTGCAAGCACGCCAATTTCGCCAAATGTGGTTGAAGCACCAACAAGATCCATGATTAGAAACAGGAGAGTGGGCTAAGAAGAGGAGTTGAAAAAACCAAGTATGGTAGGTATTACCATACTTGTTTTTTCTACATTTTCATTTATATTTCTCACATATTCTCCAATTTTAATTCATTTTGGCATACTAGAGATCATTCTTTTTTTCTTCTATCATTATAACTTCCATAAAAAGTAAGATTTTTTTTAAATTTTACATATTATTAATTCTAACTCTCAATTAATGTCACTAATATTTGTTAGAACGGAAATATGAAAAATTTAATTTCTAGATAAATAGAAATTTATTTATTTCATATTTCTATTTGATTGAAAGTATTATTGAAAGTATCATTCAATTCTTCAAAATTTTAATCTGAAATACCTTAATATTCTGAGCTCTTTGTATAACGTGCCAGTTTAAAAAGTAGTTTAATAAATGTATAAAAAATTTCTGCAAAGCACTTTTTCTTCAATATCTACTTCCATATCTCATTTATATTTATCACGAAAGATGTTAAATTTCTTCAGCATTATTTCTTCATAAATATATAAAAATATTTTATATTTATCCCATAACATGTTAAATTCCTTCAGCATTATTTCTTCTTAAATATATCAAAAATATTTTATATTTATCAGGGAACATGTTAAACTTCTTCAGTATTATTTCTTCATAAATATATCAAAAATATTTTAAATTTATCTCAGAACATGTTAAACTTCTTCAGTATTATTTCTTTATAAATATATCAAATTATAAACCAACTGTTCATCAAAAAATTGTAATCAACAAAATCATAAATCAACTGTTCTCTAAAACGTTTCCACCACCTTTCTGCACCATGCCTTCAGCAATGAGATCTCTCACTTTACTCTCCAATTCACATTCGCACATTCGTGTGGCCACCTTGAAATGCTGTAACGTTTTCTTATCCCTATGGTTACTACACATATTTCATTAAATTGCAGAGAAATGTCTGATTTTATCCCATCTTCTGATTTAAAAAAAATAGAAGAGCGTATTTCTTAGTCGATGGTATTTTCAATTAAATGTGGCATTTTAAACACCCTCATACAGATTTTAAAATGTTAAAATTCTTCTAGCGAGGTGTCTGTGCCTACTCAACATATAGATAACTAGATAGATAATTCCTTGTCCACTACCAACCCCTAAAAGAAGCTTATGGTGGAACAGATAAAGTGGCCAGGAAGATCCCAAAAGATATAGGTACACAATAGGCATGAGCGGAACAACATCTGCAGCGTTGTAGCTGGCAAAATTAAACAATGGTAATTAAAAAAAATCTCGAAGTAGAGGAATCACGTATATTTTATAATATTACTTTGTAACATGCATACTAACTTATCTCTCTTTCAGGCGTATAATATTTTCCACATCACTTTTTTCTTTTTATATTTCAGAATCAAGACCTTTTCTTGTTATAAATATCTGACTATTAAACCACTTCACTACGACCAACTGCTTGAAAAATTGCTAATCTATATTACAATCCTTTTTTATTAATCAGCAGTACATTCGAATAGTAAGTAGAATAAATGTCGTAGGAAAGCGAGTGCAGTGAGTGTGACCCACAATGAGTACCAACTATGAGAGAGTGACATGACTCTTACTCTTCGCCATTTTGTCAATTGAAAACAACTTTTCTTGTTACAAGTACCTGACTCTTATCCCACTTCAACAACCAGCAGTCTGGAAATTGCTAATCTATGTTACAATTCTTATTTACTTATAGACGGTACATCGTGAAGGTAAATCTCAGAACTAATGGCTTTGGAAGGCGAGTACAGTGAGCGCATCCCGTACCGGCTATCACCTATGAGGAAATGACACGACTGTTTCTCTTAGCCATTTTATCAATTAAAAACAGCTTTTATTGTTACAAATATCTGACTCTTACCCCACTTCACAACATCAAGCCATCTGTAAATTGCTAATCTATGTTACAATTCCTATTTACTTATGGATGGTACATCTTGAAGGTAAGTCTCAGAACCAGTGGCTTAGGAAGGCGAGTGCAACGCGCACGGGGTATCACCTATGAGGGAGTGACATGACTCTTTTTCTTAGCCATTTTGTCAATTGAAAACAGCCTAGCATCAGGTTTATTCTTGTTCCAAATGGATGGTACCTCCTGAAGGTAAGTGTCAGAATCAGTGATGTAGAATAACAAGTGTAGGGAGTGTGACCCTCATCGAGTACCAACTATGAGACGGTGACATGACTCTTTCTCTTAGCCATTTTGTCAATAGGAAACATTTTTTCTTACTACAAATATCTGACTCTTAGTTTCTTTCAGGACAACCAGCTACCTGAAAATTGTCAATCTATTTTACAACCTCTTTATATTCACTGGCAGTACCTCTAGAAGGTAAGTCACAGAACCAGTGGCATAAAAAAAGAAAGTGCGGTGAGTGTGACCCACACTGGGTACCAGCTATGAGGGTGTGAGACGACTCTTTCTCTTAACCATTTCGTCAGTTGAAAACTGCGTAGTTAAAGATATTGATTTTGTTAATACAAATGTCCGCGTTGACGAAAGAATACCTCAGATCTTTATCGCCAAATTGGCGATAAAGATCTGAGCATGGTAACCTAACATTTTATCCTGATCTCGCAGTGTCCAAACAATATGTATCTATAATTTAATTTATATTTTATTTGTATCTAGCTTTCCTAGTGGAACCCCTTCCTTATATATTAAATACTCGTATTTCTTTAAAAAGATTAGCTGTAATGAACCATTAAAAGATCACTATCTCTAATTTTTAATAATTTGGAGCTGTTGGCTTTGTAAACTGTTGAGGGATTAACTGACCATAAATATCCGGTTTATAAGTGGTTTGGGTTAATTAAGTAAAAGTATATAATTCTGTTACAATGGCGCACTCTACATCAATTAAAGTCACCCAGAAACCAAAGGATACAGTGTACGGATGGAATACCTCTGTGTTTTAGTAAGCATCGCCAATAATTTCGCCAAATTTGCCAAGGAGCATCCTATTCTTCAGTATTACCAAATGTCCAAGTTTGCTGAAAAGTGCGATAGAAGAGATTCTTAGTGTAGTTTGTTGAATTAAGAGTTTAACCCCTTCCCTTACTATTGAATTTTCAACTGTGTGTCCAAAAGTGACACCAAGCGACACCAATGGTATTATTTCTTCTTAGGGGGAAATAATATGATTGATCTGAAAAACTTAGAATCTTGCTGACTGGTGCAGCCCAGAATGAACTTGCCAATGTGAATGATTCCCTCGAGTCCCTTAACCAACGAGAGAGCTTTAACAGAAATTAGATGATAAAAAGGGAAGTTGAAGTTAATAATTTAACTAAAAAGTGTGAATAATTAAGTTTATACGAAACCATGAGGTAAAAATTCAAGTAAGTGAATGAATGCACTTTGAAAATGCGATTTAAGTTTCATTCTGAAACTTCCTAAATATTAAAATAACGTAGAATACGACAGTCTGTTTTATATTTTACCCAGTAGACTTACGACGTCTGAGGCGTCTTATTCATGTTTTGTCTTATAACCTTGCAACGCCTCTGAGGCGTCATTGTAAGCTAAGTTGTTAAATAACGAAGCTTGGTAAGAATTGAGTTTTCATTAAATTGTAATCTAATAATAATAAAACAGTCATGCCCTACATGTTATTCTTGTGCTAAGAGATTTCTTATTTAGTACATTAATAAAATGGTTTATTTCACAAACACATTTTACTTTTTTTCATTCTTATAAAGTTGTTTACAAAATGATTGACTTTCTTCACTATTTATTAACCATTTAAAAAAAATGTTTTGTTTTCAATAAATTTTGTTTTATATTTTAGTGAATATTGCAATGGCAATTTTAAACTCTGCACCGGACCTTGCTACACCAATGCTGAGGACTTCAGGAGTGTCAGAACTTTTGATATTATAAAATAAAAATTTTAATTAAATATAAAATATTAAATTACTTTATCCTCAACAGATGGCGACACTAAATAACTTATTAGAATTCAAATACTAGGTGCATGTTTACATAGCGCAAAGGAGAAAAAATGATTACCAAAAGAGTAACCGACTTTGCCAACATTTTGGTGATTTTTTCTTGGAAGAGTAAAAGAAGCAGTGTCTACGAAGGTTCACGATAATATATAACAATCCAAAGAAACATTGCTAAACAAACGCCCAATACGAAAAGAATATTTTATTACTTCTGTACCCTTTTATCCGGGAAAATCATCCAAGAATTTATCACTTGGCAAATTTCATTGAAATTCGTTAAAGCATCAAAAGATTTCATTTAAAGTTCAGTCATTTAAAAAAATATATTTGTATTAATAATAGAAATTACAAAGAGCTTGAATTGCTTTTATTTTTGCTAATACCTCATATAAATAATTTTTAACTGAAAACTTGAAAACTGCAGGTGATTTTTTATAAAATTATATTAAAAGAGAGTTAGGCAACGTAAGGCCCATGGGCTAGTTCCATACAGTCTCAAGGACTTATATGGCTTACAGCAAATTTCAAACAAAATACAATATTTATATAACGTTATGAATAACAATAACAAAAATTATTATCTAGAATTGAAGTTTAGTGTTAATCCCTTGCCAAACTAGTATTACAATATACATAATGGTAGTTTTATTTCAAATTAGTTAACACAGATATGTGGGGACATTTTTTCAGTTCACTAAAAATACAAATAGTGATTTAGATCTCACATTTCAGAGTATGCTCATTTATAGTCTGCTATTGTCTTGTGGAATAAGTTCTAATATTATTTATTTAAAATAGTAATATGATAAACAGATGGCGAAAAGATTTAATAATGCAGTTTTCTGATACTTGTTTGAGTAGTTGTAGCAATTCACAAAATATTTCAACCTTAAATTATTTACTTAACATTATAAAGGTACAACAATACTACAGAATAACTACAAAGTACTGTTCTCCAAATTATGAATGTATATGGAAATATTTTTACAGTTTTTAAAATATTAGAATAAATTACATTAGCCGATTAAATTTTTTCTTTTGTTTAGAATGACAAATACTGTAATTTAGTTTAGTTCACGTTCTTCTTGGTAGATGGCGACACTAACTATCAAAAGGCAATACAGTGGACTGTGCTTGAGACACCGGGATTTTGATAACAATAAACGATATTCAAAATTAGATAAATTTAACCCCCCCTTTAATTCACACGTACTAAATTTCACAATAAAATGAAAAAACTCACCATATATTTATGTACTGTAAATTATCCTTTAAAACATAAGAATTATATACATGATTAAAAAAAATGACCAATTGTTGACTGTCTACATTTTTTCTAAGAAGCTCATTGATAAATTGTTCGTAATCATAATGTTTTTTTAAGTCATCGGAGCGGTGTTGTACTCCACGTTTCAACACTTTCAATGCAGTTCCTAGGCCGAGAATTGTTTCACTGCGCTGCAGCATTGCGCTGACTCATTTTTGGTAACCTGTCATAACATGTCATTTAAAATTTCGATCTTTTGTTTTAATGTTAAATCATTTTGTTTTCTGGCTTCTATATCGACAAGCTGCATATATAAGAATAAGATAACATTAATTGCGATCACATTAAGCGGAGTACACTGTATTTGATTTCAAGCAATGGCTATAAACTAGAATATCTCATTATATTATATCTGTTGACGACTTTTACCTTCCGAACTATAGAATTATATTTAAAACTAAATTCAAATCACAATATATCTCCTAAGCAGTATGGACCACATAATTGGTTGTATACTTCGCTTTTAATAGCTTTTTAATTATCAGATTACTTTAAAATGTGAATGCATTTGATACTTATTAAGCAATTTCGTTTATAAAAATCTAATCAAAATTTCTTTAATGTAAATAAAAATTCGTAATTTAAGTTTTACGGAACCAAACATACACAATTATACATCAACTTTTGACTTTAAATCACATTTTTTATGTTAACTTTATTTCGAAAACAATACTTTTTTAATTCCTTTATGGGAAAAAATGCGTTCAAGTAGAATTAATTTATATTTTGTATTCTTTATATAAAATTTCATTAATTATTATTTCATTTTCAAACAATTTTTACTAAATTAGCTTCCACGTTTATTAGATTCATCAGCTAGTTTAGTTCATCAGTCATTTCTTTGTCTGTAAGTGGTTAAAAATACCTATTCAACAATAACTATATTATTTTTTTACTCCTAAGTGATTAGTTACACTGTCATTATACGCATGCGTGACTTTAGCTGCTACCATATTACATATGTCACTGGTGACTCTGTGTCATGATGACGTCAGAAATCGCCAGAGATGGAAATTTGGAAACAAAAATTTCTCTCTCTGACGTCATTATGACGTCCAGTCATCGCAAAAGTAATTAAATTAAATTAAAATTCCCACTTCGCCTGCACGGGGATTTAACTTTTCGTACGGAAACCCGTTGCGCTAATCACTGCGCCACAGATACGTTGGTAGTGAAGGGTTTCAAGTGGCATTATAATAATATCAATAAGCGCAATTCCGGAATTTTAGTAAAAAAATATTTTCTATCTGATCAAATTGTGATTCTAAACCGTTCTCGAATCAACTTAATTTCATACAAAATGTCATCAAAATCAGTCCAGTCGTTTAGGGAGAAATCTATTATAAACACACTACCAGAAGAGTTTTATATATAAAGATATATATATATATATATATATATATATATATATATATATATATATATATATAAATATATATATATGTGTGTGTGTGTGTGTGTGTGTGTGTGTGTGTGTGTGTGTGTGGGAGGTGTTCATGCAGGGTGTGCAGAGAACAACAACAATAATAATAAAACCATAAAAATGTACATTAAACACTCCTTTAACGTTTATTATTCATTTGTACACAAAATCCATACATCTATCCGTATTACTAATAAAATAACGAAAAGCTTATATTTCCAAGAAAAACTTATATTTTCAGCAAGCGTAGCACCACACGGTGCCCGCCGTTGCGATGCCTCATCCGGATGCTCATTGGTGCCGTCAAACCGAAAGTCTAGTCCACCTGCAGAGTATTTCACTGCACGCTGGCGCAATAGAACGAACTATTTTTCGTTCGGTCAGTGGATTAAATTATATTTGTTAATTGTTTTTAACATTTGGAAATCATATATTCTGAGAAAAACATCTTCACAATTTTTAAAAACAAAACAAGAGATATGGTATTACAGATATAACTTATATACTGTCTGTAAGACACAATGAATGATAAAATTTGGACTGTTCTATTAGAATTCGTCTGTTTTTTATCTAACAAAACAAAATTGTTTTTCAGCGAATTATTTCTATAAATATAATACATCACCGAAATTACTTTACCACACTAAAACATTTCACTTTATATTGATGAAATACTTCTTTTATATTTTAATGAAAACAAAATCTTACAATATATAAATTTAAACATTAACCGTCTGCAAAATCGTACGGCCAGTTAATCAGTTATAAAACCAAAAGCGCTTTAGCACGTAAATCCCCGCTCTAATACAACACTTAATAAACCGTACCTTCGGATGATTCTGAATGTCAAGTGCAGGAAAAATAGCTGCACTTGCCTCAGTGCTACAGTATGCTGTGCTTCTCCAGTAGCCCATACATATAAAGCGTGATTTTCTATTAGTGCGCAGTGCGTACACATAAAAATTTCTTATGTATGCTTTCGAACGCTCTACGTGGTGCAGCACCTAATACCAAACGCACTGCGAGAATACAAGCAAGCAAATCAATATAATATTTGAATATATTATAAATAATATTTATTATATACATATAAAGATAGGTAGACATAGGTGCAGAAAATTATTGTCTCTTATAATTTTTCTAGGGCGTGCACTGCACACCCTGCACATATGGACCGCACGCCACTGATATATATATATATATATATATATATATATATATATATATATATATATATATATATATATATATATATATATATACAATGACTATAGAAACTTGTAGTACAAGTCGTCCAATCATTTGCGGAATAAATAACTATAACCGTAAGTTATATTCATACTATTGGAATATTTTATTGTTATTGCTTAATCGAAATAGCTTCTTAATTAGCACAGAATGACATCCAAAAAGAAAAATCCACAAACAAATCATCTACTTATTATAAAACTAATAATATATGTCAATAATTATAGAAAATTAGAAAAAAACTTGCAATGGTTAACCAAATTTCTAGGGACACCATTCAGGTTTTTGTATTTTTGAGCTTAAATTCTATTTTCTTTTCTTTTTTGTGAAAACCTATTATTTTTCATTAGACTTTTGTGTAGTATCATCATTATGTGATTTAATAGATGGCAGCACTTGTAATCGTCTTAAAATTTCAAACAAGTGAAGTTTTTTTTTTTTTTTTTTTTTAGTGGTCGTGTGTTAAAAAATTGGGTACTAGCTAATCCATATAGAATTATATGGAATTAATTTTCTTTAATTATTTCTACCTTAAATAGTTAAAATATAAATAATGTTTATTTTGGATGCATTTTTACCCCATTTAATGTGGGAGTTTGAATATTATGAATAACTTCATATTCTTCATATAAGCAAAATTTTATACTAAACACTATATATAATTTCATAGACGTATATAGTATAGAAAGTATATTAACATAGTAACATTATTGTCATTCTCTCCACAGTCGTAGATAGCCATACTATGACGTACTGGAGTAAGGGTAGTCGAGGCCGTCAATAATACAAGCTGGACATCTATTTACTCTGGATTAAATACTTTATTTATGGGAATAATTATGTACGGCTATGTACAGGTTTCAGTAAATTCCAATTCTTTTGAGATCTCGTGCTGAGATAAATGTTAACATAAATACAACATGTGGGTACAGTGAAGTTAGTCCTTCTAGAACGCAGGAACAGTTCGCTATTTAGTGCCGGTACGGGACGCTGGCACTATAATCTCCTGTTTGACGATCAGTAAAGTTAACTTCCAGGCTGAGGCTCCAGACATTCGGAGTGCGTATCTCGCTGGAGTTCGTTGAGAAAACTAAGGATGCAGAACGATCCAAAATGAGAGCGTCTCTTTCAGTGACCTACTTCTAAGTTCGAAGTTAAAAAAAGTATTAAAGATAACGGGAATGAGATCCCAAAGTCGAAAGTCCACTTCTTAGCAGAAATCAGAGATTCTGACGGTCTCTAAAGAAAAGCAAGCTCCCACAATCGGAGAGACAAGTGGACTCCTCTCGAGCTCCACACACAAAAAAAAAAAAAAACTCCTCCAAACCAACTCTAAAAAAAAAGCCCTTTTCTTGGCTCAGCCAATCTTCTTTTACAGGAGTCCCGGTTTCCCCAAGCGTGATTCTTCCGGAACCGTCTAGAATCAGGGTAACGCAATCTTTGCGGTCAACCGCAAACCCACCTGGGTCAGCTGATCCATTTCTAGATGTGTCCAAAAGGTCGTCTTTAAGTCAACCGACCAAAACAACTTAAATTCATTAACGGCACCGGTAACTTTGTCCATATGTGGATTCCCCCGTCACTCGATTTATAATTGTTATCCGAGTCTTTTGACGGCAATAGACATCATAAAGGCGTAAACACACTGGCTCCGGCGTACTGACAGTTCTTAATTTACCTCCGCTTAAGCGACTGCCTCAGCTTTGTGTCGGAGACATTAGTACACAAACGGCTTTGTCCGGACCACTCATGTCTAGTTACCGCTAATAATTGTCCTCTGCGAAAAGTCACCTTCCGTTCTTCTTTCGCTCGGGTCATGTAACAGATCGTTACAATACCAATTGTTGCAAAAGTTCTAAAGTCTGTTGTTAACTGAATACAAATGATAATGTATTTAAACAAGCTCAATGAAGTGTACTGTGTAGGAAAATGAATCTACCTTGAATCATTCATAAAATCATGGATACCTTCCTTCAAAAGTTCTAAAAAAATACTTGGTTTGTCTAAGTATAGTTATGAACTACAAGAGAACTGAAATTTCCAGAAGGATAGTTAGGAGGTGGGTGTTCGAGGGTAAGGCGACACATCTAAGAACGACAAGAGGGCCTCAGACGTGGGTCGGCTCAGGAGTTAGTTGAGAATTTGTTCCTCAACTTACTCTCCAGGAGTTAGAAACGGCAGATGGTCATCACCTCCAGGAATCATATCCACTTTCTCTCATCTCATCATCAGCTCTCTCTTTTTACAAGGAGATCCTCTCTCTCTCTCTCTCTTTCTCATTTGCTTTTCGCTTAATCGTTATCAAGATACAACATGATTTGTTTATTGTAATAAGTATTTAGTGTAACCCTTTTGCTATTTGCTTACTATTCAGAATCCTTCTTCAAATGCATCTCAGTTTCCTATATTGATTGCCCATAGGAACTTCTTCAAGTTGCAGGTGGCCACTAACCTTTTGGCATTACGTGACCCTGTACACTGAATTTTAATGTGCCTCTCTTTTTTTTTCCGTTTGAGTTCGTTGCAATAAGCCTTTAGCTCTTTTTTTTAAGAATATTTTTAACATTTTTTGGTATATTTTTGAGGGATTATTTTGGTTTTAAGGTAGATAATCTTAAAACAAATAGATTAATTCAAAGAGAGTTATCAAAATAGGTGAATGAATGTGATTCTCAAATTATTGGAAGCGCCATCAATTAGGGGCACTGAGATTAATCAGAGACAAAATTAACTGAAGAAAAAACATAAAAAATAATAAAACGAGTGACATGAATTTTGAGTGAAACTTTACATTCATGATAAATGTCTGATAATGGATTTAATAAAAATTGGAAAAATTGCTGATGAAAATTGATTACAAAATTTCAGACTAAAAAGTCGAAACTAAAACAAATATAAAATAACATTTGAAAAGCTGCTTTTATTTAACAGAAAGGTTATAAAAAATGCACTAAAAAGTAAAAAATAATTTTTAAAAAGTGCATGAAAGAGAAATGCAGTGAAAAGCATATGAAAACTGTATGTGGTGAGGTGATTTAGATTATTAATATAATTGATATTTAATATAATTGATATATATAAAACGAGAAGTGAATTTATTGAGATCTAAATCTGACTTCATCACATCTTTTGTAAAGGAGAGAGACCCATAAAAATTAATTCAACGGATTTTCGTCATGTGCGAGATTCTCGGGCGAGGTTCTGATCCCAGACTCAGGTTAGAATTACGACACTAAATACATGACTCTAAATAAGAATGTACCTTTATGGAGTTATTTATAAGTCCGTAAGGGATAGTGCCCAATTAGAAGGGGCAATGTTTTCCCATGTTAGCGATTTCAAAGCGGGGAAAAGGAGACCCAATAGATTTATACAGCCCTCCTGATTGGACGAAAAGAAGTAAGAAAGAGCAGAGATGAAAATAATATAAAATAAAGAAATGTCAAGACAGTGGGTGTTCAGCAGTCGAGGAGAGGAGTTCAACTGTCAGAGTTCGGAGGTCGAGATTCCGGCAGCAAGTGTTCAGGGACTCGAGGAGAGTTCAGGGACCAATGGAAGAGTTGAGTCTAAGAGAGTGAAACTGACGACTACGATATCTCGCAACAACCAGAAGCGCTCCAGCGCATCCGCAGTTCAGAATCACCCAAATTATTTTAGAAAGTCCCAGACCAGTAGTGAGATTGGAGTCAACGTTGTCGTCCCTTCAATTGAGATAACACGTAAGTATCTACATCATTTCACAAGAGCGTCCGACCGGAGTACAGCCTTGGCACACCAAATAGATCCACAAAGTATCCCCATTATAAATACTTGAAATTGAAATTAGATCCTCTCTTTTCTTTATTTTTTTCCTAATGTTAGGATATTATTATTGATCCTATATCTTAAATAATGTGGCACCTAGTAAAAAGTTTGGAAAAGCAAATTTTATGAAGCTTAAATCAAATAGTTTGTATATAGATATGTATATAGAATAATAATAAATTTGCCTAATTTTATTTTAAACTAAGCCTTGTATGTGTTTATTTTAAGAGTGTAATTTTTTATTTTAACAACTCTGAATTTAGCTTATTAGTTCATTTTTTTATTTTTAGTCTGTAGTCTCTCAGAACCTGTGGTTGAATTTAAACTTAAATAATCTGCACAAAGCAACCCAAATAATATTTAGTCTTTGTGAATAACAAAATAACCACTATAAATTTTATCATATGTAAATACCGAAATTCAATGAGAGCTACAATACACTATTATGCGCTTATATAGAGAAATTGTGTAGAAAACTTCTTTAGGATAAGGACTAGTTGTTATGATAGGTTATGCGGCTAAATATAAAACCATGAGGCGCTCAACTTATAACAATTAAATATCGCATTAGTATTTAGTATAAATATTCCCTTATACAATTATATTTTTAATGGAAATATATTACTTTGATACTGACTCCAATTAAGCCCTATGTTTTAATTATTAGTTTAACCCGTCATAGCAACTGGTCTTTATCCTGTAGAAGTACCTCACACTATTTCTCTATATTAGCACATTACAGTTTTTATGTAGAATCTGTTCACTCAATATCACTTTCATGCACTGTTTTAAAATTATTTTTAGCGCAATGTTTACCAACTTTTAGTTAAATAAAAGGGATTTTTTAAATATTTTTATATTTATTTCCTTATAAAGCAAAAAAAAAAAATATTTACTCATTTGTTTGCATATAAAATTCATTTAAACTATAACGTCTTGCTGTTTAATTGCAAAATCCAATTTCAATCAAAAAAAAAAATTCCACAACAATTTTACCATTGCTAGCAAAGAGACACAAAAACAAACTGTTTTGGAGAGCCAAAAAGAAAAAAAAGAAAGAAAATCTTTAAAATAAATCTACAATTGAAATTTTTGAAATTTTTTGTTTTGTACCAAAATTTTTCATTCAACCTTTTTTACGGTGGGTGTTTTCTCCATTTTTGTAGAGACGGGACATATAACAATTAAATATCACATTAGTACTTTAATATAAATATTCCCTTATTCAATTATATTTCTATTGGACATATATTACTTTGATACTGACTCCAGTTAAGCCCTATGTTTTAATTTTTAGTTGCTCAAGCCATCATAGCAACTGGTTTTTATCGTATAGAAGTTCCTCACACTATTTCTCTATATTAGCACATTAAAGTTTTTATGTAGAATCTGTTCACTCAATATCACTTTCATGCACTCTTTTAAAATTATTTTTAGAGCAATGTTTAACAACTTTTAGTTAAATAAAAGTGATTTTTTAAATATTTTTATATTTATTTCATTATAAAGCAAAAAAAAAATTATTTACCCATTTGTTTGCATATAAAATTCATTTAAACTATAACGTCTTGCTGTTTAATTGCAAAATCCGATTTTAATCAAAAAATATTTCCACAACAATTTTACCATTGCTAGCAAAGAGACAGAAAAACAAACTGTTTTGGGGAGCAAAAAAAAAAAAAGAAAAAAAGAAAATCTTTAAAATAAATCTAGAATTGAAATTTTTGAAATTTTTTGTTTTGTAACAAAATTTTTCATTCAACCTTTTTTACGGTGGGTGTTTTCTCCATTTTTGTAGAGACGGGACATATAACAAAATATCACATTAGTACTTTAAGTATAAATATTCCCTTATTCAATTATATTTCTATTGGACATATATTACTTTGACACTGATTCCAATTAAGCCTTTTGTTTTAATTTTTAGTTGCTCAACCCATCATAGCAAGTGGTCTTTATCCTATAGAAGATTCTCACACTATTTCTCTATATTAGCGCATTAAAGTTTTTATGTAGAATCTGTTCACTCAATATCACTTTCATGCACTGTTTTAAAATTATTTTTAGAGCAATGTTTAACAACTTTTAGTTAAATAAAAGTGATTTTTTAAATATTTTTATATTTATTTCATTATAAAGCAAAAAAAAAAATTATTTACCCATTTGTTTGCATATAAAATCCATTTATACTATAACGTCTTGCTGTTTAATTGCAAAATCCGATTTCAGTCAAAAAAAAAAAATTTCTACAACAATTTTACCATTGCTAGCAAAGAGACAGAAAAACAAACTGTTTTGGGGAAGGAAAAAAAATCTTTAAAATAAATCTACAATTGGAATTTTTGAAATTTTTTAATTTGTAACAAAGTTTTTTCATTCAACCTTTTTTACGGTGGGTGTTTTCTCCATTTTTGTAGAGACGGGACATATAACAATTAAATATCTCATTAGTCATTTAGTATAAATATTCCCTTATTCAATTATATTTCTATTGGACATATATTACTTTGACACTGATTCCAATTAAGCCTTTTGTTTTAATTTTTAGTTGCTCAACCCATCATAGCAAGTGGTCTTTATCCTATAGAAGATTCTCACACTATTTCTCTATATTAGCGCATTAAAGTTTTTATGTAGAATCTGTTCACTCAATATCACTTTCATGCACTGTTTTAAAATTATTTTTAGTGCAATGTTTACCAACTTTCAGTTAAATAAAAGGGATTTTTTAAATATTTTTATATTTATTTCCTTATAAAGCAAAAAAAAAAAATATTTACTCATTTGTTTGCATATAAAATTCATTTAAACTATAACGTCTTGCTGTTTAATTGCAAAATCCAATTTCAATCAAAAAAAAAAATTCCACAACAATTTTACCATTGCTAGCAAAGAGACAGAAAAACAAACTGTTTTGGGGGAAAAAAAAAAAAAAAAAAGAAAATCTTTAAAATAAATCTAGAATTGAAATTTTTTAATTTGTAACAAAGTTTTTTCATTCAACCTTTTTTACGGTGGGTGTTTTCTCCATTTTTGTAGAGACGGGACATATAACAATTAAATATCTCATTAGTCATTTAGTATAAATATTCCCTTATTCAATTATATTTCTATTGGACATATATTACTTTGACACTGACTCCAATTAAGCCCTATGTTTTAATTTTAGTTGCTCAACCCATCATAGCAAGTGGTCTTTATCCTATAGAAGATTCTCACACTATTTCTCTATATTAGCGCATTAAAGTTTTTATGTAGAATCTGTTCACTCAATATCACTTTCATGCACTGTTTTAAAATTATTTTTAGCGCAATGTTTACCAACTTTTAGTTAAATAAAAGGGATTTTTTAAATATTTTTATATTTATTTCCTTATAAAGCAAAAAAAAAAAATATTTACTCATTTGTTTGCATATAAAATTCATTTAAACTATAACGTCTTGCTGTTTAATTGCAAAATCCGATTTTAATCAAAAAATATTTCCACAACAATTTTACCATTGCTAGCAAAGAGACAGAAAAACAAACTGTTTTGGGGAGCAAAAAAAAAAAAAGAAAAAAAGAAAATCTTTAAAATAAATCTAGAATTGAAATTTTTTAATTTGTAACAAAGTTTTTTCATTCAACCTTTTTTACGGTGGGTGTTTTCTCCATTTTTGTAGAGACGGGACATATAACAATTAAATATCTCATTAGTCATTTAGTATAAATATTCCCTTATTCAATTATATTTCTATTGGACATATATTACTTTGACACTGATTCCAATTAAGCCTTTTGTTTTAATTTTTAGTTGCTCAACCCATCATAGCAAGTGGTCTTTATCCTATAGAAGATTCTCACACTATTTCTCTATATTAGCGCATTAAAGTTTTTATGTAGAATCTGTTCACTCAATATCACTTTCATGCACTGTTTTAAAATTATTTTTAGTGCAATGTTTACCAACTTTCAGTTAAATAAAAAAAAATTTTAAATATTTTTATATTTATTTCATTATAAAGCAAAAAAAAAAATTATTTACCCATTTGTTTGCATATAAAATCCATTTATACTATAACGTCTTGCTGTTTAATTGCAAAATCCGATTTCAATCAAAAAAAAAAAAAAAAAAAATTTCTACAACAATTTTACCATTGCTAGCAAAGAGACAGAAAAACAAACTGTTTTGGAGAGCCAAAAAGAAAAAAAGAAAGAAAATCTTTAAAATAAATCTACAATTGAAATTTTTGAAATTTTTTTTTGTACCAAAATTTTTCATTCAACCTTTTTTACGGTGGGTGTTTTCTCCATTTTTGTAGAGACGGGACATATAACAATTAAATATCACATTAGTACTTTAATATAAATATTCCCTTATTCAATTATATTTCTATTGGACATATATTACTTTGATACTGACTCCAGTTAAGCCCTATGTTTTAATTTTTAGTTGCTCAAGCCATCATAGCAACTGGTTTTTATCGTATAGAAGTTCCTCACACTATTTCTCTATATTAGCACATTAAAGTTTTTATGTAGAATCTGTTCACTCAATATCACTTTCATGCACTCTTTTAAAATTATTTTTAGAGCAATGTTTAACAACTTTTAGTTAAATAAAAGTGATTTTTTAAATATTTTTATATTTATTTCATTATAAAGCAAAAAAAAAATTATTTACCCATTTGTTTGCATATAAAATTCATTTAAACTATAACGTCTTGCTGTTTAATTGCAAAATCCGATTTCAATCAAAAAATATTTCCACAACAATTTTACCATTGCTAGCAAAGAGACAGAAAAACAAACTGTTTTGGAGAGCAAAAAGAAAAAAAAGAAAGAAAATCTTTAAAATAAATCTACAATTGAAATTTTTGAAATTTTTTGTTTTGTACCAAAATTTTTCATTCAACCTTTTTTACGGTGGGTGTTTTCTCCATTTTTGTAGAGACGGGACATATAACAATTAAATATCACATTAGTACTTTAATATAAATATTCCCTTATTCAATTATATTTCTATTGGACATATATTACTTTGATACTGACTCCAGTTAAGCCCTATGTTTTAATTTTTAGTTGCTCAAGCCATCATAGCAACTGGTTTTTATCGTATAGAAGTTCCTCACACTATTTCTCTATATTAGCACATTAAAGTTTTTATGTAGAATCTGTTCACTCAATATCACTTTCATGCACTCTTTTAAAATTATTTTTAGAGCAATGTTTAACAACTTTTAGTTAAATAAAAGTGATTTTTTAAATATTTTTATATTTATTTCATTATAAAGCAAAAAAAAAAATTATTTACCCATTTGTTTGCATATAAAATCCATTTATACTATAACGTCTTGCTGTTTAATTGCAAAATCCGATTTCAATAAAAAAAAAAAAAAAATTCTACAACAATTTTACCATTGCTAGCAAAGAGACAGAAAAACAAACTGTTTTGGGAAGCAACAAAAAAGAGAGAGAGAAAGAAAATCTTTAAAATAAATCTACAGTTGAAATTTTTGAATTTTTTTATTTTGTACCAAAATCTTTCATTTAATCTTTTTTACATTAGGGAGTGTTTTCTCCATTTTTGTAGAGAAGGGACATATAACAATTAAATATCACATTAGTACTTTAGTATAAATATTCAATTATACAATCAGCCGAACGATGGCCGATTGGTTAGGGTGCTGGCCTTCGGTACCAGAGTTCGTGGGTTTGAATCCCACAGTGGCATGGATGTTCGTAGCCGTTCGGAATCGTTTTTAAGCTGTAGGTCCCGGTCTCATTAACCCTCCTGTTGCCAAATGTAGACAGTAGCACTCCAAACCAAACCAATTATATTTCTATTGGAAATATATTACTCTGACACTGACTTCAATTACGCCCTATGTTTTAATTTTTAGCTGCTCAATCCATCATAGCAACTGCTCTTTATCCTATTGAAGTTCCTCACACTATTTCTCTATATCAGCGCATTGCAGTTTTTATGTAGAAGCTGTTCACTCAATTTCAATTTCATGCACTGTTTTAAGCTTCTCCGTTATAAAGGGTAATCTTCGGAGTACCTGGCCCGATTGGGCGTACCTCCAGTAAGTAAGGTAGGATATTTAACAAGTGACCGGTTCATAATGAATATGTTGTATATCAAGAAGCCAGTTACAGTATGGTTATAATACAATAGTGAAAAGGAAATATATATAAATACATTTAAAGTAAATAGAAATTAAAAAGAAGTTAAAGAAGGCCGATAAGTAAAAATATCAAAAGTGATTAAATACGATAAAATGCGAGTAAATATTATTAAAAAGAAATAAAAATGTCTGAAATAATGAAAAAAATAATAATAAGAGAATTCTACAGAAACAAAATTATAAATTTAGCATAATAATTTAGCATAATTAGCATTTTACAGTAAGAAAGAGTGGCATATAAAAGTAACAGTATTATGCAGCGGGCCTAGATTTAAGACATAGAGAACTGTAGTGATGGGTTGCACTGTTTTAAAATTAATTTTAGTGCATTTTTTTTACAAACTTTTAGTTAAATAACAGTGATTTTTAAATATTTTTATATTTATTTTATTATAAAACAGTTTATTTACTCATTTGTTTACATATAAAATTCATTTAAATAATAACTACTTGTTGTTTAAATACAAAACCCGATTTGTCAATCAAAAAAAAAAAAATTTCCACAACAATTTTTCCATTGCTAGCAAAGAGACAGAGAAACAAACTGTTTGGGGAAGCAAAAAAAGAAAGTCTTTCAGTAATTTAATAAATGAATAATAAATCAACAATTGAAATTTTTGACATTTTTTATTTTGTCTCAAAATCTGGCATTTAACCTTTTTACGGAATGTGTTTTCTCCAATTTCGTGTAGATAAAGACTGTAAAGATATCCTCCTTTTGAGTAAATTCTTTGACATTGTAATTTTGTACAGTATTGAAAAGGGAAGAATAATCATAAGTTTTAAGATGAAAGAGTCACAAAAACAAAATCAGTAATAGAAGTGATTCGTAAAGATAACTCTAATTCATCCAATATGACAGCTGAATTGTGGATCATGTGAAAAGACAAAACTTAATGCATCATTTGACCACGCCCGTACTTTTCAAATTTGCTTTGCTTGGTGGAAATATCGACCACCAGTCTCCAAAAGGTTAAACCCAAAATACTTTAATTCAGTGGTTTTCATAATTTGTTGTACTACGCCTTCCTAACTTTAATAAAGTACAGTAATATAAATACATTTTAAACAATACAAATTTTATTTTTAAAAATGTACTGAAAAATACAATCAATAGATTAATAACTAGGTTTTTATATAACATAAGCAAGCATTTAAGTTTATATTTTATTAAATTACTGATTAAACTGGATTAAAAGTATCAAAATTTAATGTGAAGGTTGTTGTGGTATAAAGGTACAAATGTTAAGGGCAATGTGGACACTGCCACTCGAAACTCTTTCAACTATTAAGAGGGCGGTGGACAGTACAAAGCAAATAATTCAGTTAATCCTAAAACTTTATACATATATAAAATAAACTATAAGTAAATTAAGCAATTAAAGAGTCCAGATAGAACTTTTAAAAAATTAGTTTTTTATGAAAATTTTGTAAACTTCATTGCTTTAATTGCATCAAAGATTCATATTCTTAACACATTGTATGCTGAACACGTACTAGTATGTTTTCTGACGATTGATACTTCAGCGAAGGTCACGTACTAGTACGTTTTCTCACGATTGATACTTGAACGCGGGTCAAGTACTAATACGGGTTAGTATAACAACATGGTTTGTTTGTAGGTACAAAAATAACGGTATGTACAGGAAAACGAAGCCGAATGTTCTTGTCTACTACATAGATTCTGGAAAAATTTAGACAAACATAAACTAGTTTTTACATCAGTCGATGCGGAACCACAGAACGTGAAAAAATTAAAACTATATATTACCATTTCTATTTGATTTTTCATATTTTCGATACTGTTATAAATTTATCCACTAAAAAACATATTTTTGTTTACAAATTTTTTTGGTCGTTTTTTATATATTCCTATTTATATATATATATTTACATATTTCAATACAAAATACGAAAATTTGGTTAAAAACTTAAATAATTTTCGATCTATTGAGATTTAACTGAATAACTAAATTTGCGAGCGAAACACCCGCTCCCGGTACAATTCCACTGTGAAATGTACCCGCACACAATGTGTTAACCAAGATTCATTCAAAATTGAATTAAGGTTTTCCGAAACGAAGAGACTGTAAAGATACTATTTTTGAACTGTTCCATTCCGGATAATTTTTTCATGAAAGTTAACTGTATGTATCAGAAATGAAAATAAACGTTCATTAACTGGATTTTTTATGGTTATGTTATGATATTAAGTTTTATTTGTTTATATATATATATATATATATATATATATAATATATATATATATATATATATATATATATTATGGTTTAAAATTAATTTTTATGAAAACGTTTTGAAGCCCTCTAGGTTGGAAATCGCCGCCTTAATAAGCTTTTGTTTAAAAAAATAAAGTGAGGACATTTACCTGTTAAGCATTTTCTGAAACAACGGAGATAATTTAATTTGCCATGTGGTACCATGATATCTAATGGGCTGTTCGGTACCATGAGGGTACCATATAGTCGTACCATTAATCACTAGGGAGGGGGAACTAACAAACAAAGTATGTCCGTATAATTTAGGAGTATAGGAAAAGTAGAAGACCCCCCCTTGTGTTGGCCTTCCTCCTCCAGAGGTGTTGTTTGAAACCTTGGAGGACATTTCGACCACGACTTATTATACTTATCCCATTCGCCATTAATGAATAAGACAGTTCTTTGGCCAGCTCGATTCTGGATCCCACAACCCTCCTGTTATAAGATCGTCACTTTTGCCAACTGAGCTACCACGGCTTTCAAGGTAAAATTGATCACTTCATTGATGACAAAGACTAAGTAATATTACATTATGTCTTTCAGTAAAAGTATTAAAATTCTGAAGAAAATACTGTTTGTAGTAGAAAGAGTTTTACGTCAAATATGATTGAATGGGTTTAGTATTCTTTAGATAAAATTTGAAGTCAAAATATGATTATTTTTATCAGTTCTCATTTCGTACTCTTTTGAACGATTCAAGAGCAAAAATTAAAAGCTAGCAATTGAGATGTGAGAGAAATTAGTGGTTGTCAATTAGAATTCCCATTAGTAATTATAATGAATTATTCTTAAACCCATTGCACTCATTATATACCAATCCACAGAACAAAAAGTAATTTAGATTACAAAAAAGTCATTCACGGCAAAACATCGATCCTTGTGGTTCATTCTTCTCTTGAAAAACCTAGGGATGAAAAAAATTGGCTCAATGAAAGCTCCCAGTTTGCCTAATGTTTCATACCATATTCCCCCATTGAATTTCTGGAATTAATCGGAGCGCACATTATGCTTTACTGATGTATCGCAGTCCTACTTTTGTATATTGATCTCTTTTCCTCCGATAGATGTCGCCACCAGTCCGATCAATGACACTCTGGAACAATGCAATGAAAATCGAAATTCTCCACAAAAACATCTCGCTTTTATCTCGAATTCGAATCCACATTGGTTTTTACACGGTTATTCTCTAAAAATTATATATTTTTTTCCTCTCTCTTTCTCTCTTCTCTTTTCTAATTCGTTATCAGTGTCATTATCGAAAGAAAATATTCATTAAAAAAGATCTTACCCCGAAAATGAAGACGTGTTACGGAGTGAAGGGGGGGGGGGTTCCCAAGCTGCTCCCGAGCTCTCCAGTTTTATCAATGAATTAATTCAGGCGTTTAGCAATTATAATATAGAGGTGGTTGATAAAGTAACTTTAACGCATGACTAGGTCCTCTTGTAAGAGGTTTATAGGCTTCTTTCTCGAGATAATTATTTGCCAGAAGGAGAGTCATTTCCAAAAATAATTCCCCCTTTTTTTTCTAAAGGGGGAGGGAAAGGGACACAGCAATATTTATCGGCTGGGAAAATTTTTTTTTATCCCTAATATTTATGTTATTGTTCCCCTTTTTTCCCCATTCTTCCCATAATCCCCCACGCAGTCCTTATTGTTGTCTCAATTTCCTCGTGTGCTGAAGGACCCCGTACCAGGGCCGCACACAAAATCTCATTATTCTGGGGAAAATAATTAAAACAAAGCCGATAACGATGACTAACAATGGCTTTTAATCTTAATTGAAAATCGCAATCGTACGGAAAAGAAAAATTTCCATCCGGTAAACAATGCGACGAATTTAATTGGGATCTGATCAGGCGTGCGGTCTGTTTACACAGCCTGATTGCCTTGCCATTGCCCCGGCATCTTCCGGAATTTTTATTTATCGTCTGCTTTGCTTCTGCTGCTGCTGTTGTTGTTGTTCGTACGGCGGGGGGTCACGTACAACAATGCACCCTTCGCTTTTATCAGGCGATGGCTAGAAAAATTTGTTAATGAAATTCCAGGATTGGTTTGAGAAGGGGTGGGGAAGCGGCGGAGGGGGGTGAGTGGAGGGAAGAGCAACTCGGCCGGAAACATCGCGTAACAATGGACGCAATTTAAAACCCGTGCGTGGGACACGGTGGCGAATAATTGGCGACAATTACGGGGACTGGCGATGACAAAAGCGTCGCCCGAGAAAAACAAATATTTGCTTATTGAAAGATTTACAGAAAATATTCCAAGATTTCAATTTCTCGCTTGTTCTCTTTCCTCTTTTTCTGTTTTTCTTTTTATACGTGCATAATCTCCGGTGTTCTGGAGCTCATTTCACACACCACTTCTGGATGTCCCCGAATCCCTTTTAAATTGGATGTTTATCGGCAAATTGGAGACACTTCGCTGACTTCTTTGGGATTGTCGTGCAAGGCCAGCGAAAGGCATTGTTCGCTCTCGTTTCGAGACTCCCTTCGCTGTGTAACGCGATTAGCACGGTAAGGGGAAGGGAATACCGCAAGTAGAGTGGAAAGAGCAAATATTTGCCGATTTGATAGAGTTACACCTTTAGATTCACGGATACTTAAAGAATTGCAACGCTTGCTGGACATTGGAGGCGTTTTAGCAAAAGGGACAAAACTCATCACTCTCCCTAACCGTCGGTGAGACGGGAAAAGAAAGACAAATTGTACAAAAAATGGACGAGAAAGTGAAAGTTTCGTAAAATAACACTGATCCCTATAGAGAAATATCCATGTAAGCATCGCGTCAGTCTCTCTGGGGGGTCAAGAAGAGCGTTGGTTAAAGTGAACTTTTGTTCATTATAAGACGCCGAACATTTCAAAACGCCGAACAATTGAAAACGGCAGTATTATACCAGTAATGGTCTCTTTGACGCACTAACAATTGAAGATGTTAGCATGCTGAGCGTTTGCTATGTTTCTATTCCCGATTTCAATCAGACCCTAGTCATTTTGGGTATGACTTCGCATGGGTCTTGTAAGAGGAGCAGGTATGGACACAAAATAACCAGCTATAGAGGATTAAACTTAACAATGTTGATTTATTACAACAAAAAACATTTAAAGAAATATTAAATTGTATGCAGATGCAACCTATCGTCCAGAGAGGAGATCACTCTAGATCAACCTGCTCTCTTAGAAGTTCAGCCTGGAGTGCACCCGCTTCTCTCTTTTCCAAGCAGGAAACCTCGGTTTTAGGGGAGGTTGACAACCCCCCCCCCTTTGACCCTTGTCCTTGGGGTAGCCGAAACGCCCTTTGGTGCCAAGCCGAATCGGTCACACAAAGCACAATTTCTTTTCTCCATCGGGGAGTTGATAAACAGCATGCTTGACACCTTCAATCGTCCGTGCGATTGTCAGAATAATAAATATTTGACAATTTCATACAGTGACGCTTCTAGATATGGATACTTAACGCATTACAATGCTTTCTGGTCAGTAGAACCACACAAACCGAAGTGTCAAGAGTCCTTACCCAACTTAACTGTCAACGAGGGAAAACGGGGATTAAATTGTTCAAAAAATAGGTGATAAAATGAAGTCCTGCTAAATCACCCTGTTTCCAATAGATAAATAACGAGGCTATCTTCTGCTTGAACCTTCCGTATGTTTTCTTGCACTCTAGATCAACCTGCTCTCTTAGAAGTTCAGCAGGGAGTACTCCCGCTTCTCTCTTTTCCAAGCAGGAAACCTCAGTTTTAGTCTAGGTTGACCCCTCTTTAACCCTTGTCCTTGGGGTAGCCGGAACGTCCTTTGGCGCCCGGCCAACTCGGTCACACAAAACACAATTTCTTTTCTCTGTCGTTGAGTTGATAAACGGCATGCTTGACACCTTCAATCGTCCGTGCGTCAAACAGACCATTACTGGTATAATACTACCGTTTTCAATATTTCGGCGTTTTATAATGAACAAAAGTTCGCTTTAACCAACACTCTTCTTGACCCCCGACAGAGACGGACTCGATGCTTACAATCCAATTTGCCTTCAACTTGATTTTTCCTTACAGTTTCACTTATAAAGTATCTCTTTCGCTTTCACCTAGAATACCACAAATAGAGAAAAAATGATAAATATTTGACAATTTCATAGAGTGACGTTTCTAGATTTATGGATACTTAACGCATTACAATGCTTTCTGGGCAGTAGAACCACACAAACCGAAGTGTCAAGAGTCCTTACCCAACTTAACTGTCAACAAGGGAAAACGGGGATTAAATTGTTCAAAAAATAGGTGATAAAATGAAGTCCTGCTAAATCACACTGTTTCCAATAGATAAATAACGAGGCTATCTTCTGCTTGAACCTTCCGTATGTTTTCTCGCACTCTAGATCAACCTGCTCTCTTAGAAGTTCAGCAGGGAGTACTCCCGCTTCTCTCTTTTCCAAGTAGGAAACCTCAGTTTTAGGGGAGGTTGACACCCCCCTTTGACCCTTGTCCTTGGGGTAGCCGAAACGCCCTTTGGCGCCCGGCCGACTCGGTCACATAAAGCACAATTTCTTTTCTCTATATAGGAGTTGATAAACGGCATGTTTGACACCTTTCGTGCGTCAGACATACCATTACTGGTATAATAATATTGCCGTTTTCAATTGTTCGGATTTTTTAAATGTTTGAAATGTTCGGCATCTTATAATGAGCAAAAGTTCACTTTAACCAACGCTCTTCTTGACCCCCGACAGAGACGGACGCGATGCTTACAATCCAGTTTGCCTTCAACTTGATTTTTCCTTACACTTTCACTTATAAAGTGTCTCTTTGGCTTTCACCAATAATACCACAAATAAAAAAAAATAATAAATATTTGACAATTTCATAGAGTGACGCTCCTAGATTTATGGATACTTAACTCATTACAATGCTTTCTGGGCAGTAGAACCACACAAACGGAAGTGACAAGACTCTCTACCCAACTTAACTGTCAAAAAGGGAAAACGAGGACTAAATTGTTCAAAAAAAAACGATGATAAAATCAAATCCTGCTAAATCACCCTAATTCCAATAGATAAATAACGAGACTATCTTCTGCTTGAACCTTCCATGTGCTTTCTCTTACAAAGTGTCTCCTTGAGTTTCCCTTCGGAAATGTTGTCAATTATAATAGTTAGGCAGCTAAATACTCTCAATAGACATCCTTGGAATGCTTCCAGAATAAGATGTTCTTTTCTAGTGATGGCTAGAGAACTTCTTCCAAGAGGTGATACAGATCTTAGAAATGATAAAGCCTTAAACCAAATTTCATCTATCTCCCTTTTGTTTCAGTCAATTTTTTATTTTCAGTCATGTGCAAGCCAGTAGATAAAAAAATAAGGCAGACAAAAAGATCTAATCAAATTTCATTCATCTAGCTTACTAATATATATCGTATTCCTCTCAGACAGATCCAGTAATAGGCAAAATAATGTTTAGTACTAGCATCTGTATGCTCTGAAGTTAACTTTAGACGTTTACAGTCCTTCGGAATAATCTTAAGAACATAGGTTCTAGCTTAATTATCCCTCATATGGAACAACATCGACCTAATGCTCTGAAATTGACATCATGACTGTTGATATCTGCAAGACTATTGGATATTCATCACGATAAATATTCAACTGAGGCTATAGATCAAGTTATAAATGACTAAAGCATCTTCGGTTGTGAATCCGTTAAAGAGTTACACAAGTTAAACAGAATCATGTCCAGGATTTTACTCTTTGAAACTGAGTTTAAAAGTATAACCCTAAAATTAAACAAAGGAATTTAAACATAATAGCTTTTTGCAAAGAAGCTGTTTGGAAAAATCAGTGTTTGCCTAGTACCCCAATTCTGATAAAATTGTTGGCAAGGCATTTAAATGGCCAGACAACAGGGAGTAACAAATCTAATAGTCACAACTGTAAGGGTGATTAACTTACCGAGACAAAAAACTTTCACAATCCAATGTTAGATACAATGTTAAACATTTACAATGTTTCCTATTGTAGAAAATCTGATTTATGTAAGACTTTTACCTTTTGCAAATGGTAAGAGTGTAAGTTTTCTTTTCCCATTACACACCATACCGTCAAATGGCTGACACTTCGAAAAAAAGCTATTGTTTCCGAGCTTTATTCAAACTTGTCTTCAACTGCTTCAACTATTGTCACTATTCTATTTAAGGTTTTTGTACGATTTAGTCGACTCATCTCATGTCTTCTGCTGAGGAACAAACCCGTCTCTAAAAAATACCTATAGAAACGTTGAATTGTTCTCCGAATGGGCAGCAACTTATTTGGAAATTACTTCTTGTAAAGTCTTACAGCTTCTTCGATATTTCCGTTTTTCGCCTACACATTAAATGCATATCTTGTCTTTTCCACGGACGAATATAACTGCATATCTCATAACTAATAGCAATTGAATGAGAAGTACTCCAAAAAGTGACATTTCCTTCACTCTGAAGAAAGAAATAAAAAAAATACCTCTTGAAAAAATTACCTGTGAAGAAATTACCTCTTGAACCTTACCATTTGATATCCGACTCCTTATAGTACGATGAAGAGGTCAGTTTTGGCTGCAAATTTGTGTATCACTCCTTAAATGTATAACACTGTGAAGGCCCCCTCCCTTTGTCCAGAACTAACGACGAAATCAGCTGATTTGAAGGGTGATCTGGTATGGTGACAGTTCAGTTGAATAGGCTCTACGCCCCTGATCGGTTGCCAGTAATGACCCTCGGAGGATTGCCTCTAGAAGCCTCAGTCGGGACAGCCAACGAATGAGAATTCAGCTAAAAAATAGCTGTAACCTTAGTTGGAGTTAAAAACCAAATCGTAACAGACCAAAAAAGGGTTGGCGGGACCGTAACTGACCCCCAGGTATAAAAAGCCCAGAATTTTTCTACTCGGGGCTTTTCGAGATTTTTTACAGAGGTGCTTTGACCTTGTTTAGGCTTCCGCGATTTTTGACCGGAGCCAGCTTTTTAGTGATAGCGTTCGGGAGACTCGTAAAGTCTGCTCATATAATGAACGGTAGGGTCTAGGATACCGAACGGGGGATAGATTGGGTTTGCATTGCACCCTGGAAGAGACTCCCCATTTTATGAGATTATTTAATCTTATTTTTTCCGACTGTGCTCGTCGTGGAAATGTTATTCAAGAACTACTCTTTTACTTTTCGACTTGTTTTGGGAGATTAGGTTTTGGTTAGGTTTGGAGAGCTACGGTCTACTTTTTTACAACACTAGGGTTAATGAGACCGGGACCTACTGTTTAAAGCCGATTCCATACAGCTACGAACATCCATGCGACAGTGGGATTCGAACTAACGAACTCCGCTTCCGAAGGCCAGCACTCTAACCATTCGACCATCGTTCGGCTTTGGGAGATTAGAATCCCTGTATGTATAACTAGTATTTACTCCAGAAAATAAGTGATTTCCAATTCTATTGTGACTGTGATCCTTCTTCACGCTACTTCTCACTCAAGAAAACTGAAGTCGTCACAACACCGTCAAACTTTTAAATACTTGCACTTGCGCGAAACTGACAGTAATGCATACAAAAATAGTCGACTACATCTCACTGCGATGCATTATATGTTCTATGCTTTATAGAAATCGGAATAAAGATTTATATTTTCCAAATCAATTAATTTTTGACCTGGATCATTTAATAGCTCTTATCGATTTTTGATAAAATTGTGCAACTATAAATACATTTGTTTATTAATAATCTTGCAAAGTTTGCTATCCCTCGATAATCTGAAATATATAGTTCAGAAGGTTTTTCTTGCTTTTTCATAAACTTTCACTGCTTTTTATCTGTTCAACGCACGCTCTACACCTTCTTTGTGAATTTTTTTTGTCGCTTGTGGGTAGAATATTCCCCTGGAATGTTGGTTTTCCTGAAAACAATCTGTTCTACAAACAGACATCCATCTACGTTTTTTATTATAGGAATACGTACCCCTTGCAAAATTTGCTCTTAAACATCTAAAAAAAATTTGCTTAAATTTCTTACTTTTTGCTACATACATTTTGTTACAGAATAAATCGTAAAGATTTTTTCAGAATCATGTGGCTAATTTCCCTATAATTTTCAAATTTAAAATATGGGTTGAATATTTATAACTATATGCAATGCAGTGTAATCAGAAACTATGCTGCGAAAACCTCATGCAAAGTGCAGCTCATGCCATATTTTTTCTTTGATAATTGCCTGACTACGTGCGCATCAAGTAGTTACGATTTTATGACGAAAGTATCTTAACGTTGCTAACACATTTTTCTAGTACAAGTGATTAAGAAAAAATATATGAATAAATGTTCCAAAACTCAGTTCATAAAAAATTTAGTTCCGCATTATTCTAATTCACCTTTAATAGCACTTTTTTGTGCACAGTATCAGTATCTTATGTCCAGTAGCAAAATTACTCTATCACTCCCTCATTTCCTTATGAGTTACTCTTTGGAACTTTTCTCCATTTCCTTAATCAGAAGTAATGGCAAAAGATAATATATTAAAAGCATTCTCTCTTCGACTTTCTCTATGCTTCTACTATAGAACGTCATAATTTATAGTCAGAACGGATTATACCTATTCTTTATGAAACCAAATATTGACTCTTGATCGGAAATATAAAATCTTACGCTACTGGATTTTTTTTCTGTGTGTGTGTGGGGGGGGGGTTGTGGCTGACCATTTAGAATTTGCTAGGGCGTTTTTGGACTTTCTTCATTGGTTCTTGCACTTTTTCTTTTTGTTTTTAATCTATCTGAACAGCTAGAGTGGAACAGTATCCCTACAGGTCGCTGGCGGGGGATTAACTCCTGCAAGTTATATGACTCTATAGTATCACGGGTGATTTACCCGTTTGATTTTACGACTTCTGTAACGTCTAAAAGAGATTAAAATTGCATCTTCATCCCCGTGATATATATATATATATGTGTGTGTGTGTGTGTGTGTGTGTGTGTGTATCATTTACAACTGCAAAAGTTAATTCCATATGTCATTAAACATAAAGGTAGGATTCATTTTCTGTAATGCTTGAAATTATTGAGTTGATTGTAATAAAAATGCATTTTTCTGAGTGATTGCAGACATTTGACTGATTTGTGGAGACATCACAGAAGTTCAGCACTCCATCTCATACCTCATCTCAAGTTCTTATCGAGGCTGCCAGGAATCTTTTAATGTGTGCATGATTCAATTCGTCATTATTGTGGCAATTGTATAGTATCTAGTGGCTGCTAATTTAAGCAATTTTGAAAAGTTTTTTATTATGAAGATTATTTTTCAGTGGTTGAGTCCAGTAGCTCTACAGTGTACACTTTGGCTACACGAGAGCTAATGACACTGGAACTTACTTCTAAAAGTTAAAGATTCCGACTGGCTATGAACATACCTACCATCTGTGGGATTCAAATCTACGAACTCTAGTACCGAAGAGCTGCACCTTACCCATTCGGCCATCGTTTGGCAAGGATTTTTCTTTATTTTCCATCGCATTATTTTATCCATTTTCATTTCAGCTGTAACACCTCGCGACTTACCGTTTGCTGTGTTTATTAGGAAAGTTGTCTGATTTTGAAGGTTCTATCACACTATACAGTTGTAACTATTAATTTCGTTCTACTCTATACCAATCAATCAAGCACTGAACCAGGCCCACAATACCGTGGTGTCCTCCAGGCTTCTCCCGGTGGTGGAGGGCAATGTAACAATAAGTTACATTCGGTTCATCTGTTTTTACCTCTTGACTAGAGCCATCGTCAAAGACATACAGAACAGGACCGGTTTGAACTAGAAAGAAACTTCAGATTTCTCTCAACCAATAGAAGGGACCGTTTGTTTTTCAGGATTCTGGAGTGGACTCCTTTTTTTCTCCTCGGGGTTAGTCGGATTTTTTTAAAGCACAAGATAGTTGTGTTCCAGTTGTATTCCTTAGACATTTAATTGTATAAAATTATTTAATCAAAACCTTGTAACAATAAGTTACATTCGGTTAAGCTCCTTTTACCCATTACGAATGGGTCTTCGACGGAGACATGCCGATGCAGGACCGGTTTGAACTGCAGAGAACCTTCGGACTTCTCCCAGCCAATAGAGATGTCCGTTCGTTTGGGGGATTTTGACCCCCCCCCCGCCGTTCTGGAGTGGACCTCTGGTTTTTTTTTCCACGGGGCAGTCTGATTTTTTTTTCTTTTGAGCGGGCAAGGTTGTTACCAGAAGAGTAGAAGGTGAAAGGCTGGCATCCACGGTTTGTGGGAGAACCCTTTGGAAAAAAAATCTTCGCCATTTTTTTAGGGGTGACGTCAACTCGAGAGCAGTCTTTGATATTTACAAATGATAAGTTGATTCCAGTTGTATTCCTTAGGCATTCGTTTAATTGTATAAAATAATTTAATCAAGACCTATTTTCCATGTGTGTCTTAATGAGTTTTAATTTCTTCCTTCTCAAACACTAGGCCAACCTAACATTATTTTTACAGGCAGATCGCGAGTACTGCTCCATCCCTCCATGCAAGACAACCGACAAGCTCAAGACACAATCCACGAGGGAACGCAGAAGACTGGCACTGGTAAGGATAATTTAGAAAACTACTGGATACTTAGCGGACCTCTTGAAGCCGGAATTAGTGAGGGTGTCGTGAACCCTGCGAGACCAGAAGAGGAAAGCAATGAAAAGATAGTTTTGCTTGTTGCATCTAGTGAGACCGATGAGCCAAACTAGAAGAACAGGAAATTTTGAGAGGCGACAAGCGAAACCCTAGGCAACAGGACTAACACACAAGAAGTCATTGTGAATTATACTCTGAATCAGTGGTGTACAGGAGGGAAAGGGTGTGGAGACTGTGACTTCCACTGCTGTAGCTGATTTTTATATACACAGTATATAGGAGGATCTATCTATTAATTTTTTTATATCAGTTCAAGGAAGGAAAAACCCCAACAGAAAATTCCTATCTATGCTCCTTCCTCTTCACATACAAGATTCACTCCAGAGACCATTTACAAAACTATAATAGCCCGTGATATGACAAGATCAATAAAATTTTTAATTTTCCAGAATAATTTAGCAAGTCGATTGCAAACCGTGTGTTTGTGTGTAAAAAAACAAACACACAAATGAACAAACTTCTTGCATGCAGCATGCTCGAGCTCTTACAATTTGAAAACCTTTGCTGTAGTGAGCATTGTCCTCACATTAATAAATCAATGAATGATGAAAAAGAAGATAAGAATCTATTCTTATAGTAAACTAGAGGACCCGTCGGACGTTGTCCTGTGTAAATATAAAAATTGTAAAATGTTTTTAAATAAATTATAAATTGGTCCGTTATGGTGGAAAAGTAAGGAAAAAAATTATTTAAAAAATACTTGACGTCACCACGCGTACAGTCATCACAAACGTAATTGGATTAAACTAAAATTCTCACATCTCCAGTACGGTGATCCTGGGACTTTTTGCATTGACCACTGTTTCAAGCGGTATTATAACAATCTCAATATGCGAACAACTGTTGATTTTTAATAAAAAGAAACATTATCTATCGAATCAAATTGTGAATCTAAACCATTCTCGAATCAACTTAATTACTTACACAAAATTTCATCGTAATAAGTCCAGCCGTTTAGGAGGAGTTCTATTACAAACACAGGGGCAGAAGAATTTTATACATGTATATGCATATATAAATACACTGGGTAAGAATTTTAATTTTTAACACCTAGCTAAACCTCAAAGGAAACAGTTTACAAGAAATGATTATGTTTCGTTTTTTTAACCTATTAAATATAATTATTTAAATTATGAAGTTGATCGTCTCAAGTCTTATCTAAATTTAAAAAAAAAAAAATGACGCATTGCTTAAAGTTCTACTTGAAGTGCGGTGGTACTCGAAATTTTAACCCTTTCTTGAGCCATGGGAAGATTACTTCCCACCTACACGATCTTACAAAACACACCTGTGGGAAGCTGAAAACCCATTCTAATATATTGGTCTTGCTATTGGAATGATAGGAATACTAGTTCCCGCTTCCGGTTTTTCGTTGTCATTATTGTTCAATCAATTGAATAAATTTAGCAGTTCTGTTTTGAAACGTGGAGTGAGGAATGAAATGGTTAAATAAAGATTTTGTATTTAGTTAAATTTCTGTTAATCGATGTTTGTAAATCTTATGTCCTCTGGAGTAAAGTTAATTTTACTGCTGGAGTGCTATGTTGCAAACATACACACTCAAGCACAACCGGGCATAGAAATATTGAAAGTTTTCTGTATATATTTTTCAAAATTAAATGAACCTTGCAAGCATACTTGCTCAACAGTGTACAAGTTACATTGTATATCCAGTCCATATCTAGAATGTTATCTGAACGTCGACTGGGTATCATGGGTTTGGGAAAACCTTTATCACATAGATATCTCCATGTGATAGACAGCGATATACTAGTAGCTTGTCGGTGAAGCATGTCAGGATTTGGGGTCCTTACCGAAGTGTGCAGTTTGTAAAGCATGGATAATTTACCAACAGAATATGCTTCGGGATCTGTCATTTCGGGTTAATAGTTTTTACGACAGCGAAAGAGTGTGTGAGAAGCCTTAGCATTTACTCACATAATATCTGGGATTGCATACTCCCGGGCATTTTACGTGCAGAGATATGAATGCAAGATTCTTTCTGCATTCCGTTGTCTTAGCGCTTGAAAGATTCGCTGCACATATCCCTGGATTTTTCATAAAAGAATGGTGAAGGACGAGAGAAAAAAAAACTATTTCCAAAATGTAACTCGGATCTCAAACACAAACAAATGATACGCCTAACAGAGACAAAAAGATTTTTCTGGGAAAAAATGCTCAGTGAATGGGTCTGCACATCTCTTGTCAACAATGGGACCCGTCAGGCGTTTACGAAAGTGTGATATTCCTCGTGGAGATAAAATCTTAAATTCATTAGCGCCCATTATGCCATAATTAGTTTCTTGTCCTCCCGCGGCTTTCAAGATGTGAGGTCATCTGAGACGGACATTGCAGAGACAAAATGCAAATCATCTCGGAGAGGGACATTTGCAATAGAATAGCCGCCGCTTTTGTTTTACAAAAGACATTTTCCCTTTTCAAAGTCAAACAAAACACCTTGAATAAAACGTTCGATAGTTTTTTCTTCCACCTCCCCCCCTCCTTCCTCCATGCATTCCAAGTGTCCACCCTCTTTTCTCTCTTTTATATCCGATTCTTTTAAGAACAAACCTCCTTCTCCTCTTCCCCTCCCATCCTTTCATTCGAGAAAACTATGAGCGGGAGAATTTTTAAACCATACATTGGTAATGAGCGTTAAAATTAGTATTCATGGACTCATTGAAGTGTGCATTTCAGAAAAGATATTCGCAAAGGGTGGGTGCGGGATGCATTCTGGTTTTTCTCCTATTTTTACTGTTTCAAAACAACAAGCATCTTAGGGAGGCTGCAAGGGGTGGCCGGGCGGGAGGTTGATTCTTAGAAAATACGCCTCTCATCGGCAAATACGAAAGATGCGTCGAAAGGAAAGCTGAGGGGGGAAAAAATGGATGCATGGCTTTCGAACACTCGAATAAAGCTTCCAGAAAATGGCGTAATTTGGAATTTCCAGAGGTCTTTGTAAAAGGATATGCTACCAGGGGGATTCTCGCGGGGTTTTCTATTGTCGCAGTACATTGTTCTGCTTTCTTTTCGAATCTATTGTGAGCAGGACGCCTTATTGAGCCTTATTTTGAAAAGTTTTTTTGGGGGGAAGAATGCTAATTAGGAAGAGAGAATTAAAAGAGGGTTGTATTTGAAGAACGCAGGTTTTTCCATTTCGAAAAATGCGCCGATTCGATGACTAGGGTTATAGAATTCATGGAGAAGGCCTGCCCTGATCGGAGACCTGACGTTTTTTGAAAGCAGTCCAGGAATGAAATACGAGTTACAGTATAACAAGAAATATAGTAAGTGTTTATATATTTTTTTCAGTTTTGAAGATCTGGTTTGAAGACCACAGAATATCTCATTTATTTTTGTATTTATTTCCCATTTGAGGTATTTCAATAATCTATAGCATTGAGCAATATATGTGATTTACTGACAGGTTCTCAATTTTACTGGAACATACGTTTAACACTGCAGGCTATGGCAGTTTTGCGCATACAAAAGATCAGGCCCGGTCAGTAAGACATACTGTTTGGAATAGGAGTTTAAGGGTTCATGTAGCTTACTGAAACCTTTGCTGGCTTGTTAGGGATATTTTTATTAGCCATCATCGATGTTTTTATTATTAAATAATAGTTAAAAACATTTGTGGGAGTCATTTTTGTGTTATACAGACAGTAAATATTCCATTGGCTCTGAGAAAGGCTTTAATTTTCTTTTTCTAAAAATACCCTTGATTTTCAATCCCTTCATAGCAATTGACATACGTTGAGAGCATCTCAGATGTGAGTCTAAATTTGCATCCATTTAGATGTAAGTTAGTTCTTACGCTGACGCATCCGAAGACATACAGCAGCAACAAACTGAAGACCAGTACGCCACGACATCAACCATAACAGCTATAAAGCTGCTGCTGACCTACGAGAGTTCCATCATGGTCCGATTTTAATATTGTTAAACCCAGTAAGGAGCAAACTCTACAAATGTAAGATCGAGACTACCACACATACTAGAAGTAAGTCAATTTTTACGCTGACCCATATGAAGACATACAGCAGAAACAAACTGAAGACCAGTAAACCACGATAGCAACCACAACAGCTATAGAGCTGCTGATGACCTACGAGAGTTCCGTCATGGTCCGATTTTAATATTGTCGAACCCGGTAAGGAGCAATCTCTGCAAAGGTAAGCTCGAGACTACCACACATGCCAGCAGTAAGTCAATTCTTACTCTGACCCATCCGAAGACATACAGCAGCAACAAACTGAAGACCAGTACGCCACGACAGCAACCACAACAGCTATAAAGCTGCTGCTGACCTACGAGAGTTCCGTCATGGTCCGATTTTAATTTTGTCAAACCCGGTAAGGAGCAAACTCTACAAAGGTAAGCTCGAGACTACCAGGAATAACTGAAGACCCAGATCACTAGGGCACCTCAGGCTTGTGACACCCGTATATACCTAAAGCAGGTACACCCCTGAGGTGTCTCTCATTTAGCACTGCCCAGAGGGCACGTAAGACTTGGTCGCGGTCCAGAAACGTTGCCCTCCTCCGTTTAGATGTAAAAATAACTTTGCTATTTGCTTTCCTCATGTACCTAATGAGCTCACATTTGTGTATCGCAGGCGGACACCATGAAAACTCTTATAAGTCATGCAATAGGTTCATTAGATATCGATCCCAGAATCAAGCAATATCTTTTCCAGTATAAAAACATAGCGTTATTAACACATTATATGCTTGACACGTAGTAGTTCGTTTTCTGACGATTGAAACTTGACAGCGGGACAGGTACTAGTACGTTTCCTGACGATTGATACTTGAGCGCGGGATACGTACTAGTAAGTTTTCTGACGATTGATACGTGAGCGCAGAACACTTACTAGTACGTTTCCTGAGGATTGATACTTGAGCACAGGTCACGTACTAGTACAGGTTAGTGTAACAACATGGTTTATTTTTTTAGTATAAAAATAACGGTATATACAGGAAAACGAAGCCGAATGTTCTTGTCTACTGCATAGATTCTGGAAAAATTTAGACAAATAAAAACTAGTTTTTGCATCAGTCGATGCGGAATCACAAAACGAGAAGGTTGATTAACAAATCAATTTAGATTTAAAATTACTTTTCATTTATCCTTGAGAAAATGATATTCTATATATGTATTTATATAATATGTTTATATTTGTATTTATACATATATATATATATATATATATATATATTTGTTTATTTGTCTGTTTATATATTTCAATATAAAATACGAAAAGTTGGTTGAGAAATTAAATAATTTTCGACCTATTGAGATTTAACTGAATAACTAAATTTATTCGCCAAACGCCCGCTCCCGGTACAATTCCGCTGCGAAAAGAACCTGCACACAATGTGTAAAACTTCAGGGCAAGCTGATATTAAAAGTACAAGACTCACTTCTTTTCTCTCTCTAAAATAAAAT
>CM063500.1:84734756-84749091 GCA_032207245.1 Pardosa pseudoannulata | reverse complement strand
AATCGTAAGATCGATGCATTTATTGACTGAGATACTACCAAGTTGACAGATATTTGTTTAGCCATTTTATTAAGGGGAGCACCTTATAGGTGGTCAATATTACTCCCTAAGACAACACAAACAATGTGGGTCCCTCGAAATTTAGAAGCAAGAACCAAGCAAAAATCCCCAGACCGAGTATGCCACCTCAAGTGGTACTACCAAAGGTCTTTGAATCGAGCTTTGAACTCACAAACTTCCAATCGTTAGAACGATTCATTTGTTGGCTTACAGACTAGATGAATAGCATACCAACACACACACACACACACACACACATATATATAATATATATATATATATATAATTATATATATAATTATATATATATATATATATCACAGATTTGGTTAACAGCTAAATGGTAGTAGTTATTTGTAAAAGTACCAGTTTGAATTACCTTAGTTAAAAATTTCTCTGAAAGAAATATTTTTCAGAATAATTAATAATAGATAGAAACCAAAGAAATCATACATAGTAAAAATTTGGTTAAAGGTACTGCACTATTATATAATGTCAGATGGTATTGATTTTTCTCATGAGAAATAACAAGAATAGAAAAGAGTAAAAGATGCACCCTGGTGAAGCCATTAAAAGAAGTTCTTGAAAAAATGAAAACAGATATAAAGAGTATGACATCATTGAGCTGGATCACATATTTGATGTTTGTTATGAATTCTCTGTATTAAACTGCTCAGAAGAGTTCGAGATATTTTATTCCATTCTTAAGACTAATTTGAGTTACTGAAGGGTTAAAGAAGGATGGTATCTTTGAACAACATATCAGTCAATAGTATCTTACTCATGTTTTATGAGATTTCAGTCGGAAGTGTACGCAAAGCATGTTATGGGCTCAATATTTTTCCTTCTGGTGTCTTGGACACATCGACTGCCCCATGAGGGTGTGAAAGAACAAAAAGTTTTTACCAACTAAGGTTGAAGTCTACCAACAGATAAGGTCTTAACTTACAACACTCTCTAAGAAACAACCCAGAAGAATCTCCGTAACAATAACTTTAATAGGAAAAAAGCTTGTTAACAACACTAGGACGTTTATTATCAATATGTATTATTAATTTTGCGACATTTATCTTCTGTTTCTTTCGTAATTACCAAGCACTGTATTTTAAATGCAGAAAAACTGTATTGCTCATAAAATGATACATTTTTAAAGTTAGGAAAATTCTACCAAATATTTTAGCCTCATAATAGTACATTTGAAACAAACCACAGCAGAATTTCATGCATAGACCTAAAAATTAGAAATAAAAGGTAAAATTCATGATTTAGATTATATTTAGATAATCTTATGCTCAAGAAGTATTCTATGCACGACAACAAAATTTGACTACAATTGATCAAATTTGTTTTGAAACTAAGTTCTTAGAAGTTCACAGTTCTCCAAGGCAGGAATCAGTACTCTTAGACCAGTGAAAATTTAAGACATTGTATGCGGGACACGTACTAGTACCGTACTAGTACGGTTTAGTGGAACAACATTGTGTGTGGGTACAAAAATAACGGTATATACAGGAAAAAGAAACAGAATGTTCTTGTCTACTACATAGATTCTAGAAAAATTTAGACAAATAAAAAGTTTTTACACCAGTCGATGCAGAACAAGAATGTTGATTAAAAATCTCTATTTAGATTTAAAATTAACTTTTTATTTATCCTTGCGAAAACTATATTATATATATGTATTTATATATTATATAAACATTTGTATTTATATATATATATATATATTTGTTTATTTGTCTATTTATATATTTTTTATATATTTCAATATAAAATACGAAAAGTTGGTTAAAAAATTAAAGAATTTTCGATCTATTGAGATTTAACTGAATAACTAAATTTACTCACAAAACACGTGCTCTAGGTACAATTCCGCTGCGAAATGTACCCGCACACAATGTGTTAATACTGCTTGTGTGACATAAACCCTAAACCCCTAAGCAATAACAGTTTCTTGCAGAAATGATGTTTTACAAACATGCGATACTGGATTTCATTTATTTGCATATCAGTGGAATTTTTCAAACCACTAGAGAAACTTTCAGCGACCTGAGAAAATGTTTAAGTATAATCTGAACAACTCCCATTCATCAGCATTTATAGTTAGTTAGCAATTGGTACGCGATTGTTGGAATGACTATTATTTTGATGAGTTTTACAGTTTTGTGACGTTCTAGATCGTTTGATTTCAATTACAATTAGATTATAAATAGATGAGCTGGCTTCACGCTTTTCACACACTTTAGGATATTTGGTGCATTCGCAATTTTTTTCTACACTACTCAGGGCGAAAACAAAACTATTTATATAAACTATTATAAGAACTCTTTCTTGCAAGGGGTCATATTTTTTAAGTTTGAAGACAACTAGTCCCTTTAAATTTACATATAGGTCATTCGAGTACATTTTTCTGGAATAGAGGTGAAAATCTCTTGTTGGACTGATTCACTAATGTGCTGTACCATGAGAATACTTTCAAAATTTGGTTGTTTGACCAATTGTATCAATCTGTATAAAACTCTGTTATATTACGCCAAAATTTAGATTGTTTGGATGGTCCTAATGAAAGTCAACCTAACAAGACAGATGTCAGCTATCTGAGAGCAACTTACAATGTTGCCCTTCCAGTGAGAGACGTGTTACCCAAAAGATTTATCTTTTCCTAGGTAGATTTTCAGGTCTTCACGAGGCCAGAGGGTAACTTGAAACTGTTTTACCAGTATTCAAGTTTCGGGTAAACTTATAAGTACCTTTGGGAGCCGCATGTGAAAATTGATAGAATTACAAGATAAAGATTATATTTATGGGAAATGATGTAACTGCACTTTTTGGATTGGAGGCTATTTTTTTTCGTGATATAACATGTTTAAAATTGGGGGAAACAATTTAGTTTCTTCTAGGATACAATTATAGTATATATATATATATACTAAATATATATTATATATATATATATAAATATATAATATATATATATATATATATATATATATATATATATGTGTGTGTGTATGTGAGTGTGTGTAATTAGCATATATACGTTAGTTAAAAATATGTATAATACATTAAATATAGATATGTATTATTAGACTTACAATTTGATTGTCATAGAAGTTTTTAATTCGTCGCTCTCTTGGTCTTAAGAAAGCAAGTAATCTTTTTTCTGTTTTCGTACCGTATCTTTCTTTTGTTGCTTGACTTATTTTTCTGGTGTATTCCCAAATATGAGTCCAGTCTCCCTGTTCCTTAGTCCAGACAGACCCTTTGCAATGAGATTTAGGGGGAAAAGGGCATAATATTTATGCTTATAGAAAAGAAATTCGAAAATTGATATTCGCTTTCAAGCCACCAAGATTTGCATAGTGGTTAAACTTCATGGGCTTCCACAGAGTGAACTAGATGAATCTTTGTAAAATGCTTCGGATAGTTTTGTGTTCTTCCATCATACTGAATGACATTGGCCATCTATATAGTGCTCTTAGGGCCAGTCTCACCAAAGTCGTTTAAAGACTAACCACGATTAACCCATGGAGCCAACCAATGGTAGAACGCAATTCTCGGCTTAAATAGATAGATTTCTGTTCTTCCATCATATGGTGTGACATTGGCCATCTATATAGTGGTCTTAGGACCAGTCTCACCATAGTCATTTAGCCGAACAATGGCTGAATGGTTAGGGTGCTGGCCTTCGTACCGGAGTTCGTGGGTTCGAATCCCGCTGTGGCATGGATGTCCGTAGCCGTTCGTAATCGGCTTTAAGCAGTAGGTCCCGGTCTCATTAGCCCTCGTGTTGCAAAAAGTAAACCGTAGAGCTCCAAACCAAACCAAACCACCATAGTCATTTAACGGGGCTAATCCCGATTAACCCATGGAACCAACCAATGGTGGGACGCAATTCTCCGCTTAAACAGAGATTAATCGCGGTTAGCATTAAACGGCTTTGGTGAAACCAGCCCTAAGAGGCGAAAGGCTTTACGTGATGATAGAGGAACACCACCAAATGCTGAAACACAAAAAACCGACACTTTAAGAGAATAAATGTATTGTTCATCAGTATCTCTTCCTAATGTATAACATCTTCATGAAAGTTAATTCTGAAAGTGTCGAACTGTCAAATTTTGAGCATATAAGCTGCACACTTTTCAAAAGTATATAATTTGACAAATCTCAACTAAAACATGTTTTACCGGCTTAACTTCCCTCCCTGAACCGTGAAATTATCAGTTGTTACGATGGAAGTGTTCAATTCCCGGATGGCTATTTTCCCTTTAGTGCCAATAGGGTTTTCCTTGATCACGCTGTTTCATGATAAAAAAGTGACGCAGTCGGAGTTGGCAAATCGGTGCTTCCCTTAATTGAGAACCCAAGCACAGAAAAAACAGGGAAGTCCTTCAATTTGTGGAGGTTCCCTCGTCGTGGAAAATCAACCTCTTCGGTTCCTTTCACACGTGAATCCGAGCTCTTAGCTGAATGCATACTGCCTAACCAGTCGTTAAACAAGCTTGTTGACAGTGCGATACCACCTAAAGAATGAGGAATTCCAAATGAGTAAGAAATGGAAGAGAGCAGAAGAAGAAGGCGAAGGGGGGAAAAAAGAAATATTCTTCGCCGCCCCTCTTTCCATTTAGACCCCCTCCCCGGCCTGTTTTCGTTCGCTCTTTAAGCATCAAAGTCTATTTTTATTCCGCAACCATTAGCATTCTTATGCAAATGAGACTTTTTCTGAGAGCTAGGGAGTTAACTCCGGCAGAGGTCGCTAATAACTTCTCCGCTGCGACTCTCTTCACTTCTTTTCCCTTCTTGATTTATTTCGCGGTGGCTTGGAGAGTGCGGTGTGAAAGTCCTTAGCCCCGGCTATTGGAAACCGCCGGAGCACAACGCATGTAATTATAAACGGTGAATGTAACGCTCAGCGAATCGGGAAACACTGACAGACGCCCGGCGGGGGTGTTTCGGGTAGTGCCGCCATCTGGCGGGTGTCGGAGGTAGGTGCATATGACAACTGTTGACGCCCGGTGATGATGCATTAATATCAGGGAAAGGGGGGGGATGAACTCCTTCAGGGAGTTACAATCAGTTTTTATTTGGCTAGTGTCAAGCAGAACTCTTTTGATGTTCTTTCGAACGTTTCATTTCTTTCGAAAGAGGAGCGATTACTGAGTTAATTTCGAGAAGTGTGAAAATTTACATTTCTGGGTTTTCTGGCACTCGTGTGGAACTCTAGGCATGAAGGGTGTTAAAGTTCCAGTTATGAGAAAATTGATGTTTTTAATTTTCTTATAAGGTATAATAAGTCAGTTTACAAACGTCAAAAATATAAGCCGTTTAGTAAGGTTTCTTCCCACATTTTGACTGACCTCTTCATTAACACATTGACGAATACTAAGACCAAATGAAGTTCGAAAATTAACGCTATATGTTTTTGGAATTTTTAGAATACTAGAAGTATAGTTTTCCACTGATGAAATTCACCTTAAAAAATTTGTTTCCCAAACATGACACTAGGCTTCTACTTCTACGCCGGTAAATGCAAATTTGTGCCTCTATAGCCGTAGTGCCTAAAAATGATCATTTCGTTTTGGACAGCTATTGCCGTCGTGCCACATAGTTAACTTCGCTTTGACGGCTATAGACGCAAGTGTTCGTCAACGTGCTAAGATAAACATCCCTGCTAATTTTATCCATGAAGTCTTACATCAGCCTTTACAATGTGATTTATGCTGAAGTAAGACAATTTCCCATGACAGTACACAGATGGCATACTTGAGTAGATAATGGGGTACATCGCCCAATATTTTGTTATTTTTCCAAAACATGCTTTTCGGTATGTTTGGTGACGAAGCCTGTTAGGTATGTGTCGTAACGATAAAAGAAGCTAGGGCCCGTTTTTTACAAAACAAAAGCTGATCAGACTGGACCTTACTACATAAAGCCGATTCCAAATGGATAAGAAACGAAATGCAACCTCCTATCTTTTCAACCATCGCCCAGCCTGGCTGATTGGTTCAGTATCTTGCGTTAGATTTTCTCCGAATGATGCAAGTCTTTAAAACGTCGTCCTTTAAATACTTTGATTTTGCTGCTTATGCTACCCCGTAACATGAAGCAACCACCTCTTTACTTTATAACCCTTGATTTGTTAGTTGATAGATTAGACCAGACCCTGATGTTTACAGCCGATTCCAAATGGTTACGAAATGAAATGCAACCGCTTATATCTGCCACCACTCAGCCTGGTCAGGGCCTTGCGTTAGATTTTCTCAAAATGATGCAAGTCATTAAAACATCTTACTTTAAATACTTTGATTTCTCTGCTTATGCTGTCCCGTTACGAAGTAGAATGAGGCGACCACCTCTTTACTTCATAACAACGACCTCCCTTGATTTCTTGGGTATTAGATTGTTATTGATCCCTGTTACTGAGTAATTAAACCAGACCCTGCTGTTTAAAGCCGATTCCAAACGGTTACGAAATGAAATGCAGCCTCTTATATCTTCCACCACTCAGTCTGGTTGATTTGTTCACAACCTTGCTTTAGATTTTCTCAGAATGATGCAAGTCATTAAAACGTCGTCTTTAAATACTTTGATTTTGCTGCTTATGCTGCACAGTTACGATGCCGCATGAGGCGACCAACTCTTTACTTCATAACAACGACCGCCCTTAATTTGTTGGTTGGCAGATTGTTATTCATCCCTGTGATTGAGTAATTATACTAGACCCTGCTGTTTAAAGCCGATTCCAAATGGTTACGAAACTAAATGCAACCTCCTATCTTTTCAACCATAGTCCAGCCTAGCTGATTTGTTCCGGACCTTGCGTTAGATTTTCTCAGAATGATACAAGTCTTTAACACATCGTCGTTTACTTTCATTTTGCTGCTTATGCCTCCCCGTTACCATACCGCATGAGGCGACCACCTCTTTACTTCATAACAACGACCGCCTTGATTTGTTGGTTGCTAGATTGCTATTGATTCCTGTTACTGAGTAATTAGACTAGATCCTGCTGTTTAAAGCCGATTCCAAAGGGTTATGAAATGAAATGCAGCCACTTATATCTTCCACCACTCAGCCTGATTGAGTGATTCAGTACGCTGCGTTAGATTTTTTCAGAATGGTGCAAGTCTTAAAAATGCAGTCACTGAAATACTTGTATTTCACTTCTTATGCCACATGATGCAACAGCTTCTATACATCATAACATCGACGACCCTTCATTTCTTGATTGGCTAAAGTAATGCCAAAAATGGAATTCTTTTTTTTTTCTTTAATTCTGTTCATTATCACAAAAATGGTAAAAAATAAATAATTTTTGAAAAAAAAAATTCAACTAAATAACTTTTAGTTTCAATATTTTCACATATTTACATACAAAAGTTAGAACTTTAACAGTGTCAACTATCTATTTACATAGAATACAAAAGTGATTAATGCGACCATGTTTTACAGCTCTTCTATATAGTCGTCAGCATTGTGTATAACCCGTTTCCAATGACGTGGAAGTCTCAGAACACCTGTAGCAGTACCTGTTTGGTTGATAGTTCAAATGAACCGGTCTATTGCCTCAATAATGTCTGGAACAGTTCTAAAGCGAATACTACGAAGTGGTTTCTTCATCACAGGAATTTAAGTCACAAGGGCTTAGATCTGGGAAGTATGTTGGATGATAAAGCACTTCCGAGCCTCATCGACCGAATAAATCAGTTACAGCTTGCACCGTATGTAGCCGAGAATTATCATGCAGAATGATAGGGACGTTCTGCAGGTAGTGCAGAATTTTTCTCATGCTCAGGCGTTCCTTCAGAATGTGTAGCGTAATCGTAAGCCCAAATCCTGTCTTTCGGACCAGCTCACGAATCGTTTGGCATCAAACACTGTCTATTAGTGCGGCAACCGCATGCATTTATGCATCGTTGACACTAGGACGACCTGTTGGATACATGTCTGCCACATTTTGGAGTCTTTCATTGAAGGCTTTTACACATCTTGCTACAGTTCTGTAAGCAATGCAGATTTCCCTCAAGCCTCTTGAAGCCCTAGATGATATTGCCGTGATATACGACCTCTGATACATTGAAGTTTTATCCATTTCCGTTGTTCTTGTTTTAAACATTTCCTAACAACGCTTACTTTAGACTGCAAACTTATACAAGGATCAGTTCTTCGCGTCACTCTTCATTTGTCACTCTTCATGACGTAGGAAGGATGGATGTTTTTGATGAGAGGAAAGGTAGGTATGTAGCTTACGTGTGGTATACACGACATTCTTTGATTTCGTTGCGTAGTGTTTTTACAACAGTGTTGCCACTATTAAAGTTCTAACCCTCGTATATGAGAAATGTTAATGGATTACAGTAATTTTTGCTCAAATTACAGCAAAATAAATCAAATGACATAATTTTCTGGATAAATATAATAAACTAATACAACAATATTGTTATCTATATCAACTGTCATAAGTTCCATGTTCCTCAGATTCCTCTGAATTTCACAAATCCTTTACAGTATCTGAGAAAGAGCGGCAAACGGCTCGAAACTACCTAACTTTTTTTTGGGGGGGGATGTATCTGTATCTATTGGGAAAATGGCGAATTAAATATTATGCATTGGACGAACCGATTTCGATGAATTGAAATATCGTTTCTCTTTTGCCCGAACTCAGGTCGGGCATTCCAAAATTGGCTCATCTATGTTGCCCGAACTGAGTTCGGCCGTAACAAGCAAGAGGTTAAAGCAGATTCAAAATGATTATGAAACGAAATACAGCCTTTTATATAATCCACCACCCAGCGTGGTTGATTTGTTCATGACCTTGTATTAGATTTTCTCAGAATGATGTATGTCTTTAAAATGTCTTCCCTTAAATACTTTGATTTCGCTGCTTATGCCGCATGATTAGACAGCCTTTTTGCTTCATAACATCGACTACCTTTGATTTGTTAATTGGTAGATTGTTATAAATCTCTGTTACTGAGTAATTAGACCGGCCCTTGTTGCTTAAAATTGATTCCAAACGGTTACGAAACGAAAATCAGCCTGCAATCCACCACCCAGTCTGGTTGATTAGTTCAGCATCGTGCTGTTGATTTTCTCAGAATGATGCAAGTCTTCGAAATGTCCCTTATATGCCTTGATTTTACTGAATATATCGTCTCTTTATGATGCCGCCTGTTGCGACTGCTTCTTTGCATTAAATCACCGACACCCCTTGGTTTGTTTATCTTAAACTGTTATTGAGTCCTGTTGCTGACTTTTAGCTGCACAGTGGTGTTCATAGAAGAGTCAAAAGAGTGTACATAACCTTCAGTGAAATCCAAAGCAAATATCATTTAACGCATTGTATGCGGGACACGTACTAGTACGTTTTCTGACGATTGATACTTAAGCTCGGGTCACGTACTAGTACGGGCTAGAGTAAAAACATAGTTTGTTTGTATGTACAAAAATAACGGTATATACAGGGAAACGAAGCTGAATGTTCTTGTCTACTACATAGATTCTGGAATGTAAAAATGTTTATTTATAATATAATTCTAAAAAATTAAAGCTATATACTACTATTTCTATTTGATTTTTCATATTTACGGTACTATTATAAATTTATCCACTAAAAAATATATTTTTTTGTAATAAAAAATAACAGTATATATTTTAAAATACAAAAATAACGGTATATACAGGAAAAAGAAGCCGAATGTTCTTGTCTACTACATAGGTTCTGGAAAGTAAAAATGTTTATATATAACATAATTCGAAAAAATTAAAACTATATACTACTATTTTTATTTGATTTGACATATTTACGGTACTATTATAAATTTATCCACTAAAAAATATATTTTTTGTTTAAAAAAATCTTATGATTTTTATTTATATATTTCTGTTTATATATTTGTTTATATATTTCAATATAAAATACGAAAAGTTGGTTAAAAATTAAATAATTTTCGATCTATTGAGATTTGACTGAATAACTAAATTTACTCGCTAAACTACCGCTCCCGGTACAATTCTGCTGCGAAATGTACCCGCACACAAAGTGTTAATATATTCTTCACGACGAAAATATCTTTATAAAATTTATATGTACGATTCTACACAATTAATATATTAATTTCTGTTTTTGTTAATGGAAAATGTAGAACAAAACAAAACTGTTATAATTCAATTAAAAACAGAACCATGTAATACTGTATGCAGATGAGAATTTGCATTAGATGGTAATGAGGTGATATAAACAGAAAATTCAAGATATTTTAGGAACAACATTTTAAATTCCGTACCATTTTTTCTGTATCACTCTATGATTTTGAAAGGAAAATTATTTTTCCTGTGTAGACAATTTTGAAAGAAATGTCTTGGATCTGAAAAATACATTGAACTTTAAATGTGAATGAGTAAACGCTATTTTTGTTACCTTTATAATTAACAGACAGAATTTTTTGCAATGGTATTGTAACGTCACGGGATCCTCTGGTAGCGTGTGGGTGTCGAAGTGATTATGACACGACGCACAGCTTAGAAACAATAACTTAGAAACAATAATTCTTGATTAAAATAGAGTATGTATAAATTTTCCAAATGGAAATCACAGGACTCAGGCAGGCTAGTGCGGACCAAAAAGTTCCAGGTTCAAGGCGAACCTAAAAAACAATCTGCGGACAGATACCGACAGATACCGTTGTACAGGGGTACAACTGGGTCTCCTTGAGTCCCACACAAAGCTGGAGAAAAGCTCTCCAAAAAAAACCAACCACCACAAGTCGAACCTCTCTTCGTTCTCCGTCCTTTTGACTCTCCGGAAAAAAAATCGCTCCGCCTGGCGTCATCTTTCGCCTCTTCCCATTGGCTGTTTTTTCCGTCCTGGTAGCCTCTGATTGGTTCCTTCGGTGGCGCATCACAGTTTAACATTTTGTTGTCTCATCCAACCTTCCAATTCACCTCGGACATCTCAAGGCGTGGTCGAAGCGAAAATCCTTTGTAGTGTAGTGTTAAAAACCCAGAGTATCGCTCTGCTCCGGATTTTAACAAAACCTCTTTGTGAAGCCAATAGGGTGTAGCGACGTCACAGTATCTTTTGGTATTGTGTCGTAACACATTGATTATTTAGTCTTATGATTAAATCGGTTATTTAGTCTTATTTAGTCTTAGCATAATTTAGACTTAATGAATAATAAGACTTAACATTTCAAACATCTCTTTAAATACCAGCATTTGAGTAAAACTGGTATCAAATACCCATTAAATGTAAAAGTATGTTGAAATTTTTCTTTCTCTCGCTCCCTCTTTCACTCACACATAGTTTTAAGTGTGTGCATGCATGTATATATAGCCATGAAAACAAATCTAGTGGTCTTGTTGGGACGATACTTTAAGCATTTATGTATATATATTCACACACACACACCGGCAAATGTCTCCACGTTTTTCCTCATCTTAACAGTTTATATTCACTGAGTAAGTTTCTAGTCCTTTGGAAAAATACTTTATGTCTTCGCTCTTGGGTGCACCTGGTGGTGTGTTTATAAAATATATTTTAGTATAAACCATAACAATAGTTAAAAGAATATATAGAATTATATGCTACCATATCTAATATAATACTCGTCTGTTACATCATGTACTTGTGAGTGTATATATGTAGCATATATATGTGGGAGAGAGGTATAATATGATTAATCGAGCCATAATTAACCAAGTTTTTCCCTAGACCCCTCTGCATATATTTCCCTTAAATGTTAATTAAAGTAATGTTCATATCAAGAGTTTGTGTCCTGAGTCTCTCTCCTTCACACACACACACACACACACACACACACACACACACACACACACACACACACACACACACACGCACACACACATACATATGTATATATATATATATGTGTGTGTGTGTGTGTGTGTAATATGTCAAAATTATTTAACCTTTAAAACCTCCTCCCATCCAAATTTCTTAAAATCTTTTTCCCAGCCTCTAATTGTTCGACTTAAAATTCTTCCGATAAATTTCCCAAAGCTTTCTATCCTATAGATGTAAATTTTCTGTCTATTCAACATGTTTTCAAGCTGTCACCCGCAAATAGCTCCACGTTTTTTTCTCATCTTAACAGTTTAAATTCGCTGAGTTTCTTGTCCCTTGGGAAAATTCTTTCTGTCTTCGCTCTTGGGTGCACCTCTGTTAGAACAGAGGGATTTTTGTGTTTTTTCTTTATCTGTCGTTGACTAGTAAAGATGTCTATTTTAGCAACTCTAAAATAAACTTTCAATTAAACTTGTGCCGGTCTCTTTCAATGGCCCGACTGCATCATTGTTACTGCTAGCTATTTAGGCTTCTTATTGCAAAACAGCAGGGGCAAGTTAAAATAATAGGGAGCTACATAGTTATTGTGACAAGATGAAATTATTATTCCATATATATGAATGTAAGTAAAAAGTAAATTAAATAGATAAAGTAATGTAGAGAATTTGTATAAAACCCTGAGGACTGCCCCTGAATGACCGGGAGGCCTACCGCCCACCAGTTAATTCCGGTGTAGGCCCTTTAGATACAGACCCGGCTTCCCCTGCCGCCTACCTGAGGTAGTCTTAGATGATCCTCTGTTTAGCGAAGGGCGAAAGTTTTAGCTGCTTTTTAGTCCAGGACTTCCAGGAGCTGATAAATTTGCATTTGGCCTCGCGATGCGAAGGGTTCTTACCGAAGACTACTCCATAAGGAACATAATGTCAAAAACGTCTCGTAATGGGATGGCTTAATCATGCCGAAGTTAATCTATAGCCGAAAGCCCTCATTAAGGCCCCAAAAAATCTCAGTTTTCAAATCTAATGGCAAGTGCAAAAACCCAGCATCAAACATGTTTTTGCTTTCCCTTTTTAACTCACTAAACTGACTGGACTACACTGGGACTACAATTTACATCTTCATGGAAGAGATCTAACCAATTAAAGGTTTTTAGTACTCTAGCGGCTAATTTAAGAAATTCTCGACAAAAAGAAAAGTTGTACGACATCGGATATAGATTTTTACTTGGGGTTTTTCTTAGATTTTTAAGAGATTTATACTTAACTTTGTCAGTAGATTTTTCGTGTTAGCTGATTTCTCAGTTTGTCCTGTCCTATAATGAATTGGGAGCACATGCACGTGACAATTTGGTAATAATGGAGGGACTTAAACAGTGTATTAATTCTGGTCATGAGAGCAAAACCCACGTTCACAGACACACACACATACGCACATGTATATATATATATATATATATATATATATATATATATATATATATATATATGTGTGTGTGTGTGTGTGTTTATATTCAATAGATTTAAAATGCATGTTTGTGTATATATATATATATATATATATATATATATATGTATGTATGTATGTATGTATATATATGTTTGTGTGTGTGTGTGTGAGATTTGGTCTGTTTTAAAAAGTCTATTTCGAGTTAGGACCTTCGAGAAATTACGGAAAAAATATGAGATGATTTGCATTCAAAGTTATGAAACATGCGGGTTAGACCATCACTTTATTACAGTAACCCAGAAACTCATCTCACAGGTAGATCAGCATTTCGAAATCACCGGAGACGATACTGGGTGAATGTCATTCATAACAGATGTAAAAGCTAGTTAGGTTTCACGCAAATATTTCTTGAAATGGTCCTTCTATTGGAATTCCTACCTAGGGACTTACCAGGGAGTGTCAAAAAGTCCGTACCTCAGAACTCAATAAAGATGTTTTCGTCTTGGAAAGAATTTTGGAAGAAACAGAGCTTCCTAGGAATTCCATTATAGAAATTGTGCTGAATGAAGTACATATGCCTCTTGTGTTTGTTTGTGTTGTGTAATGCTCAGATAATTAAATTTATATCCAATATATGATCCAAACTCTCATTACTATTATTATAATCCAAGAGGCATAGTAACTGGTGAAAGTGTTAGTCGAGAAGCTGATGCACGTGTGCAAACCCACAGATAAAAGATAATTCAAAGTATTACGAAATGACCTTACTTTATCTCTTTCTGATTATGAATAAATTTTATAGTGAATTATGATTTTAGAAAAATGAGCTTTAGAGTCTGATAATTTCTAGCACTAATTTTTGGCATTACACACACACATATATATGTAATCCAGGAATTATGCAACTACTAGATAAGGTGAAGCCTAATCAGCTTAGTAATAGAAATGCAATCGGCCCACATTGAAGAGAACGACACAAGTCTAATTATAAAACTTTATTTTAGAGCTGCTAAAAACTTAAAT
>CM063500.1:84699756-84729756 GCA_032207245.1 Pardosa pseudoannulata | reverse complement strand
TATCATGGTTCATGTGTGTATGTGTAATTGTTGAAATATCCTTCGTGTTACACTGAAGAAAAGTCCAGAGTTCGGAAATTTCCCATTGTTTAATCATTGAAAATACTTGAAAAAATACACACTTGTTGCCAATGCTTGCAAAATTTTTAATATCAGCTTGTGGCAATGTAAATTTTGAAAGGCAGTCATCGGATATCTCGAAAACACACAGGAAAGAGTTTAATTATTGAAGAAACCATACCATTTTTCTACGACAGCTAAAAAATGTAATGACCAAAAAAATTAGCATTCATTCCAACTTCAGTTTGGCGAGACGAGTAAAAAGAAATTAAGCGTATTATTCAGTCTAAGAAAATGTCGGTTAAAGTCAGAAATTTTGAAAGGCGAAAGTGGAAATTAGGTATTTAGGATATGAAAAATGAAACATTTAATTATATTAATATATATATACCATTTATATTATATATATATATATATATATATATATAATATATATATATATATATATATATATATATATATATATATACATAAATATATATATATTATAATATATACTATACATATATATATATATATAATATATATAAATATACATATAATATATTATATATATATATATATATATATATATATATATATATATAATATATATATAATATATATATATATATTATATATATACTACATATAAATTATATATATATATATATATAATATATATTATACATATATATATATATATATATATATATATATATATATATATATATATATATATATATATATATATTATATATATATATATATATACATATATATATAATATATATATATATATATACATATATATACATATATATATATATATATATATATATATATATATATATATATATATTATATATATATATATATATATACATATATAATATATTATATATATATATATATATATATATATATATATATATATATATATATATATATATATATATATATATATATATATATATATATATATATATATATATACCGGTTAATCAAAAAGTCCGTATAAACTTTAAAAATTCATAATAACCGGGAAAATAACCAAAATAAAAAACGGTGTGCACGGTTAGTATTGCTAGAGCATGAGCTTTTCTTTTTAATCTGAAAAAAAGCAGTAACTCAAAAACAACCGACAGATGGCGCTGTTACTAAAACTTCGGTGGAAACATGCAAATGAGACTGTTATAAAAACTTGCGCTCCTATAAATACACAACCAGTTCACCGCTGTAAACCATGTATGCGAACAAGGATGTTGAGTGCGAAGGATAAAGCTTTGTTAGTGAAGTTGTTTTACGTCAACCAGAAATCTGCGACCTCTGCTTTGCGTAAGTTACGAATTCAGAAGAATGTTAGGAGTGGAAAAGGCCTTTAACAGTAACAGACACTTTATAGAGATATATCTATATATTATAAGCCCATTATAGAGATACATACAGCATTGTCACAACAGATATACTGCTAAATTAATTTTGACACTTACATTGCTATAACCTTATTAAGTTCTTCTGACTTCAGGCAATCTCTGAAATACAATGACCAGGGCACGCAATCAACAAAATATACTTCATTAGAATTGAAGGATAAACTAACGTTTTTTTACATAATTAGATCTCAGTTAAATTAGATCAGACACAATGAAAGTTAGAATGATCATATTTTGACAAAAATAGTTCTACAAAATAAGCAAAATTGAACTTATAGTAGCCCCCAAAATTATTTTATTAACTTCTAAAGTTTAAATTTTTCATTAAAATTTAAATATACCTCGAATACTTACTTGGATGACTGACCAAAACCAAGAAAATTAGTTAGCAATTGAAAAAAATTAATATTACTTATTGTGTTGACGGAAACATCATATGAATTCTTGACTCCCGTCAGAATTCTGGTCAGCCCAACTTCACAGCAGTAGATTTATCAATTTTAAATCTAAATTGATTTTTTAATCAACCTTCACGTTCTGTGGTTCCGCCTTGACTGATCTAAAAACTAGTTTTTATTTGACTAAATTTTTCCAGAATCTATGTAGTAGACAAGAACATTCGGCTTTGTTTTCCTGTATATACTGTTATTTTTGTACCCACAAGCAAACCATGTTGTTACACTAACCCGTATTAGTAAGTGACCCTCGCTCAAGTATCAGTCTTCAGAAAACGTACTAGTACGTAGCCTGAGCTCAAGTATAAGTCGTAAGAAAACGTACTAGTACGTGTCTCGCATACAATGTGTTAATATATTAAATTTACATTTATTCTCTAGAGAAAATTATTCAAAAATTTTCCATTCTAGAAAAAATATTTCATTTTTTCATTCAAATCACTCGCCACATCCAAACTAGAAAAATAATCAAATACATAGCTGTATTGTTCATAATTTATATAATTCAGATGTTGCCTCAAAGAAGTTGCCATTATTATTGCATGGAATAGACGAAAGGACATTTCGCATGTAATATAACACGAGTGGCCAAGCTCCTTGGTAGTCAGAGCCATTTTTTAAAATTTTAAATTTTTCGAGAGCCGCAATTAAATACTTATTTAAAAGGTATAATTACTTTTTTAACAGAAATTATATCTATTGAATGTCATTTAGAAGTTCTTCGTCCTTTAATATTTCAAGGAAATTTTTGAATTATCTATGATTTTTTACATTGGTGCGAATGTAATTTACAATGTGTTACACTATTTTCATAACATCAGGATATTTGAAATATTTTGTAACGAGATGTTCTCCGTGAATTATGCAGGGAATCGGCATGAATTGTGTAATTTGAAAATCATCTATTAAAACCCAATAAGACAGATTTTTTTACCTAGCATTGCCGGAGCTCCATCAGTTGTAATAATTTTTTAAAATATAATAGAACAAAAATGAAAAGAGAAACTCGGGTACATTTATCGAGAACCACAAATAATCCTTCAAAGAGCCGCATATGGTTAGCGAGCCGTAGGTTGGTCTCATCAGTAATATAACATCACATTTTTCCTATTTCAAATTCCATCACCTTAATTTTCTTAAACAGGAGGTTCTATAAAATTCCCACAGGATAACTGGTCCAAAAATGGGAATCATAGGCATAAATGGGTTAAAATAATTGTTGCTCTAACGTCATCTTTTTTATTATCTACATTTTTAAACTAATTTGTAATTGTTTAGTTTTTACATTTATGTCTAATCAGTGATAAAAAAAATCTTGATTAATCCGTAAGTGATATTTATTCAGGTCTAAGCAATGTTTATTTAGTTGCGATGTATGTAGTAAGAGAAAGATTCCGTGGGATAAAAAGTTTGAGAATCATTGCAGTAGAGATTATTGATTTCATGCTTTATAACACGGAAACATCTGCTATTCATATATGGCATTCATTCACACGAAGAATTTGACGTTCCCACTCGCCTTCTTATAATATATATATATATATATATATATAATATATATATATATATATATATATATACATATACATATATATATACATATACATATATATATATATATATATATATATATATATATATATATATATATATGTATATATATATATATAAATATGTATATATCAGTGGCGTGCAGTCCATATGTGCAGGGTGTGCACTGCACACCCTGGCAAAATTATGAGGGACAATAATTTTCTGCACTTATGTCTACCTATCTTTATATGGTATATAATAAATATTATTTATAATATATTTAAATATTATGTTGATTTGCTTGCTTGTATTCCCGCAGTGCGTGCGGTACTGCGGTGCACCACGTGCGCTCAAAGAAACATAGGAAGTTCTGATGTGTACACAGTGCGCAATAAATTGAAAATCACGCTTTATATGTATGGGCTACTGGAGAAGCACAGCATACTATGGCCCTGGGACAAGTGCAGCTATTTTTCCTGCATTTGGCATTCAGAATCATCCGAAGGTACGGTTTATTAAACGTTGTATTAGAGCGGGGACTTAAGTGCTTTTGGTTTTTTAACTGATTAACTGGCCATACGATTTTGCAGACGGTTAATGTTTAAATTTATATATTGTAAGATTTTGTTTTCATGGAAATATAAAAGAAGTATTTCCTCAATATAAAGTGAAATGTTTTAGTGTGGTAAATTAATTTCTATGATGTATTCTATTTATTCAAATAATTATCTGAAAAACAATTTGTTTTGTTTTAAACAAACGAATTTTAACAGAGCAGTCCAAATTTTACCATTCATTGTGTCTTGCAGACAGTATATAAGTTATATTATGTAACACCATATCCCTATTTTCATTTTTAAAAAATGTCTCAAGATATTTTTCTCAGAATATATGATTTCCAAATGTTAAACACAATTAATAAATATAATTTAATCCACTAACCGAACGAGAAACAGTTCGCTCTATTGTTGCAGCGTGCAGCGAAATCCTCTGCACGTGGAATAGACGTTCAATTTGTCGGCATCCAGATGAGGAACCGCAGCGGCGGGCGCCATGTGGTGCTACGTTTGTTGAACATACAAGTTTTTCGTGGAAGTCCGAAGCGTTGCTTTTTCAACTCCGATATGATACCATACAACAAAAGACAGGATTTTTGCTTCAGTGCTAGTAGAATTCTCATAAGTTTAGCTGTTTTTATAGTAATAACTCGATTACTCGTAGGTAAATATTTTATTTGTTGTAATCTTTAAATTTATATTCATAATAAATAACCCGTTTCAGAATGGAGAACTCAGATGTCTCAATAATTAAAGATTTATTGGAAAATCCATGTTGTCTGCACACCTTGCATGAAAACCTACCGCACGCCACTGATATATATATATATATATATATATATATATATATATATATATATATATAAATTATTTAACTTTAATATTTCCTTTAAAAAAAACCCTCTCTCCCATTCTAATTCCTTAAAATCTTTTTCCCAGCCTCTAAATGTCTTAATAGTCCTATAGATGTCTTAATTGTCCTATAGATGTAAATTTTCTGTCTGTTCAACACTTTTTCCAGCTGTCGCCGGCAAATGGCTCCGAGTTTTTCCCTGATCTTAACACTTAAATTCGCTTAGTAAGTTCCTTGTCCCTTGGGGAAATTCTTTTTGTCTTCGCTCTTGGGTACATCTCTGTTCGAGCAGAGTGATTTTTCAACTCCTCTTCTTAGCCCACTCTCCTGTTTCTAATCATGGATCTTGTTGGTGCTTCAACCACATTTGGCGAAATTGGCGTGCTTGCAGCTTGCGTGCGTGGCGTGCTTGCAGCGTGGCGTTTGAAATCTGGCGAGGGGATCGTAACTCAACAAATTGATACATAAACAAAAACAACATTTTGAGGAAAAATTTTACAAAAATTGAATATTTAAAATCTAATTGAATTAACAAAGAAAACACAAAAGAAGCACATAACATTCATACTAAATAGACTGAAACATTCACTTAATCACAAATTAAATAAACTGAGTGTGATTTTCATCACAAATTTGTGATTTAGTGTAAATTGTAAAATTAATTTAAAAACTCTTTGACTTAAAAGAAACTGTATTTTGAGTGGAGGTTGAAGAGGAGTTGTAAAATTGAAAATTTTTTTTCAAATCTCTTATTGTGCCTTTCTCTTGTCTGTCGGTGACTACTAAAGATGTCCGTTTTAGCAGCTCGAAAATAAAGTTTTAATTAAACTTGTGCCGGTCTCTTTCAATGGCCTGGCTGCATCGGTATTATTGCTAGCTGATTAGGGCAAGTAAAAACAATAGGGGCTACATAATTATTGTGATTAGAAGAAATTAATTTTACATATATATGTATACACTCACATATACAGTGGACTCCGCTTAATGTCATCAATTTTGGACAACGTGATTTTGATAATAATAAACGATATGCAGAATTAGATAAATTTACTCCCCTTCCTTTAATTCACACGTACTAAATTTCCGAGAATTCTCTTGAAACAATATTTTCGCGGGTCTTTCATCGCTGGAACCAATCATTTGTTGCAACAAAATCTTTTTTTCCCATTTGAGCAGCTAAACTTTTTGCTCTTTGTTTCATAAGGGGTCCGTTGACTGGACCATCAAGTTCTGGAACATTTTCAAACCTCAGCCTTTTCAACTTGCTGATCTTTACTAGCTCTATCTACACTCCATATTTTCATTTTGTTTATCGCTTCTAGTAAGTTGATCCTGATTTTTCAAAATTTTTTCACAATAGAGGCTGAGAAATGTTTAACTGCTCTGCAGCATTGAGCTGACTCACTTCTGGTAACCTGTCATAATGATTTAAATTTTCTTTTGTTTTAATGTTAAATCAGTTCGCTTCTGGATCACAAGCTGCAAGCGAGCAAGGCATAAAATGTGAATACGCTTTTTCTCAGTTCCGATAAGAATGTGTTTGCTCCTGCTTATCTGACAACCATTGACCATCAGCAGGGTGTGTGTACTTCTGAAAAATTCCAGTAACGGGTAAGACTCCACTCCTTTGGTCATTCTCCCTTTCCCTAGGTTAGTGTTTCTTAACCTTTCTGGCACAATAGATCACTTTAAATTTTTTAAATATGTCACGGACTCCACTGTGAAAAAAAAAATTGCTTGAACACCATTTATTACAAAAAAAAAAAAAATTCTGTTTTATTATTTAATCATTTTAATATTTTTATTTCAATAGTATAAAAAAATTGAAGAAATTAAAATTTTTTATGTGAAAGCTGTTCTTGCTTTTCCTTGATTTACAGATTGAATTGATTGATGGTTTTCGACAAAGCAACGCGCATATCACGTTCGATATTCACTCGATTTCCATGTTTTCAAGTGAAGTAAAATTCAAAGACTACTTTGTGTTTCTAAAAATTTCAAATTTTATATTGTTTGCGTATGTTTTTTTCCTCGTATTGTAGAGGTTTCTATTGTGAAATTGCAGACAGACGGCTTACAGAGATTGCCCGTGACAAAAAAAAAAGTTTATTTTTTATTTTTTTTTTATATTGATGCAAACATTTTAAAAATTAGGAGCAGTCGCGGACCCCCAAAATATGACCCAAGGGGTCCATGAACCACAGGTTAAGAAACCCTGCCTTAAGTGGAAGAGGGAAAATTTTCAGAAATTCAAACGACAAGAATGGTTTTCTTTTGAATACATTGTGAATAATTTAAATTACGATAATTTTAACATACAAATGAATAGAGAAAATTTGGACCAAGTGATTTCAATAACAATAAGCGATTGATAACATTAACCGCGACCACATTAAGCGGAGTCCACTGTATATATATCTGTATGTATGTATGTATATATATATATATATATATATATATATATACATATATATATATACATATATATATATATATATACATACATATATATATATACATACATATATATATATATATACAAATAAATATACATAGATATATAAATGTGTATATTTGTATACATATATGTATGTATATATATACACACATACATATATAGTAAGGCATAACAAGACAACTCATTAAACGCTTCGAGATCTAAACAAGTTTCATTCGTCGTTCACGACAGTTATGTATTAACTCACGTAGTGCAATGCACACCAATCGAAGCCTCTACACAATTATGACACCCTCATTCACGCCTCACGCGGAAGAACAAATAAACAAACACGCAAAGCGCTTAGACATATATATATAAAAAGACACGAGAGCGGAGTGGGAAAGCGCCTTCAAATCAACTTCGGCACAGCTGGAAACTCGGGCTTACTGTGCAATCACTCCGAAAAAGCGCTAAGCACCCGTCAGTTCCAGCCCTTTTGAACAAAAGAACGAACGAAGGAAAAGGCAGTAACTCATTCGAACGACCGCCCCCCCCCCTTCCATTTCCATCTCTCTCTCTCACCGATACGCAAAAGGAACAAATTGCCTCTAAATAAGTGACGGAGAAAACTCGACGCACACGCTGACATAACTCCGCATCATCATCAAAATTAACCGCACACGCGGCGGCGAGGACTTCGGAAAAAAGAAAAAAAAAAGAAGCAAAAGAAAAAAAAAGTGAGGAAATCTGGAATAAATCTCCCTCATTCTGACTTAGATGGTTGCGATTCGACCCAATAGATGGCGCTAGCAGCCTGCCGCCTGCAAGGGACGCGGGCTTGCCGAGGCGTGGTCAGTGAGGGCGTGGCCTCCATTGCGATTGGCCGCGGCCGCTAATCAGATTGTGCACTCACTCGTGACATCTGATTGCACACGCAGCGGCGTGACGTCACGGTCACCTAGCAGCTTATTGGCCGTGTACCCGGCCGGGCGGCGGGCGTCGCTTTCGTTGCCACGCTTTCGCGGAGAGTTTCTGGCTAGAGTGTGTACAGAGTGTCAACGGTACGTTCTTGTGGTTTTGTTGTGCTCTACTGAACTTCTTCTGCGTCTGTCATAAGATATCGGCGCGCACCGAAGTGACAGTCGGATCCCCCGTTCGGCTCACTTGACATTAACGCTATATCCCCTCCAACTGCGGTAAGTGTGCTGCATGCTCTCCAGATATCGTTTCACTCTTTAGTCTTTTTTTAGTTCTTGTGTTTTTATAGCCTTCTTTCTCGCTTTGTTTGTTTTCCAGCTTTTTGAACTTCGCCCCATCAGCTTCATTTATTTATTTACTTTTTGTTTGTTGTTGTTGTTAACATCGGCACTTTAATAAGCTGGCTCATTGCTAAGTCACGTGTGCGTTTTTTTTTATTATTATTATTCATTACGACCTGTTGACCCCCTCTAGTTGTGTTCAGCCACTTTAGGGTAGACTTGATGTGTTATTTAATTCATAGTGTGATTTGGTTTCGTGATCAGATATACCAGTTACGATTTTGAATTATATATATATGATTATGCTGTGACTTTTACCGTTCAAGTCATGGAGAAATTTTCTTTCGTGAACAGATAGTCCAATTATGGTTTTAGATAGTTTAACATGTTGACTTTCACTGTTCAAGCACAATTTCATAACGTGATCAGATAGACCAGGTACGGTTTTGAATAGCTTGATTATACTGTGACTTTTTCCACGTTCTGGAGAAATTTCATTTCATGAACAGATAGTCCAATTAAGGTTTTAGATAGTTTAAGGTGTTGACTTTCACTGTTCAAGCACAATTTCATTACGTGATCAGATAAACCAGTTACGATTTAAATAGCTTGATTATACTGTGACTTTTACCATTTAAGAATGGAGAAATATTCCGTGAAGAGATAGTCCAGTTAAGGTTTGGGATAGTTTAACATATTGACTTTCACCGTTAATTACAATTTCATAACATTTTCAGATAGGCCAGTTACGGTTTTGGACAGTATGATTAACAAGTTGACTTTTATCTTTCAATTTATAGAGAAATTTCCCAATGTGTACAGGTAGTAGAATTACGGTTTTGGATATTTTGATTAACAAGTTGACTTTCACATTTAACCACAATTTTATTACGTGATCTGATAGAATAATTATGGTTTTGAACAGTTTGGTTAACATGTTGACATTTATCTTTCAACTCAGATTTCTTTACAGGAACAGATGGTCCAGTTGTAGTTTGGGATTGTTTGATTAACGTGTTGACTTTCATCGTACAACACTTTAAGAAATTGTACTGTAGAAAGCAGTTGAAATTTATAAAATCTAAACAAGAAGAAAATTGCTATTTTTCTCAGTGAAATTGATAAATACCACAAGGTACTTCTCCAGTCAAGTTACAACTTACGAAAATAATACATATCCCCCTGTTACTATATTCCGACTTGTGAATTCCATCGTAGTGTTCAACTTCTTTAAACTCTTCTTAGAAATTGTACTGTAGAAAGCAGTTGAAATTTATAAAATCTAAACAAGAAGAAAATTGCTATTTTTCACGATGAAATTGATAAATACCACAATATACTTCTCCAGGCACTTTACAGCTTACAAAAAAAAAATATATATCCAGTTGTTACTATATTCCGACTTGTGAATTCTATAGTATTGTTCAACTTCTTTAGACTCTTCTTTAAGATTTCATTTGCTGTGCTGTTGAGCTCATCTTTCATTTCATATAAAGATTTCTTTACGGAAACAAATAGTTCAGTTAAGGTTTGGGATAGTTTAACATGTTGGCTTTTATTGTACAATATCGTACAATTATACTGTAGGAACCAGTTAAAATTTTTTAAAAATCAAAAGAAAATTTATTATTATAGCAATTAAGTTAAAATATACTTCTCCATGCACTTTACTGCTTACGAGAAAATTTATCTTGATGTGACTTTATTCCGACTCATGAACTTCTTCAGTAGTGTTCAACCTTTTCTTTAGACTAAATTTCTTCTGCTGTTTAATTCATAGCGCATTTAATTGTGTTACGTGAACAGATAGTTCAATTTCGGTTTTAGATTGTTTTATTAACATACTGCCTTTTACCGCTCAGTATCTTTAAGGCATTACACCAGAGAAAATATTCAGTACTCGAAATAGAAAATTGCTGTTTTTCACAGTGAAAACACTGTTCTCTCTTATCATTGATATTAGTAAAATCTGAAGTATTTTAATAATATAGTTTCAAATTGCAATTCATTACTTATGTGAAAAGAGATATTTTGTTACATAATTCCGGCCTAATGACCCATTCGGTGGTGTTTAGTCACTTCTTTAGGTTAGATTTGTTCAGCTGTTGAATTCATAGGTATCTATTTCATTATGTTAACAGATAGTCCAGTTACAATTTTGAATTGTATCATTAACATAACAAAACTTTTAACTGCATTTTCCCTGGTATAATTTCTTACATGAAAGAATGTTAAAGTGCAATACCTTTAAGAAATTATACCATGGAAAATGAAGTTGAAAATTTTTAAAACTCGAAGAAGAAAGTTGCCGTATTTTAGATTAAAAATCACAATTTCTCTCTTTTCCTTGATATTGATACAAACCTGAAGTAGTTTACTATAGTTTCTCCTTGCATTTTCGTGCTTATGTCAATAAATATTTTTTCGTTACATTTTTCCTACCTTTTGACCCATCCAGTAGTATTTAGTCACTGTTTTAGGTTAGATTTGTTTTGCTGTTGAATTCATAAGGCCAATTCATAAAGTAATCAAATAGTCCAGTTATGGTTTGGAATTGTATCATTAATATAACGAAAAATTTAACTGCATTTTTACTGGTATAATTCCTTACAGTTATTGAATGTTAAAGTTCGGTACCTTTAAGAAATTATATCACGGGAAATGCAGTTGGAAATTTTTAAAACTAAGAAGAAATTTTCCGTTTTTTATATTGAAAAACACAATTTCTCTCTTTTCCCTGATACTGATAAAAACCTGAAGTAGTTTGATATAGTTTCTTCTCGCATTTCCCTGCTTGTGTGAATAGATATTTTTTCGTTACATTTTTCCGACCTTTTGACTAATCCAGTAGTATTTAGTCACTGTTTTAGTTAGATTTGTTCTGCTGTTGAATTCATAAAGTGAATAAATAGTCCAGTTACGGTTTGGAATTGTATCATTAATATAACAAAAAATTTAACTGCATTTTTACTGGTATAATTTCTTACAGTTATTGAATGGTAAAGTTCAGTACCTTTAAGAAATTATAACACGGAAAATGCAGTTGAAATTTTTTAAAACTAAGAAGACATTTGCCGTTTTTTAGATTGAAAAACAGTTTTTCTCTTTTCCCTGATATTGATCAAATCCTGAAGTAGTTTACCATAGTTTTTCCTTGCTTATGTGTATAAATATTTTTTTCGTTTCATTATTCCGACCTATTGACTATCAAGTGGTATTTAGTCAATCTTTTAGATTAAATTTGTTCTGCTTTTGAATACATTGCTCCATTTCGTTACATGAGCAAATAGTTATGGTTTTAGGGGTGGTTTATAAGCATGTTGACTTTTACAGTTCAATGCTTTTAAGAAATTATTTCAGGGAAAATACATTTGCAAATTTAAGAACTGTTAAGAATTTGAATTTAAAAAAAAATTATTTTTTCAATGAAAACGCACTTTTACTTTTGATACTCAAATTTAAAAAGAAACCTTTGAAAACTTAAACATACTTCCTTAATTCATTTCGCTGCATTATGTTAGATTTGTTCTAATTTGATTAAAAAAATTATTTTTTCAATGAAAATACACCTTTACTTTTACTTTTGTTACTCAAATTAAAAAAAAAAAAAAGAAACTTGAAAACTTAAATATACTTTTTTAAATTCATTTCGCTGCATTATGTTAGATTGGCTCTAGTTTCATTACTTTTTTTTTTTTTTTCAATGAAAACACACTTTTACTTTTGCTACTCAAATTTAAAGAAAAACGCTTGAAAACATAAATATACTTCTTTAATTCATTTCGCTGCATTGCGTTATATTTGCTCTAATTTTGAATTTGTAGTCCAATTTCGGTAGGCGGACACGTAATCCTGTTATTGCTGGATAAGTTCATTAACATGTTAACTTTTACTAATCAGTAGTTTAAAAAGCCCTATCCTCCATTTGCAATTTTTAAGATTTAATAAAAGTTCAAAATTCAGTGCTTGAGGGGAAATATATTCTGACATTAAAGCGGATATCGTAATTTGACATCAAAAGAGGAAAAACGATCTATTCCAGCTTGAAAATAGAAAATAACTAATAGATAGTTAACCCCAATCTTCTAATTCATTTGAGTAAAAAAAGGTCAGACTAAAATTTGCTAAGAGTAAAGACTGATTTAATCCCGTATTTACTTTTGAAAATAATAAAACATTTCATCTTTCCTTATAATTGTTCATTCTAAAATAAAACCTTAAATTTGTTCTTGAAATCATATTTTCGCCTTTTTCTATCTTTTATTCCAGCTTTATGCACATAAATTATCTAACCTTAATATCTGTAGATTTTATGAGTTCCTCTACTGAACTTCTTTCCACCATTGAATTATTTGTGTAAATACAATGAAAGGAAATGTTATAATAGTTTTAAAACTTCACTTCGGCAGTTTGTTGAATAAATATTCACACTAAAGTTAAGTAAATAAATAAATGTCTTTGATTACATTTTTTCTCATTCATAAATATGATTTTCCCTTGTTTTAAAATGAAATTTGTTAGCATAGCCATTTTTGTGCTTTTTCTTTTTCTCATATCAACGCTTTACGCATAAAATAATTTTATATCGATATCTGTCAATTTTACGAGGTTTATACAGAACGTTTTGGATTTCATCCTCTTACTGCTTGTTTAAGTAAAACATAGAATAAAAGAAAGTTTTGTAATAATCTAAAGATTCGACCTAAATATTTTTACAAATATTGTCACCTAGTTTTTTCTTTTTTAAATGTCTTTGAAACAAGAGTACATCGTTATATGTGTATAGATATGTAAGTGTGTAAAACATGATAATAACACGAGTTAGTAGAAATTATTACGTAATTTTTGCACTTAAAGCTACATTATATTTGCCCCAATCAATCTACCACAAATAGTACAGTACATCTTAAAATCTGTATATATGTAAGTAACACAATAATAATGCAATGATATGTGTATAGATATGTGAGTGTGTGAAACATGATAATAACAAATTAGTAGAAATTATTACGTAATTTTTGCACTTAAAGCTACATTAATTTTGCTCCAATCAATCAACCACAAATAGTATAGTACATCTTAATATCCGTGTATATGTAAGTAACACAATAATAATGCAACGATATGTGTATAGATATGTGAGTGTATGAAACATGATAATAACAAATTAGTAGAAATTGCTACGTAATTTTTGCACTCAAAGCTACATAAATTTTGCTCCAATCAATCTACCACAAATAGTACAATACATCTTAATATATGTGTATATGATGAGTAACACAATAATAATGCAATAATAAAGAGAATTTTTGTTTAATTGCTATTCTTCTAAACTTGTAAATCTACATAATCTTTTTGAACCAATCTATCAACTAAAATTAATACTCCATGTATACAACATGGTAATAACTCAGTGAACTAAGGAGGGATAAATTTATCATGTGTTCAATATAACATACTTGTTAGCAGACTTGTACCAATTTTTTCTTCCAGACCGTCCACCAGAAGAAATACGTTAGTATATCTTAATATGTGTGTAACACAGCAATAACACAACGTGCTAAATGAGATAGACTTGAATTGCTGTTACTTCCACCAAAATTTTTTCTGCATCAATTTTTTGACCCAATCCGTCACTTTACATAAAGGAATAACGGACTTTCGTATGCTTAAATATTAAAGAAAATCGAGAGGTTTTCGTATGACCACGTTTTTTATCTTAAATCTAGAATTACTTATATTAAACTGTTTAGCAAAAATTCTTGCAGTGTTGTCCCATCCTCATTTAGCTGCTTTTTATTATGTTTTACATCCAATGCATTTTTAACATTTATTTTCCCTTTTTGTAAAAAAATATACACGAAATATATGAACCTGAATTTACCTATTCCAATAAGCAATCTGTGGTAGAAATAGTTATACATTTGTTTGGGAAAATTTAGTGTCAAAAGGCATGTGTTATGAAACCAACGTTTAAATATACATAAAGTCAAACTTGTAACTCATGCGCTCAGTAAAATATTTTTGATTACGGCAAATTGAAACCCCCTTAAAGTTATTTAAAAATTACCTCTGATTTTGCTAGTTATCGTTGGGTTAATCAAATTGAAAACTTTTAGGGAAGTTAAAAAGCGCGTAAGCCGGTAAGTTGTCAGCGTAACTTTAGCCATAAGAAATATATTTCCCTTTTATACTACGAGCAGGGAAACTAATCGTTAAAATTAAATTCTTTCATCAATTCCGTATAAGAAAATAACATTCGTTAAAAAATATATTTATTGAGTCTAATTATTTTGATAATGATAATGAAACTTATTTAATGTCAGATTTTATCAGCAATACATAAAAAATAGCAATTCCGTAACTTACTGTTGAACGGTTTTAATAAAAATATAAGACTAGTATATTTGATGACAATGAAACTAATCGTTACAATTTAATTCTTTCATCAATTCTGTATGAGAAAACAGCATTCGTTAAAAAATATTTTTATTGAGTTTTATTATTTTGTATTGATAATGAAACTTATTTAATGTCACATGTTATCAGCAATACGTATAAAACATATCAATTTAGTAGCTTAATGTTGAACGGTTTTAATAAAAATATAAGACTAGCATATTTGGTGACGATGAAACTAATCGCTAAAATTTAATTCTTTCATCAATTCCGTATGAGAAAATAGTTAAAAAATATATTTATTAGTAATTATTTTGTATTGATAATGAAATTTAATGCCAGATGTTATCAGCAATACATTAAAAATATCAATTCCGTAACTTACTGTTGAACGGTTTTAATAAAAATATAAGACTGTGGCATATTTGATGACAATGAAATGTTATCAGAATATTTAATTTCTGCGATTCTGTAAATGCAATATATCGCAGTAAATGCAAAGAAAATGTTTCGAAAAAAAATTGCAGTATATCTTGCATTATGTATATAATTTAAGGGGTAGAAGGAAAAAATATTTCTATTTTAAAGAATATTTGTAATTTATTTACATAGCTTTTTTATTTTGTAAGATATATAATTTGAAGTTAGTGCATTTCTTTAAGTTCTAATCCTAAATTGGGCTGAAAAATATTTGTATTTTCTCAAATATGTGATTTATAGTAAATTTAATTAAATCAACTCTATCCGAAGTCTTAAATAAAATTTGTATTTTGTGTAGTTGTTTCTATGTAATGCATTTCATTGAGCTCCAAATTTAAATTTTTCTAAAAATTTCAACAAAAAATGGTTATATTTTATTGATTTATAATACTTTTCAATCAGTCCTAATCTGAAGTTTGAGCAAACGATGTTTTTTATGTCGTTTCAGTCAGTCCTAATCTGAAGTTAAAGCAAACGATATTTTTTATATCGTTTCCTGTGTAATGCATTTCTCTGAGGTCTAATCTTAAGCTTTCGCAAATTTTTCCGAAAAATGTTTATGTTTCATGAAATATGTGATTTATTGTTAACACTTTGTCAAACGATATTTATATTTTTATGTCTTTTTTGTGTAATGAATTTCACTAGATTCTAATCTTTCTTTGCGAAACAATATTTATATTTCATCAAATGTATTATTTATAGTTGATGAAACGTTGCGAGCTCTCAAATCATGTTTTCCAAAGCAATTTTTTTTTCTTCAACTTTCGTCGACTGTTATAGCTAAAGCATTAAAGCTCTCTGAAACATAAGTGTCTAATCTGAAATACTGCCAAATAGTATTTTTTATTTCATCAGACATGAAATTTATAGTTAATGTATTTCACTCAGTTCTATTCGTAAATTGCACTAGAGTTTATTTTGTTAATCATGTGATTTATAGCGGTGTATTTTGGTTGACTTCAACACTTCGGAACGAAAATATTATAAATATAAATAAGAATCATATAATAAAGAATTTTTACGAAATGCATTACTGTCCTTAATCTGAAATCATGTAGTCAAAATTTCCTTAAAAAAAAAATTGTTCCTGAAACAAATATTTTTTAAGTTAATATATAATATATATATATATTAATATATATATTAAGTTAATATATAATTGTGCATCTGTAAAAGATTTTGGAGCAAAGATGCTGAAATTAAAAAAGAAAACACGAGGAAAGGAATTTAAAATAATATAAATTTTATTGAAAAATTAAATATTGATTAAATATCCGGTTTTAAATTTTTTTATATTTGAAGATTTTTTTTTATTTAAGTGTTAAAATGCAACAGAAAATATTCAGGAATTTTGGTGTGTATGTATATAAAAATTAATTTATTATTTGATATTAATAATAGTATTGAAATATATATTTGATAATTGTATATTTGACTATTTTTCAACTAAAAAATCATAAAATTTAATTAAAAAATATCATGATATTTAATTTTAATAATTGATATTAATAATGGTATTAAAATACATAAAACCTAATATTTTATATTTATTTAGTCCATTCACAATTTTATATCAGAAAATGTATAAAACATTTTGGAGCCAAAATACTGAAATTAAAAAAGAAAACATGAGGGAATGAAATTAAAATAATACAAATTTTATTGAAAAATTAAATACTGATTCAATATCCGGTTTTAATTTTTTTTTTATATTTGAAAAAAAAAATTTTATTTAAGTGTTAAAATGCAACAGAAAATATTTCCAAATTTTGGTGTGCATGTATATAGAAATTAATTTTAATATTTGATATTAATAACGGTATTAAAATATATAAAACTTGATACTATATACATATATATATACACATATATATATATATATATATATATATATATATATATATATATATATATACATAATAACACAATCATGTGTAATATTTATCAGCAAATAATTTTAAATGAAAATACTGAAATTGAAAAAGAAGACAGAAGTGAAAAGATAAATTTTTTCTTAAAAATTAAATTTAGATTAAACATGCAGTTAAAAAAATATGTTTGAAAATACAGTTTTATTTCAATGTTAAAATGTAGTGCAGTAAGTTCTTGAATATTCCCCTCTTGCTACGGCCTTGGTCACGAGGATATATAATTCTAAAACTGTATGTGCACTCAGGGTGGTCTAAACGCTGCACTACACAATAGGACGGTTAATCGGGGTTGTATGCATAATGCAAGGAACGTGTTGAAATTCTCAAAATTCCTATACCTTCCCTGTAGTTCGTGTAATATATACACAAAACCATTGTAAGTTCCTAAATCCCTACAATAAATACGTTACTGTCAAAATACAGAAAGGTGAAGTTCGAATAAGAGATTATTAATTGTATTTGGCAGCTTTCTTGAATACATTTATGGTTTGATTGATATATGGTTAATCTAACAAACTTGTGACGATAGCTGTTTGAAGTTTTGTCAGCTTTTGTACAGCTGTTTTTAAAGCTAGAAATTCCCATAGAAAAAATACGTATGGGAAATACTATTCTTATGTTGTAAAGCAATCCTTCATGTCAATACTATATTTACCTTACATTATATATTCTGTCTTTAAACCTATATATTTTCAACTTTGGAGTTTTAGCCCTAGGCGATATATTTGTCCTTCCCTTATCATTACAGATTCCTAAGAGGTTTATTACTTCCCCTAGTGTATAGATCCTTATTATTATATTAATATGACTGCTCCATAAAATTAACGACGTATATATCTCATGAACCTAATTTTTTTTTAATTAACACATTGCGGGTGCATTTGGCAGCTTTCTTGTATACATTTCTAGTTTGATTGATATATGGATAATCTAACAAACTTATGAAGACAGCTGTTTCGAAGTTTCTTCAATGCTAGAAATACCCGTAGAGAAAATGCGTATGGGAGATAATATTGTTATGTTGTAAAGCAATCCTTCATATGTCAATACTATTTAGCTTGCATTATATATTCTCTCTTTCAGCCTATACATTTTCAACTCTGGAGTTTTAGCCCTAGGCGAGCGATATACTTGTCCTTCCCTATCATTACAGATTCCTAAGAGGTTTATTGCTTCACCCAATGCTTAGATCCTTACTATTATGTTAATATGACAGTTCCATATAATTAACTGAGTATATACATCATGAATGTAATTTTTTTAATTAACACATTGTGTGCGGGTATATTCGCAGCGGAATTGTACCGGGAGCGGGCGTTTTGGACGTAAATTTAGTTATTCAATTAAATCTCAATACATCGAAATTTTTTTAATTTTTAACCAACTATTCTTATTTTATATTGAAATATATAAGTAAATATATAAATAGAAATATATAAATAGCAATCATAAGATTTCTGTAAACAAAAATACATTTTTTTAGTGGATAAATTTATAATACTATCGTAAATATGAAAAATCAAATAGAAATAGTAGTATAAAATTTTAGTTTTTTCCCGCTCTGTTGTTCCGCGTCGACTGACGTAAAAACTAGTTTTTATTTGTCTAAATTTTACCAGAATCTTTGTAGTAGACAAGGACATTCGGCTTCGTTTTCCTGTATATACAGTTATTTTTGTACCCTTCAAACAAACCATGTTGTTACACTAACTCGTACTAGTACATGACCCGTGCTCAAGTATCAATCATCAGAAAACGTACTGGTATGTGTTCCATGCTCAAGTATCAATCGTCAGAAAACTTACTAGTACGTGTCGCGCACTCAAGTATCAATCGTCAGAAAACGAACTAGATCGTGTCCCGCATACAATGTGTTAATATAAATATCTTTATAATATCATAAGTCAAAAATTTAGAATTGCTCTCATCTTGCTTTCACATTTGTTAGTTCCTTTGTAAAATGTGTTAATTTTAAACCCTCCCATACTTCAACTTTTGTTTGTTAACAGTCATAGCTCGTTAAACCATTCTCGATTGACTGACATTGTTCAATATATCTTAATGATTTCAAGTACCAAAACACGCTATTCTCCTTTCCTAAAAACAGATATAAATTTATTATTAATTTGAGAAATGTGTCTTAATGATTTGAGCAATGTATCTTATGTTATGCAATATATCTTAATGATTTCAAGTACCAAAACACGCTATTCTCCTTTCCTAAAAACAGATATAAATTTATTATTAATTTCAGGGAAAGTTCTAAATCTAAACAGTGATTCTTTTGTGTTTTGCATTTCATTGCATTACAATGCAATAGTAACCTATAACTTTGATGAAATTTAGAATGGGAAAGATAAGATAGATAGGGTATGGTAATAGGGTAAAAGATAAGATAAATAGGGATAATTAAGGTAAATTTTATAATAATTTACGTTGATTAACAAAAATAGTGTAAACACACAGTAAAGTTTTCAGTTGCTTCAGTTACATCAAAATCTTTTCATCTCAACACATTAATCCCTAGTTATTTATTTATTTATGCCAAGTTATGTATTAAGATTCACTTTACCTAAATTTTACGCAAAGCATAACATTAATAGGGATTAATCAGTAAATAATCTACAACTAAGCGTGTAAATATAAAAATATATTAAATAAAATTAAATATCTATTTTAAAAAAATCTTATTTTAAAGAAAATTTAAACAGAATATGCATATTAATTTTTTTTATTCACATGTATATGTCCCTTCAATTTTAGCCAAATTATCTGCGAAATAGAATTAGATATCCTCTATAAAAGTAATTCAGTTCATATAATAGTAATTCAGTTCTATAGTAAATAATCTACAACCAAGGGTGTGAATATAAATATAATATAATAAATAGTGAGAAAGCATTTCCTTGTATATGAAAGACTAAATACCAATACGAGTATTCCGGAATCCCAGCTTATTTTTTTAAATAAATAAAAATAAATTGAAAGTAACATAAAACAAAGTAAGTTTTTGCAGCGAAATTTAATAGTAGCTTATAAGCAAGCGGTATTTAAAGATTTGAAGCAACATCTGCATTTAAATTGAAAGGAGAAAATAACGGTTAAGTAAGTTCCTGGATTAAAACAGAAAAAAATCCCACTTTTTTAAAAACCGGATTATACATTATACTATAAAAATTGTGGATAATTTTTTTTTTTTCATTTTTTCTTTTTATTTTTACAGTTCATCTTAAAATTTTCTTAAAGAGCCTTTATTGCATGGAAAAAATCTAATTTTAAAGATAATTTAAAAGAATATGCATATGTCCCTTCAATTTCAGCCAAAATATCTGTGAAATAGAATTAGATGTCCTCTATAATAGTAATTCAGTTCATATAATAGTCCTCTATAATAGTAATTGAGTTCAATAATAAGTAATCTACAACTAAGTGTGTGAATATAAATACAATATAATAAATAGTGAGAAAACATTTCCTTGTATAGGAAAGACTCAATACAAAAGCGAGTTTTCCGGAATCTCAGCGTATTTTTTAAAACAAATAAAAATCGAAAGTAATATAACATAAAATAAGCTTATGAGCGAAATTTAATAGTAGCTTATAAGCAAGTGGTATTTAAAGATTCAAAACAACATCTGCATTTAAATTCAAACAAAGGTGAAAGTAACTGTTAAAGTTAAGTATGTTCCGGGATTGAAGCAGGAAAAAGTACCCCCTTTTTTTAAACCGGATTATACTATAAAAATTGTGGGTAATTTTTTTCTTTTCATTTTTACACTGCATCTTAAAATTTCCTTTAAGAGCATTTATTGCTTGAAAATAAATCTTATTTTACATAATATTAAACTTTTTTTATTGACATATATATGTCCCTTCAATTTTAGCCAAAATATCTGCGAAAGGGAATTAGATATATTCTATAATAGTAATTAGTAATCCTCTATAATATTAATTCAGGTTATTGTCAAGGTTTCAAGTGTCTGGGTTTCAAGCGGCATTACAATAATCTCTATGTGCGCAATTTTGATCAAATTGTAAACCTAAACCATTCTTGAATCAACCTAATTACATACACAGAATTTCATCAAAATCAGTTCAGCCGTTTAGGAGGAGTTCTATTACAAACGTCCTGTTTTAATGATGTAAATCCAAAAATTGTAAATTTTTTTAAAATAAATTATAAATTGGACCGTTTTGATGGAAAAGTAAGGAAAAAATATAAAATATAAAAATACTTTACGCCACCACGCATACATTCATCGCAAGCGTAATTAGATTAAATTGAAATATCACCTCGCCTGTAAATCTCTCATTTATTCATCGTAATCTACAGTCTCTCTTATATAAATGCTATTACAAATATTTCACTTTTTTTTTCCTGCTTATTTTCTTTCCGGTGCTGTACAAAATAATTTTATACCCCAGCGTAAATCTGTGCCTTAATACTATATATTTACATGCACTACAAAAATTTATTACCCGGAACAGTTAAAATTCCTTTAAAAATACTATATTTCCTGTAACAGTTGAAATTTCCGCATTAATTTCCTGCAATCTACGGTCTGTACAGTAATCTATCACATTTATTCGTCGTAATCTGCCGTCACTTTTACAAATGTTACCGTCTCTGTTACAAATGTTTCACTTTTTTTTTATTGCTTCTTTCCTTTCCGTTACTGTACAAAATAATTTTATACACCTGCGTAAACCTTTGCCTTAATATTACTATGTATTTACACGCACTACAAAAATATATTACCCGGAACAGTTAAAATTCTTTTTTAAAACCCTATATTTCCTGTAACAGTTGAAATTTCCGCATTAATTTCCTGCAATCTAAAGTCTGTACAGTAATTAAATGCTGCAGCTACGAATATATTGCAGTTTTTATTTCCTACTACAAAAAAAATTTATGTATCAAGATGAATATTTGCTTTGACACTATATGGATTTACAAACAATACAAAATATATATGCTTCCTGTATCATTTGAAACTTCCCTGTAACTTTCCCTGTAATCTACTCCTACCAATTCAAATCCTTCAATTCCAAATACGTTTAATTTTTTTCCTACATACTTTCCATTTGTCACATAAATCAATTCTCTGCTCTATGATAAACCTTTGCATTGATACTCTATAGATTTACGTTGAATTAAGGAAAATGTCACACGCTCAAAAGTATAAATTACACAGAAAAATTTATACTTTTGAGAGATTTACACAGTAACCTTCCCTGTAATCTACTGTCTCCCAATTCAAATGCTATAATTCCAAATACGTTTAAGTTTTTTCCTACAAGCTTTCATTTGTTACATAAATGAATTTTTTTGCTCCAGGATAAACCTTTGCATTGATACTGTATAGGTTTACGTTGAATTAAGGAAATTGACACACGCTCAAAAGTATAAATTACGCAGAAATAAATATTTTATAATGACAACATCTCTTAATCATCAAGGCTTACATAATCATCCTCGAGAGAAATATTATATTTTTCTCTTCTAGAATCTCCGCCAAGTTAGATAAAGGATACATGTGTAAGTTGGCGGTCAAATCTTTAATTGTTTATTGATAATGTTAACATCGTTGATAAAATAACATCGTTGCTTTGGAGAGATGTGATACTTTATTTGATTATTTTTTCAATTTTCTAATCAGTTTTTATCTTTACAGCGTTTTTATTCCTCGATTTTTTAATTTTTGGACATGTAATAATTCAAATATAGTTTTCTACCATATTCAATGTTAAATTTATTCTTTATATTTAAATGCTAACTCCTATAAAATGAAGCCTATAAAGATAAAAAAGTTATCTCTACTTCCTAGTCAAAGAAATTCGGTTCTAACATATTTATTTCTGTCACAAAAACCGCTTAACTTATCACTCGTAAATCATCAATAAAGTTGGCAGTAAAAAGTAATTGAGGGGTTCAGAATAGGGGTAAATTGAGTTCATTTTCTCTTTTATAAAACAAGATTGTTTACCGAAATTGATAATTTGATATTTCCGATTTATGCATGCGTACATATGTTAGAAAATACCCTAGTTGTTAAGCAATCTCTAAAAATAATTTGAGCTTTTGAGAATTATTAGAATTTAGACACTTTGGGAACTTTTAAAAATGCAGTTAATTTGTTGCGAAAATTTCAATTGTGTTTCGAATCTAAGTGATAAATTCACTCTCTCTCTGCATACAAAAATCTGTTACCCTAAGATTAAAGCTCCGTTTTGTTTTTTATTGGATATCTAATTTTATAAATTAAACAGGGATCTACTTCAATAGTGCAGAAATGTATTTTAAAACATGAATACGACATGAATCTAAGTGGTAAATTAATGCTCTCTCTGCATAAGAAAATCCGTTACCCTAAATTTAAAGCTTGATTTTGATTGTATATTGAATATCTATTCTTTATAAATTAAACAGGAATCTACTGCAATAGTGCAGAAACGTATTTAAAAACATGAATATGACATGAATCTAAGTGGTAAATTAACGCTCTCTCTGCATAAAAAAATCCGTTACCCTAAGATTAAAGTTCCGTTTGGATTGTATATTGAATATCTCTTCTTTATAAATTAAACAGGGATCTACTTCAATAGTGCAGAAATGTATTTAAAATCATGAATACGACACAAATCTAAGAGGTAAATTAACGCTCTCTCCGCATAAAAAAATCCGTTACCGTAAGATTAAACCTTGATATTGATTGTATATTGAATATCTATGCTTTATAAATTAAACAGGGATCTACTTCAATAGGACAGTAATGCATTTAAAAACATGAATACGACAGACAGCTGTTTCGTGGTAGAAAAAAAGATTTTTTTTTTCATTACAATAAGTTAAGTGATTGTTAAAAAGGTAAGACTTTGGTCCATGGGTTCAGTTCCTTTACAAGCGTGTAGCAATTCTGAAGATAAAAGCAATCGGTACCAACCTAATTGGCTTTCAGGTATAAAAAGGGGTAAAATTAAGATAAATGTTAATATCTAATTCTCCCTCTCTCTGTATATACACTCACAAACACTCACACATACACACACACACACACACACACACATATATATATATATATATATATATATGTGTGTGTGTGTGTGTGTGTGTGTTTGTATATATATTTATTTACTCATATACATATATATACATATTTATGTTTGGATATATATACACATCTCTGTCTCTCTCTCTCTCTCTCTCTCTCTCTCTCTATATATATATATATATATATATATATATATATATATATATATATATATATATATATATATATATATATATATATATATATATATATATATATATGTATATAATATATATATGTATATATATATGTATATAAATATATATATATATATATATATGTATGTATATATATATATATATATATGTATATATATATATATATATATATATATATATATATATATATATATATATATATATATATATATATATATATATATATATATACATATATACATATATACATACATCTATATCTTTGTGAGTGTATAGTACTAGTTAAGAGGATAAAAATAAATTAAAACAAAGTAAAATATTGAACTAGAAAAATAAGGTTTAGTGATGATGTATCTCAACAGCTGTACCCAATCTATTGTGTTCAGGTTTTATTATTTTTAATTGCAATAGGGGAAATCATCTAGATGTTTCATTCGGCTTGAAAAAATAAAAGTTTCTAGAAAAAATATATTTCTTGCGAATTTATGAAACTTTTTGACTGATTCCCGTGGTTTTACCAATTTATGTATCTCACTTCTACATTGCTCCCATAAACTGCGATGTCTTGTTACAACTAAAAACTTAACTCATTCGGTGACAGTTCCTGCGATAAATAAATAACGCTAGCTACTGCACATCTTGGCACTAATACCGCAAAACTTTTGCTTATCGCTGTAGGCTCTGGGCGCCTTTAGCTTTTCCCGTGTCTATCATGGTTTACAATTTCAAGGTCCTGTTGTTTCTAAAAGATGAAAATAGAACAGTATGAAGAAACCTGATGTCATTATTTCATGATTTTGATTAAGGCTGATATGAATTCTCCATATTGAAACCGTTTTGTTTCATTTTACATTGTGAGGAAAAATTCTTATGATAGACAACTTAGATAGACAACTTGAAACAGTATCAAGGAATAAGGAAATCTGATGTCATCAATTTATCGTTTTGTTTCGTCATCGTTTTGTTTCATTTTAATCTGTGGGAGGAAAATTTCTTATAGACAACTTAGAACAGTATCAAAAAATAATGAAATCTGATATCTTCATTTTATGAATTTGATTAAGGTTGATATGAATTCTCAATATTGAAATCGTTTTGTTTCATTTTACTCAGTGGAAGGAAAATTTCTTGAGATACAACTTAGAACAGTATCAAAGATAAAGAAATCTGATGTCATCATTTTATGAATTTGATTAAGGTTGATATAAATTCTCCATATTGAAATCGTTTTGTTTCACTTTACCCTATGGAAGGAAAATTTCTTATGATAGACAGCTTGGAATTTAATGTTTATCGGATGAAAATTCTCAATGATATCTATATTTTTTAAAATAATATAGTTTTCCATGGTCTGACTGCGCCTCACGTCGTTTTGTACCATTCACGCAAAAAGTAGTGAATGGTCCAAAACGAAGATTTCCTACAATATCATCGTAATTATCCCTTGATTAACTTACGCTATGCTTTTTCCGAAAAATTGAAATTTTTTATGGTGTATATTTTATCCACTTGTTCAACTTGATGGCTTACTTTTATGCTTACTTATAGGCTTACTTTTATGTGATGCAAAATGATGCCAAAGTATGCTATACACAGCTTGTAACCTATTTAAAATGATAAAATTTTGTTTGTCTGTTCACGCATCGCTCAAAAAGCTACTGAACGAAACGAGATGCGGGTTCATTTAATTTCTTCTTTATAATTACTATTTATGCGATATTTTACTTATTCACATATATGATTCTGTATTTATTGATTGATCAATTGTACGAATCCGATTTATTGAAAGATCTGAGAGTCATCATAAAAGCTCCGAAGATTTCCTTTAAACGCTTTAGAAAATTTATCGAGCATATCACTAAATGTTTGAAAATTTCTAAAATTTAAATACTTTTATATCCGGTACATGAAGTATAATTTTCACATATAATCACAAACACTAAATACGTAATTTTTATACGTTATAATTTATCTGAAAGGAAAATAACCTAAGAATTTTCAAAAACGTACATGACATCATTTGTTATTGGTTATGTATAATTAGTTACCGCCTGACCGAAGGAGGACAGTGATTAGTTATGGAATATTTCCTAAGCTTATGGACGATAACATGGGTACTTATGGATGATGATATGGTTTATGTTTATTGGTTATTGGTTATGTATCATTGGTTACGGACTGACCGAAGGAGGACAGTGATTAGTTATGGAATAATATTTTCTAAGCTTATGGACGATGACATGGGTACTTAATGATGATGATATGGGTTATGTATATTGGTTATTGATTATGTATCGTTGGTTACGGACTGACCGAAAGAGGACAGTGATTAGTTATGGAATATTTCCTAAGTTTATGGACGATGACATGAGTACTTATGGACGATAATATGGGTAGGGCGGTACCTACCTTCGGTACTGGTGTTTACGGGTTCTAATCCTTCTGGTGGCATGGCCTTTCAGAAAATAGTTAGGAATCAGCTTTAAGTGGTAGGTCTCCGCCTCATTAGTCCTTGTGTAGCAAGAAAGCAGACCGTAGCTCTCCGAACTAAACAAAATCATTCCTAAGTATTTACCAATTTAATTTTTCAAGCACGAAATACGTTATAATTTATCTGAAATGAAAATAACCTGGAAAAGAATTTGCAAAGAAGCACGTGACATCATTGGTTATGTATAACCTGACAAATGATGGATAACGGTTAGTTATGGAATATTTCCTAAGCTTATGGACGATAACCAAACGGGTAGGGCGCTGCTCTTCGGTACTTGAATTTGCGGGTTCTAATCCTTCTCATGGCATGGCTGTTCGGAAAATAGTTAGGAATCGGCTTTAAGCAGTAGGTTTCTGCCTCATTAGAATTTGTGCAGCAAGAAAGCAGACCTTAGCGTTCCAAACTAAACAAAACCAATCATAAGTATGGATACCGCTTTAATTTTTCAAGCTAGCAGCCATATTAGTATATAAAAACTTCAGAAAATATTTTCTTTTAATATTTTCTCATTTTAAAATATTTTACTTTTATTTTAATTTAAGTTCCTTGATATTTTTTGAAGCTATTTAAGTCTCTTTTTGATTTTTAAACTTTTATTTTCTTATTTTAAATTAATTTTTAAACATTTTTATTATACGTCAAAGTTTTGTTTTTTACTGCTATTCTGATGTCCCTGGCCAAAAAATATTTTATTTTTTCTCTATCCCTAAACTTTCTACTCTTTAGTTACTGGGTTATGAACTCACGAACGTACTATTTTATCCCCATCTTTTATTTAGTTGTTTTTATGCTCTGCTCGTTGTCAATTTCTCTGCTTATTGTAATAAATCTTTCGATTTTAGGCCTAGGCAATCCAGTTGTCCTACCATCCTGAAGGTCCTGAAAATATTTCCTGCATTTAATAATGCTAAACATATATATAAAGCAAAGCACACACTTCAAAATAATTTCAAACAATTGAAATAACAGAAAAAAGCCTCTGAATATGATGAAATAAATTATAAATAATATCACTTATTTGATATTAATATAAGCAGATTACCATCTAATGGTACTCAGAAATTCACGTGAGGATTTGTGGGGATAGCAGCGCACGTGCTTCCCATTTAAACAAAGGGGGAAATGGCGGTTACAGTTTGATAAGTATCACGAATAATGCAGGAAATAAGTTTTATTTTGTAATATAATTATATAAAAACTAGCATATCGCCTGTCATATGACGAAATCAGTAAAATTTTTAACTTTCCAGAATTGTAAAGTACCCTATGAGGCTGGTAAAAAAATGGTTTGTTTTTTAGCTGAGAATTATCTGGTGCACGCTCAATAATTTGTTTATCATCATGTTGATTTGGTTTGGTTTGAAGTCTACTTTTTGCAACACGAGGGCTAATGAGACCGGGACCTACTGCTTAAAGCTGATTCCGAAAGGCTACGAACATCCATGCCGTAAAGGGATTCGAACCCACGAACTCCGGTTCCGAAGGCCAGCACCCTAAACATTCGGCCATCGTTCGGCTGAATCACGTTGAATTCATTCAGAAAGATAATTCAAAGTTTTCTTAGCTAAGTCGAAATTATCGTCAAGTTCTTCCCAAATTTTTTTGCCACAGTAATTAATGGAAGTAAAGGAATGAAACCATCATTGCCACTACACCATGGAGGTATTTGTTGTTAATACCGGTGATAAAATTTTCATTGAAACAAAAAATGATGATTAAATTTAAAATTATCACATATGTCCCTAATCTATTATTTAAACGAATTATAAAAGAAAATTATTTACGTCATATCTAAATTCAGCGATAAAACGTATGTAAATAATGCAGACGATATTTAATTCAAAGTAAGATATGATTAAATGAGATGGTTAAAGAAATGACGGCATAATGCTAGAAAAAAATATTTTTTTTTACCTATTTATTACTTGGCAAATTGATAAATTTAATAGCCTGCTCTTAACCGTCGAAAATAGGGCTTGAAATAATGGTATTAAAAGCTAGAAAAGGGGGTAAGGGGTGGATTTCGAACGTTGCTAACCCTAACTCATCAAGAATCCAATATGGATGCTGTATTCATTCCAGGTATATATGTATTTATATATGTGTGTGTATACACATTATAGTATGTGCTTGCAAAAAAAATTGCTTTTTCATTCACTTCTATTAAGCGACCATCTCTTTGAAAGACCAATTTTTTACGTTCCAGTGGTTGACCTCTTTGGTACAACAAACTTTAGTTCCTTCTTTACAGCTTTATAGGTATAAAATACAATAAGCGGATTCATTTTTATTTAAGTACGACTTTATATGAATCTTGCTTCTCCAATTACAATTTTTGGATTTACAGCTTCAAAACTAGACAACGTCTGTCGGTTCGTCTAACATATGTATATGTGTGTGTGTGTGTGTGTGTGTATACACATCATAGTATGTGCTTGCAAAAAATTTGCTTTTTCATTTACTTCTATTAAGCGACCATCTCTTTGAAAGGCGAATTTTTTATGCTCCAGTGGTTGACCTCTTTGGTACAGCAAACTTTAGTTCCTTCTTTACAGCTTTATGGGCATAAAATATAATAAACGGATCTATTTTTATTTAAATTAGGAGTTTATATGAATCTTGCTTCTCCAATTACAATTTTTGGATTTGCAGCTTCAAATCTAGACAACGTCTGTCGGTTCGTCTAATATATGTATATGTGTGTGTGTTTATATACATGATAGTATGTGCTTGCAAAAAAATTTGCTTTTTCATTCACTTCTATTAAGTGACCATCTCTTTGAAAGACCAATTTTTTACGCCAATTATTTCAGTGGTTGACCTCTTTGGTAGAGCAAACTTTAGTTCCTTCTTTACAGCTTTATAAGCATAA
>CM063500.1:84654756-84694756 GCA_032207245.1 Pardosa pseudoannulata | reverse complement strand
TGCGGTAGATGAAGCTACTTTTTAATCGTAATTCTCAAATTTTAAATTTAATATTAGAAAAGAGAAATATTTAATGGCGATATATTACAACCAAACTTTACTCCAGTTAAAAATAATTCCTTAATATTATCCTACGTATTTATCCGTTTAGACTAAAAGTTTTTTAAGCTGTTTAAAAAGGCTACAGTTCCCGCTCTCCTGACGCTTGTAATTGTCTTTTGGGATATCACTCCGTGCATGTTGGGGTGTGTGGGAGGGGATCAACTGTTGTCCACCCCTCGATGTAAATCATTAGCCTGATGCAATAATAAACCTCCCCCCAACCCTGTATTCAAATGAGTAGTGGGAAACATGGCAGGCTGTTCGATTGTCACCCAATTACAACTCAATTCAGCTTGTCGTCGGCTCTGCGCAACCCCCTTCCCTCCCCGCGTTCCAGATAGCTCGTTGTAGAAGAGCGGGACCCAGGGGGGCGGAGGGGGTTGAAAAAGATTCGATTCTTTTGCCGATTCGTGGAATCGGAGGCAGATGTTATTTTTTGGAAGAAGGGGGATATGTAGATATCAGTAGCCAGATTTTTCGACTCACTGATTCTGACGTCGAAAAATTGACTATTGTGATAGGTACAGTGATGGGACATTGACAAGGGAGTTCCTCTTTGAATGCAGAATGGGGTGGGCTGCAGTTCCAAAGATATGTGAGAGTTGTAATTCATGACTCATTTCAGGAAATTAAGACGATTCCAAAAAGTACCCAATGAGACTTCCAGTATCCGTGGATAATACTCTTTATATAATGACACCAATTCATTAATAATTTCACTAATTCTAATAGTAGTTAATGATGATAATAATAACAATTGATACAGTCATAGTACTTGGAATACACTATGTGTTGGTAACTATAATAATTGTTGTTGCTTCTAATACCACTTGGACAAACCAATCACGATTTGAGCATAAGCAACTCATATTAAAGCAAAGGGGTGCACCTTTCTTTTAATAAGTACCTCTAGGACGGTACACTGAACTCCCAATACTCTTTATATAATGACACCAATTCATTAATAATTTCACTAATTGTAATAATAGTTAATGATGATAATAATAACAATGGCTACAGTCATAGTACTTGGAATACACAATATGTTGGTAACTGTAATAATTGTTGTTGCTTCTGATACCACTTGGAAAAACCAATCACGATTTGAGCATAAGCAACTCATATTAAAACAAAGGGGTGCACCTTTCTTTTAATAAGTACCTCTAGGACGGTACACTGAACTCCTAATACTCTTTATATAATGACACCAATTCATTAATAATTTCACTAATTGTAATAATAGTTGTTGATGATAATAATAACAATTGATACAGTCATAGTACTTGGAATACACAATGTGTTGGTAACTGTAATAATTGTTGCTTCTTATACCACTTGGAAAAACCAGTCCCGATTTGAGCATACGCAACTCATATTAAAACAAATGGGTGCGTCTTTCGTTTAATAGGCACCTCTAGGGAGAAAAAACGACTTTTGCTCAAGTGTGTCCTGGTAATTTATAAGCAGGGACCAATCAGAAAACCCATAAGCTTACCCTGCCACCCCAGTGGTATTGTTTGAGACTTGAGGGACATTGTGACCACGGACATATTTTAAGTGGCCCAGTCATCTTTAACGAACACAGCTGATTTTAGGCCAGCTTGAATTTCAAACCCGCATCTCTTGATATCATGAAACCAAGAGTATCCCAAGTAATTGTAAAATCAACAAAATTTCCATTATATGTTTATGACACCTATTGCCAACTGATTCTTTAAAAATAATATTAGTTATGAAAAAGTGGGGCGGTAATTAATAATTTCACTAATCGTAATAATAGTTGATGATGATAATAATAACAATGGATACAGTCATAGTACTTGGATACACAATGTGTTGGTAACTGTAATAACCTCCTTTTCAAAGGCGAGTAAAGAATTGTTGTTGTGTCTGATGCCACTTGAACAAACCAATCACGATTTGAGCATACGCAACTCATATTAACGCACCTTTCGTTTAATGAACAACGCTAGGGTCAAAAAACGACTTTTGTTCGAGTGGGTCAACGTGATTTAGAAGCAAGAAACAAGCATAAAACTCGTAAGCTTAGCCTACCACCCCAGAGGTATTGTTTCAGACTTGGGGGTCCATGAACATATTTTGGGTACCCAGTCATCTTTAATGAGCACAGAGGATTTTAGTCCAGCTCGAGTCCCAAACCCGCATCTCTTGATATTATGAAATCAAGAGTATTCCAAGTAATTGTAGTGCAGTCTACTCTGCTAATGTTATCAATCGCTTATTGTTATCGAAATCACTTGGTCCCGATTTTTTCTATTAATTTATATGTTAAAATTATCCCTTTATGTGATCGTTATATCGGTTAATGTTATCAGTTTTCGAACCTCATTTTAACTGGCAAAGGAATATTCACAATGTATTCAGAAGGAACCTGAAGGGGATATGACCCCTAAAGAGTTCGAGACATGGGTGGAAGTAGATCAAAACATTCCAGTAGCTCCGCATTATCAGAATTTGAAGTCTGTCAGATTGTCCGAGGAAAACAGACGAATGATGGAACTGATGAGTCAGATGAAGAATCTCTTGATATTGAGCAACTTCCTACAAGTGCTCAAATGAGAAATATATTGAGTGTTGAAATGTGGAGCACAACACCGCTCTGATGACTTTAAACAACATTATGATTAAGAACAATTTATCAATGAGCTTAGAAAAAATTGTAGACAATAATTGATCATTTTTTAAAATTATGTATACAATTCTTATGTTTTAAAGGATAATATAAGCACATAAATATAAGGTGAGTTTTTTTCATTTTATTTTCAAATTTAGTACGTGTGAATTAAAAGGGGGGGGTAAATTTATCTAATAATGCATATCGTTTATTGTTATCAATCTGTTATTGTTATCAAAGTCACGGTTCCCAAACTGATTACATTAAGCGGAGTCCACAGTAAAATCAACAAAATTTCCATTATATGTTGATGACACCGAGTATTAAATGACATCAGTTCTGTAAAAATACGCGGTGATAATAATCATACAGTAATTTGACTTCAAACTGTAAAATAAGTGGGAGTTGTTAGGACTACGTTTGCAAATATACGTGTAACTGCAACCCGTGACTCTTATTTAAAAGTTTATGAGATATCCACTATTTATAAATAATATATTTATCTGGGTTTTTTTTTTTATTTATTTAATACACATGATTCCCTTTTCCTCGTCGGCTAAAGAAAAAAAAAAACTTACACGTGACTTGATTGCGACCAAGGCGACATTGAGAAATAAACATATTCAGTCAAACCTCGATTTTCGTTTACTTCCGTTATCGTCGGTTTCGATTTTCTTCGATTTCTTTCGCAAAGAAGTTATTTCAGACTTCTTCAAAAGAGGAGGAAGAAATATGAGAGAATGTATTTTCTTCAGCGATTAAAAAAAAAGTATTCTTCGTGTGAACATAGATTCATGTTCACACAGAAAAAAACATTCTTAATATGAAGTTTGTGGTGAAAATTCACCAAGATAAGGCTAAATATGCTACTTGTTGACATGTTTGGATGTCTTAACTTACAATTTTGGCAAATCTTTAAAAAAAAAAAAAAGCAACATAATAATGCGTCTTTGGACAGCTTTCTTGTGTACGTTAGGTTTACTGATTATTGAAGTATTATTAGTAAAATATTAAAGGAGTTAACCTCAGATAATGCGTAGGTACTTAAGGTACTTTTGGAGAATTATATCTGTTCCAACAAGTACCTCTTTTTTCCTTTCCTTGACATCTTCCTTATTTTGAGAAGAATTCAGATAGACAAGTATCATATTGAATAGTCATTTATTCTTCATTTTAGCATTTTAAAATTTTTTTTATTGATTTATTAATGTTTTAAACTTTAAACACTATAATTATTCTTTAAAATAGGTTTTTGTATGTATTGTGGAAAATGAATTAATTAGATTTTCATTTAAAAGAATACTGGGATAATTACCTCGTTCTTTGTCATAATCGAATTTTTTTATTATTTATGGCTGATTATCGATGAAAACTGTAATTGTATAGCCATAGTTTCATTTACCTGAAAATTACTGATTTGTTACTATTTACCACACATAGTGAGTAGATCTTATCTTCTTAGTGATAGTAAATAATTCTCAGTGAATTGAGCATATTCAATAAGTTTAAAATATCTTTTATGTAAAATAAAGTCCATAATGGTATTAAACATGATGAAGCTCCCAGTATCTATTTATGATATTCCTTTTTAACCAGGGAGGACACAAGCAACCCGCAGTTACACGAGAACGCGCGCCGAGCTTCGGAAGCCCGGTGCAACTTTTCTCAGTGAAATACCAACAAATTGCTTTTGAGTGTGAACAGAAAACTTGTATCATCAAACATACTTTGTTAAAGGTTTAAAATATATATCGATTATTTGAAATATTATTTTTTAAAAGTATTTTGGACTGTAGATCTTTTTTTGTTAACATTTCGAAACTACAAACATAAGACAAATTGAAAACTTAAATTGCACCTTTATATTTCATCTTTTTAATCAAATAACGATGTATTTTGATAGCATCTCTTCTCCAACCTCAAGCACAAAATAAAAATGAAAAAGTGTTTGCGCATGCACTAGTTCTCTGGCAACCAAATAGATTAAAATTATCTCTTTCTGAGAAAAATGTTAGGAGAAAACTGAGGAAATGCTGTTATTGGGGTCTGGATGACGTAAAAGACAGCTACTAAAAATTTGGGAAGCTTATTTCTATGGAGTGATTTTGTGTGGGATATTTTCAAAACGCTCGGAACTCAGAGATCCGACATGCGTCCTCGTGGGTTAAATTACAGAAATTCTTTTCAATAAATATATCTTCTTTCAACTTACATTTGACTTAGAGAACTTCAATTACACCTATATAGATAGGATGCTGGCCTTTGCTATTAGACTTTGATGCAGTCCGGCATCAAAGTCTATCTTTGATTAGTCCGGCATGCATCCTCGTGGGTTAAATTACACAAATGCTTTTCAATAAATATTCTTTTCAAAATGATTATAACATATTTCTTAAAGATCTAGAATAGACTTAAAAAAAATCCATATGATCTCCTAATAGTTGAATTTGCTTTGATGCAGTGTTGTAGTTTCAAAATGTGTTTATTATGTATATCTATCTAGTTAGCTCTCAATAACAAAAATATCTTTCTCTTACCAATACACCATTGATCCTATATAGAAATAGATGCTCCGCACTTGCTGCCAAACTTTGAACTGTTGAACAAGTTTGGTTGGTATCCTGTAAAGTGGAAGTTATCAGTACAAGGACAAGTACATTATTCAAGGATTTTTTTTTTCATTGCCTAAAATAGCCTACACGATAGACAAGCAGATTAATATCCTTATTACAGTAAAAACTTTCCCATAAATTTCCTTTTAATGTATACTATTACTTTCTATTCCTGGTTTGCCTTTGGAAAACGGTCACAAGTTACCACTCTTTGAACTGGCCACACCAATGCAGGAAAAACTACACATTGGCGGCAAAATTAAGGGATACAAGTTTGTTGGTATCCTGTAATTATGTATCAGTACAAAAACATTATTCAAGGATTTTTTGATCCCAAAACAAGCCTATGCAGAGACAAGCAGATTAACGTATTTAAAATAAAGATTTTAATTCAATTAATGTTCAGAGTCTTTTTGGCAATAATCGTTGGGGGGAAAGAGAAGAGTGTATTATTTTTCCCATAAATATTAGAAAAATAATTGTCCTATTTTGCTTACTTTTTATTAGGTGCGCATAAAAAACCTGTATGCAGTCGTTTTATTCCCCATCCCAGGAAACAGCCCTATGCAGAGACCAACTATAACGTGATTTAAAATAAAGATTTATAACGTTCTGGGATGAATGCAGTCAGAGTCTGTTTGGCAATAATCGTTGAGAGGAAAGAGAAGAGTGTATTATTTTTTCCCATGAATATTAGAAAAATAATTGTCCTATTTTGCTTACTTTTTATTGGGTGCGCATAAAAAACCTGTATGCAGTCGTTTTATTCCCCATCCCAGGAAACAGCACTATGCAGAGACCAACTGTAACGTGATTTAAAATAAAGATTTGTAACGTTCTAGGATTAATGCAGTCAGAGTCTGTTTGGCAATAATCGTTTGGGGAAAGAGAAAATTGTATTATTATTTCCCATGAATATTAGAAAAATAATTGTCCTATTTTGCTTACTTTTTATTAGGTGCGCATAAAAAACCTGTATGCAGTCGTTTTATTCCCCATCCCAGGAAACCCAGCACTATGCAGAGACCAACTGTAACGTGATTTAAAATAGAGATTTGTAACGTTCTAGGTCAGAGTCTGTTTGGTAATAATCGTTTGGGGAAAGAGAAAATTGTATTATTATTTCCCATGAAAATTAGAAAAATAATTGTCCGATTTTGCTTACTTTTTATTAGGTGCGCATAAAAAACCTGTATGCAGTCGTTTTATTCCCCATCCCAGGAAACCCAGCACTATGCAGAGACCAACTGTAACGTGATTTAAAATAGAGATTTGTAAAGTTCTAGGTCAGAGTCTGTTTGGCAATGATCGTTTGGGGAAAGAGAAAATTGTATTATTATTTCCCATGAATATTAGAAAAATAATTGTCCTATTTGCTTACATTAGGTGCGCATAAAAAACCTGTATGCAGTCGTATTCCCCATCCCAGGAAACAGCACTATGCAGAGACCAACTGTCGTGATTTAAAAAAAGATTTGTAAAGTTCAAGGTCAGAGTCGCAATGATCGTTTGGTGGAAAGAAAAAATTGTATTATTATTTCCCATGAATATTCGAAAATAATTGTATTTGCTTACTTTTTATTAGGTGCGATAAAAAACCTGTATGCAGTCGTTTTTTTTCCCCATCCCAGGAAAAGCACTATGCAGAGAAACTGTAACGTGATTTAAATAGAGATTTGTACTTTTCTAGCAGAGTCTGTTTGGATAATCTTGAGAGAAAATTTTATTATTTCCAAAAAATAGAAAAATAAAATTTTGCTTACTTTAACGATTGTTTGAACCCGTCTTCACAACTTTTCAGTTAGATTCGTCATTACTTAGAGCCATTCGCTGAGTTCTTTTAAAATCCCAGTCTTCAGTTAATTTCGTCGTTCTTAAAATGAAATAAGAAGAGAGAAAAGAGAGAGAAAACGGCCTGGAACTTGCGTGTTCCAGTCCACCGTAAAAATAATCCATCTTTTCGCTAAAGACAATATCGTAAAAGTTTCCGAAAATATCATAATCTCGTGTTGTTCTTATTTTCGATCGTTTCAACTTGTTTTGTTTTTAAGCTCCGCTTAAATCTCACGTAAATTAGAACGGTTACTTAACGGCCCGCGAGCATGATTAGGTATGTAGTTCTCTTTACCTTAATGATGATAAAACAAGGATGTGTGTGTCTAATTACGGAAAAAGTTCGCCGTAATAGAGGCACGTCGTGAAACCTTGCAGGAATCCGAGACTCGTGATAAAAAAGAAAAAAAAACAAATGGGGGAGAGAGGTGGAAAAAATTCCGTAGAATGAACAATTGAGGAAAACTTCGAGTGTTGAAACAATTTTTTTTTCTAAGCTACCCAACAACTCAGTGAGGACTAAACCGTCATCGTTTACAGAGGGGTTAAAAGAGAAGGCAAATGTTTACGGAATTTCTACAGGTTGTTTTGGTCATCACCTAATCAGAAATTTTGTCACTGATGGAATCTTGAGAGAGGTTCGAAAGTTTTGAAAAATCATGACAAAGCAGCTCAAAATTTTCTTAGAATTTAGCCCAACCAACAGAAATTGTAATGTATATCAAAGAAATACTGTAGAAGAGAGGTGTATCAGCACAAGTTACATCTTTAACGGTCTTATAGATATGTTAAATAAAAGTTTACTTTTAAAAATGCACTTTAACCCCTTCCGGTACGATTTAATAATGAAAAACTGTGCGTGAAGTAACCATTTATTTTTTATTTAAAAAAACTTGTTTCATTTTAGAATTCTTACATATTCCTAATTAAAATCCACTTTTTACAAAGTGTTAAATAATATCAGAAAAGGTATAATTAAGAAAATATCAAAGCAAAACATTAATAAGGTATACAGATAATAGTTAAGATAGGTACTTTTAAAACAAGTGCAAAGGAATACTGAATTGTTTACACTAGGGAGTTACTTTAATTTGATTTTTAACAACAGTACATTTCTTAGTATTTTTCTTTTAAACTCATCAATTTGGCAGTCTTGTACCAGAAATTCTAAATAACAATATGTAATAGTGACCTGGAATTTCCACAAGTAACAAAAGTCTTGCTAATCAGTATACTATAAATTATAAACTAAATTATTATCATATTTACATTAACTTTAGTCGCAAACTAGCTCGTCATTGTTTTTATGGAATGAAAAAATGACGAGCTAGACTCGTCTTTACAGGAATTAAAAGAGAAGGCAAAAGTTTACGGAATTTCTACAGGTTTTTTTCTTATCAAAATTTTGTCACTGTTAATCTTGAGAAAAGGTTGAAAGTTTTAAAAATCATGACAAGGAACTCAAATATCCAAGAATTTAACCAACAAAGATTATAGTGTATATCAAAGAAATACTGTAGTAGAGAAATGTATCAGCACAAGTTACATCTTTAACGGTCTTATAGATATGTTAAATACAAGTTTACTTTTAAAAATGCTCTTTAAAAGAGAAGGCAAATGTTTACGGAATTTTTACAGGTAGTTTTGGTCATCTCCTAATCAGAAATTTTGTCATTGATGGAATCTTGAGAGAGGTTCGAAAGATTTGAAAAATCATAACAAGGCAACTCAAAATCTTCTAAGGATTTAACTCAACCAACAAAGATTGTAATGTATATTAAAGAAACACTGTAGTAAAGAGATGTATCAACACAAGTTACATCTTTAACGGTCTTACAGATATGTTAAAATAGAAGTTTGCTTTTAAAAATATAGTAATAAGTAGTTTATAAGAGAAGTCAAATGTTTGCGGGTTTGCTGCAGGTTAAGAAACATAAAAATGGTCTTGGAACATCTAAATACAACAAATTGTTGGTGTGGAAAACATTTCCTAAATTTCCTGTGTGCCAAACAACTTAAATGTTGCATAAGTAAATTCTAGAAGTTTTGCTTTGATAGACTTTTTCTTGGTTCTACTATTCTCAGTCCCGGAAAAAAAAATCTTTAGTTTGAATTCCTGTGATATTGACTTAATCAATTATTCAAAAAGTTCTTTATATCATGTTAAAGTTTTGATGTCGCATATCTTTTTGAATGAACAAAAAATATTAACCAACAAGTTTTTCGGGGTCAGAGAATAATAACTGAAGGAGAAATTATAAGTACCATTTATAATTACCCTTTCTCCCCTCTGGTTTGAACGATTTAAGAATTATTTCCTATAATCTTAAAATTAGATAAACATCTAACAAATAACCTTTTATGTTTATTGGAATACTTTTTTCCCTCAATGAGTGGACCGTAATAAAGATTTGTCCCCGTCGTTTTAGAAACTTCTAGTTCTTTACCAGTTCCTTCAATATTTTAATGAAAATGGTGTCATGAATGAAAGAAAGTGTCTTTATGTTCAGAAAATATTCTTTCCACGATGTAAAAATTTTTATACTAATCATACTACTTAAAAATGTTTAACGAATGTCTATTATGTGAAAAAAAAATTAATGACAAAAGAAACTGAGAAATCGAGTAAACCCAAAGTTTATTTTGAACTTTTTCTTTTGCAACTTTTTGTCTCCTAGATTGTTTAGTATCGTAACTCATTATGCTGGATGATGAACCAGTTTCTATTATGTACGAAAAAATTTTAATGACAAGATAAACTAAGAATTCTGTTATTTCACGATTAATTCGTAAATTTTAGCTGCAATCTTTTGCTCCACAGATGGTTCATGTCGTAAACTATGATGTCGGATATTGAATTAGAGTAGTATAATTTATACTACTCTAATTTTTAAAAATTTTGATCGAATCTGTATTATATGGAAAAAAATTAATGACAAAAGAAACTAAGAAATCGAGTAAACCTAAAGTTTATTTTGAACTTTTTTTTTTGCAACTTTTGGTCTCCTAGATTAAGATTGTTTAGTATCGTAACTCATTATGCTGGATGATGAACCAGTTTCTATCATGTACGAAAAATTTCTAATGACAAGATAAACAAAGAATTCTGTTATTTCACGATTAATTCGTAAATTTTATCTGCAATCTTTTGCTCCACAGATGGTTCATGTCGTAAACTATGATGTCGGATATTGAATTAGAGTAGTATAATTTATACTACTCTAAAAAAAAAAAAATCGTATTATATGAAAAAAAATGAAGACTGAGAAATTAGAAACCAAATTATTAATTTTTCTTTGCAACTTTTGGTCTCCTAGATTGTTTAGTATCGCAACTCTATCGGATGAACCTTTTCTATTATTCGTAAAAAATTCGAATGACAAATCTAAGAATTCAGTTATAATACTATATTCCTATATGCTGCAATCTTTTGCTCCAGATCATGTCCTAATCTATGATGTCGGAATATTAATTTCTATTATAGAAAAAAAAAAGATGAAAAGGATGAGAATCCAGAAATTATTAATGTAAATTAAAGCCTTTTGATCCTCAGATCGCGCAATGTCCTAAGCCTCCTATCGGATCCTTTCTTGCCCATTCGGTACTCCTTCCTCGACAATCTCAGACGTCTCAATTTCCCCCCAATAACATCCATATCACCAGACTGCCTGGAGAGAGAGAAAGAATTATAAAAGAAAGAAAAAGGAGCAAAAGGAAATAAAATCCAGAAAAAGGAGGTAGGAACACCAAATAATAACCTCGTCGGCCGATCCACAAAAGAAATGTTCTGCTTCGGCCCCTCACTCCCCCTTCCCCGGTATACCTTTGAAATGCATCCTTCCGTTCCTAATGATATTTTAGTACTGCTCCAGTGGCTCTCTATGGCAGCCGAGGTTGCAGCATTATCAAGTGTTGTAGGCCTGCAGACGATGACGGAGGCGAAAGCACCTCCCTACTTGATGGACGATCGTTTTAATTTGTCAAAACCCTCCCCCGTCGAACAAGATGGGGGGAGGAAGGGCAGTACTGCACTTGGCTTCTGTCGCCATTTATTCGAATGCATCAGGCCATGCCGGCGTGTCGCAGAGAACAGCTGTTAAAATCGCTTCTGTCGAGTAATTAACAAGAGGCAAGTACACTTGGAAGTAAGTGTGTTTATAAATCGGGACGATGTTTGGGAGGAGTGTTTTGATTGAAGATCGGGCAGAGTTTTAAAGGCTGGTTTCAGCAGACTCTGGCTTCATGTCTGCTTCTTTCAATTTAGAGTGTATTTCCCCTACTGTGCGTTTTCCTCTTTTTGTTGGAAGCGTCCAGAATCTGGTCACGTTGCCATCAGGATGGGTCTGTTATGTGAAATATTAATTTTAGTTAAATACTAACACTATTATTTCAGATCCAAAACTTATCAAATACCCGGTCAATTGCAGATAAACTACCTCAAATTGATCTTAATTTTGTTTTCAGTATAGAGGAATTTTTTAATTATTTATGATACGATAACCTGTAGAATCAGCTCACATTGCCAGGTTACAGGACGGTTCTTTATAAATAGAATGACGTTTTATAAAAATTATTTTGTTTAAAAATTAATCGATGATATAATTTAATTCAAACAAAAAAAAAAAAAAAAAAAAAATATTATATATATATATATTATATATAATGATAAAAAACGTATGATATATAATTAATATTAATAATATTTAAATAAAAAATTAAAAATTATATTAATATTATTAGAAAAAAAATTTCTTACCTTTATATAAATATATGTTATTTAATTGCTAATACTTGTTTAAATTTATCAAATATATTTCATCAAATATACAGTAAAAAAGGATTTATTTTAAAGACAAATATTTTTGCTGTGATATTATTTGATGATTTAAGATAAATAACTATATTTGAATTTGTAAAATTTTATATTTACTGAATCTTATCCTATTATCAAATTAATTAATATAATACTGCTATAGATTTTATGCGAAAATTTTTATTTATTATTTATAAATATAGATTTATACTAGAGAACATATTTTTTATATTAATTTGAAATTGTAATGTTTGTCTATTAAAAACAAAATCTCGTCAAAATTGTACAATATCTTTTCTTATGTGAGTACATTTAAAACATGGTTTTTTATAAAATAAAGAAAATATTATTAAATGTATAGTATATTTTCTGTAATTATATACTATTTCATTTATACAGTGATATTTTTTTTCATTACGAAGCATATAAGAAAGAGCTTTTTTATTCATTATTTTTTCCTTTCAAAACAGCAAAATATAAACACATATATTTTCATTTTAGATGCGGTAAATTATGCTTAAATGGCAAACGGTTTAAGGAATTTTAATAAAATTTTTTAAAAAAATTTATTTAATTTATAATTGCTTTAATTAAATATTATTATATATAAAAAAATATAATACATATATAATATAAATAAAATGAATTAAAAATTACAAAATAATATTAAATTTTTTTATTGAATAAAATATATTTTTTTTTAAAATATATTAAAAAATCATTTTTTTAAAAAATAAAAATTATTTTTAATTTTTATTAAATTATATTTTTTAAAACATAATATTAATAATAATACTAGTAAAATTTATAATTTCTCTGTCAATCAATTACTTAAAATATTCAATCCAAATAAAATCACGCAAATATTAGAGAGTATACATACTTTGAATTTTTTTTCCCATTCAAAAGCAAAATTATACACAAAATTTTCCCCCGTATTACCGAGAATAACAAACGTTTTACAAAAAAACTTTCCTTCAAGGAGGCAGATAATAAGCAAATTAGAGGGAATTTTCATTTTTGGTTAATAGGCTCAGTAATACCTGCAATGGGTTCTTCTCTTCATTTTACTGTACAATCATACATACCTTAAATATATTCATACATCGCAAAGATTTTAAAAACTTGTAGAACGAGATACATTTTCAATTGACATTCTTTCCCCAATTCAAAAAGCAAAATCATATACAAATTTTCCCCGGTATGCTACCGAGAATAAATGTTTTAAAAACCGAAATGCTTTCCTTCAAGGAGGCAGATATTCAGAAAGTTAGAGGGAATTTTCATTTTTGGTTAATAGGCTCAGTAATCTACTGTTTATACCAGTAATGGGTTCTTCTCTTCATTTTACTTTTCAATTCATACATCGCAAACATTTTAGAAATTTGTAGAGCAAGATACATTTTTCATTGACATTCCTTTCCCCAATTCAAAAAGCAAAATCATACCCAAATTTTCCCCGGTATGCAATGGAGAATAAAAGTTTTAAAAACCGAAATGCTTTCCTTCAAGGAGGCAGATATTAAGCAAATTAGAGGGAATTTTCATTTTTGGTTAATAGACTCAGTAATTCACTGTTTATACCTGTAATGGGCTCTTCTCTTAATTTTACTTTTCAATCAAATGTATCTTAAATATATTCATACATAGTAAAGATTTTAGAAACTGGTAGAGCAAAATACATTTTCTATTGACATTCCTTTCCCCAATTCCAAAATCAAAATCATACACAAATTTTCCCCGGTATGCTACCGAGAATAAACGTTTTAAAAACCGAAATGCTTTCCTACAAATATTAAGAAATTCGAGCAGACAAAGAAAAAAAAAGCTGATATACTCAAAAGTTTATAATTCATCGATACTTTACGCGGTAGAGAAGCACATTTTGTAACAATATCTTTAACACACCTCGCCATTGATATAGATTTGCTGTTCATTAGGGTAACGAGATTAGAGGTGCAAAAGCGATTGCATACACGTTTTCGGGCGGAGAAGGGGTGTTTGATTCGATTGGGATGTTCGAAGCAAGGGGGGTGGGGTGCTTGCGCTGAGTAGACTGGACGGTTAACGTCATTATTATTTCCTCCCCCCCCCACATTTCTTGCCTTTACGGGATTCATCCTGAGGTTCTTTTTCTGTCGAATAAGACGTTAAAGGACTTAGTGTCTGTGTCTGTTGTCAGTAAATAAATGTGTTGGTGATTTGTTCGAGTGGCTGCGACCGTTGATGACTGAAAAAGCTGTCGTGTTGTGCGTGGGAGGGGGTGAGAAGAAAGTACAATAGTTAGACATTCCTGGGGATTTATAAATATTATCATTTATGGAAATGATTTCCAACTTTAATATTACTTAGCCATCCAGAAAAAAAAAAAATTCACGTCTCTCCACTTTTCATTTATTTAATAGATATAATACGCTTGCATTAAATATAGCATTAAATTACATAAAATTACTAAAAGGAATTAAAAAATATTTACAGTTACAATGCGATACAATAAAATTATTTAAAAAAAATTTGTGGATAAAACATCCATTTTATAAAATTTAAAATTTTTGTTTTTTGTTTTTTATAAATTTTTAATACATAAAAGGCTAAATTAAGTCGTGAGGAGCAGCAAGTGTCATTGTTTTTAATTATTAAGAGATAATTAATATCCATTTTATAAAATTTAAATTTTTATTTGTTATTTATAAATTTTTAATATAAATTAATGAAAAGCACAACAAGAAAGTTAAATTTAAAAAGCAAAGAAAAGTTACAATGAAAAAGCTAACTTAAGTCACGAGAGAGGAGCAGCAAGCGTCATCAAATTTAATTATTTTAAAAAAATTAACATCCATATTATAAAATTACAAAAAAATTTTGTTTTTGATTTTTTATACATTTTTAATATAAATTTATGAAAAGAACAACAAGAAAGTTAAATTTAAAAAGCAAATCAAAGTTACAATTAAAAAGCTCACTTAAACAATGAGAGGAGTAGCAAGCGTCATCGTTTTTAATTATAAAAAGATAATTAATATCCCTTTTATGAAATTAATTTTTTTGTGTGTTTTGTTATTTATACATTTTTAATATAAATTTATGAAAAGAACAACAAGAAAGTTAAATTTAAAAAGCAAAGAAAAGTTACAATGAAAAAGCTAACTTAAGTCACGAGAGAGGAGCAGCAAGCGTCATCAAATTTAATTATTTTAAAAAAATTAACATCCATATTATAAAATTACAAAAAAATTTTGTTTTTGATTTTTTATAAAAATTTTTAATACAAATTTATGAAAAACAACAAGAAAATTAAATTTAAAAAACAAAGAAAAGCTACAATTAAAACACTAACTTAAGCCGTGAGAGAGGAGTAGCAAGCGTCATCATTTTTAATTATTTTAAAAAAATTAACATCCATATTATAAAATTACAAAAAAATTTTGTTTTTGATTTTTTATAAAAATTTTTAATACAAATTTATGAAAAGCACAAAAAGAAAAATAAATTTAAAAAGCAAAGAAAAGTTCCAATTACAAAGCTAACTTAAGCTGTGAGAGAGGAGTGGCAAGCGTCATCGTTTTTAATTATAAAAAGATAATTAACATCCATTTTATGAAATTAATTTTTTTGTGTGTTTTGTTATTTATACATTTTTAATATAAATTTATGAAAAGAACAACAAGAAAGTTAAATTTAAAAAGCAAATCAAAGTTACAATTAAAACACTAACTTAAGCCGTGAGAGAGGAGTAGCAAGCGTTATCATTTTTAATTATTTAAAGATAATTAACATCCATTTTATAAAATTAAAAAAATTTTAATATAAATTTATGAAAAGAACAACAAGAAAGTTAAATTTAAAAAGCAAATCAAAGTTACAATTAAAAAGCTCACTTAAACAATGAGAGAGGAGTAGCAAGCGTCATCGTTTTTAATTATTTAAGACAATTAACATCCATTTTTTTAAAATTAAAAATTTTTTTGTTTGCTGTTTTTTGCAAAATTTTTAATACAAATTTATGAAAACCAAAATAAGAAAGTTAAATTTAAAAAGCAAAGAAAAGTTACAATTAAAAAGCTAACTTAGTCATGAGAGAGGAGTAGCAAGTGTTATCATTTTTAATTATTTAAAGATAATTAACATCCATTTTATAAAATTAAAAAAATTTTAATACAAATTTATGAAAACCAAAATAAGAAAGTTAAATTTAAAAAGCAAAGAAAAGTTACAATTAAAAAGCTAACTTAAGTCATGAGAGAGGAGTAGCCAGCGTTATCGTTTTTAATTATTTAAAGATAATTAACATCCCTTTTATGAAATAAATTTTTTTTATAATTTTTAATATAAATTTTGAAAATAAATAAGAAAATTAAATTTAAAAAACAAAGAAAAGCTACAATTAAAACACTAACTTAAGCCGTGAGAGAGGAGTAGCAAGCGTTATCATTTTTAATTATTTAAAGATAATTAACATCCATTTTATAAAATTAAATTTTTTTATATTTTTTTAATATAAATTTATGAAAAGAAAAATAAGAAAATTCAATTTAAAAAGCAAAGAAAAGTTACAATTAAAAAGCTAACTTAAGCCGTGAGAAAATAGCAAGCGATTTATCGTTTTTAATTATTTAAATATAATTAACATCCATTTTATAAATTTAAAATTTTTTAAAAAATTTTTTAATATAAATTTATGAAAAGAAAATAGAAAATTAATTTAAAAAGCAAAGAAAAGTACAATTAAAAAGCTAACTAAGCCGTGAGAGAGTAGCAAGCGTTATCATTTTTAATTATTTAAAGATAATTAACATCCATTTTATAAAATTAAATTTTTTTTATAAAAATTTTTAATATAATTTATGAAAAGCACAATAAGAATTAAATTTAAAAAGAAAAGAAAAGTTACAATTAAAAAGCTAACTTAAGCCGTGAGAGAAATTAGCAACATCATTATTTTTAATTATAAAAGAAAATTGAATACAATTAATTTCAAGAATATTTAGCTTCACAATATCGGAATTAAAGCTATTCAATTTATTTAAAGTATATATATAAGTTTTTATGGGTATTTAGTGTCTTATGTCCTAGAATAAGTTCGAAAAAAATATTTTATATCCTCAAGTTTTTCTTATTAGAAACATACAATTTGTCCCCAAAATATGGTCACCTTAGCTCAGACCTGCCAACTTTTAAATAAGAAAATATTAGACCTTGACATCTTTTGAAATCAAAAATAAAAGCACACTAATTGCGAGATAGGTTATGGTGAGATTTTACACCATAAATCCTGGCCAATCGCACGCGTGCCATAATACAACGCTCATAATAAATGATTGTGTGTATGATGTGTACTGCTCAAACAAAACAATCAATTCTACCAAAGTATCTAAAATCCCGTATAAAATTTCAAATAGACAATATTTCATTTCAAAATATCATACACATTTATATACATTTCTGAACTGAAAACCCCCATAAAAAATTAGATGAAATTTAAATGAAATTAGATTAAATTTAGATTTATTTTAGTTGTATTTAAATGTCATTTCACACCTTAACATTTTTATTGTACGAAATAATAATTTTTAAAAAATCTCAGAAATATACTATTACATTATATACAATATTATCAGACAAAAAATCTAATTTTTAATGCAAAAATTCCTACCTTCTAGAGAGTATGGTATCGCACCGTAGTTAGACGAAAATTGATAGGAAAAGTGTCTTACGGATTTCGCTTTGCGAAAATATATTCATTTATTTTAATTTTCGGATGCTATGTATTATTTTATTTATATATATATATTTTTGATGGAAAATCGTAATTTTTTAATTGATTTTCGTAGAATCGTAATTATTTGCTAAATTCGTAGAAACTACAATTTTTGCGTAAGAGTTGGCCGGTCTTCATTAGCTATAGCCCAGAAGTTTCAAACTGTCGACCTGCAAAAACTTTTTGAAAAAGAAAAAAGAAAGTAATTCATAGCTTTGCATTTTTTTTTTCTTTGATGCTCCGTTTCGATGAAACTTTTTTTTTTTTTCGATGAAAACGATGAAAGCTCCGTTTCATCGTTTACTGAAAATGAGTGTTTTTAGGTTAAAAACTTAATGTTTTACTGGTATATAATTAAATTGAAAATTAATTTAAATTTCGAAATAAATATAACCATAGATTGCGAACTTTACGTATGTCCGAAAGACGATAGCCAACTGAAAATTTTAACCATTTAAAGAAAGTGCAAAATAAATTTAAAAAAAAAAAATCAGTTACGAAGGACACTGACCTATGTGTAAATCCTTGGTATATTTTTCTTTTAACTAAGCAAGAATATTAAATTTCTCTGGTAAGTATTTATTACAAAGTCCTTCAACAAATAAGAAAAAAGAAATAGAAAAAATCGCTGTATGAAAGATGATAATATTTTGATATGATTATCCTGATAACACTTTATTCTACATAATCAACATTACAGAAATGATTATGTTAAAGAGTAAATTATCACTTAAATAATAAAAATATGTTGAGCATGCCAAGTCATACATTAAGTGTTCACAGCAAAGTGAAGTAAGTCCATTTGGGAAAATGAGAGAAATGTAGTCCTAAAGATTTATCATTAATTCCTGGAAATTCAAATTAATTACCTGAAAGAAAATTTTCTTATCTTTAAGGTGACACACAGATAGAGATCGTATTATTAACCCTTCGATATTTACAGATGAAAATGCCTGAAAAACGCATGCAAATATTGTTTAAAAATAAAATTAAATAAGTAGAATCTCGATTATCCAAGCTCCAATTAACCAATGCGTATGAAAATGCCTTTGTCAATTGGCGTAGTAAAGCAACGTATGGAAATGTAAATGCAACCTATTGATAAGTAAAACTGTATGAATGTAAGTGTGTGCTTAATTTTGTGTATGCGTACATACATACATACACACACACACACACACACACATATATATATATATATATATATATATATATATATGTAAGGAAAATTCTCAAGGGTTTTAAAAACTTAAATAAAGGGCTAAAAATTCCCTTGTCATTTTGCATTCACCTTTTTAAAACCCCTAACTTAAATTGACCACTAGGGCTAAAGTTTACGCCCTCTGAGAAGTGGCCTGACCAATTATAAATCTACATGAAACTAGCGGTCAATTTAGATTAGGAGTTAAAAAGGGAAATGCAAAACGATGCGGGAATTTTTAGCCATTAAGTTTTTAAAACCCCTGAGAATTTTCCTTACAATATATATATATATATATATATATATATATATATATATATGCATATATATAAGATGGAAATTGAAAACAATACACTATTATTTTTATATATATTAACAATATAGCAATTAATGAGTTTTAAATGGGCACAAATGGTTATAATAATAATCAGTAAATCAATAAATTATTATTATACTTTCTATAAAAGTGATATTTGTGTCAGTTATAAATTTGTATTCTTAACTGTTATATATAGCTTATTGGGATATATGTTTTGTGGTAGCAGATTTTTTTTTTTTTTTAAGTAAGATTTTTAAGATATCATTTATGGCCTACCCAGACCACTAGGGTTTGAAGCAGTAAAAAACCCTCCGGGGATATACACTGTGAGCTTGAAATGCAGTATATTGTATTTTGAATGATTTTCTAACAGTTAATTTTAGGAAGAGGAGGATTTAGGTTTTTAATACAATCCTAAACATTGTAGTTCCTGGACTAGACTACAATATCAATCAATATACAGATACAGACTTACTTAAATAGTTTTTTTTCAAAATAATAGAAATGTAGGAATGAGCATTTTATTCCCAAGCAATGGCTTCTGCATTTTACGATTCTGCATAATACAACCGACAAAAAAGAACTGTAAGTACCAAACTGCGCTTTCTGAGGCAGCGAAAAGGACAGTTTTCTAACGATGGATGACACGCTCATAAAAATTAACAAGCTTCCAGCGTGCCACCCTTTGCGAGTGCTACCCATCGATGTCAATTTGTCCGCCCTCTCTTCTCTCTCTCTCTCGCTTTCCCTCCGCGTATTCTCCTAATCTTGACTGCTGTCTCCCAGCATTTCCACCGAGGCCAGGTCACAGAAAATGCCAAAAAATGAGATCCACCAAAAGATTCTGCAGCACACACTCTCCCATTCAAGTAAAGCCTCGTTGAAAGGTCCTTTATCGACGGAACATTTTACTTCAGTCCCCTCCCTCTTTCTCCCTTTTTCGCGACGTCAAGATCTCATGACAGTGTCTGTTTGAAGCGACATCCCCCCCCTTTTCTCTCTCTCCCTTTGTCGACCCCCTCCCCCTTTTCTCCACATAGCCACAAAAATCAAGAGAGATTTCGGGGGAGAGAAGGGGGGGTGTCTGTTATGTTCGTTATCCCGACCACCCCCCTGCTTTTCTGCCGATCTTATATATGCAGACTTCTTGAAAGGAGCGGTTTCTGGTGTCTAACTGAAGGAAAAAGGACTGTCCTGGACGACATGTCTGCTATTCCGAAAAGCATATGAGTGTCATACCTGGCCACCTACCCTTCCCAAGCCAGCGTGAAAAGGTAAAAGTGGCCCTCTCGATTACCCAGGGGTATCGGCGACTCCACTGCACTCTATTATGGAACTCAACAAAAGATGGATCATACTCCTCGAGATCTATTGGATCTTAAAAGGCTTTTCCTAGGTTTATGCGGATGGCTTACATAAACATATAGATATGCAATGAATGCCTCATCTTTCTTTTGCGCACTTAAGTCGGGGATATTCGTACCTCAGGTATGGAATATGCACTCGTCTTAAGTATTGAATGGGAATATGATTTGGGAGGGAAAAGAGATATTCCCGGCCTTTTGTGCTTGTGTGCGTTTTCCAAAGTAATGTACTTTAGACTTAATCATTCAGCTATATGTATAAATATGTTTTTTCTACCCTGCTTCGAGTTCTGTCATAGCATTTGAGGATACTTGAGTATAAGTACTCTTTTCTTCCCCCTCTTTGTAAAAGAAGGGAAAATAGCCATCGAAAACAGAGATTATCACACACTTGAAGTACTAGAGGTACTCGTACCCTCGACTGCGATTTAAAAACCTGGTATTTTTTTTCTCTGGCCTTGAGCAATTGCTTGTTTACAATTTTTTTTTCATTTCATAGATTGTAGATAATCAAAAATTCTTTAATAACGTTATGTCAGGAACTTCTTAAGGGTTCAAAGGAGATATTATATATTTTGAAGGGTTTATCTAAAAAATTTCTGAACTCTTCGAAATCACTAAAAACACAGTTCTGCTGTCAAAAAAGTGTAATATCTTTTTAACATTTTAGAGTCTAGAGTCACTTTTAATATATAATATACATTCAAAACATATTTATACTCAATTCATATGACTCATTCAACTCATTCATACTGCTCATTCACATCATTCATACGACTCATTCTTCACGTTCCCTGGTAAAACTCCTAAAAGACATCTGTAATCAACAATTCACTTACACGCATATTCAGTAATACGAATCGTTCACTTATGTAAAGAATGTTCGAGCCCCTACGTAAATTTTCAAATTTTAATTTTATTCAGTTAGACGAAGGATACAAAAATGTTCACTAATAGACTTGTACTGTGCATATTAACATTTCCCTATGGCTTTCTTTAGTTTTGTTGACTTAATTTCTGTTCGTAATACTCTAAAAAGTGGAGGAAGTTTTAATTCAATTTAGTTTAAAGAGTTTTGTAAAAAGTGTTCATTGGCTATGTCTTTAATGAGTGCAGAAATTTGCTGTATTTAAAGTAGGCGAAATTTTTTTTGTTATAGTTTACAAATATTTATAAAAATATCCCTTTTTTCTTTAAATTATGTATATTTATTAAAATATAACCAGATAAACCGCATTGTAGTGTTTCCATGTTTTTATAGTCGAAAGAGACTAATTCAAGTATACAAGTATTATCATTTCCTTCAAGATTTCGTAAAAATGAGTTTCCACTATATATATATATATATATATATATATATATATATATATATATATATATATATATATATATATATATATATATATATATGACAGGGATCAGTGGTTAAGGCATGGGAGACGCATATGATTTCATACATAAAAACTTCTTTATTGTAATCCTTTTGTTCATGGCTATGCCATTTAGAAATTCTTTGTTCTCATTTGCCACGACAAGCGTGGAGGATGTTATCAGCCCGAGTTCCCGCTCAGAACTGTCTCTTTTGGCGTTGCTACCTAAGCAAAATTCCTATATCTACTTCCGCGTCAGCTTTTTTACTCTGTATAGTTCCGCTCGAGGGTGTGTCTTTCTCCTATTACGTTATCGTTAATGAGTTCTAACTATTTTTAATTATAACTCGCTTAATTCTTAACCCCTATTTTTAAACCTCACACACACACACACACACACATACACACACACACACACACACACACACATATATATATATATATATATATATATATATATATATATATATATATATATATATATATATATGTATGTGTGTGTGTATGTTTGTGCATGTATGCATGTATGTATACACACACACACACACACACACACACACACACATATATATATATATATATATATATATATATATATATATATATATATATATATATATATATATATATATATGTCAGGCTTGAAAACGTAAAACCAATAACTTAGGGATTCACACTCTTACACTCTTTTAATGCAGGTGCATGAATATTTAATAACTCATTATAAAAGCACTTAACGTGTAAAGATTGAGAGAGCGTCTTGAGAAAGGGTTTTTGCAGGAACCCTGGCTAAATGTCATTTCTTTGTTAGAATGTGGACGCTAGGCAAACGCCGTGATGTTTGATGGTTGACTGTTAAACTGTGCAATATCCATGAATAAAGACATTATCAAGAAATCATGGGATCTATGACTTCTCATATGCTTGTCATATATATGTGTTTGTTTGTGTGTGTGTGTGTATCTTGTGATCAAGAATAAGGGAGTATATAATAATTGGTTGCTATTTATGAAGTGCAAGTAAAAATAAACTACGTGAAAGAGAGAAATATAACTACACACTCACAAAGAAAAAACCTTCAGTGAATTCACACCATTGTGAAGGATATGGAATGCAAACAAATCTATTTAAATAAAATAAAGAGCAAAATAAGAGCAGTAAATGAATTCTGCTGTCATATTTTATAAGAAAAAAGAACTGTTGGACGTTCTAGAAATTTTTTTAAAAAATGAAGCAAAATTTAAAGAAAATAGTATTTTCTTTGTATTTTAAATTATTAAACCTAATCTTAGAACCGTTATCATAGCAATCATCACAAAATTTTGGTTATATTTAGATTCAGAACTGACACTCTAGTCAAGATATAAAGAGATTACTATTACCCAATGACCTAGATTTGGTAATGAAATTGTCACTTTCTTGGCATGGAAGGATAGACAGTTTCATGTCAGAACCTGCCAGTCGTGTCCTGAAATTTCATACAGTGGCCGAATAGTAGGGTGCTACTCTTCGTAACTGGAATTTGTAGGTTCGAATCCTGCCGTAGGCATGGATGTTTGTAGCCATTCGTAATTGGCTTTAAACAGTAGGTCCCTGTCTTATTAGCCCTCGTGTTCAAACAGTTGACCGTAATGCCTCTTTGTTTTCATTTTTGTAATAATTTTTACCTTCAAAATTTAAGAAAAGTGTTATGACCATTATAAAATTTACTCACGAGATTTGGTTGAATATCTATGTTTTATTTTCCCTGTACGTTTACCTTGGATGTGAAAAAAATTTTTAAATTATGATTTTGCTTGTTTCCCTGTTATGTATTTTTCTGTTTGTATGAAGGGGACATTGCGATGGAAAATTTAATGATGGGTATAAGTGAGTTGTGTTTGTGTATGTATGTATAACTGTTGTCATGTGAACATAAAAAAAAAACCGAGTAAAATGGAAATTAGCAGCGTGGCTATATCTCTCTCAATTTGCCTGACTACCCGTTTATGAATGTAACTGTTAAAAGAAACGTGCTAAATTAATGATACTTGTATATGTGGGTGGGTTAGTATCTGCTTGTCTAACTAGCTACTTTAAAAACAAAACGAGTTACTTGGATGAAATTTCGTTTGACTTTCTTGATCTGACACCTTAGACGCCAAACGATGGCCGATTTAGGATTCTGGCCTTCGGTACCGGAATTCGAGGGTTCGAATCCCACTGCGGCATGGATGATTGTAGTCATTCGGAATCGGTTTTAAGCTGTAGGTCCCGGTCTCATTAGCCCTCGTGTTGCAAAAAGTAGACCGTAGCATTCTAAAACCAAAACCAAATGCATCGTAGACATGCACCAAAATCCATACCCAATCTGTTGAAATGCAAAGATACATTAATATGTTTGCACTTAGTCTTTAAAATCTATATTTTATCTATATTTAGTGTTTGGTTGATTGGGAACTCAAGGTTAGTGATTGGTTGATTGGTTGGTTAGAGGCTCAAGTTTAGAGTTGGCTGGAAACCTAAGTTTAGTGGTTGATTCTAAGCCCAAGTTTATGTTTTGGGTAGTTAAGAGATGAATTTTAGTTGTTGGCTGGGAAATTTTACTTCCGTGTAGATAAATGATTCCAAGATGACGGCTACCATGAATTTGAGGGAAATAATATGAAATGTTGATCAAAATAGTGTAATCGTCCAACCAATTCATTTAATATTGTTTAGCGATATATTTCAAGCTCAGTAAAAAAAAAATATTTTTAAAGTCGTTCTCTTAAAAAAATATATATTTCACCCAAACTTGTTTCCTGGAATAAAATACAAGCAAATAAAATAAATTATATTGTTTTGCTGCAAAGCAGGATATTGTATTTGTTACTATTTTTTTCTAGTATTCGGTTTTCCATATATATATATATATATATATATATATATATATATATATATATATATATATATATATATATATATATATATATACATATATATATATATATATATATATATATATATATATATATATACATATATATACATATATATATATATATATATATATATATATATATATATATATATATATATATATATATATATATACATATATACATATACACATATATATATACATATACATATATATATATATATATATATATATATATATATATATATATATATATATATATATATATATATATACATATTTATATATACATACATATACTATATATACATTTAACGAACTAGGAAAAAGCTGAAATACCCAACCTTTATTTTATTTTATTTAAAAAAATAAAATTATAATTATACTTATAAAAGATTTAATCTTTTAAGTATCTAGAGAGAAATAATAAAAAGAATATTAACTTCGTCCTTATCAAAACCATATCTTAAGCTTAGATTTTGTTTTGATAATTTATTAATTAGATTACCATTTTCTAATTCTTGAACAATAGAAATGCTGAATTCCATGAGCAGCCTCCATTATGTTTCTTTATATTCCATTATGTTTCTATTTTATTGTTAAAAGAAACTTATTTACTAATTAATTAAAATATTTATATTAATTTTGCCCTTATCAAAGCCAGACCTTAAGCTGATATCTTACCTATATTATGAAAAAAGCTCTCTATACAATTTATACAATTTTATTTACAAGATAGTTCAGGGAACTGAGATAAATAAAATACATTTCCCACACTCTAAAAATGCCGAATTCCACAAATAACTTCTGCTTTTGTTGAAAAAAAATCTTACATAATATCTAATTGTTTCGGGAATTTAAAAAATGTATATTAACTCCACTCTTATCTAAACCAGATCTTAAGCCCAGTCTTACCGGTGACATCAAAAGAACGTTCTATACAATTTTGTTTACAAGAAAGTTTCGTCCTGCCATGTCCAGGTCGACCAAGAGAAAATAAAAAAAAATACATATTAGCCATCCCCTCTGCATATGCTTATCACCGGCAACGCGCTGTCAGTTTTTTTCCCCCTCCCGATAAGACAGCATTACTCGTTAATACGCTCTGCCGAGATAAGATTGGAAGCCAGGGGCCTTATCTGTATTCATCTCAGCAATTAGTAAGTACTGTGCGAGTCCCCAATACATCAGGAAACCGCTGGACTGAGTAATTGGGACCGCGAAATTCATCAGCAGTTCACATTCTCCTGCCGACAGTTCATTGGTGAAACTCTTTTCCTGTGCGAGGGTGGCATATGACGGACTTTTGCTTCAGGTTCGTATCCGGTAGAATTAATGACCTCCTGTTTGGACAGGTAGGGGATGCATACACTTCGTTAAGAGGGAGGCCAGCAGTGAATAACTTCATTCACATCCCGACACGTGGCGGGTTGCACTGATATCGTGTTACCCGGGAAACGGATCCTCCTTTCTATCTCCACAAAGGGGAACAGGGCAATGTTTACATTGCTACTTTTGAAACACCTATTATTTTTTTTTTCTGTTATAGAGACATAGAAAAACTATCAGAATCCTAAAAACAGAAAAAAATTCAACCTATAGAATTAGATTAAAGTGGTAGGATTTACAGTCTGTTCCAGGAAACGGAGCCTCCTTTCTATCTCTACAAAGGGGAACAGGGCAATGTTTACATTGCTCCTTTTAAAACACCTATTATTTTTTTCTGTTATACAGACATAAAAAAACTATTGGAATCCTAAAAACAGAAAAAAAAATTCAACCTGTAGAATTTGATTAAAGTGGTAGGATATACAGTCTGTTCTGGGAAACGGAGCCTCCTTTCTATCTCTACAAAGGGGAACAGGGCAATGTTTACATTGCTTCTTTTGAAACACCTATTATTTTTTTCTGCTACAGAGACATAGAAAAACTATCGGAACCTAAAAACAGAAAAAAAATTCAACCTATAGAATTTAATTAGAGTGGTAGGATTTACAGTCTGTTCCGGGAAACGGAGCCTCCTTTTTATCTCTACAAAGGGGAACTGGGCAATGTTTACATTGCTACTTTTGAAACACCTATTATTTTTTTCTGTTATAGAGACATAGAAAAAACTATTGGAATCCTAAAAACAGAAAAAAAATTCAACCTATACAATTTGATTAAAGTGGTAAGATTTACAGTCTGATCTGGGAAACGGAGCCTCCTTTCTATCTCTACAAAGGGGAACAGGGCAATGTTTACATTGCTACTTTTGAAACATTTAACTATCGGACTAACATCAAATACAGTAAAATTGAAAAATTATTTTTGTTTATAAGGGTTACATAAATATTTCCCCAAAAGTCAGCAATTACAATAGATCTTTGAGTTAACATGCTGTTTCAATACTTAACGTATCTTAAACTCGTATCCATAAAATGACAACTTAAAAAAGTTGAAAGTATGGGTTTACTGTGAGCATGTTACCTAACCTTTTTTCTACAGAAGGGCGTATTTCGTCCTATCCTTTTCCTCATGACCTTTCTATGTCTAATCGCCAGTAGATTTTTTTCGAGTCACCTTACCTCTTCAGTAGTAAATATCGTTTCACCAACGTAGAAGATCCATTGTGATGATGAATCAGCAATATATGAAGATGATTCAACAATAAATAATTCTTAGACCACAAAGCACAAATAGCAGGTCAAGCTTCTGAGTCCATCCAAAACGTTATTCCCTAATGCTTCTTTTCTCGCTAAACTTGCAACATCTGACGGACAGTTAAGTATCTTAATTTAAGTGTCAAATTAACACTTCAAAACAGATATTATTGGCCTATGGGAGATGTATTTTGATGATAAATAAACAATAAATACCCCTAGAACACGAAACGAAAACAACGCAACAGAGTTCTAAATGTTCCACACCATCAAAAACAACAATTTTCATCACCTCTCATTCCTGCCACTCTTGTGACATCTAACAACTAATTAGCTTTCGTTGATGTCACTTACAACTTAAATTACAATAGTAAATACTGTTCTCCTACGTGGGAGATATATAGTGACGATGAATCAACGATAAACACCCTTGTGCCACAAAACGTAGTTTACAGTAACCAAATTAACAATCCCACCAAAAGTGTTGACTTGCCATTTCAATAGCACAGATCGTTTCGCCTACCCAGGAGATGCATTGTAACGACGAATCCGCAATAAATACCCTTGGACCACAAAACGCAAACAACATGAAAGACTTCTAAATGTCCCACAATGCCAAAAACGACATTTTCCATCCCCTCCCTTTCCTTCCAGCCTTGCGACGTCTAATCGATCAAGCGCCCGAAGGGCTGAAGAAGGACAGGGGGGCGAGGAGGTCGACAATCACGACAGTGTGACACTCGAAGCCCAATTACCTGCCACGGGAAAGGGGGGGGAGGAAGTAATAAAAAAAGTATAAACACCGATAGGGAAAAGAAAAAAAAAATTATATCTCGGCAGATAATTCTGCAACTTCTCAACCCCGCACCCTACTAATCAGACCGTCGAGAGCTAATCGGGGAAAAGAAAAATCAAGATAGCAGGTATCCCCTGACTGATGAAGGGAATGCGTGTAAACACAAACGGTGTCCTTGTTGAGAGGTTGGAGGTACTGTACGAAAGTACTTCATACGGATAAATGGTCTTATTCGTTTGCTTTTTTTTCAGTGAATTTTCTTTAGAAGCATATTTATATTTATATTTTATTCTTACAAAAATGAAAAACATTTAGTATTTATGTACGAATTTATGCATGCATGCACACAAACTCATATATATAACAGTCTGTTCCATAAGAGCGTGTCGCTCATAACTTCGTCAATAGATAGCGCGCAGATACCGGCTTAATTGCACGTGTTCTTCAAACATTAGAGAAGAATGCTTTATGGTTATATTCTTTATTCGATTTGTTTTGCTGTGTTTAAATCAACAATTCCAAAATGAGTGCCGCGTATGCGAGCCGTTTTGAGGCAGTGTTTCTGTGTAACCATCCAAAAGGACCAAAAATGTCTTGTGCAGCTGCAGCCCGGTACATGAGAAAGTCGGAGTCGTTCGTCAAGAAGTGGGTAGCACGTTATAAAGCGGTACAAAATGTTGACGACCTACCGGAACGGGGTAAACGCCGCTCAACGTCAAAATCGAATGATAAAGTGATTCTTGCATAATCGATAATAATGGGGACTGGACAACTTATTAGGTGAAATGCATTTCAGTTTAATATGTATACTACACGGTACAAATGTATTTTTAACTAATTCGTTTGTATTTTCAGAGAAATAGACGACACGCTCTAATGGAACAGATTGTATATATACCAAATATTCTTAATATTAAATTTTACATATTTTTAAAAAAAATATTTAATGCTTGGTTAATGATCTGTAATTTTAGTTATAAAAAAACCGTATTGGAATTTACAATTTCCAGTTATGTTTTTGGACGTTAGGGGGGGGTGACATTTAGGGGGTTATCCCCAAACTGAAAATCTAAAAACTAATATTCACTATGTACTATGAAATGAGTCAAATTATTTTCAATCTTTTTTCAATACATTTACTAGTAAAACTTTAAGTGACTTTTGTAAAATTAGCCTCAAATATTTAAAAATTATAAATTCTTTAAAATATTCTTTTTTATTATTTATTTCAATCAATTTTCTTTGGCTCTATCATAATGTGCAAAGTGTTCAACAAATTTCATGAATTTTTTTGTGCTTGGAATAATTATATTGATTTATGTATTTATTATTTGGAAGATTTTCTAGAGAGTCTAACCATGTGTTAAATAAAACTTTTAACACAAACTGTATAAATTTAAATTATTAATTTATTGTTCTCTTCAAAATATTTCACTAAAACAAGGCTAATTTTAAATATAAAAAATAATATATTTTTCTAAAATATGAAAGAATAATAAATCTGAAAAATATTTAATTTACACACAAATATGTAGAAGAGAAATAAATATATCATAATTATTTAATTTTTATATAATTTTATCCTATTTTACAGATTTTAGTTTCTTTTAAAAATAGAGTTTAATAATTTTATATATCTTATAAATAAAGATAATATAGTTATCTTGTATGTAAATACCACAGTACACTAAACACGCACAACATCTATAGTTTTATTTTTTAATAAAATTAAAGTAAATTTTTCATAATAGAAAACTTTTAATAGTAAAAAAATGCTTAAACTATTAAGTTTTATGAAATAAGAGAAGTCGTATTTAAGGACATGGTATTTTTCATAATTTTTTTTTTTTTTTTTTACTTGTGTATAACAGTGAACTTTAATTATTTTGTATTTTAGAATGCAATTTAAGGTCTATTTTGGAAAGTAAAGTTTGTAGTAACAGTTCATTTACTTTAAATTAATATTTTCGAAACTTTTAAAAGTTTTTAAATCTTTAAACTTTTTCAGTATTAATACTTTTTGATATTATTTTTTTGGGATGTATTAAGACCTTTCACGCAAGAATGTGCTTGGATTTTCAAAGATCTAAAAGTTTTTACTAGCAGTTGCAGTTAAATATAAAGAAATTTCGCAGTTTTTCATGCATTTGTTTATAGAAAGAAAAAGATGCATGTAACTTATTGGTAGTTCCAGGCACAAATTTTTTTTGCATTATAGAAAATCAGAATAAACGGTTAAATACTTGTATTTTAAAACTAAAGAAAATAGTTAATTTTTCTTTAAAATACAAGTGTTTTAAATTAAAGAAATGTTACTGTACGGGTTTGATTAAAAACAAACATGAAGAAAAAGCCATTTAAAGTTATTTTTTGTTGCATAAGTGCTAACACTTATTAAGTAACTGTTGAAATTCTGAAAAAATTATTTTTAATTGTTTTAAATTTATATTTTTATTAAACTCATTAAAGTTTTAAATCTTTATAACTTTTTCATTATTAATACCTTTTAATTTTTATGTATTAAAACCTTCACACAAGAATGTGCTTGGATTTTCAAACATCTAACACTTTTTATTGATAGTTAAAGTTAAATATAAAGAAATTTGGCAGTTTCTCATATATTTGTTATGTAAAAAATGCATGCAACATATTGTTTGTTCCATGCACAAATTTCTTTTTTTATTTTTTCATTATAAAATTTAGAGTAAAATTTAATGCTTGTATTTTAAACCAAAGAAAAAAATTCTTTTTCTTTAAAGTACAAGTGTTTTAAATTAAAGAAATGTTACTGTACGGGTTTGATTAAAAACAAACATGAAGAAAAAGCCATTTAAAGTTATTTTTTGTTGCTTCATAAAGCTTATATAAGTGTAATTAATAATTACACTTATTAAGTAACTGTTGAAATTTTGAAAACGCATTTTAAATGCAGAATAACAGCTATGTAGAATGGTTAGAACCATAATAATAATGATGATAAAGTAAAAAAGAAAAAGATATTATAACCATATTTAAAGTTCTATGTCCCCTACAATTCACAGTCATAGTTTTAGAAAGTTTTTGGACTGCATCTTCTAAAATGCAAGAAAGAACTCCAACTAAAGTCTAACATCCAAGTACATCAGATTCAGAATATATCAAATGAAAGTATCATATTTTTTAATTATCAAATTAATATATCGTACTGAATATATTAAGATTGGACGGTAACCTTAATATGTGCTGACATGATGTCAAGGTAAACGTTCACACCTAATCTCCCTCACCGATACGAAACCTTGACGTTTAGGTGGTACCAATTCACTACCAATCCTTACCTGACACCATATTTAATAGACATGACTGTTTCTCTCCTTTAAAGTAAATATTGCGTATGTAAATTGAATATGAGTACTTTTTATTTAATATTAAATGCTATCTTCTTTATTCCCAACCTTCAATCTGAGTAATTAAGGATCTGTCAAATGAAGGTTATATTTATTTCAAAATTTATATTAAGATTTTAGATTATATTAAATTTAATATAACAATGCTTTTTATTTAATATTAAATGCTATCTTCTTTATGCCCAACTTTCCATAATTCTGGTAATTAATTAAGTTCTGTCATAACGAAGGTTTTATTTATTTCAGAATTGTTAGATACTAAGATTTTAAGATTATATTAAATTGTAATATTTAAAGAATACTTTTTATTTATAATATATCCTAAATATCTTTTTTATTCCCAACCTTCAATCTGGGTAATTAAGGTTCTGTCAAATGAAGGTTATATTTATTTCAAAATTTATATTAAGATTATATTAAATTTAATATAACAATGCTTTTTATTTAATATTAAATGCTATCTTCTTTATGCCCAACTTTCAATCTGGGTAATTAAGGTTCTGTCAAATGAAGGTTATATTTATTTCAAAATTTATATTAAGAATTTAGATTATATTAAATTTAATATAAAACTTTTATTTAATATCAAATACTATCTTTTTTATTCCCAACCTTCAATCTGGGTAATTAAGGTTCTGTCAAATGAATGTTACATTTATTTCAAAATTTATATTAAGATTTTAGATTATATTAAATTTAATATAAGAATATTTTTCATTTAATGTTAGATACTATCTTCTCTATGCCCAACCTTCAATCTGGATAGTTAAGGTTCTGTCAAATGAAGGTTATATTTATTTCAAAATTTATATTAAGATTTTAGATTATATTAAATTTAATATGAGAATACTTTTTATTTAATATTAAATTCTATCTTCATTATGCCCAACCTTCAATCTGGGTAATTAAGCAATATATATTTAAGCAAATATATAAAAAAATATATAAATTACATCTGATGATGCGTCAGCGAATATTTTATCATAATTATCTTCGTTAAATTCACCCATTTTCGAAAGGATAAATAAAAAGTTAATTTTAAATCTAATTTGAATTTTTCAATCAACCTTCCCGTTCTGTGGTTCCGCATTGACTGATGTAAAAACTAGTTTATATTTGTCTAAATTTTTCCAGAATCTATTTAGTAGACAAGAACATTCTGCTTCGTTTTCCTGTACATACCGTTATTTTTGTACCCACAAACAAACCATGTTGTTATACTAACCCGTACTAGTACCTCAACTCGTCAGTACTTGTCCCGCGCTCAAGTATCAATCATTAGAAAACGTACTAGATCGTGTCCGGCATACAATGAGATTACAGAAGGAAATAAGCAGACAGCTCTTTAACTCAACTTTCCACGTCAAGCGGAATCTTAATATTTACGTAATTTCCATGTCCGCGATGGCATTTTTTACATAAAAATAGTTTTAGTCTTTAACCTTTTCTACTTTCAGTACATGATTGTAAGCATTAACGCATTGTGTGCTGGTACATTTCGCAGCGGAATTGTACCGGGAGCAAGCGTTTTGAGCTTCAATTTAGTTATTTAGTTAAATCTCAATAGATCCAAAATTATTTAATTATTTAACCAACTTTTCGTATTTTATCTTGAAATATATAAACAAACTTTTTATATATATATATAAATATATATATATATATATAAACAAATCTATATAAATTATATTTATATATATATTATTTCTTCATATCATTTTCTCAAGGATAAATAAAAAGTTAATTTTAAATCTAAATTGATTTTTTTAATCAACCTTCCCGTTCTATGGTTCCGCATCGACTGATGTAAAAACTAGTTTTTATTTGTCTAAATTTTTCCAGAATCTATGTAGTAGACAAGAACATTCGGCTTCGTTTTCCTCCATATACCATTATTTTTGATATTCATAAACTTTTTGTAGTCACAAAAAAACCATGTTGTTACACTAACCCGTACTAGCACGTGTCCCGAGCTCAAGTATCAATCGTCAGAAAACGTACTAGTACGTGTCCTGCATACAATGTGTTAATATGTCTCTGCTAGTGTTTATTTCACTCACCAAATAGGATTGAAGGTATCAGTCAATACTAACCAAGATATTAGGTTCACGTGGGCTACATACAATACTGAGTTACTGACAAACTGTAACCTTACTGTAAACCTTAAGTAAAAAATTTGAATAAGCAACAAATATCCATTGCTCCAAAAAATCTGCTTATTTTGGACTAACCCGTAATAGTACGTGACCCGCGCTCAAGTATCAGTCGTCAGAAAACGTAGTAGTAAGTGTCCCGCGCTCAAGTATCAATCGTCAGATAACGTACTAGTACGTGTCCTGCATACAATGTGTATATATGTCTCTGCTAGTGTTTATTTCACTCACCAAATAGGATTGAAGATATCAGTCAATACTAACCAAGATATTAGGTTCACGTGGGCTACATACAATACTGAGTTACTGACAAACTGTAACCTTACTGTAAACCTTAAGTAAAAAATTTGAATAAGCAACAAATATCCATTGCTCCAAAAAATCTGCTTATTTTACACTAACCCGTAATAGTACGTGACCCGCTCTCAAGTATCAGTCGTCAGAAAACGTACTAGTACGTGTCCTGCTTACAATGTGTATATATGTCTCTGCTAGTGTTTATTTCACTTACCAAATAGGATTGAAGGTATTAGTTAATACTAACCAAGATATTAGGTTCACGTGGGCTACATACAATACTGAGTTACTGACAAAGTGTAACCTTACTGTAAACCTCAAGTAAAAAATTTGAATAAGCAACAAATATCCATTGCTCCAAAAATCTGCTTATTTTACACTAACCCGTAATAGTACGTGACCCGCGCTCAAGTATCAGTCGTCAGAAAACGTATTAGTACATGTCCCGCGCTCAAGTATCAATTATCAGAAAAGTACTAGTACGTGTCTCGTGCCCAAATATCAATCGTCAGAAAAAGCACTAGTACGTGTCCCGCATACAATGTGTTAGTGTTGTACTACCAACTGATTAATTTTGATTACTGTCGCTTCTTATCTATTTGTAGAAATTGTTCGATGAAATTGAATTATCTTCCATCTGAACCACCTTCTACATAATGTCAAAAAACTTTTTATGTGTTTAAAACCATCGCATTCGCATCTTCGCACCTTATTTCACATTTTTAAAGATATTGCGGCCCTCAAGCATACATAAGGTTTCCAATATGGTTGGAAGCCTCTGGGATAGAGAAAATAAAAACCGCCTCAAAAAGAATTGGATTAGTTCATAACTCAAATCAAGCAAAACAAGATACATATGGCATGAAATATCTTTGGTACCAACTCTAATTTGAGGCACACAGCGAAAAAACTCCGTCTGAATTCCCCTCAGAACTCTATATTGAATTACGTACATTTTGCCATTTCTATTTTAATGAAAAAGAAAATCCGTACATACGGGAAAAAGATTATAGTTGGAATTTATATAAACAAAAACTTCACCAGAAAAAAAAGGATTAAAAAAAAAAGAAAAGATCCTGGAACACAGAAATTACGCATCTTCAAGACACTAAAAGAGAAAAATTCTACACAATTTTATTTCGCATTCAAATACGTCGCCAGAGGAAGCAAAATATAATAAGAATAAAATTAAACTGCATCCTTAACTGCCTCAGTATACGATTTATCAAACTTTTAATACAAATTAACTCGAAAAAAAAAGTGGAGGGAAGAATTTCAAATTCTGGTTTAAAACCGCAGCCAACGGTTCGAAAGAGAATAAAAATAATAAAGAAGGAGGCGAAGAGAAGAAAAAATTGGGGAGGGGGAGGAAAAGTAAAATAAGGGGGGGAAAGCTGAATAAATCCCCACAAATCCTATCCAGTACCCCCCTCCCCATTTTACTAGCTGCTTCAATAGATTCAATGCCGATTAAAAAAAAGTTAAAAAAAAAAAATAGCGGCGGAAATGAATTGATATCGTATTTTATCAGATCGCGCTTGTCACTCATTCTCTATCTTCATCGGTCATTGGTCAGGTCAACCGAGCATGTGATTGGAAAGGCGTTGCCGGGGATTTCCTTAAGCCACGCCTCTTGTCTTGCGCCGGTGACTGTTAAAAACGAATGCACGGTGGAGGTAGTAGCAAGCGCCCATGGATTATTGTCGTCTTTTTATTTTCGTGTTGCTTTTATTTTTTTTTCTTTCTATCCTGTAGCGGGAGGTTTTTCTTCGCTTATTTTTCAGGGCCATTGTTTATATTTTCCGCTTTCACACTTTTTAAAAAGAATCGGGAATTTCTTCTGCGAGGGAAGGGGGGGGGGGTCTCTCTCTGGTTCCGAAGAAAAATGGATTTACTGAGGCGGACGAATTGACTGCGTGTTCCCAGATTAATGCAGCTTGTTAGGCGCCAGGTTAAAGTGGTGTAGTGTGTGATAGGAGAAGCGAGCGCGAAACTCAGGTATTTTTCCAACTTGGCAAACAAGTTGCTTCATTGAGCGGCAGGAGGAACAAATTTTTCTTTTTCTTCTTTCTTTCAAATTATATTTGTGCCTCAATTTTTTTTTCTTTTAAAGTATAAATTACGGAGGGTTGTCAGATTGTTTACACGTTGCTCCTTCACAACACATCGTCACTCAACTATATGGAATACTTTAGAATTGTTTGATGTATATTTATGATGACATGAATGTGTATAGGCATACATGTATCAGTATAAGTTACATATATTAGCTTCATTAAAGCTTTTTTTTTATAATATACCATTGCACTCCTTCTGGTATACGGTTTTTTGTACAAATCAGGCAGCCTATAAAAGATATACGTGTGTCCAACCTGGCAAACAAGTTGCTTCATTGAGCGGCAGGAGGAACAAATTTTTCTTTTTCTTCTTCCTTTCAAATTATATTTGTGCCTCAATTTTTTTCTTTTAAAGTATAAATTATAGAGGGTTACGCAGCTCCTTCACAACACATCATCATTCATCTATATGAAATACTTTAGAGTTGTTTGATGTACATTTATGAGGACATGAATGTGTACCGGCGTATAGGTATCAGTGTAGTTTACGTATATTAACTTCGTTAAGGCTTTTTCTAATGTTCCACTGCACTCATTCTGGTATAACGTTTTTTGTACAAATGAGGCAACCTATAAGATATACGTATATCCAACTTGGCAAATAAGTTGCTTCACTGAGCGGCAGGAGGAACAAATATTTCCTTTTCTTCTTTCTTTCAAATTATATTTGTGCCTCAATTTTTTTCTTTTAAAGTATGAATGACGGAGGGTAGTCAGATTGTTTAAAGGCTGCTCCTTCACAACCCATCGTCACTCATGTATATGTAATATTTTAGTATTGTTTGATGTACATTTATGATGGCAGCATTGTGTACTAGCGTATATATATCAGTGCAGGTTGCGTATATTAACTTCATTAAGGCTTTTTTTTATAATATTCCATTGCACTCCTTTGGTATGCGGTGTTTTGTATAAACCAGGCAGCCTATAAGATATACGCATGTCCATCCACCTTGGCAAATAATAACTTCATTCAGGAGGTACAAATTTTTCTTTTTCTTCCTTCCTTCAAATTATATTTGTGCCTCAATTTTTTTTTCTTTTAAAGCATAAATTACGGAGGGTTGTCTGATTGTTTACACGTTGCTCCTTCACAACACATCGTCACTCAACTATATGGAATACTTTAGAATAATTTGATGTACATTTATGATGATATGAATGTGTATAGGCGTACATGTATCAATATTAGTTACATATATTAGCTTCATTAAAGCTTTTTTTTTTATAATATACCATTGCACTCCTTCTGGTATACGATTTTTTGTACAAATCAAGCAGCCTATAAGATATACGTATGTCCAACTTGGCAAAGAAGTTGCTTCATTGAGCGGCAGGAGGAACAAATTTTTCTTTTTCTTCTTTCTCTCAAATTATATTTGTGCCTCAATTTTTTTTTCTTTTAAAGTATAAATTACGGAGAGTTACGCAGCTCCTTCACAACACATCGTCATTTATCTATATGGAATACTTTAGAGTTGTTTGGTGTACATTTCTGAGGACATGAATGTGTACCGGCTTATAGGTATGAGTGTAGTTTACGTATATTAACTTCGTTAAGGGTTTTTCTAATGTTCCATTGCACTCATTCTAGTATACGATTTTTTGTACAAATCAAGCAGCCTATAAGATATACGTATGTCCAACTTGGCAAAGAAGTTGCTTCATTGAGCGGCAGGAGGAACAAATTTTTCTTTTTCTTCTTTCTCTCAAATTATATTTGTACCTCAATTTTTTTTTCTTTTAAAGTATAAATTACGGAGGGTTGTCAGATTGTTTACACTCTGCTCCTTCACAACACATCGTCACTGATCTATATGGAATACTTTAGAGTTGTTTGATGTACATTTATGATGGCAGCAATGTGTACCAGCATATATATATATATATATATATATCAGTGTAGGTTGCGTATATTAACTTCATTAAGGCTTTTTTTATAATATTCCATTGCACTCCTTTGGTATACGGTGTTTTGTATAAATCAGGCAGTCTATAAGATAAACGCATGTCCATCCACCTTGGCAAATAAGTAACTTCATTCAGGAGGAACAAATTTTTCTTTATATTTCAATTTATATTTGGGCCTCAACTATTTTTTCTTTTAAAGTATAGATTACGGAGGGTTGTCAGATTGTTTACACGCTGCTCCTTCTGAACGCATCATCACTCATCGTTATGGAGTATACTTTAGAGTTGTTTTATGCATATTTATGACGACATGAATGTGTACCGGCGTATATGTATCAGTGTAGGTTAAGCATATTAAATTCATTAAGGCTTTTTTTTTTATAATATTCCATTGCACTCATTCTGGTATAAGTTTTGTACAAATCAGCAGCCTATAAGATATATATCCACCTTGGCAAATAAATAACTTCATTGAACACCAGGAGGAACAAATTTTTCTTTATCTTTCAATTTATATTTGGGCCTCAACTATTTTTTCTTTTAAAGTATAAATTACGGAGGGTTGTCAGATTGTTTACACGCTGCTCATTCACTACACATCGTCATTGATGTATATAAAATACTTCAGAGTTGTTTGATGTACATTTATGAGGACATGAATGTGTACCGGCGTATATATATCAGTGTAGGTTGCGTATATTAACTTCATTAAGGCTTTTTTTATAATATTCCATTGCACTCCTTTGGTATACGGTGTTTTGTATAAATCAGGCAGTCTATAAGATAAACGCATGTCCATCCACCTTGGCAAATAAGTAACTTCATTCAGGAGGAACAAATTTTTCTTTTTCTTCTTTCTTTCAAATTATATTTGTGCCTCAATTTTTTTTTCTTTTAAAGTATAAATTACGGAGGGTTGTCAAATTGTTTACACGTTGCTCCTTCACAACACATCGTCACTGATCTACTTCACTGGAATACTTTAGAGTTGTTTGATGTACATTTATGAGGAGATGAATGTGTACCGGCGTATATGCATCAATGTAGGTTATGTATATTACCTTCATTAAGGCTTTTTTATAATATTCCATTGCACTCCTTCTGGTATACTGTTTTTTGAACAAAACAGTCAGTCTATAAGATATATGCATATTCATCCACCTTAGCAAATAAATAACTTCATTGAACACCAGGAGGAACAAATTTTTCTTTATCTTTCAATTTATATTTGGGCCTCAACTATTTTTTCTTTTAAAGTATAAATTACGGAGGGTTGTCAATGTTTATAGCTGTCCTTTACAACACATCGTCATATCTATACAATATTAGAGTTGTTTGAATACATTTACATAATGTGTATATATATATCAGTGTAAATTAACTTCGAAATCTAAGAACTCATTCTATAAGTATTTTTTTACAATGAGGCAGTATAAATATATACATGAAACAGTCATTGAGCAGAGGAACAAATTTTTCTCAAATATTTGTGCTTAATTTTTTTTTCTTTTAAGTATAAATTACGGAGGGTTGTCAAATTGTTTACACGTTGCTTCTTCACAACACATCGTCATCTTCTGTATGGAATATTTTAGAATGATGTACATTTATGATGACATGAATGTGTACATATATCTGTTAAATTATTTAACATTTAATTTTAATTTATTTGTTTTAATATTTCACCCAAAAAGAATACAAATATTTTAAAATATATATATATAAATATATATATATATATATATATATTATATATATTTTTCTTTCTAAAAATATATATACAAAAATA
>CM063500.1:84639756-84652256 GCA_032207245.1 Pardosa pseudoannulata | reverse complement strand
AAATAAACTGTTAGCAACTGAGTCAGGTGAATGCAAAGCAGTAAGTCATAAAGACTGACCAAACTTCAACGCTTTCTATTTCTTCTTTTCTCTCTCTTCTTAAAAAAAAGAAGAAGAAAAAAAAAGAGAAGAGGAATCAAATATTCCTCCGTTTGTTGAGAAAACGCAGCGCGCGGGCCCAGGAAAGTTTAATAAGAAAGAGAGACTTTTCTGGAGCTTGAGTTTGAAGTGTCCGGTTTTATCTGTCGTCTCCGTGTGAGGTCCGAAACTTTTTCCCTCTTTTCCAAAGGATTACCAAGTAGGAAAAAGAAAAAAAGAAAAAATAACAAAAGAAAAAACGAAAGGAGGATGGCAGAGAGAAGGGAAGGGAAAGGAGCCTCCGAAAAAAATATCAGCTCGGGCGATCGGATGGCCGGCTGACATTTTGTCAACGCGTGGAATTTCTGATTCGGAGATGGTAACGGGAACTGGTTTGCCCCGGCCGCAAACTCTCTGATGCTACAAGCGAAAGTAGGCTATTAAACACTGTTTCATCGGACGGCTATTTGTTTATTTCTTTTTATTTTTCCCCGTACCGAGAGGCAGCTTCGGTAGATGTCCGTGGAAGATAGGCTACAGATGTTACTGGGGTTGCCTCGGAGGAATGTTCAGCGGGGTGGTTTTATATAAAGGCTTTTTTTTTTTTTTCTTTTTCGAGACAGGCCATTTTTATCAAGGATATACCGGAATACCAAATTATTAAGGAGATTAAAAACTTCTCATTTGGTCCCCTTGGCTTCGGTTGCCTGCGGTTAGTTTCTCAAAGTGTGGCATTTTCTCTCGATTTCGGCAGTACGGCAGCGATGTAACCAGGTTTTGGCTGTCAAACTTAACTTTAAAAACACTAAATAAATTTTTTACATTAATTATGTAATTTACACAATTTTTACCAGTAATAAAACAAATTTACTTGGTGTTACCAGAACCAGTTATTTTCATTACTTATGTTCTGCGTGAAAGTGGGCCAACATTCCAGGAAAGTATATTTAATCAACAACATTCGTTATTTATATAAAGGTTTTTTTTTTTCTTTTTCGAAACAGGCCATTTTTATCAAGGATATACCGGAATACCAAATTATTAAGGAGATTAAAAACTTCTCATTTGGTCCCCTTGGCTTTGGTTGCCTGCGGTTAGTTTCTCAAAGTGTGGAATTTTCCCTCGGTTTCGGCAGTACGGCAGCGATGTAACCAGGTTTTGGCTGTCAAACTTAATTTTAAAAATACTAAATAAATTTATTACATTAATTATGTAATTTACACAATTTTTACCAGTAATAAAACAAATTTACGTGGTGTTACCAGAACCAGTTATTTTCATTACCTATGTTCTGCGTGAAAGTGGGTCAACATTTCTAGAAAGTATATTTAATGAACAGCATTCATTATTTATATAAAGGTTTTTTTTTTTTCTTTTTCGAAACAGGCCATTTTTATCAAGGATATACCGGAATACCAAATTATTAAGGAGATTAAAAACTTCTCATTTGGTCCCCTTGGCTTTGGTTGCCTGCGGTTAGTTTCTCAAAGTGTGGAATTTTCCCTCGGTTTCGGCAGTTCGGCAGTGATGTAACCAGGTTTTGGCTTTGAAACTTAAATTTAGAAATACAAAATAAATTTATTACATTAATTATGTAATTTACACAATTTTTACCAGTAATAAAACAAATTTACGTGGTGTTACCAGAACCAGTTATTTTCATTACCTATGTTCTGCGTGAAAGTGGGTCAACATTTCTAGAAAGTATATTTAATGAACAGCATTCGTTTGGTTTGAAGCTCTGCGGTCTACTTTTTTTTATTAAGGAGGGATATTGAGACCGGAACCTACTACTTAAAGCCGGTCTCGAGTGGCTACGAACATCTATTTCCCAGTGGGATTCGAACCCACGAATTATTAAAGAGATGTGACATCGATGTTATTTGGTCCCCGCTGTATTTTGGTTATGTTTAGGTCAGTGGTTCTCAATGGGGGTGACACCACCCCCTAGGGGGCTATATGACTATGCTGGTGGGCAGTGGACTTGTTTCAGACGGTAGATATGCGATGTGAGCAGATTCTGATTTTCAAGCTTAAATTTAAAAATACCAAATAAGTTTCTTACATTATGTAATTTACACAATTTTTACCTGTAATAAAACAAATTTACGTGGCTGTTACCAGAACCAGTTATTTTCATTACCTATGTTCTGCGTGAAAGTGGGTCAACATTTCTAGAAAGTATATTTAATCAGCAGCATTCGTTTGGTTTCGTTTGAAGAGCTACTGTCTACTCTGTTTCAACTTGAGGGCTATTGATATTGGGACCTACTACTTAAAGCCGGTCTCGAGTGGCTACGAACATCTATTTCCCAGTGGGATTCGAACCCACGAATTCTGGAACAGAAGATCAGTGCCCTAATCATTCGGTCATAGAATTCGTTTGAGCGTTGCTTCAGTGTGCCTCAGCAACAAAAATTTGATTTGTAACTCTATTGAAGAAAATTACTTAAACATTTTGCCTCTTATAATTGACTACTTCTACCCTACACTTTAAATTACTTTACCTCCTCAAGATATCTAAAAGTCTGAAAGGAAAAAAAAAAAAGACGTGACTAGAAATATTCTTCAAGTTTATAAAACCAGAAATCTTACCAAAGGCATAATGAGACACATAAAATCGAAATCAGTATTATCAGTATAATCAGTCAAGATGGGTATGTCTCTGCAAGGTACAGCTTTGGTACACAACGAAATATTTGGATTATTTAGAAATGTAGCCTGAATGTAGAATGATTTAAAATTCAAGGTTCACTGCTTTTGATAATAGCTCAATAAATACTTCTTCAAGCTTTAATCTGAAAATTTTCATAGCAGTTAAATATTAAATATTTTATCAATGAATTTGTTTTATTAACAATTAAAGTAGCATATTTCCTGATTTGTATCTCTGATAAACTTAATATGTTACCGAGTTAGCTCTGTAGCTTCTGAAACATTTTTTACTAAATGGGTGTATTTAATCTTTCTGTATGTGACTCTCTCTGACTGTGTTATGTGACTGATATTTCAATTGTTTCTTGGATGTATTGTTTAGGATCTTTTCTAACCTTTTTTAAAATTTATTTTACAGCCGCCAAAATTCTGTGCGTATCGTCTCAACCTGACACCTCACTGGAGTGGCCAATAGTGGGTCGGCCAGGAGGAGGTGCTGCGGCCTTTGGAGCCTACACCACCATGCCCCACAAAGGTGAGTCCAAGATGATTTTACTTATGCCATTGATCTTTCCCACCAAGTTTTCGTGCAAAATGTTTCTTGGTGATTGTTGCAGGTTTCGTAAACAATCATGGTATTTTTGCGGTAAAGTCAAGATAGTATTAAGAATGGAAATTTTACATATCTTTTAGTAGTTTATGCAATAGAATATACGTTCTTGTTATTCTCGTACAATAACTTCTTAACTGCAGACGAAAAATTACGCAGTTTGCTCCTCTGTAAAATTGTCCATATTTTAAAGACTTTCCATGAGTGTTTCGGTTATTTGACGGAAAAAATAACTTCTAAGTCAGTTAACAGTTGCGGCACTGTTTGTAAAAAACTCATCCACCATACGAGGTCGTACCACATTGGATTTTAATTGTTTTATTTTTTTTCCTTATGTCATACCGTATCCTTTTTCTTCCAGTACATTCATATAAAAAAAGTCATTCTGGATTGTGGTTTTTTCTTAACAGCATCTTGAAAGTGGGAATTTAATTACAATTACCCTGCGTATATGTATACATACACCCATGGCAGTTAGCGCATTAACTGGCTAAAAATACATATCGCGCATTTATAGATGGTATAGTTACAATGCAACGTATTATAAGGCTTGCTTCTCTATATGTACTTCACAATCAACGGCTTTTCACAAAAGTGAGAATAATAACTTTTAACTTGGCTTTTAACGCATTAACTGGGCAAAAACACATATCGCGCATCTATAGATGGTATTGTTATCAATGAAACATATTATTATAAGGCTTGCTTCTCTATATGTAGTTGGCAATCAATGGCTTTTCACAACAGTGAGAATAACTTTTAACTGGGCTTTTAACTCATTAACTGGGCAAAAACACATATCGCGCATTTATAGATGGCATGGTTATCAATGCAAGATAAGGCTTGCTTTTCAATATAAGGCTTGCTTCTCTATATGTACTTAGCAATCAACGGCTTTTCACAACAGTGAGAATAATAACTTTTAACTAGGCTTTTAACGCATTAACTGGGCAAAAACACATATCGCGCATCTATAGATGGTATTGTTATCAATGAAACATATTATTATAAGGTTTACTTCTCTGTATGTAGTTTGGCAATCAATGGCTTTTCACAACAGTGAGAATAACTTTTAACTGGGCTTTCAACACATTAACTGGGCAAAAACACATATCGCGCATTTATAGATGGCATACTTATTTCCCCGTATGGCGTAAGCTGGGTCGGGTGTATAAGTTAGATGGCATACTTATCAATGAAACATATTATTATAAGGCTTGCTTCTATATATGTACTTAGCAATCAATGGCTTTTCACAACAGTGAGAATAACTTTTAACTGGGCTTTTAACGGCATTAACTGGGCAAAAACGCATATCAAAAACACATATCGCGCATCTCTAGATGGTATAGTTATCAATGCAACACATCATATAAGGCATGCTTCTCTATGTGTACTTAGCAGTCAACGGCTTTCACAACAGTGAGAATAATAACTTTTTACTGGGTTTTCGATCTTTTCTCGTGTTATCATGACAGATATCCCACAGAGGTAGAATAAACCGTTAGAATCATTAAAATAGAAAAACACAACCACAATGAAACACTGATAAACGCTTTTACCACCTGCTTAAAATTGATATTATCATTAGTCACCCAAAGACTGTTTGAATTGTCTCCTCACGTCCCTGTGCATGACTGACAGCAGGGGGTACAAGGTTGAAGTGACAAAGAGAATTCTTATTTAATGTTTTTAGTTAAGAAAGTGTCACCTGACTAGTTTCCCTATTTTATATATGACAGAAGGAAATAAGAAGACAGCTTTTTAACTCAACGTTCCACGTCCAGCAAGCAGAATCTTCCTGTTTGCGTAATTTCTACGTGATTGTTACATGAAAATCGTTTTATTCTTTAACCGTTTCCACTTTCAGTGCATGATTGTAAGCATTAAACGATGCTCGTCTTTGAATAAAAGTTTGATAGAATTCTATTAATTCTTTAATTGAACGTCTTTAATTGAAAGAAAAAATTTTAATTATCCTTTTACCAGTTAATTTTTTTTTTTTTTTGGGGGGGGGGGGCTAATTGTTTTTCACGTGCTTCTATTAAACGATCTGTTTCATTCCTTTGTATACTGGTCCATACAGTATTAACTGATATGCTGTTCAGTTTGGTATCAGCGAGTGCTTTTCCTATGTAAATCTATAAATAGGGAAATTTAAACTAGACAGTTATTCATTTGACTTTGAATGCCAGAGGAAGAATTAGTTTGGTTTGGTTTGGAATGCAACGATCCAATTTTTGCAACACGGGGACATACTTCTGAAATCCGATAGCTTGCGGCTTATATGCTAGGGCGGCTTATCTATCCGAAATTATGGTATAAATTCACACGTCCACACACACACTCTCAGATGTACACATGGGCATCTGTGTGTACGTGAGTAAGTACATATAAAGTGATAATAATCTAAGCCCCACTTACAAAATATTGCAGAAAAAAAATAGAACTATTGACTAGATTGACTTCAAATTACAACTGAATATACTAAAAGGAAAATGAAACTGTCTGAAAAAAGTTCCACAACTTATCAATAGATGGCACTGTAAGCGGCAAAACGAAAATGGATTCTGCTACTAGCCAAATTTTAAATCCAAATACGACTGTTTTGGTCTGAGTTGCATAGTAAATCAACCATATGTGAATGTTATGGGTGTTTGACAGAAGAAATACCACATACCCCGTGTATTTATAACATATTCTAGGTATCTAGATTGTATCTGTAAATATACATACTATGTTGCTTACAGCGCCATCTATTGGTACTCTTTGCAGCTGTTCTTTCTTATGTGATACGATTTCCCCTTTCTGTCAGTAGGTTCAGTCCAAATTGGATGTCATTCATACCAGTGGTTCTTTTTTTACAGCCATTTTGAAAGTGGGGCTTTAATTATAATCACCCTGTATATAATTCCTATGCGTATAAATGTCTTCTGTCACCAGTATGAAATAAAATTAGGCGTTTGGAATGTGCTTTGAATACTGATCGCGTTCTGAAAATTAACGTCTGACCCCAGGACTCAATGAATCGATCTTTTTAATTCGACACGTTCTACTTGAGAATGATCGATGAGATCAAATTGAAAGAGACAGATTTTGTCTATCTTGCTTCATCAAGATAACGGGCAACCACCAACGTTCTTATTATCGCAGACATACATGCGATAAGATGTAAATGATCCGCATTAAAAGATGCAGTTGATTTCAATTTTTAAATTACGTCCACTTCGTTGTGTCACTTTTATCTCACACATTACATTTTTTGGTGTTCTATTTATATGACGGTACCTTGACGCGTATTGATAAGAGCGGTATCTGGTTTAAATAAATCTATACATAAATCGGATGGAGATAGGAAATAGAATAAATACTTTATTTCGTTTTTGAAATCTTATATTGTATCGTATTTTGCTCATCATCTGTGTATCTGTTACACTGTTTCATTTGAATTTTGATACAGCTCATTTCATTAGCTCACCAAGATAACGGGCAACCAACATTCTTATTATTATTTGAGATCAATATCCGATTTGATATAAATGATCCGCAGTAAATGATGCAGTGAATTTTAATTTTTAAAATACATCCACTTTGTGGTGTCACATTTTTTTTTCTCATAGTTAGGCTGAGGTATAACTCTTTTTTATTTATAGGATGATACCTTGCTTATAGACCGATATCGGATATTTTTTCATTTTGGAAATATTATATTGTATCGTAGTTTGCTCGTCATATGCGTAACTGTTACACTGTTTCATTTGAACTTTGATACGACTCATTCCATTAGTTAATCAACCTAACGGGCAACCACCAACATTATTATTATCGAGGATAAATATTCGATGAGATATAAATGATCGGCAGTAAAAGATGCCATGAGTTTCGATTTTTAAAATATGTCCACTCCGTTCTGTCATTTTTTACTCATAGTTAGGCTGAGGTACCCCTTTGTTTTATTTCTATGACGATGCCTTGGCATATAGACCGATATCGGATATTTTATTTTCATTTTTGAAGTATTATATTGTATCGTATTTTGCTCATCATCTGTGTAACTGTTACACTGTGTCATTTAAGCTTTGATACAACTCATTCCATTAGTTCGTCAACATAACGGGCAACCACCAACATTATTATTATCACAGATAAATATTCGATGAGATATAAATGACCTGCAGTAAAAGATGCAGAGGATTTCGATTTTTAAAATACGTCCACTTCTTTGTGTCACTTTTTTTCTCATTGTTACTCGGAGGTAGTCCTTCGTTTGTTTGTATTTCTATGACAATATTCTAACGTAAATACCGATATCGGATATTTTTTCATTTTGGAAATATTATATTGTATCGTAGTTTGCTCGTCATATGCGTAACTGTTACACTGTTTCATTTGAACTTTGATACGACTCATTCCATTATTTTTCATCATCATACCGGGCAACCACCAACATTATTATTATCGAAGATAAATATTCGATGAGATATAAATGATCTACAGCAAAAGATGCAGTGGAATTTAATTTATAAAATACGTTCACTTTGTGGTGTCACATTGTTTTTCCTCCTAGTTAGGCTGAGGTAGCTTTTCTTTTATTTCTATGACGATACCTTGATATATAGACCGATATCGGATACTTTTTTCATTTTGGAAATATTATATTGTATCGTATTTTGCTCATCATCTGTGTAACTGTTACACTGTTTAATCTAAATTTTGATAGAACTCGTTCCATTAGTTCACCGAGATAATGGGCAACCACCAACATTACTATTATTGAAGATAAATATTCGATGAAATATAAATGATCTGCAGTAAAAGATGCAGTGGATTTCGATTTTTAAAATACGTCCACTCCGTTGTGATATTTTTTACTCATAGCTAGGCCGAGGTGGCATTTTTTTGTTTGTTTATGATGATATGTTGACATATAGACTGATATAGGATATTTTTCCATTTTTAAAATATTACATTGTATCGTATTTTGCTCATCATCTGTGTAACTGTTACACTGTTTCATTTGAACTTTGATACATCTAATTCCGTTAGTTCGTCGACATAACGGGCAACCACCAACATTATTATTATCGAAGATAAATATTCGATGAGATATAAATGATCTACAGTAAAAGATGCAGTGGATTTCGATTTTTAAAATACGTCCACTTCATTATGTCACATTTTTTTTTCTCCAAATTAGGCTGAGGTAGCCCTTTTTTTTTATTTCTATGACGATACCTTGATATATAGACCGATCTGTGTAACTGTTACACTGTTTCTTTTGAATTTTGGTACAACTCTAGTTCATCAACTTAATGGTCAACCACCAACATTATTATTATCGAGGATAAATATTCGATGAGATATAAATGATCGGCAGTAAAAGATGCAGTGGATTTTAATTTTTTAAATACGTCCACTTCGTGGTGTCACATTTTTTTCCTAGTTAATCTGGGGTGGGTAGCCCTTTTTTTTATTTCTATGACGATACCTTGATATATAGACCGATATCGGATACTTTTTTCATTTTGGAAATATTATATTGTATCGTATTTTGCTCATCATCTGTGTAACTGTTACACTGTTTCATTTGAATTTTGGTACAACTCTAGTTCATCAACTTAATGGTCAACCACCAACATTATTATTATCGAGGATAAATATTCGATGAGATATAAATGATCGGCAGTAAAAGATGCCATGAGTTTCGATTTTGAAAATACGCCTACTTCGTGGTGTCACATTTTTTTTTCTACAAGTGAGTCTGAGGTAGCCTTTGTTTTATTTCTATGACGATGCCTTGGCATATAGACCGATATCGGATATTTTATTTTCATTTTTGAAGTATTATATTGTATCGTATTTTGCTCATCATCTGTGTAACTGTTACACTGTGTCATTTAAGCTTTGATACAACTCATTCCATTAGTTCGTCAACATAACGGGCAACCACCAACATTATTATTATCAAAGATAAATATTCGATGAGATATAAATGATCTGCAGTAAAAGATGCAGAGGATTTCGATTTTTAAAATACGTCCACTTCGTGCTGTCACATTTTTTTTTATCCAAGTTAGACTGAGGTAGCCCTTTTTTATTTATGTGACGATACCTTGATATATAAACTGATATCGGATATTTTTTTTCATTTTTGAAATATTATATTGTATCGTATTTTACTCATCATCTGTGTAACTGTTACACTAATTCATTTGAAATTTGATGCAACTCTAGTTCATCAACTTAATGGTCAACCACCAACATTATTATTATCGAGGATAAATATTCAATGAAATATAAATGATCTGCAGTAAAAGATGCAGTGGATTTCGGTTTTTAAAATACATCCACTCCGTTGTGACATTTTTTACTCACAGCTAGGCTGAGGTGGCATTTTTTTGTTTGTTCATGACGATATATTGACAATTAGACCGATATCGGATATTTTTTCATTTTGGAAATATTATATTGTATCGTAGTTTGCTCGTCATATGCGTAACTGTTACACTGTTTCATTTGAACTTTGATACGACTCATTCCATTAGTTAATCAACCTAACGGGCAACCACCAACATTATTATTATCGCAGATAAATATTCGATGAAATATAAATGACCTGCAGTAAAAGATGCAGAGGATTTCGATTGTTAAAATACGTCCACTTTGGGATGTCACATTTTTTTTTCTCCTAGTTAAGCTGGGGTAGTCCTCTTTTTTATTTTTATGCCGATGCCTTGACATATAGACCTATATCGGATATTTTTTTCATTTTTGAAATATTATATTGCGTTGTATTTTGCTCTTCATCTGTGTAACTGTTACACTGTTTCATTTGAACTTTGATACATCTAATTCCATTAGTTCGTCGACATAACGGGCAACCACCAACATTATTATTATCGAAGATAAATATTCGATGAGATATAAATGATCTACAGTAAAAGATGCAGTGGATTTCGATTTTTAAAATACGTCCACTTCATTATGTCACATTTTTTTTCTCCAAATTAGGCTGAGGTAGCCCTTTTTTTTTATTTCTATGACGATACCTTGATATATAGACCGATATCGGATACTTTTTTCATTTTGGAAATATTATATTGTATCGTATTTTGCTCATCATCTGTGTAACTGTTACACTGTTTCATTTGAATTTTGGTACAACTCTAGTTCATCAACTTAATGGTCAACCACCAACATTATTATTATCGAGGATAAATATTCGATGAGATATAAATGATCGGCAGTAAAAGATGCCATGAGTTTCGATTTTTAAAATATGTCCACTCCGTTCTGTCATTTTTTACTCATAGTTAGGCTGAGGTGGCATTTTTTTGTTTGTTTATGGCGATACCTTGATATATAGACCGATATCGGATATTTTTTCATTTTTGAAGTATTATATTGTATCGTATTTTGCTCATCATCTGTGTAACTGTTACACTGTGTCATTTAAGCTTTGATACAACTCATTCCATTAGTTCGTCAACATAACGGGCAACCACCAACATTATTATTATCACAGATAAATATTCGAAGAGATATAAATGACCTGCAGTAAAAGATGCAGAGGATTTCGATTTTTAAAATACGTCCACTTTGGGGTGTCACAGTTCTTTTTCTGCAAGTTAGGCTAAGGTAGCCCTTTTTTTATTTATATGACGATACCTTGATATATAGACCGATATCGGATACTTTTTTCATTTTGGTAATATTATATTGTATTGTATTTTGCTCATCATCTGTGTAACTGTTACACTGTTTCATTTGAACTTTGATACATCTAATTCCATTAGTTCGTCGACATAACGGGCAACCACCAACATTATTATTATCAAAGATAAATATTCGATGAGATATAAATGATCTGCAGTAAAAGATGCAGAGGATTTCGATTTTTAAAATACGTCCACTTCGTGCTGTTACAGTTCTTTTTCTAAAAATTAGGCTGAGGTAGCCCTTTTTTTTTATTTCTATGACGATACCTTGATATATAGACCGATATCGGATACTTTTTTCATTTTGGAAATATTATATTGTATCGTATTTTGCTCATCATCTGTGTAACTGTTACACTGTTTCTTTTGAACTTTGATACATCTAATTCCATTAGTTCGTCGACATAACGGGCAACCACCAACATTATTATTATCGAAGATAAATATTCAATGAAATATAAATGATCATCAGTAAAAAATGCAGTGGGTTTTAATTTTTTAAATACGTCCACTTTGATGTGGCATTTTTTTACTCATAGTTAGGCTGAGGTACCCCTTTGTTTTATTTCTATGACGATACCTTGATATATAAACTGATATCGGATATTTTTTTTCATTTTTGAAATATTATATTGTATCGTATTTTACTCATCATCTGTGTAACTGTTACACTAATTCATTTGAAATTTGATGCAACTCTTTCCATTAGTTCGTCAACATAACGGGCAACCACCAACATTATTATTATCGCAGATAAATATTCGATGAGATATAAATGATCTGCTGTAAAAGATGCAGAGGATTTCGATTTTTAAAATACGTCGACTTCGTGCTGTCACATTTTTTTTTTTTTTCTCGTAGTTAGGCTGAGGTAACCTTTTTTTATTTGTATGACGATGCCTTGACAAAATAGACCGATATGGGATATTTTTTTCATTTTGGAAATATTATATTGTATCGTATTTTGCTCATAATATGTGTAACTGTTACACTGTTTCATTTGAATTTTGATACAACTCATTCCATTGGTTCCTCAAGGTAATTGACAACCACCAACATTATTAATATCACATTTTTACTCATAGTTAGGTTGAGGTAGCCTTTTTTATATTTCTATGACGATACCTTGACATATAGACCGATATCAGATAATTTATTTATTCTTGAAATATTATATTGATAGTATTTTGCTCATAATCTATGTAGCTGTTTCATTTGAATCTTCATTTTTTTTTTTTATTTTTTTCAACTTATTTCATTAGTTCATTAGCATAATGGACAACCACCAACATTATTATTATCGAAGACAAATATTCGATGAGATATAAATGATCTGCAGTAAAAGGTGCAGTGGATTTCAATTTTTAAAATACGTTCACCCTGTTGTGTCTTTTTTTTTTTTTTTTTTTTTTCTTTCTTTTTTTTTTTTTTTTTGTCTG
>CM063500.1:84619756-84629756 GCA_032207245.1 Pardosa pseudoannulata | reverse complement strand
CCGGCCCTGTGACATATCCCGCATCCTGCAGGTCTCGAACGGGTGCGTGTCCAAAATCCTGGGCCGGTACTACGAGACGGGCTCCATAAAGCCACGGGCCATAGGTGGCAGTAAGCCTCGGGTGGCGACGCCCCACGTCGTTGCCAAAATATCGGAATACAAGCGAGAGTGCCCTTCCATTTTCGCCTGGGAGATCCGAGACAGGTTACTGTCAGAGGGTGTGTGCAACAATGACAACATACCAAGTGTAAGTATACATCATTTTCCTCAGTTCTATTAATACATTGTGTGCTGGTACATTTCGCAGCCGAACTGTACTGGGAGCGTTCGTTTTGCACGTAAATTTAGTTATTCAGTTAAATCTTAACAGATCGAAAATTATTTAATTTTTTAACCACCTTTTCGTATTTTATATTGAAATAAGTAAAAAAATTGTATTATATATATATATATATATATTTTTATATATATATATAAATAATATCATTTTCGCATAAATAAAAAGTTAATTTTAAATCTAATATTTTTTTAAACAGCCTGTTCTGTGGCTCCACATCGACAAATGTAAAAAAACATTTTTATTTGTCTAAACTTTTATTAATCTATGTAGTAACAAGTAAATCCTTCCTTTTTTTTGTATATTATTTTTAAAACAAAAAAATTTGTTAATAAGTATAATATAAATTTAGAAAAAATATATATTCCCCATACAATGTTTAATCCTTGTATGTTTATTCATACAATATTGGATTGTGTGCCAGTCATAAACCATTTTTAGTACTTAATAAATAACCTAAGATTACTGATAAACTGTAACCTTACTGTAAATCTTAAGTAAAAAAATTGAATAAGCAACAAATATACATTGCTCCAAAAAAGCTGCTTATTTTATATTTATTTAATTTCTTATTTAGTAAGAAATCCCTGAGTTTGTTCCATGTAACAATTTTTAGCTACATATTCACCTGTGAAGCAACGTTCAATCCATCTGTTTTTTAAACCAGTGGGGTACTTTAAGTAAACTTTTAGTAAATCTTACATAAGTAAACCGTAAGGTTACTTTAAGTAAACCTTACGTAAAAAATTTGAATAAGCAACAAATATCCATTGCTCCCCAAAATCTGCTTGTTTTATATTTATTTAGTTTCTTATTTTAATAAATCATTGAAATCGCTCCATGTAACAATTTTTAGCTACATATTCCCCTGTGGAGAATGGTGCAAACCATCTGTTCTTTAAACCAGGGGAATACTTTAAACCTTAATGTTACTTTAACTAAACCTTAAGTAAAAAATTTGAATAAGCAACAAATATCCATTGCTCCCCAAAATCTGCTTATTTTATATTTATTTAGTTTCTTATTTAGTAAGAAAACCTTGAAATCGCTCCATGTAACAATTTTTAGCTACATATTCACCTGTGGAGCAACGTGCAATCCATCTGTTCTTTAAACCAGTGGAATGCATTAAGTAAACTTTTAGTAAATCTTACTTAAGGTTACTTTAAGTAAACCTTAAGTAAAAAATTTGATTAAGCAACAAATATCCATTGCTTAAAAAAATCTGCTTATTTTATATTTATTTAGTTTCTTATTTAGTAAGAAAACCTTGAAATCGCTCCATGTAACAGTTTTTAACTACATATTCACCTGTGGAGCAACGTGCAATCCATCTGTTCTCTAAACCAGTGGAATGCCTTAAGTAAACTCTTACAACCCTCTTTTCCCACCTAATCTGCGGATTACAGGGCACGGAAAGAATAAGAAGAAGCCTTATCACTGACTATAATCCCCCACAACCCTGATAATTCGAGCCCTGCGCGTGACAATTAAGTCTTCTCTTTCTGGTAGAAGCTCCTTTGAAGCCGGAAACCCCTGAAGAACAGCCGGCAGATCTGTCCACAATCTGCAAAATCGTGTTTGACAGGCATTTAGTCCTCACACCACAAATCCAGGAACAATTTCCTGGTATAGTGAGAGCAAATACATTCACAGCTTGTAGATTTATATTTACTATGAAATTTATAAGGTGATATTGAATAGATGAAATGTTTAAGAGGAAAAATATATTTACAGCAGATTCTCACATAAAAGAGTAGAACAATCACACACCACCACAAATCCAGTAACAATTTCCTGGTATAGTGAGAGCAAATACATCCACAGCTTGTAGATTTATAATTACTATGAAATTTATAAGGTGAAATAGAACAGATGAAATGTTTAAGAGGAAAAATATATTTACAGCACCTTCACACATAAAAGAGCAGAACAACAGGTGAAGAAGTTTTATTCTTATCCTTAGTGAGAACAAATATATTCACAGCTTGTATTAAACCTACAATACCCTCTTAAGTATATTTAGTATGATATTTACAAGGTGAAATAGAACAGATGAAATGTTTAAGAGGAAAAATATATTTACAGCACCTTCTCACATAAAAGAGTAGAACAATTACACACCACCACAAATCGAGTTACACTACAAATCACCACAAATCGAGTAACAATTTCCTGGTATAGTGAGAGCAAATACATTCACAGCTTGTAGATTTATATTTACTATGAAATTTATAAGGTGAAATTGAATAGATGAAATGTTTAAGAGGAAAAATATATTTACAGCATCTTCTCACATAAAAGAGTAGAACAATCACACACCACCACAAATCGAGTAACACCACAAATCATCACAAATCGAGTAACAATTTCCTGGTATAGTGAGAACAAATACATTCACAGCTTGTAGATTTATATTTACTATGAAATTTATAAGGTGAAATTGAATAGATGAAATGTTTAAGAGGAAAAATATATTTACAGCATCTTCTCACATAAAAGAGTAGAACAATCACACACCACCACAAATCGAGTAACACCACAAATCATCACAAATCGAGTAACAATTTCCTGGTATAGTGAGAACAAATACATTCACAGCTTGTAGATTTATATTTACTATGAAATTTATAAGGTGATATTGAATAGATGAAATGTTTAAGAGGAAAAATATATTTACAGCAGATTCTCAAATAAAACAGCAGAACGACAGGTGAAGCAGTTTTATTCTTATCCTTAGGGAGAACAAATATAATCACAGCGTGTATTAAATCTACGATACGCTCGTAAGTATATTTACTATGAAATTTACAAGGTGAAATATAAGAGATGAAATGTTTAAGAGAAAAATTTATTTACTGCTCCTTCTCACATAAAAGAGCAGAACAATATGTGAAGCAGTTTTATTCTTATTCTCAGTGAGAACAAATATAAAACAATGTGTATTAAACCTACATACCCTAAGTATATTAACTATGAAATTTACAAAGTGAAATAGAACAAACAGATGAAATGTTTGAGAGGAAAAATATATTTACAGCTTCTTCACATATATAAGAGCAGAACAACAGGTAAAGCAGTTTTATTCCTTTCCATAGTGAGAACAAATATAATAACAGTGTGTATTAAAATTACGATACCCTCTTGAGTGTATTTACTATAAAAATTAGAATGTGAAATAGAACAGATAAAATGTTTGAAAGGAAAAGTATATTTACAGTTCCTTCTCACATAAAAGAGCAGAACAACAGGTGAAGCAGTTTTATTCTTTTCCTTAGTGAGAACAAATATAATAACAGTGTGTATAAACCTAAAATACCCTCTTAAGTATATTTACTATGAAAATTATTAGGGGAAATAGAACATATAAATGTTTAAGAGGAAAAAATTTACTCCTCCTTGCATAAAAGAGCAGAACAACAGGTGAAGCAGTTTTATTCTTTTCCTTAGTGAGAACAAATATAATAACAGTGTGTATAAACCTAAAATACCCTCTTAAGTATATTTAATATGAAATTTACAAGGTTAAATAGAACATATTAAATGTTTAAGGAGAAAAATATATTTACAGTTCCTTCTCACATAAAAGAGCAGAACAACAGGTGAAGCAGTTTTAGTCTTATTCCTAGTGAGAACAAATATATCCACAGCTTGTATTAAACCTACAATACCCTTTTAAGTATATTTACTATGATATTTACAAGGTGAAATAGAACAGATGAAATGTTTAAGAGGAAAAATATATTTACAGCACCTTCTCACATAAAAGAGCAGAACAACAGGTGAAGCAGTTTTATTCTCATCCTTAAGGAGAACAAATATAATCACTGTGTATATTAAGCCTACGATACCCCCTTAAGTATATTTACTATGAAAATTATAGGGTGAAATAGAACATATAAAATATTTAAGAGAAAAAATTGCTCCTTCTCTCATAAAAGAGCAGAATAGGTGAGGCATTTTTATACTTATCCTTAGTGAGAACAAATATATTCACATCGTGTATTAAACATACGATACTCGTAAGTATATTTACTATTAATATTACAAGGTGAAATAGGACATATGAAATATTTAAGAAGAAAAAATATATTTACAGGTCTATCTCACATAAAAGAGCAGAACAACAGGTGAAGTGGTTTTATTCTTATCCTCAGTGAGAAAAAATATAATCACATCGTGTATTAAACCTACGATACTCTCTTAAGTATATTTACTATTAAAATTACAAGGAAAAATAGAACATATAAATTGTTTAAGAAGAAAAATTGCTCATTCTCACATAAAAGAACAGAACAACAGGGGACGCAGTTTTATTCTAATCCTTAGTGAGAACAAATATATTCACAGCCTGTATCAAAACTAAAATACCCTCTTAAGTATATGTACTATGAAAATTATAAGAGGAAATAGAACAGATGAAATATTTAAGAGGAAAAATATCTTTACAAGTCCTTCTCACATAAAAGAGCAGAACAAGGGAACAACAGGTTAAGCGGTTTTATTCTTATCCTTATCTCACTCCTAGATCCTAAAGCTACTTGTCACACCTTAGTCTTACAGATGCCGAGAAAAATGTACTGTATTATGCAGAGCTCATAAATAATTTCACGTCAAGCAAAAATAATAAGCTTCAAATAAACGATCAAATTTTATACTCAGTACAAAGAAATAATCCCCTTAAGGCTAATGTGGTGATTGTAATGTTGATAACGAAAAGCTTTGAATTTCCACGCCTCTGAGATAAGGATATAACCCAAATATTTTTAATCTAAAATAAAATAAAAGAGTTAGGATATAAAATGAAAGATTTGATTTACTTTGAGAATGTGTGGTGAAAAACAATTTCCATTTGGCCAACAGAGTGGAAAAATTCATAAAATTTACTTAAATCACAGCCGTAGATGTATTTGAATATGGACTGAAAATAAGTATAATTGATAAGGTTCATAATATATTAATAGTCAGATAAAATTCATTAAGGTAATAAGATATTGGGACCTGATTTTTTTTATTATATTAGCGAGATATTTAAATGCCATATCTACCGATCATTGTTTTTATAACTCTCTGATTTGCAATTTCCCCCAATATTTTAAAATAAAATGTACGCCAGTGATTCTCAAACTTTTTCACTAGTACACCCTCTTAAGGCTAAAATAAAAATTCGTAACACAGCTACTATTCAAGTGGCTTCAGTATGAAAGAAAACAAAAACTGCAAATTTAACGCTCATTTATCTTTAGTGCGATGAATGGAACTATATGGATGATTTTCCAAAAATTATTCTTGATTACTGCTGCGGTACACCGAACATAAACTTGCGTCACCCCAAGGACCATGGCATCCAATTTGAGACCGCAAGTGTAGGTTATACTCCTCTTTCATAGTAAGTTTATCCTTGCTGCCACAAGTTTAACAGCAGACTATCACAGCAAGGAAAGATATAAAATATTGTAATAATACAATAAGTTCAAGTTGTTCTACTTAACCGCATCTCCAAGACTGAATCCAAAATTATGCTCAAGGACTTTTCCAGCGACAGTTTGTCAAAGTGACCAAGAATGCTGAAGAAACTAAACTGCATTATCTTCTCAGTATATGAAGCTGGTCAAGTCTCGAAGATCTTTAAACTTTCTTTAAGAGACATGTTAATAATATGTGGTAAAAAGAGTTGTGACTGTGTGTCATACTGCCCCCCCCCCTCGTTATCCTATTGTGACATCAAAATATATGCAAATTGATTCTTAATTGATGGTTAGTCAAAGTGAAGACAATTGAGGGTGAAAAGTACATCCTCTTTGGATTTGAAGCTAGACAGATCTCGAATATCTTTAAGCTTACTTCAACAGACATGACAATAACTTGTAAAAAGGATTGTGGCTATGTGCCATGCTACCAGTTATCATCACTGGACACCTAAAGGTATGAAAATTGGCTCTTAATTGATGGTTTATCAGCATGAACAAGAATAGGGATGAAACTAAAGTACATCCTTCTTTCTGAATTTGAAGCCAGACAGGTCTCGAAAACATTTAAGCTGGTATCAGAGACATGTCAATAGCTTGTAGTAAAAATAATTGGAGATATCAGTCATGTCATCAGTCATTATCAATGAGACTCCTAAAACTATGCAGTATGATTCTTAATTGATGGTTTATCACAGTGACAAAGAATGGTGATGAAACTGAAGTACATTTTCCCGCCAGGTCTACGCAGTAGATCTTCTCAGTATAATGCAAATTTACAAAACGCCAACTTTTATATGTTCTGATTTAGCTGCTTACGATACCACTTGATTTACGATACCACGTGATGTGGCTGCTTCTCTTTATCATAGAACGACACAATCCTGCATCCTACAGACAAATCTGTTAAACAAAGTGGATGTGGATCTGCAGCTTTGTTATAATAACAACATACTAAATATGATTGTACCAGTCGGTTATGTAACAAAGGGCTTTTATGCTGCCCCAGTGTAAAGTTGCAAAAGAATCCAAAATGATCAAGAACTCGAATTAGTAAAGTGTCTTGCTTTTACAAAGTTATGCATTTAAGTAAAATATCTTATGCGTTTAACGGATTTGACTTAAAAAATCTTAGAGGTATAAGCTAATGATCCTCCCCTTAACTTTTCATGGTAAGAGTTATAGTGTTCATACATGCACAAACAAGTAAAGGAACACAGAGACTTAATTGGCAAAATTTTTATTTAAATTTAAGGATGGTTTTATGATATCTATTACATTCGAATCTTTTAATGATTGCACTATTTTTTGCATGGGTTCTTAGTAAAAGAAAAAGTAAATTTTTACAAGTTTATCTTGCAGTGTGTCATTCTTTTCCATTAGAACATCTTAGAGACTTGAATATAATAAATATTTCGTTTTCCTCCGTCTATCAGTCGGTATGTTGCCCTCTAAAAGCACCGATCAAATCTATCCGACTCGAACATTACCTCACCAAAATCCTCACATGTCCTGACGTCTTCATCGTGATCCTGACGCACACTTTATTGCGCTGACATCACTTTCGGGACGGGGAGGGGGGTGGAAAAGGAGGAACCGCCGCTAAACCAAAAAACCGAACCTGTCATGTATGCCCCCACAGCTGACGATGACGGTCACTTCTCTGGGGCACCCCGCGTGTGGTCCCAGCGGGGTCCCAGATCGGCCCCGTTTGACGCTCCGCAGGGGCCACCTCGCTCACGACGAATCTATAAAAGAGGGGGGCCTTTCTGTCTGTCACGCGAGCGGTTGCAAAAACGTAAAAAGGAGAGTTTGGAAGTGTTGATGGGAGACGTTCGAATTTGTTTTCTTTTCATTAAGTTCGCCAGGGGTCGCCATTGTGCTTCCCGAATGTGGAAAATTGTGCGGTTCTCTCTCCGTCTCTCTCTCTCTCTTTCTCTCCTTTCCATTTTTTTTTCTGTTTTGGAATTGGCAGTCCTATTTCACTGGCTTGAAAAGGGAGAAAAGGGGGGGGGGACTGTCAAGTTGTGAATGGGTTCCGACTGGCAGGAAAGCGCTCACCGTGGACGTTGCATAATACGTGGTGAAAATGTGTATATAGATGCCGGAGACAGAAATTAGCTGTTCTTTTCAGTCTGGCCCAGGGAAAATGCAAAAATTGGTGAGATCGGGGGAATTGGAAATGCGAGGCTATTTTTACTAAACTTGTCGAGTTCGGTAGCTTTTATGGGATGACTGCTCAAACTCTATTTTAGGTGAAAACTCTCCAACTTGAGAGGTCATGTGATTTAAGGTGAATGACTGGGCCCGAGTATCATATTTTGAACAACATCAAGTACAAATTTGGTAATAATTATCTTTACAGTTTTTACTTGCCGAGTTTGGTAGCTTTTATGGGATCACTACTCAAACTCTATTTTAGGGGAAAACTCTCCACGTGAGAGGTCATGTGATTTAAGGTGAATGACTGGGTCCGAGTGTCATATTTTAAACAACATCAAATATAAATGTGGTAATAATTATTTTTACATCTTTAACTTAACTTGCCGAGTTTGGTAGCTTTTATGGGATCACTGCTCAAATGACGGATAATTGTATTTTGCCTTTTAACTGGGGAATTAATTTTTCTAAAAACTGATTTAGACTAGTTCTCTCTCTCATCCTCTCTTATCCCCTTCGGCTTCACTGCAGTTTAAGGTGCCCCCTAGGGTTCTTTATCAATATTTATCAGCGCGAAGTATGAGAATATTCTTACATATGGCAACCTGAGGTCTTTTACGACTGTAGTATACAATAGTGTCAGAGGTCTGTTTCAGACTGTGTACAAAATTTTTGTATACTGTTTTACGTATTTTAATACTCATAGTTTATGATTTTATCGCATTTTCACTGCTTTTATTTTATAAAAGGAACGAAACTCATACATTCAACTTATCTGTTCTTTATCTGTTCAATTTCAGTATGATTTAAAATTTTTAAACTTTGTTCTCCAAAAGTTTGAAAATTTAAAAATTCGATACAATCTGTGTGTAGATTTTATCTATACTGTATTTTTTACTATATTAATACTTAAGTTTATAATTTTATTGCTTTTATTTTTGCTCGTATAGATGTTTATCGCCGCTATCTTAAATGGCATGTTGGCACTCTAGGCATTAAAAAATATCGAAAAAAAAAAGGAGGCACACCAAACTGCATTTTCATCTCCCCCTCCTGTCTCTATCTCTCCCTCTCTCATTCTTTTTCCTAATAAAGTATTTATGCTTTTTAAAAATTTAAAAGTTTTATTGCTTTCATAGATGTTTACCGCCGTCATCTTAAATCGCATGCTGGCACTCTTGACATTTAAAAATATCCCACACAAAAAAAAATAAATAAAAGAAACAAGGAGGCATCCCAAACTGCATTTTCACCTCTTCTCCTATCTCTATCTCTCACTCTCACATTCTTTTTCCTAATAAAGTACTTACGCTTTTTAAAAATTTAAAAGTTTTATTGCTTTTATAGATTTTTATCGCCGTCATCTTAAATAGCATGCTGGCACTCTTGACATTAAAAAAATAAAAGAAACAAGGAGGCATCCCAAACTGCATTTTCACCTCCTCTTCTACCTCTATCTCTCACTCTCACTTTCTTTTTCCTAATAAAGTACTTACGCCTTTTAAAAATTTAAAAGTTTACATGACAAAAAAAAAAAAAAAAAAAAAAAAAAGCGTCATGTGAATTGATATATCTTTCTGGAACGTTAAGTATTGCGTCACACCGGGTTAAAAGTTAACCCTTTGAATCCCAATAAAGCCGATTGATGACTAAACTGATTTTTGGGAATTTTCTAGCATCTTTTCCCTTAGATAATCAATTTTAAAAACCAAGACATAAAATTGGTTGTATAACACTTGTATATTCAATGGGTGTGTTTTTTACGAAAGGAAGGAAAAAAACTTGAAATTTTTAAGCTGTCAAGTTAAGATTAAAGGGGTTAAAATTTTACTTTAAATTTACATGCATTACCTAATAATTACCTCACAAGGACATCAACAATATTCGGATTTTTTTCTTTTGTTCTCAGTGAAGGAAATTAATTTGACTAACCACACTTTCTGAAATTATGTTACCTCATAATAATTTGTATGTTTAGTGGGTGTAATTTTTGTGAAAGAAAGGAAAAAAACTTGAACTTTTTAAGCTGTCAAGC
>CM063500.1:84604756-84609756 GCA_032207245.1 Pardosa pseudoannulata | reverse complement strand
TTTCACAGATGACGCTCTTTGCACAACATAATAACCTAAAGAATTTCACAGATGACGCTCTTTGCACAACATAATAAAACCTAAAGAATTTCACAGATGACGCTCTTTGCACAACATAATAAAACCTAAAGAATTTCACAGATGACGCTCTTTGCACAACATAATAAAACCTAAAGAATTTCACAGATGACGCTCTTTGCACAACATAATAAAACCTAAAGAATAATTCACAGATGACGCTCTTTGCACAACATAATAAAACCTAAAGAATAATTCACAGTACTTTATACATGCACTTAGGTATTTAGCTTAACAAATTCATATTTAACTATCGACAAGTAGGAGGTAACAATTTCGTTGGAACTTCCTGCAAGCGAGGGGAGAGGCAATACGAAAAACCAAAAAGCCAGTTCGAGATTTAGCCTTCACCCGTCTTTAATACTACATGCAGTAGTTCAGTAGCCAGACAGTCCCGCAGTTGTTCAACTTCACGTCATAGGTTCCGAAGTGCACATACATTTGAATTTGCATATCTAACAGAAACCGTCCACTGCTAGTGTATCTGTGGCGCAGTGGTCAGCGCAAAAGGTTTAAGTACGAGAAGTCCCAGGCTCGAATCCCCGTACAAGGCGATGTGGGAATTTTAATTTAATGTAATTACGTCCAATTTGTAGTTTATTTAAAAAAACATTTTACAATTTTTTAATTTACAGCGTTAAAACAACACAACGTCTGTCGGGTCGGCTAGTGTAAGATCAAATATCTCAGTCAACTTTTGTCACACAGAATTTTAATTTTTTATGTTATGGTTCATTATTTATGGTTACTAAAGTGGTTACTAAATCATGGTTACTAAATTTAATGACAAGGAACAAGAAAACGTACAAAATTTTAAATTCTGTAAATTTTGAAGAAAAAAAAGGGGGTGGGAAGAAATCACCACGCATACAATAATCAGCAGTGTTTATTTTTAAAATCAGTTTTAACCTTACTTTCTATCAAAACTGTCTAATCTATAATTTATTTAAAAAATATTTTACAATTTTTTGATAAACAGTTAATATAACGCAACTTGCTTAATATAAAGCTTTGTGTTTCTGCTATTCGAGTTTCCTTTCTATTAAACATTGTGTTAGTTTTAAAGGTGTTGTGTTGAAGTGAATATCTTACGTGATTTTTCATGAATAACAATCAACCTAATCATCAATCTTAATTTTTTAAATAATTTTTTCCTTATTTTTCCATACAAACGGTCCAATTTATAATTTATTTAAAAAATATTTTACAATTTTTGGATAAACAGCGTTAAAACAAGACAACGTCTGTCGGGCGGTCTAGTATAATATAAATATCTCAGACAATTATTGTCACAGAGAATTGCAATTTTTTATGTTACGTTTCTTAGAACAAGCTTCAATATTCACTAAATATAATGACCAGGAACGAGAAAGCTTATACAAATTTAGATTCTGTAAATTTTGAAAAAAAAAAAAAAAGAATTTTGAAATTTAAAAGTACCATTTGTGTCTCTGCTTTACGAGTTTACCTTCTATTAAACATTGTGCAAGTTTTAAGCGTGTAGTGTTGAAGTGAATATTTTATGCGATTTTTCATGAATAACAATCAACCTAATCTGCAATGTTAATTTTTAAATCATTTTTTCCTTTACTTTTCCATCAAAACGGTCCAATTTATTATTTATTTAAAAAATATTTTACAATTTTTGGATAAACAGCGTTAAAACAGGACAACGTCAGTCGTGTCATCTAGTATAATATAAATACCTCAGTCAAATTTTGTCACACAGAATTTTATTTTTTTATGTTATGGTTCATTACTTATGGTTACTAAATTGGTTACTAAATTGTGGTTACTAAATTTAATGACAGGGAACAAAAAAAAAGAGTTCAAAAGTTTAAATTCTATAAATTTTGGAAAAAAAATTGAGACTTGAAATTAAAAAGTATCATAAATGAAATGTTTATCTCATTTGAATCATGGTTACTAAATTTAATGACAGGGAACAAAAAAGAGTACAAAAGTTTAAATTCTATAAATTTTGGGAAAAAAAATGAGACTTGAAATTAAAAAGTACCATAAATGAAATGTTTATCTCATTTGAATCATGGTTACTAAATTTAATGACAGGGAACAAGAAAGAGTACAAAAGTTTAAATTCTATAAATTTTGGAAAAAAATTGAGACTTGAAATTAAAAAGTACCATAAATGAAATGTTTATCTCATTTGAATCATGGTTACTAAATTTAATGACAGGGAACAAGAAAGAGTACAAAAGTTTAAATTCTATAAATTTTGGAAAAAAAATTGAGACTTGAAATTAAAAAGTACCATAAAGGAAATGTTTATCTAATTTGAATCATGGTTACTAAATTTAATGACAGGGAACAAGAAAGCGTACAAAAGTTTAAATTCTATAAATTTTGGAAAAAAAATTGAGACTTGAAATTAAAAAGTACCATAAAGGAAATGTTTATCTCATTTGAATCATGGTTACTAAATTTAATGACAGGGAACAAGAAAGAGTACAAAAGTTTAAATTCTATAAATTTTGGAAAAAAAATTGAGACTTGAAATTAAAAAGTACCATAAATGAAATGTTTATCTCATTTGAATCATGGTTACTAAATTTAATGACAGGGACCAAGAAAGAGTACAAAATTTTAAGTTCTATAAATTTTGTGAAAAAAAAAAATTTAAATTTTAAATTTAAAAGTACCATGAATGGAAAGCTTATCTCATTTGAAACATTTCTATAACTGGTAATATTTATCTACGATTAACGGTTGCTGAGGAAAAAGTCGTTCGAGGACTTAACTATGCTATCTGCATAACAATAGTCACAAGTGAATAGCAAAGCGTGGTTGGAATTTAAACTATCAGTGAATAGTGACGGTTACACTTAGGTAACTTTTGTAGATAAAATCAGGAAAAAAGAACTAGTTTCTGATTTTATCACTTAGTATTCTGGGTCATCTTAACAACATAGAAGAATTTGTTTAGAATACACTACAAATATACAAACCCAAATTCACATATGTGTTTTTATCTGTGTATGACGTAGAAATACTCAATAAAATCAATGACAGCATAAATTTAAACTTCTGTACCAAAACTTAAAAAATTTTTTCTAGTGGCGTTGATTCTTAAAGTGTAAAGTTTTTAGACTTAGCGCTGTTCCCACCAAAGGAGTTTATCAGCTAACCGCGATTAACCTATGGCGCCAACCAATGATAGGACACAATTCCCCGTTGAAACAGGCCGAACGATGGCCGATTGGTTAGGGTGCTGGCCTTCGGTACCGGAGTTCATGGGTTCGAATCCCACTGTGGCATGGATGTTCGTAGCCGTTCGGAATTGGCTTAAAATTGTAGATCCCGGTCTCATTAGCCCTCGTGTTGCAAAACCGTAGACCGTAGCACTCAACCAAACCGTTGAAACAAAGATTAATCGCGTTTAGCGTTAATCGACTGTGGTGAGACAGGCCCTTAAATCCTCTATATAATAATAGCCTAAGTTATCTGTCTGTCTGCCCTCGAATCTATGAAGTGGTTGTACCTGGAATGGATATAGGCATCCATATTGGTTTCTTGATGAGTTAGGGTTAGCAACGTTCGAAATCAGGTGATTAAATTTATCAATTTGCCACATAATAAATAGGTAAAAACAACATTTTTTTTCTAGCATTATGACGTCATTCCTTTAACCATTACATTCAATCATTTCTTATTTTAAATTTTCGTGTTTAATTAACTCTATATAATTTGCTAAACTGGAAACTTCCTACTTTTGTAGGACTGCCAAGTCATATCATCTAGCCTGTAAATTATTTTGGTTTTATATAAATTCCGCCACAAGTAAAAGATATTCTTGAATTCCGATAATATGCATTCTAATCACCTATATAATAATAGCTTAACCCTCTAAGCGGTTTGCACGTACAATTCCGCGGGCTGTCACAGACAATTTTCGACCTCCAAAAACGTTCCGAAAATAGATGTATTGTACATTTCTGACAGTGCTTTCCCCCGTGGAATTTTGAGGTAAGAGGGTCAGGTCGATTGTTTATTAACTGGACCTCTCTTTGACTGACTTTATTGAGGGATGCACCCCTACTCTCTGAGGAACAAAGACGCTTATAACTTCAAATTGCTTTGTCAATCTTTATTTCGAAGTATTTCATTAGCGGTAACAGATATATCTCTAATTGTACCACTGAAATATCTTGGATGACTTTAGTAAAATAATATAAATAATTCTCTTAAAAAATATTTTTATTCATACTTTTAGAATACATTATTTCTTATGTGATGATCTTCGAGACTTCAGGAGCTTTAAGTGTATTAAAAATAAACAATCAATAATGTCTAATTATATATCTATTTATAACCGGAAGTAGATGGACAATAACGAGGATATGGCAAAGGGTGAAGTAAAAAAATCATAGAACACTTTGGTCACTGACACAATAAAACTTTAGCGAAGTTTTAGAGACTTTTTTCCCCTGTGTGTTCCACCCAGAGTGTTAAGTTATCTGTCCTTGAATCTATGAAGCGGTTGTACCTGGAATGGATAGAGGCATCCATATTGGATTCTTGATGAGTAAGGGTTAGAAACTTTCGAAATCCACCCCTTCCTCCTTTTCTAGTATTTAATGACGTTATTTCAAGCCCTATTCTCCATGGTTAAGAGCAGGCGAGTAAATTCCTCAATTTATCACATTATAAATTGATGAAAATAACATTTTTTTCTAGCATTATGACGTCATTCCTTTAACCATTACATTCAATCATTTCTTATTTTATATTTTCGTGTTTAATTAACTCTATATAAATTGCTAAACTGAAAATTTCCTACTTTTGTAGCACTTTCAAGTCCTATCATCTAACCTGTAAATTATTTAGGTTTCATATAATTACCAGACACTATTAAAAGAAATTCTCTAATTCCGATAATATGCATTCTAATTCCCTATATAATA
>CM063500.1:84592256-84599756 GCA_032207245.1 Pardosa pseudoannulata | reverse complement strand
GTTTAGAATAGGAGTCCAAAAATTTTAGTTTGGTCAGGGACAAAATTATCAGGATCGAGCTTTGCTCCTGGGTTGCATATTTAAGTACAGCCAAACTATAATGTACCAACACCTCTGTCTTGCGAATTTCTGTATTTTGTGAACTAGTATGAAACCGAATAAATATTCAGGTTTAAAATATACTTTGTAGATTCAAAATTAATTTCAATATTTATATGATTTGGGTGGTTTTCTTAATAGGTACAGTTTGCAGCAATTAATCGGGGGAAATTGTTTGGAATAGGAGTCCAAACATTTTAGTTTGCTCGGGGCCCAAAATTATCAAGATTGAGCTTTGCTCTTGGCTTGCATATTTTCAGTCAAACCTGTTATGTGCGAATATCTCTTTTGGGAATTTCTCTATTTTGTGAACTTTCCCTTGAAACCCAGAATAATTTTCAAATCTCATCTCAAAAATAACCTCCAAACAGCGAGATGCATTGTCTGTTTAAAGAACATTTCCTGTTATCTAATATTTAAAATAATAGATCACAGGATCTAATATTTTAAATCCTGGATCTCAAAATATTTTTGGACATTTAAAATTTTTTTCTTTTTTTTTTAACATATTTTATGATGACGAATAACCTTGAAATGGTTTTACCAAGCCTCCAACTCACTTAGAGGAGTAATATCGCTGTCATTTTTTCATTTCACCTAATGATGATTTGTGAGAGTAAACGTTTATTTTGTGATACGTTATCAAACCAAAAAATCAAACAGAATCAAGAGACTTTACCATTTATTAAGGACGCATGTGATAATGGTAATATATGCTTAAAATTACTTGTTATACTCAACAGGATAATAACATTAAAATCAACTAATTTTAATATAATATTTTTAAGCTGAAATTTCAGTGTATTCCCAATCAATGCTTTATTTGATTATTTTTTTCCTCTCAGATTTCTTTTTCTTTTTGATAGATAAAATAAATAGTAGGCATTTTAAATAGTAATATTATGATTACTGAGATAAAAAGAAGCATCTGACTACTCTGGCTAACACTTTTCAAGCTCTTACTACTTACTGGGCTTTCTTTTGTACTATATGTAGGCCTTTTTATAGTAATATTATGATTACTGAGGTAAAAGAAAAGCATCTATCAATGCTGTTTAATACTTTTCAAAATCTTACTACTGGGCTTTCTTTTGTACTATATGTAGGCCTTTTAAACAGTAATATTATGATTACTGAGATAAAAAAAAAGCATCTGACTACTGTAATACTTTTCACGCTCTTACTACTGGGCTTTCTTTTGTACTATATGTAGGCCTTTTAAATAGTAATATTATGAATAGATAAAATAAATAAAACATAGAGATAAATTTTTACAAAAATGAGATTATTTTTTAAATTAATATTTGTAAATTTAAAATATGTATATATATTTTAAAAGGGGAATCCCCCTGTAATAAATTTTCCGTACAACGACCTTTTTTTTAAGTGATTAAGCGATTTCATTAAATTTTTAAAGGAGAGTGATTTCATAGTACTATTACTGTAATATAAACCACATATTACGATTGTTTTACCCTCTTCTTTTTAAAGATATATGTATAAATTTTTTTTTAATACATCTATGTTTTTGACTCTTTAAACTAATATTAGAAAGTAGCACAAAACTTATTTTTCTCTTGATTTATATACATTTTTAAATATGCTTTAATGGAAAAAAGTAGAGATTCCATTTTCTTTATTTTAATTTCTTAATATGATTCCAAATTTTAATAATAATTATTCATTCTTTAATTTAAAATTGCATTTTTTCATGCTGTACATGTTTTTACAGTTTAATCACCTTTATTCTCCGTAGGAAAGTAAAAAAACGTCCTTTTTTACGTATGAAATATAAGATTCATAGATAACACTAATAAGCTAATTCCATTGTATTTTAAAGCATTTATAAACATGAACTTTAAAGGACATGAACTTTTTTCATGCTGTACAAAAGGAGGGTTTTACAGTTAAATCACCTCCTAAGCATCAACTTTCCGTAGGAATATATAAAAAAAATTCCTTTTTTCAGTATAAAACATTTATAAGATTCATAGATAACATTAATATGCTAATTCCATTGAATTTTAAAGCATTTATAAACATGAACTTTAAAGGACATGAACTTTTTTCATGCTGTACAAAAGGAGGGTTTTACAGTTAAATCACCTCCTTAGCATTAATTCTCCCTAGGAATATATAAAAAAATCCTTTTTTTCATTATGTAATATTTATAAGATTCATAGATAACACTAATAAGCTAATTCCATTGTATTTTAAAGCATTTATAAACATGAACTTTAAAGGACATGAACTTTTTTCATGCTGTACAAAAGGAGGGTTTTACATTTTAAATCAATCCTAAGCATATACTTGTAGGAATATAAAAATTTTAATTTTTCGTATGAAATATTTATAAGATTCATAGGTAACATTAATATGATTTTTCATTGATTTTAACCATTTATAATGAACTTTAAAGGATAATATTATATATATTTTATAATAAATAGTATATCGACTGTGATTTCACTTTTTAAAATTTCTTCCTTAAATTATGTAAGGAAAAATAGGGGGATACATCTTCCATATGTAAAGTATAAGTTCTCTGATGGATTTAAATGAACATAATTTAATGCATTTTTTTTAAAATTTAAAGTAGGTAAGACAAAATGTTAGGGATTTTTCTGGGATCAGTAAAAAATTAAAAATTTTGATGGGTCAATTTCAGAAATTATGTAGGATGTTATAAACTCTTACTTCTAAAGCAAAATGATTTTTGTAATTATTATTGTCAGGGTCTGAATTTTGATGACACATTTTAGCGCAATTTTGCACTTTAAATCATTTCTTAAACATATGTTTAAGACAAATTTTTAATATTTTAAGCGTACTTTCTAAAATTTCGAAATCATAACATGCATTAAAAATTTATGTAAACAAATCCAGAGTTATATAGGATGCTATTATAACTCTTACTTCTAAAGCAAAATGATTTTTTTAACTATTATTGTCGCCAGGGTCTGATTTTGAGTGACACATTGTAACATAATTTTGCACTTTAAATCATTTCTTAAACATATGCTTAAGACAAATTTTTAATACATTAAGCGTACTTTCTAAAATTTCGAAATCATAACAAGTATTAAAAATTTAAGTAAACAAATTCAGGGTTATATAGGATGTTATTATAACTCTTACTTCTAAAGCAAAATGATCTTTTTAACTATTATTGTCGCCAGGGTCTGAATTTGGGTGACACATTTGAACATAATTTTGCTCTTTAAATCACTTCTTAAATATACGTTTAAGACAAAATTTAATAGATTTAGGGTATTTTCTTAAGTTTTGAAATTTAAACAAGCATTATTAAATATAAACAAATTAATCCAGGTCTATATAAAATGTTATTATAACTCTTACTTCTAAAGCAAAATGATTTTTTTTAACTAATATTGTTGCCAGGGTCTGAATTTGAGTGACACATTGTAACATAATTTTGCACTTTAAATCATTTCTTAAACATATGCTCAAGATAAATTTTTAATATATTAAGCCTACTTTCTAAAATTTCGAAATCATAACAACAATTAAAAATTTATGTAAACAAATCCAGAGTTATATAGGACGTTATTATAACTCTTATTTTTAAAGCAAAATGATTTTTTTAACTATTATTGTCGCCAGGGTCTGAATTTGGGTGACACATTTTAGTGCAATTTTGCGCTTTAAATCATTTCTTAAATATATGTTTAAGACAATTTTTAATACATTAAGCGTACTTTCTAAAATTTCGAAATCATAACAAGAATTAAAAATTTATGTAAACAAATCCAGGGTTATATAGGATGTTATTTTAACTCTTACTTCTAAAGCAAAATGATTTTTTTAACTATTATTGTTGCTAGGGTCTGAATTTGGGTAACACCTTTTAACACAATTTTGCACACATGTTTAAGACAAATTTTTAATACGTTAAGCGTACTTTCTAAAATTTCGAAATCATAACAAGCATTACAAAATTTAAGTAAATAAATCCAGGGTTATATAGGATGTTATTATAACTCTTACTTTTAAAGCAAAATGATTTTTTAACTGTTATTGTTGCCAGGGTCTGAATTTGGGTGACACATTTTAACATAATTTTGCACTTAAAATCATTTGTTAAATATAAGTTTAAGACAAGATTTTAATAGATTTAAGTTACTTTCTAAAGTTTCGAAATTTGAACAAGCATTACTAACTTTAAGTAAATAAATCCATGGTTACATAGGGTGTTACTATAACTCTTACTTCTTAAGCAAAATGATTTTTATAACTTTGTCAGGGTCTGAATTTCGGTGACACCTTTTAACACAATTTTGCACTTTAAATCATTTCTTAAACATATGCTTAAGACAAATTTTTAATACATTAAGCGTACTATCTAAAATTTCAAAATTAGGGCAAATAATAAGAAATTTAAGTAAACAAATTGAGGGTTATATAGCATGTATATTTTTTCTTTTCACCATTGTCTAACAATGTACAGAAATACTAAAAGTATGTCTTGGCTATAAATTCTCGTAAAATTTTAAAGTTTTTAAACTGAACAAATTGCATTCATAAAAATTTTTACAATAAGCCATTGAAGAAGTGAAAGAAAGCAACTTAGCTTTCTCTTACTAGTTTTGATATTTTATTTTTCTTTTTTGCTCTAAACTATTAAATTGGTTCTTATATTTTATACTGCTTAATTTAAGAGAAGAAGCATTTTCATCTGCATACATTGTTTGGATGTTTTTACAAACTAAAAAAATCCTATTTGAGCTAAAATAATTATTCTAGACAAGTCATTATGTGGAATAAATTTAGTTACTTTTAGTGTTACTAACTTTTAATACTGGACAAAATTGAGTGTAACATTTTATTTCTTAATTCTGCTTACTAACCTTTGCTTACTTCCGTTAGTTAATTGACAATACATTGGTATTTGACGACTATATATAATTCTCAAAAGGAATTGTGCAAGTAAAACCATAACATAATCATAAAACATAGTGGTTTTAAAATCAGTAAAAAATCTACACTTCTATAAGTTTATTTCTTAAGTATTACTCAAGACGCTCAATAGATGGCGCTAGAAGACAATTTAGTTTGTGTAAGATGAGCTTCACTTATCGTAACTTCAGGCGATACGGAGAACGTGAATAATGTTTTGATGATAAAATTTTTGTTACACTTTTCTCCCCAAAACTAATATATAAAGTGTTATAAGACGTGTTGGATTCTAAAGCATGCAAACCAAAAAAAGTTATATATGTCACGAAATCCTAATTAAAACTTATCAAATATGCTCTTTCTTCGAACTTTGGTGGGGTATGCTAAAGAAGACACATCTTAGATAGGAGATCTTATTAAGTAAATATTGAATTAAGGTACTAATTAACTCTTACAACAGAAAAATAGGACCGGATCTGGTACAAACTCAAGAGATCAGCGAGTTTAATGCTTAGATATGTCCTATAAATTAGAATATTAACTATTTATCAAGAGTTTGTTTGAGTTTACTTAATAGTTATACGTATGAAAGAAACTATATGTGTTTAACCTATTTTCTTACTACACATAGGTAATTACAGAAGTGTAAAAATCACACAGTATATATACACGTATATTGATTGAATTTAGCTAATATATTCAGTGGAAACTTATTTATACGAGACTCACATGAAATATTCAGTTTTAAAATGTAATTCTCATTTCCTTCCGAAACTAGTTTACATGACACTCACTTATACGATTTACTTCTCATTTCCCTCCGAAACTAGTTTATATGACACTCACTTAGACAATTTACTTCTCATATCCCTCATAAACTCTTTTATACGAAACTTACTTATGCTAAGTATTTAGTTGTACAGTGTACTTCTCATTCCGAAACTCGTTTATACGAAATATTCAATTCTACAACGTACTTCTCCCTCTAATCCAAGCCTAAATTATATGAAACACTTATATGAAATATTCAGTTGTACAATGTACTTTTCATTTCCTTCTGAGGCTCGTTTCTACGAAGCTCATTTATACGAAATATTCAATTCTACAATGTACTTCTCACTCCACTGCAAAACTAAATTATACGAGACATTTATACGAAATATTCAATTCTACAATGTACTTCTCACTCCACTCCAAAACTAAATTGTACGAGACATTTATACGAAATATTCAGTTATACACTGCATTTCTCATTCTCGCTCAAAACTCATTTATACGAAACTCAATTAAACGAAATATTCAATTCTACAATATACTTCTCACTCCACTCCAAGCCTAAATTATACGAGACACTTATACGAAGTATTCAGTTCTACAATCTACTTCTCATTCTCATTCTCTCTCGAAACTCGTTTACACAAAACTCATTTATACGAAATATTCAATTCTACAATGTACTTCTCCACTCCAAGCCTAAATTATACCAGACACTTACACGAAATATTCAGTTCTACAATATCCTTCTTATTCTCGTTCGAAACCTTCATAAGGCTGTGTAATAAATTATTCCCTTATACGAATATTCAGTTATACGTAACAGTTTTTTATACGGAAGTAATGTTTCCTCCCTTATATAACTTTTCGAAAGTATTTTATTCAGTTTTAAGAAGTGTGCAAAAGTATTTAGTGAACAGTATATATTCTGGATAATTTCGCGATTAGTTATATAGCAGTGTGACTTCATTTCTTCATAGTTTGTTTTTTTATTCTGAATTTTTTAATAATTTGAAACTAATCTGATCCAAGATGATTCTATGAATGCAGTTATTATCAATGGATTTTGGAGAAGATAAATTGTTTTAATCCTTTACGAATTGCAGCACCTATTTAGGTGGGTTAACTTTATTCTATTGTTAATATTTCTGCTGCTTTGGATAGTTTATGTTAACTAAATTTCCCATTCTTCTTATATAATTATTTAGCTTTTTCAATATCATAAAACAATTTATGCATGTATAAAACATAATGTATAATACATATTAACACATTGTGGACACGTACTAGTACGTTTTTTGACGATTGATACTTGAGCGTGGGTCACGTACTAGTACGGGTTAGTGTAACATGTTTGTTTGTTTGTACAAAAATAACGGTATATACAGGAAAACGAAGCCGAATGTTCTTGTCTACTACATAGATTCTGGAAAAATTTAGACAAATAAAAACTAGTTTTTACATCAGTCGATGCGAAACCACAGAACGGGAAGGTTGATTAAAAAAGTCAATTTAGATTTAAAATTAACTTTTTATTTATCCTTGCGAAAATAGTATTATATTATATATGTGTATTTATATATATTATATATATATGTATATATATATATATATATATATATATATATATATATATATATATATATAATTTGTATATTTATATATATATATATATTTGTATATATATATATATATATATGTATATATATA
>CM063500.1:84569756-84587256 GCA_032207245.1 Pardosa pseudoannulata | reverse complement strand
ACAAATCCCTAAGCTTGAAAACATTTACAATGAAAAACTAAAATATTGGAATAAAAATTTCAAGAATTTTCAGTTAATTTATATAATTACTTTATCCTGTTGCTTACAATTTCGTGCAAGCTGCGTACAAAGATACGTACAAGTACGTATCTTTTACTTATAGTTAGCTCGGAGTAATAAAATTATCAAGCTAGAAAGCTCATTTAGCAAAATTATCGTGAGAAAATAATTAAAAAAGTTTAGTGTTACAAAAATCCCTAAATAATATTAGCAATGCGCAAATCCCTAAGCTTGAAAAAAGCTGCAATAAAAAACTAAAATATTGGAATAAAAATTTCAAGAAATTTCAGTTTATTTATTTAATTATCTTTTTCAGCTGTGTACAAGTTCATACAAGCCGCGTACAAATTTACATACAAGTACGTCTCTTTTACTTAAAGTTATCCGGTAGTAAGAAAATTATCAAGAAAGAAAATACATTTAACAGAAATAGGCCTGAGAAAAGAATTTAAAAAATTAAGTTTAGTATTACAAAAAGCACGAAATAATATTATCAATGCACAAATCCCTAAGCTTGAAAAAAGTTATAATAAAAAGCTAAAATAGTGGAATAAAAATTTCAAGAATTTTCAGTTGATTTATTTAATTACTTTATCCCGCTGCGTACAAAGATACGTACAAGTACGCCTCTTTTACTTAAAGTTAGCCCATAGTAAGAAAGTTATCAAGATAGAAAACACATTTAACAGAAATAGGCCTGAGAAAAGAATTTAAAAAAATCAAATTTAGTATTCCACGAAATAGTATTATCTATGCGCAAATCCCTAAGCTTGAAAAAAGTTGTAATAAAAAACTAAAATATTGGAATAAAAATTTCAAGAACTTTCAGTTAATTTATTTAATTATTTTTTTTCCACTGCGTACAAGTTGGAGACCACCACCACACTCTATTCTCTGAATACATACATATATTCATAATCAGAGCAACACGTGACCATGTTGTTGTTTAAATTTCATTTTAAAAATGCCATTCTCGCCTAACAGGTGTAATCGTGTACAGGGAAATAATTTATGGTAATGAGAATTGTTACACATTGGCTTGCAGATGAAATATTCATTAGTTTCAACTGGTTGCAAGCTTTTAATTTTTGTTGCTAACAAGAAGCTGAATTTGATTCTTCCATGTGAAAGATATTTGACTTCTCTAGAAGAAAATAGCCTTGCAGGGTGGTCTTTAAATTAGAATCAGCTGTGTTATATACTTCTATTCCTTTTTTTTCTGTTTCATGTCAACTATGGGATTGCTAGATTGGTTGATGGTACTTTAAAAGTTCAGGACATAATATTCTTAAATAATATTTCTATTCTAATTTTTTAGCACTTTATTCTAACATTTTCCAAGCTTAGTGATTTACGCATTGTTAATATTATTTCATGCATTTCGTAACAGTTAAATTATAATTATTTTTTTTTTTAATTCAATTTATTTTCTCTCGCCTACTTTTGTAAAGTTTGCTTTCCAACTTGAAAATTTTTTACTAAAAAGCCAACTTTAAGGTTGGTGTCGAAGTATCATATTGGGTTCTTCTAGCTCAAACTTAAATTACGGATAAAACAAAATTGTCTCTATTCTGCTTTTATCCAAAGAATTCTTTCGGAATTCTTTAAATGGTTAATAATTCTTAATCTTATTCGGAATTCATTTAAAGAATTATATTGTAACAGTTAACTTATAATTATTTTTTTTAATTCAATTTCTTTTTTCTTGCCTATTTTTTTAAAGTTTGCTTTCCAGTTTGATATAATTCCTGCTAAAAAGCAAACTTTAAGGTTGGTCTCTACTTATCATATTAGGGTCTTCTCGGTGACTGATAACTTATAAAACAAAATTGTCTCTGGCCTGCTTTCATTTAAAGAATTATTTCGGAATTCTTTAAATGGTTAATTATTCTTAATCTTATTCGGAATTCATTTAAAGAATTATATCGTAACAGTTAACTTATAATTATTTTTTTAAATTCAATTTCTTTTTTCTTGCCTATTTTTGTAAAGTTTCTTTCCAGTTTGATAAAATTCCTACTAAAAAGCAAACTTTAAGGTTGGTCTCTACTTATCATATTGAGTTCCTCTTGCGCAATGTTAACTATGGGTAAAACAAAATTGTCTCTGACTTGCTTTTATTTAAAGAATTCTTTCGAAATTCTTTAAATAGTTAATAATTCTTAGGGCCGGTCTCACCAAACGGCTAATCAGGGCTAACCACAATTAACCCATGGCGCCAATGAATAGTGAGACACAATTTTCCGTTTAAACAGAGATTAATCGTGGTTAGCCGTTAAACGACTTTGGTGAAACCGGCGATAAATCTTATTCGGAATTCGTTTAAAGAATTATTTCGTAACAGTTAACTTATAATTATTTTTTAAATTCAATTTCTTTTTTCTCGCCTATTTTTGTAAAATTTGCTTTCCAGCCTAATAAATTTCCTACTAAAAAGCCAACTTTAATATTGGTCTCTACTTATCATACTGAGTTCCTATCGCTCAATATTACGTAAGGATAAATCAAAATTGTTTCTGGCCTGCTCATATTTAAAAAATTCTGTCGGAATTCTTTAAATGGTTAAAAATTCTTAATCTTATTCGGAATTCATTTAAAGAACTATTTCGCAACAGTTAACTTATAATTATTTTTTTAAATCCAATTTTTCTCTAGCCTATTTTTGTAAAGTTTGCTTTCCAACTGGATAAATATTCTACTCAAAATTCAACTTTAAGGTTGGTCTCTACTTATCATATTGGGTTCCTCTCGTTGAATGTTAACTAGTGGATAAAACAAAATTGTCTCTGACTTGCTTTCATTTAAAGAATTCTTTCTTAATTCTTTAAATGGTTATTAGTTCTTAATGTTATTCGGAATTCATTTAAAGAACTACTTCGTAATAGTTAACTTATAATTATTATTTTTTTAATTCAATTTCTTTTTTCTTGTCTATTTCTGTAAAGTTTGCTTTTAAAATTAATAAATTTCCTACTAAAAAGCCAACTTTAAGTTTGGTCTCTAGTTATCTTAGTAGGTTCCGCTCACTCAATGTTAATTTATGGATGAAAACAAAATTGTCTCTCGCCTGCTTTCATTTAAAGAATTCTTTCGGAATTCTTTAAACTGTTAATAATTCTTAATCTTATTCGGAATTCATTTAAAGAACTACTTCGTAACAATTAACTTATGATTATTTTTTTAAAAAATTCAATTTTTCTGTAGCCTATTTTTGTAAAGTTTGCTTTCCATCTTGATAAATTTCCTACTAAAAGCCAACTTTAATGTTGGTCTCTCCTTATCATATTGGGTTCCTCTCGCTCAATATTAACATATAGATAAATCAAATTTGTCTCTGGTCTGATTTTATTTAAAGAATTCTTTGGGAATTTTTTAAATGGTTAATAATTTTTAATCTTATTCGGAATTCATTTAAAGAACTACTTCGTAATAGTTAACTTATAATTATTATTATTTAAATTCAATTTCTTTTTTCTTGTCTATTTCTGTAAAGTTTGCTTTTCAACTTAATAAATTTCCTACTAAAAAGCCAACTTTAAGTTTGGTCTCTAGTTATCTTAGTAGGTTCCGCTCACTCAATGTTAATTTAAGGATAAAAACAAAATTGTCTCTCGCCGGCTTTCATTTAAAGAATTCTTTCGGAATTCTTTAAACTTAATAATTCTTAATCTCATTCAAATTCCTTTAAAGAGTTATTTCGTAAAAGTTAACTTATAATTATTTTTTAAATTCAGTTTCTTTTTTCTCGCCTATTTTTGTAAAGTTTGCTATCCAACTGGATAAATTTTCTACTAAAATGTCAACTTTAAAAGAATGGTCTCTACATATCTTGTGTTCCTCTCGGACAGTGTTAACTGATGGATAAAACAAAATTATCTCTGACTTGCTTTCATTTAAAGGATTCTTTCTGAATTTTTTAAATAAATAACAATCCTTAATCTTATTCGGAATTCATTAAAAGAACTATTTCATAACAGTTAGCTTATTATTTTTTAATTATCTTTTTCTCACATATTTCTGTAAAGTTTGCTTTCCAGCTGGATAAATTTCCTACTAAAAAAGCAAACTTTAAGGTTGGTTTCTACTTATCATATTGGGTTCCTCTCGCTGAATGTTAACTATGGATAAAATAAAATTGTCTCTGGCCTGCTCCCATTTAAAATAATACTTTAAATAGGAGCAAGCCAGAGACAATTTTGTTAGAGAGAATTCTTTTAAATGGGATAAAACAGCAAATTCTTTAGAATGCTATCTTTTCCGTTTCTTTAAATTATGCTTGTTAAGTTCTCTAATTTGCGTTTTAGAAAGATTATTACCAAAATTTCCAACTAATAACTTAAACATAATTTTGCCTTTGTGTTTTAAAAAGATAAAGATAGCATCCTTAAGAAAGATAGCGTCCTTGCTGTCCTATCACGTGGGATAATTTAGAAAAAAAGGGAGATTTAGAGAGGGAATTTTATTTTTCCTTTTATTGAGCAAGACAAATCCAATGTGGTATTATAAGTAAAAGAGGCATTTTCTTATTAATGTAAAAGTAAATATGTATTTCTGCATTTACTCATTTATAATACTCTTATAAAATATACATAAAATATTTTTTTAAAAACATAAAATATGTATTACGAAATCATAAAATCTGTACTTAAAATATGCATGACTCCGGTACCGGAAAACAAAGATTTTACCTTTACACTGATCATTCAACGTAACTTTCTCTGTTGACCTACACTAAGTGATAATCAAAAACCCGAAACAAAATGGCTGACATCCGAGACTGTGTTTCTATCGTCACGGCTCCTGGGCTCTATTAATACCAAGACCGACGGCAAATCCCGTTTTTCCTGATCCGAATTTCTTGAATAAATGCAACTTAGGTAGATTCGAAACTAAGCGACGCTTTCTTCGTTTTATTTTTCTTACCCATCATTATTATTTTTTTATATGTCTTCCCTTCTTACAAATGTAGGCTGATACGCACATATTTATACTCGGTTCGGTTCGAATAATAATAATAAAAAGGTAGTTTCAAGTCGGAGGAAGAGTAGAAGGGAGTGGAATGATCACCGTTTCGTGTGGCTTTGTGTTTTATGCAGTATTTTCCGGCGCTCTGTGTAAAATGCTGTTTTAGAGATTTCTTTAAAAAACAATCTCGTTGATTGAAAGTAGTTGATTTTTTTTATAGAATGGTGGGGAAAAGCGCTTCGATTAAAGAACAAGGGCTCGAGTGACAATCAGTTCCAATATTCTAATCTACTATCGTTAAGTATTTTTGATTTGGTCGAAATTGGTATTGAAATTAGTTTGATTATCCACTCTTTAGAGCACTGTAAAAAATTAAGATTATAAATACGGGGAATCATTTTGCAACCTTTTTGACCAATGTTTCACCACTTATTACGGAGCTATTTTACATTGCTTTCTAAAACGGTAGATCAATTTTTATTAAAAAGGTGGGGAAAAGTGCTTCGATTAAAGAACAGGGGTCGAATGACAATCAGTGCCAATATTCTAATCTACGACCGTTAAGTATTATGATTTGTTCGAAATAGGTATTGAAGTTAGCTTGATTATCCACTCTTTAGAGCACTGTAAAATATTAAGATTAAAAATACGGTCAAACAATTGTAATCTTTTTGATCAATGTTTTACCATTTATTACGGAGCTATTTTACATTGCTTTCTAAAACAGCGGATCATTTTTTATAGGAAAGTGGGGTACAGCGCTTCGATTAAAGAACAGGGGATCGAGCGACAATGAGTTCCAATATTCTAATCTACGACTGTCATGTATTTTCGGTCTGTTCGAAGCAGGTATTAAAGTTAGTTCGATTATCCACTATTTAGAGCACTGTTAAAAAATTACGATTAAAAATACGGTGAAACGATTGTAACATTTTTGACCAATGTTTTTACCATTTATTACGGATCAATTTTACAGTACTTTCTAAATCGGCGATCATTTTTTATAGAAAGGTGGGGAAAAGCGCTTCGATTAAAGAACAGGGGCTGGAGTGACAATTAGTTCCAATATTCTAATCTAAGACAGTTAAGTAATTTAGGTTTGTTTGAAACAGGTATTTAAGTTAGTTTGATTATCCACTCTTTAGAGCACTGTAAAAAATTAAGATTAAAAATACGGTCAAACAATTGTAATCTTTTTGATCAATGTTTTACCATTTATTACGGAGCTATTTTACATTGCTTTCTAAATCATCGGATCATTTTTTATAGAAAGGTGGGAAAAAGCGCTTCTATTAAAGAAGAGGGACTAGATTGACAATCAGTTCCAATATTCTAATCTAGGACCGTTAAGTATTTTTGGTTTGTTCAAAATAGGTATTAAAATTAATTTCATTATCTACTCTTTAGAGCACTGCAAAAAAATTACGATTAAAAATGCAGTGAAACAATTGTAAACTTTTTGACAAATGTTTTTACCATTTATTACGGATCTATTTTACAGTGCTTTCTAAATCGGCGGATCGTTGTTTATAGAAAGGTGGGGAAAAGTGCTTCGATTAAAGAACAGGGGTCAAGTGATAATCAGTGCCAATATTCTAATCTACGACCGTTAAGTATTTTCGGTTCGTTCGAAACAAGTATTGAAGTTAGTTTGATCATCCACTCGTTAGAGTACTGTAAAAATATTATGATTAAAAATACAGTGAAACAATTGTAACCTTTTTGACTAATGTTTTACCATTTATTACGGAGCTATTTTACATTGCTTTCTAAATTGGCGGATCACTTTTTATAGAAAAATAGGAAAGAGCGCTTCGATTAAAGAACAAGGGCTCGAGTGACAATCAGTACCAATATTCTAATCTACGACCGTTCAGTATTTTTGTTAGTTTGATTATCCACTCTTTAGAGCACTGCAAAAAATTAAGATTAAAAATACGGTGCAACAAATTGTAACCTTTTTGACCAATGTTTTACCATTTATTACGAAGCTATTTTATATTACTTTCTAAAACGGCCGATCATTCTGGTGCTCACCATTTTTTTCATGGTATCGCCTATACATGGTAAATTGTTCTTGCATCGTGATTGCGACAACAAAACTTATTTGACAGTCCATGAAATCTTATGCTGTCAAATCCTTTGGAAACTTTATGATCAATAGCAATGAAAAAGTTGCTAACCTCCGGGATTATGATCCTAGAGAGCTTGAAAGGAGAACTCGAACAATTACAATTGCTCCATCAATTATTAAATTAATACCGCAAAAGACTCCCTCTTTTTTTACTTTGTCTCATGCATGCGGTAACAGATAAAAAAGTAAATTTCGTTGTTTTACTGAATCTTGTTAATAAAAAAATGACATTATTTATTTACTATTTTTTATTTATTATTATTTTTATTGTGTTACTTTTCGGGCAAAATGAAGATGAATGTGATTGTTTTCACACTTTTAATATATGATCATCGAGGATAAAGAGTCCTTTATGCTTTATGTAGCCTCATAAGTTCTGTATGTCTATGTCTATGTCTCGATATAAATTTACATTGATAGATTATTTCATCAAAAAATTCAAAAATAAACATTTAGAAGTAATAGACAGTACAACTACAATAAAATACTCTGTACTGCGCCCAACCTCTTAAGGTCTATAATTGCTGAGGTCAACTATACAGACAGGGAAACCATATCCATTTTTAGTAAACTGCTACTGATCCAGGTGATCCAGGCAAATATGCTAGACTAAGTCAATCCGTTAAAAAAAGAAAACCCTATAACTTTAAGGACCTGTCTGATTAAAGTCGTTTAACAGCTAATCGCGATTAATCTCTGTTTAAACGGAGTTTTGCATCCCACTATTGGTTGCTACCATAAGTTAATCGTGGTTAGCTGTTAAACGACTTTATTGAGACCGGCACTATCTGTCATAAAACAAACTAAACAAATGTAGAAAATGTTGCTGGAAAGCAACACTACTAACACCGGCAAACAAACATTTAATATAAATAATCTATTATACAAACTTATCACATTGCAGATTTTCTAGGTTATAATTTTTTCTCTTTTTTCCCCTTTTTATAAGAAGAATTTAGCCAAGTCCTATATTAGCTCATCAGCCTTCTTGTTACATAAGTAACTCTTATAATCAACAAATCAACCAACGAACTAGTTATTTGTGGATTGTGAACTTTAGGGTTAATGTTAACCGACTATATTCGAACATGACTTACTTAAAATTCAAATGAAGAGCAGGTTGTAAAACTTTTCAATTGTTAATTCCTGATTATCCCCCATACTTAACTTACTATTGGGCTCTTATTATTCTTTTTCAGTTTTCACCTATTTATTTAATAAATATAAATTGTTTTATTACAAACGCAATACTTATTTTTCGCGTTGATTTTTTTTTTATAAAATAAAAACTATTTTAAACTTTAGAAGCAACTATTTTCAATATAATATATTTATTAAATGTTCTCACAACTAAGTTATGAGTTAACATATTTTCATTGGAAAATACTGTAAATGGTATCAGAATTTAGTTGTACATTTATATCTAAAGAATCTCCGAATGTTCTCTAATTTTCGCTAATTTTCGAATTTTCTCTAATATTTTCTAATTTTCAAATGTTCCAAATTTCCATAGAAAGACTCAAAAGAGCGAAGTTTTTATTTTAGTTTTTTGCTGACCTTCCTGAAAGTATATATATATATATATATATATATATATATATATATATATATATATATATATATATATATATATATATATATATATATATATATATATATATAATATATATACATATATATACACACACACATATATATATATATATATATATATATATATATATATATATATATATATATATATATATATATTGACAGTAGCAAAATAAGGCTGCAATTTTATAACTTTGCTAGTTTCATTTTAAATTATTTTCATAAACATAATTAATTAATTAACTATTTTTTAAATTGCGAAATTTTCGAGGTAAAAATCATTCATTGCAATAGATTTCTAGCATTGGAAGGATTATTTCTCGGAAATTTTCTTCCAGAATTTGTGCTGCTTCAGGGTTCAAATGATATATTGAAAGAAGCCGTGTTCTGACCTTGACACGAGGTAGAGTAAACGTTCAACAGCTACACACATGCCGCCAATTCGCCGATATATTTACATAAAAATAAAAATGAAATAAAAAAAATCTCTCTTCCACGCTTCAAAAATTCCGTTCAACCACGGATCATTTCAATCGAATGTCGAATGAGACGCTGAATAAATTTCGAACATTCGAAAAATAAAGAAGAAAAAAAATACGCGAAGTCTATGTATTTTTCTCCGATTTTTTTTTATATTCTCTTTTCTCCCTCCAAATGCTTTTTTGCTCACCATTCGGACAATACAAGATTCTGATTCTTCAAATTATCTATTTCACACTCGGAAGAACATGTTCCATTTGAAATAAGGCAAAGGAAAGAGAGAGAGAAAAAACTCCCGTCTCAGATGCTCTCAAAGGTCCACAAAGAAAGCCGGGAAAACACCAATGCATCGCGTATTCACCCCTCGGGGGAAATGATCTCTTCTCGATCCTGGAACATCGGCAACGCTGCCCTCCCCTCTACGGCTTTTAGTGGTAATTACACTCGCACAATCTCCATTTGCTTCAGCAGCTGGGCTGACAATCGGCAAGGCAGGTATGCATTGATAGTCACCGAAGCAATGGCCGGCTTTTAGGGGATCCCCCCTTTGTGGCCACGGTATCAGAAAAAGGACCCCGATTAACACCGTCTTAGAAGGAGGCCGCTGTTTTTCGGACCCACACAAGAAACGGGCGGTGATAAGCTAAAATGGAATCTTTTTTTTTCTCTCTCTTTCTCTCTTGATGTTCTATGAACTGCTGGTATTTGGGTGGTTTCTGGCCGCCAAAAGGACTTTTTTTTTCTCTTCTGCTTAATCCATTCTTAGGTCTTCACCAAAGGATTCGTTTACAACCCTTTTCTTCCGGAATGAGAAAAGCACCTCCTCTTTGTGTATGTGCTCCATCTTGTCAAGAAGGTCTGAAACAAATACTTTTTCTCTGCTGAGTTTTTTTTTTCTCTCATTCAGGTGAGATTAACCGTTGGAATTGCTTTCGATTTCAGCCAAGTTCCGTAATTGCTTCTCTCTTCGCTTCTCTTTACTCCACACTAGAGGAAATGAAATCCTCTCGAATGCTGTCCTTTATGTGGATTTCTCGATATTACTTTCGTTAAAAATGTAACAATTTAGAGGACATTAAATTTGATATTTGTGTATTAATACAAATAAAACTGAATTAGCAACGCATTGTACATCCATATTACAGAACGTAGTACAGTAGAACCTCGGTATAACGACCCCCTATGGAACCAACATCATATGGTCGTTGTAAAGAAAGGTCGTTGTAACGAATTGGAATAATAATAATAAAAGTTGAGCAAAAAATGATACAACAGTACATACCTTCTATTTATTTGTATTTCCATTACTGAATTTTTGAAAAAAAGTCTTTGATTGACGACTGTTTCAAGTTCATTTGAGAATTTTTCATTATCACTGATTCCATATTAGATTTTGAAGGAAATCTTAAAAATTAAATGGTCCTTCAAAATATTGATTCAAGGCATTCATTGCATTGAAGGCTTCTTTTTCAATAGCTTAGATGATTTCTTCTCCGTCGTCGGAATCGAAGTGAAGTTGCACCACAGTACAATAATTTTGAAATAGCCCACTTGTTTATGAGTTTTGCGGACTACAATTGGCTGTCGCTCTAACTAAAAATAATACGCTTGGGGTCGTTGTAATGATTCAAAATTAACATTATTCCTACGGTAAAATAATTGGGACTTTTTAAGATGGTCGTTCTAACGAAGGGGTCGTTGTATCGTGGGGTCGTTAAAAAGAGGTTCCACTGTAATTTCAAAAGTGGGCTGTATTTGAATCTGACTTTGAATCAAAAGTGGCAAAACTTTAAATTTGTACCTGTAACTAATTGAAATGCTTCTATCAAAATGGAGTTAAGAAGCTTAAATTTAATCTATTTCAGTAATTGCTGTTATCTGTCTTTATTTATCCCAACAGATATTACGAAGATGTCCCTTTGAATTCCAACCTTTATGTAGAACTGGTGCTATTTCTTTCGTTAAAAGAACAGCAAAATAAATGCTCGTAGGAATTCACTAATTTATTGGAAGAACTAAATTTAATTTTGATATATTAATTAAAAAGTACTGTACTTTAGAATTAAAAAAGAAAACATGGACAAAAAGCCGTTGAAAGTTTTAATTTGTTAAGTAAAGGTCCTATAAATGAAATCATACGTAATTTTTGAAATATTGAAATTAAAGATTTAAAATTTTGCATGCATGTACAGAAAGGTTCACATCCTCCAAAAGAAACTATGTGATCCCACTTTAATATCATTTGTTTGGTCACTAGAGGGCAAAAGGAAGAGAGAAAGCTTTATACAGATTTTTCACATAATGACTTAAAAAGAGAAACTCAGCTGGTACACTTAAGATGTAACATCAGAGGTAGCTCTGAACAAGAGCGGTTGGTTCCAAAAATTCATGATCTCATGTGACACTTGGACAAGCAAGTCAAAAATTTTGGGAGAATAATTTGAACATATTTAAAAATTCGATATTTCCCGTTTCTCCAGTATTAGGTTGAAAATAGAGTTCCTTGCCGAGACGGCAAAAGTAATTAAGGTACCGGTACGAATTGAGTAAGGATAAGCTATAAATCAGAATAACAAAGTTTGAATCTGGAGGTCGTTAAAAAACGTGGTATGAGTTAGAAATCAGGAGAGATAGGAACTCATGGTACTCTGTGAAAATAAAGCAGAAATGATTAACATACCAGAAAAATAAAAAATGATTAGTTGACAAGGTACATTGCACTGAATCTAAAAATATTTAGGCACTATGCAAGAACAGAAATAAAAAGACAATCACAATTTTTTTATTTAAAAAAATAAAAGCATAAAACAAACCAGAAGAACAACATGTTCATCCACATGATCTGTCAAAATATTGATACAAGGATTAGCGGTATGATACTTTAGTATCGAAAATCAGGTTGTATTTCTGTATATTGAGTTTTATAGCACCTTTTTCTTTTCACATACTCCCTTTCTAAGTTCAATATCCAGTAGAGTTCCCCCCCCCCAAAAAAAAATGAATATAGCCATTTATCGAGTTCAGAAGGACGACATGTTCATCCATATTAATTGTCGAAGTATCCGTTTAATACAAGGATTAGAGGTATGATACCTTAGTATCTGAAATCAGGTTGTATTTCTGTATATTGAATTTTATAGCACCTTTTTCTTTTCACATATTCCCTTTCTAAGTTCAACATCCAGTAGAGTCCCGTATAAAAAATGAATATAGCCATTTATCGAGTTCAGAAGGACGACATGTTTATCCATATTAACTGTCGAAGTATCCCTTTGATGCAAAGATTAGAGGTATGATAGCTTGGTATCTGAGATCAGATTGTATTTCTGTATATTGAATTTTAGAGCACCCTTTTCTTTTCACGTATTCCCTTTCTAAGTTCAACTTCCAGTAGAGTTCTATAAAAAAAATTGCATATAGCCATCTATCAAGTTCAGAAGAACGACATGTTCATCCATATTAACTGTCGAAGTATCCCTTTGATACAAGTATTAGCGGTATGATACCTTAGTATCTGAAATTAGGTTGTATTTCTGTATATCGAATTTTATAGAACCTTTTCCTTTTCACGTATTCCCTTTTTAAGTTCAACATCCAGTAGAGTCCCGTATAAAAAAATGAATATAGCCATTAATCGAGTTCAGAAGGACGACATGTTCATCCATATTAACTGTCGAAGTATCCCTTTAATAAAAGTATGAGTGGTATGATACCTTAGTATATGAAATCAGGTTGTATTTCTGTATATTGAATTTTATAGCACCTTTTTCATTTCACATATTCTCTAATTTCAGCATTCAGTAAAGTCCCGTATAAAAAAAAATGAACATAACCATTTATAGAGTTAAGAAGGATGACATGTTCATCCATATGATATGTCGAAGTATCCATTTGATACAAGGATTAGAGGTATGATATCTTAGTATCTGAAATCAGGTTGTATTTCTGTATATTGAATTTTATAGCACCTTTTTCTTTTCACATGTTCCCTTTCTAAGTTCAATATCCAGTAGAATCCCGTATAAAAAAAATGCATATAGCCTTTTATCGAGTTCAAAAGGACGACATATTCATCCATATGATATGTCGAAGTATCCCTTTGATAAAAGTATGAGCGGTATGCTATCCTAGTATCTGAAATCAGGTTGTTCATTTGAAATTAGGTTGTATTTCTGTATATTGAATTTTATAGCACCTTTTTCTTTTCACGTATTCCCTTTCTAAGTTCAACACCAAGTAGAGTTCCGAATAAAAAAAATGAATATAGCCATATATCGAGTTCAACAGAACGACATGTTCATCCATATGATATGTTGAAGTATCCCTTGCATACAAGGATTAGAGGTATGACACCTTAGTATCAGAGATCAGGTTGTATTTCTGTATATTGAATTTTATAGACCTTTTCCTTTTCACGTATTCCCTTTATATGTTCAGCATCCAGTAGAGTCCCGTATAAAAAAAATGCATGTAGCCATTTATCGAGTTCGATACCAGTGAAGTAGATCAAGGTATTAAAATGGGGTGGTCTTGCGCAAGTAGTGATCAAACAACCTAAAAATGGTCAATGCAGAGCAAGGACAGCCATTGTGAAAGCTACTGATAACAACTCATGTTTGATGATGCTTGGCTAGAGGGTGGAGTAGGGTCGTGTGCTATCAAATTTTGCCGAATCCAAAATAGTTTTAAAATGTAGCGTTAATCATTCTGCGTTTGTGCAATACTTCCATGTATAGCTGTTTAAGTTGTGAGCTTTGATTTGTGAAAATTAGTTTATTCAGAACCTTTCGTCCGTAATAAGGAGTATATTTAATAAACCTTTATAATATTATTATAATCTATGTCGATCTTATTTGTTTTTCTTTGATTATTATTTATCTTATAAGTTCTCTGTGCATTAGAATTGCACAAAAATGTCCAAACTCCTAACTGGCACAAATATAATTTAGAAGTATTGCCTTATTAGCACTATTAAAAATCGCTCTGATATTGTATATACATGTATATAATATGTATATATATTCCTGTGTGAGTGTGTGTGTGAGAGAGAGAGAGAGGAAAGGGTGAGAGGAAGTGTTTTACATCCAGTGTCAAGTGTTTTAACACAGTGTTGTAGCACAAGGATGAGATGGTGAATTTGTTCATATACTCCCTGATCATATCTGAATTTTTAGACTTTTAATTATTTTTTCCTGATTTATTATTTAAATCTAGCCCTTTGAGAGGAAAATTGTTTTAAAATTTTATTTCGATGTAACTATTAAATTTTCAACATAATTTAAAGAAACTTTTATCTGTTATATTCTTTAAAATATATTGCAAATAGGTATGATTTTCATTCTAAGGCTTCAGTCTTGTATCTAGGTTTTGAGCGATAAATTATCTATTTCTGTGTGCTAAGTGTATAATTTAGTTTCTTCCTACTCACCAAACACCCAAAAATATTTTTTTTTTCTACGGGATTATTCGTAATTGTTGATTTAGATAAGATACCAATAACAAGCTATTTTGTATCTTGTAACAAATTAGTTTTCTTACCACAAGAAGTTTCATAGAGGACAGAGAAGTGTTAAATAAAAGACCACAAGTTTTCAACTAAGCAAAAGAGGTTTCTAAAAATATGTTAAAAATGATTTATAAAGAAAATTTTTTAGTTTTTTTTATATCAAACTGGATTAGATTGAGTTATAATATATTTTCCCTTGTGATCCTTGCCGAACGATGGCCGATTGGTTAGGGTGCTGGCCTTCGGAACCGGAGTTCGTGGGTTCGAATCCCACTGAGGCATGGATGTTCGTAGCCGTTCGGAATCGGCGTTAAACTGTAGGTCCCGGTCTCATTAGCCCTCGTGTTGCACAAAGTAGACCGTAGCACTCCAAACCAAACCAAACCAAACCTTGTGATCCTTTGTCCTTTCCTTCTGGAATTTACCACTGGACCATTTTTTCTAAATTCCTAATAACTAAACTTGCCTCAAGCAAGTTCTATGAGTCCGATTAAGAAAGGTTAGAATCTGCAGGGAGTATAACTTTGATTTTTTTTCTGTCTAAAACACTATAAGGTTGTAAATAGCCCTCTATAAGATTGTTAATAGTGCTAATCTTCCTTAGTCGGAATTATAACTCTTGTTTGAAGTTAGTTCGCTAATTAAGAATTTAAAATAATAAGTTTAGCATAACATTTATCAGTTATTCTTAGGCGATGATATATTAGTTTAAACTAGGACTTATTAATTTACGATATGTGTAATAAATATATAAATATATGTGTGTGCGTGTGTTTTGGGTGATTGTGTCTGTGTGTTGCCTAGTCTTTTTTTATTTATTAACTTACCAATACTCGCATCCCTAGGAGGTACATTGTTTGTCGCCTTGTTTCTATGAGATACTAAATTGGCTTTTAACAATTATCTGTAATTAATTCCGGATGATGGTGCAGATAAATACTTAAAACTCAAAAGAGAACATTTATGTATTTAAGTAATTGGTAATTGAACATTTACATGATTAAAAGCTATAAATATGTTTGGGCACTCTATCACATAAATAAGATCCTTTCCGATTTTTTTTTCCTATTCTTTCCCAACATCACAACTGGACAAAATCTCCAAGAAGCTGCATGTAATCTTTTCCCTCCCGGCTATAAAGTTGACCGCTGCTTGCTTTTTATTCAATACAGATGCATTCTTTCGCCGTTTTGGTATTTTTAAGCTTTTTAGAAGCTTTCATACGTTCGAATTCTTTTATTTATTTATTTTTGTTGTTGTTATTCAGGACATTTCCCAAGTTTGATTTGTTTGTTTGGTTTAGAGCGTTACGGTTTACTGTTTTGCTAGACGAGGCTTTATGTTGTTTGTAAGAAGCCTTGGAAAAGTCTTTTATATAGTTATAGAGAATTTTAAAATTTTTTAAGTCCAGCATAAACGACAACGGTAACAATGGTTCAAAATTTTGAATTTGAACTAGAGTCAAAATGTGAAACGAATGGAAATGATTTAGAAATCAAAGTTTATATAATTGTCAATTATGATTCTCTTTTTAAGATATAAATACCAAAGATGAGGTAATAAAATTTAAAATGTTTTTCCACATATTAATAATATTTTTGTCAGATTTATATAGGTGATACATTTAAGTTTTCTATGTATGAAAAATATGAATTTCTGCAATAGTAACTTCTAACAAAGTTCTATAAGTTATTTTCCGTAAAAAGAAATACTGGTAAATTACCAGTAGACTGGTTTTTTGATCTGCATTTGACATTACCGGGTAATTAAAAATGCCAGTAATTTTACCAAATCTTCGTATACGTGTAGTTCAAATGTTTGGAATAGTAACACTTCCACCTTTCACCGAAAATGCAATAGTTGTAAATGTTGAATGAAACGCAAACACACACACACACACACACACACATATATATATATATGTGTATGTGTGTATATATATGTATATATATGAATATATATATATATATGTATATATATAAATATATATATATGTATATATATATATGTATATGTATATATATATATATATATTCATAGATATACACACACACATATATATATATATATACACACATATATATATATATATATATATATATATATATATATATACATATACTATATATATATATATATATATATATATATATATATATATATATATATATATATATATATATATATATATATATATATATATATATATATATATATATATATACATATATGTGTGTGTGCAAAACTTTTTTTTTTTCGTTGACATATTATGTATTATTTACCAGAGCTACATGTATAGTCTTGATAAAAAAATACATCCAACTATTCATTTCTACTAAATTATTTACTTCATTCATTTTGGATATTTCGCAAGACCCTAACTAGGTCTTTTGACACCCGTGCCAAAAAACTGACCGGCGGCCCTGCCGCCAAATATAGTGAGAAAATATATAAACATGTATTTTATTCTATATCATGTATTCAGAATGAACTCACAAAATATTTTGTTAGTTCTTAAAATATTCCTAGTACATTAATTTTTATTTTTTCCTTCTATTTGTACCTTATTAATACTTAACCCTTAGTACTTAGTTGGCTCCTCTGCGGAGCCAAATGTTTTTAGCATGATTACGATTAAGATACTGCGGAATCGTCGGCTTTGGCATTTGTTATCTGTAGTTAAAACATGCTCAGTCTCTGTACAGTTACGATTAAACCATTGTTTGACCTCATTTATGGTTAGCAGCGTGGAGAAAAATAAT
>CM063500.1:84539756-84564756 GCA_032207245.1 Pardosa pseudoannulata | reverse complement strand
CGATAAGTCTTTAACGTCACATTTGGTTTCATCCCCTAAATTTCTGGTTTCTGATCAATTCCGGTGGTTAACGTAATAAAATGTTTACCTTAGTTGTTTCAGACCCACCATGTATTGTTTTATTTTAGAAATATTGATTTTTTCCTCCAACCGAATCTTTAACGTTATCTACAATCTTAGTGTTAAAACTTTGATAAAGTTTCACGATTGAAAAACATAGCTTTTAACACGACGATAAGTCTTTAACGTCACATTTGGTTTCATCCCCTAAATTTCTGGTTTCTGATCAATTCCGGTGGTTAACGTAATAAAATGTTTACCTTAGTTGTTTCAGACCCACCATGTATTGTTTTATTTTAGAAATAATTGATTTTTTCCTCCAACCGAATCTTTAACGTTATCTACAATCTTAGTGTTAAAACTTTGATAAAGTTTCACGATTGAAAAACATAGCTTTTAACACGACGATAAGTCTTTAACGTCACATTTGGTTTCATCCCCTAAATTTCTGGTTTCTGATCAATTCCGGTGGTTAACATAATAAAATGTTCCCCTTAGTTGTTTCATGCCCACCGTGTATTGTTTTATTTTAGAAACAATAATTTATTTCTTTTTCTTTCCCAATCGAATCTTTAACGTTATGTGAAATCTTAGATCAGCGTTAAAATTTTCCCACTTAAAGTTCTAGAACTGGGCAACACTATGTCAATAACTCTATGTCAATATGAATTTTTGTATATCGTTATTGCGCTTACATTCATATAATAAAAATATTCAGTAACAACCACAGTTACGCTTTCTTATACATTCTCCACATTTATTTTTACGTTGAGGACTTAAAAGTGCATATAAATTTATATTTATATATAGATAGATATATTGATAGATATATAAACAAACACACACATATATGAATGTATGTGTATATATTTATATATGTATATATATGTAAGTAAAAGTAAATTAGATCGGGAAACTAATATAGGTATTGCTGTATAAAACCCCAACTTTAGCTTTAAGGAGTGAATAATTCTGGAGCTTTTCTTAGCTTTTAAGAACCAGTGTTTTATTTAAGACAGCTAAACTTTAAACTCTTTGGTGATACATACAATTTTGTTACCATTACGTAAAAATACGGGTATGGCAGGTCAAACATTTTTATATAATAAATTATGATTTTTCTGCTCAAATATCTTAAAAATTGCATTATACTAATGGGAAAATTTTATCCTGTTACTGAATGTGTAGAATCTCTCAATTGAATTTGTGGTACCACTCACATGGTAATATTCACAGATACCTGATAGTCATAAGAAGCAGAATGAAAATCATAGTAATCGATTCATTATAAGGTACAACTAAGTTCAAAATAATTAACTTTTTGCAATTCTTGGCAGTGGAAAATGTAACAATATCCTTCAAGGATGTAACTTATTTGGAAGTTATTTAAGTACAAATGCATTCAGTTTAAGCTACATCCTTAGGTACATCCCTTTGGTGGTTTGTGAAATTGATAATAGTCTCTAAAACTGCTCTAAATATTTTTCTTACATGAAGAAATCTAAAACATCGATGTTTATGAGAAACCTACGGTCAATTACGACAGTTAAACTTTAAACTATTTGGCGATATATACAATTTTGTTACCATTACTTAAAAATATGGGTACAGCAGATCAAACATTTTTATATGGTAAATCATGTTTTTTCTGCTCAAATACCTTAAAAATTGCATTATACAAGTAGGAAAATTTAATCCTGTTACTGAATGCTTAGAAACTCTCAATTGAATTCATGGTACTATTCACATGGGGATATTCCTAAATACCTGATAGTTATGAGAAGCAGCATGAAAATCATAATAATCAGTTCATAATAAGATACAACTGAATTCAAAATAATTAACTTTTTGTAGTTTTTGGCTGTTGAAAATGCAACAATTCCTCTTAAGGATGTAAATTATATGTCAGATTATTTAAGTTATAAGCTATATCCTTTGGTAAATCCCTTTGGTGGTTTGTAAAATTGATATAAATCTATAAAACTGCTCTAATTTCTATTTTTGTTTTCTTACCTGGAGAAATCTAAAACATAGATGTTCATGAGAAACCTGTGGTAAATTTTTTGTTATTAAGACTTTTACTACGTTTACCTGATTATTAAAAAGAAAAAAATTATCTAAAATTTCTCTAAGTTCTTTTGAAAATCAAGCCAAAATACCGCTCCTCCATACTTATAAATCAATTCGATGAATATCGAATCTACAGTATCAATGGTACATTTATTAGGAAAATAATCTGAACCATTTCCTAATTAGAGGCGAAATCACGGGCTAGGTTATTCAGCGCCATTTCGATGCTTGCTACAACGCGATATGTGTCACCTTATGAACGTCTCCCCAAGGAGCAGTTTTACGGAGTAAAGAAGTACGTGTAGCAGGGAGGAGAGACACTTAATGACAAATCACCGGCGCCCCGGCATCACGATTTCCCAAGGAACTGTCACGGGCGCTGACGACAACTTAACGATAAGCATCTAGCACTCTCCAGGCCGCCTCGCCTATTGGCGGCGGTGTCTCATCCATCAAAACAATGGGCACAACCGAACACAAAGGGAAAAGGCATCGTCCACAGAGGCACAAAGATCAGGTCGCGATTTTTTGGCGATTTCATTCCGTACCTACCGCATATCGCCAGACTGTATGATAAAAATAAAGAATCCATACATGTCAATGCCATTGACATAATGGTGAACTCGCTTATTCTTGTATTTCTTCAAATTATTTCTCCAAGAATGTAAGAAGGTCGATACATACACTTTTTGCTTAACGGCAGTAACAATTAACTCTCGGTGTGCAATATACACTTTTAGCACAAACATATTTTTATTTTAGTTTACATGTCGACACATAGTGCAAATGTGAACATTCGTATATTCTTGGAGAAATAATACTTAGATAAAATATTCAAATAATCCCCTATATAATGGTTCCTATGGAAAAAAATTGAACCAAAACTTTACCCCCGAACCTAATAAATAGAGCACAGGCATGTAGGGGTAACGCTAAGGTAGAATTAAATATGACTCTCACGTGTAGCACGTGTATGCTGGCTTCAACAAAACTCGCATCTCACTGGCTAATTTTTCTGTCCCGACAAGAAATATCTGTCAAAGGCAAAGCCAATTTCTTTTGGGAGTTCCTATGGAAAAAGATGAACCAAAATTTTACCCCCGAACCTAATAATTAGAGCACAGGCATATAGGGGTAACGCTAAGGTAGAATTAAATATGACTCTCACGTGTAGCACTTGTATGCTGGCTTCAACAACAAAACTCGCATCTCGCTGGCTAATTTTCTGTCCCGACAAGAAATATCTGTCAAAGGCAAAGCCAATTTCTTTTGGGAGTTCCTATGGAAAAAGATGAACCAAAACTTTACCCCCTAACCTAATAAATAGAGCACAGGCATATAGGGGTAACGCTAAGGTAGAATTAAATATGACTCTCACGTGTGTCTTCAACAAAACTCGCATCTCATTGGCTAATTTTTCTGTCCCGACAAGAAATATCTGTCAAAGGCAAAGCCAATTTCTTTTGGGAGTTCCTATGGAAAAAGGTGATACAAAACTTTACCCCCTAACCTAATAAATAGAGTACAAGCATGTAGGGATAACGCTAAGGTAGAATTAAATATGACTCTCACGTGTAGCACGTGTATGCTGGCTTCAACAAAACTCGCCTCTCATTGGCTAATTTTCCTGTCCCGACAAGAAATATCTGTCAAAGGCAAAGCCAATTTCTTTTGGGAGTTCCTATGGAAAAAGATGAACCAAAACTTTACCCCCTAACCTAATAAATAGAGTACAGGCATGTAGATGTAACGCTAAGGTAGAATTAAATATGACTCTCACGTGTAGCACGTGTATGCTGGCTTCAACAAAACTCGAATCTCACTGGCTAATTTTTCTGTCCCGACAAGAAATATCTGTCAAAGGCAAAGCCAATTTCTCTTGGGAGTTCCTATGGAAAAAGATGAACCAAAAGTTTACCCCCGAACCTAATAAATAGAACACAGGCATGTAGGGGTAAAGCTAAGGTAGAAATAAACTCTAGGGAAAAATCAGCTTTTTTTTCTGCTATTAAAAATAACAGTACGGCAGCGGCTGAAGGAAAATCTGCGCCCCGGAAAGTAGAAAAAGAGTAACAGTGATAGAAATGGGAAAATAAATTCGGTACAGTCAATTTTTATTTAGCTCGCTGAATAAAGCGATGGTACTTACATAAAATTAACTAAACGAATTAATTCTAAATATACCTATTACTGAGAAAGGAACTCGATCGAACACGAATGTTCGAACAGAGACGAAGGCATCCCAACGGACACAGAAGCGAAAAATCCCTTGTATAATAATAGCCTAAGTTATCTGTCCGTCTGTCTTCGATTTCATGAAGCGGTTGTACCTGGAATGGGTAGAAGCATCCATATTGGATTCTTGATGAATGAAGGTTAGCAAATTTCAAAACGAGTCTTTAAAACGTTCAAAATCCACCACTTCTAATCTTTTCGAATGTTTAATGCCATTATTTCAAACGCTATTTTCCTTGGTTAAGTGCAGGCGATTAAATTTATCAATTTATCACTTAATTAATGCCGAACGATGGATAGTTGGTTAAAGTGCTGGCTTTCGGTACCGGAGTTCGTATGTTCGAATCCCACTGTAGCTTGGATGTTCGTAGCATTTCGGAATTGGCTTTAAGCTGTAGGTCCCAGTCTCATTAACCCTCGTGTTGCAAAAAGTAGACCGTAGCACTCAACCACATAATAAATAGGTGAAACTAACATTTTTTAGCACTATGATGTCCTTTCTTTAACCATCTCATTTAATCATTTCTTATTTTAAATTATTTAAATATCGTCTGCATTATTTTCATACGTTTTATCACTGGACTTAGATATGACGTAAATAATTTTCTTTTATATTTAGCTTAAATAATAGATTAGGTACATATGTGATAGTTTAAAATTTAATCATCGATTATTGTTTGTTGCAATGACAATTTTATCACCGGTATTAAAAAAAATTCTTTTCATAAAAGTCTAGGAGTCTATTTAACGAAATAATAAATGTCTAGCGTTTAAGTTATATATCTTTGAAAATTAAAAAGTTTATTTGTTAGTGTGTTTGTTTTTTATATAAAACCACACAGTTTAACTAAATGAATTCAGTGTGATTTTAAACTACATTCACAGTATCAGGATACTTTAGAGGTGTAGGAAGATAAACAAATTATTGAGCGTGTACCAGATAATTCTCAGCTGAAAAAACAACCATATTTTTTTTATCTGATCATAGATTGGTTTGGAGCGCTACGGTCTACTTTTTGCAACACGAGGACTAATGAAACCGGGACCTACTGCTTAAAATCGATTCCGAATGGCTACAAACATCCATGTCACTGGGGATTCGAACCCACGAACTCTGGTTCCGAAGATCATCAACCTAACCATTCGACCATCGTTCGGCCTGATTGTAGATTACTTTAGAATTGTGGAAAATTTTAAATTTTACTAATCCCGTCATATGACGGGCTATAAGCTAGTCATGAATAAAAAAGCAAGAGTAGGAAAGCAATAAAGAGTTTATTACTATTTCAATGACACTAGTTTCAATATATGTTTATTTATTGAAATGAAATTAGAAACCCCGTCTTACGACGGGCTATAAGCTAGTCATGAATAAAAAAGCAAGAGTAGGAAAGCAAGAAAGAGTTTATTACTATTTCAATGACACTAATTTTAATATATGTTTATTTATTGAAATGAAATTAGAAGCCCCGTCTAACGACGGGCTATAAGCTAGTCATGAATAAAAAAGCAAGAGTAGGAAAGCAAGAAAGAGTTTATTACTATTTCAATGACACTAGTTTCAATATATGTTTATTTATTGAAATGAAATTAGAAACCCCGTCTTACGACGGGCTATAAGCTAGTCATGAATAAAAAAGCAAGAGTAGGAAAGCAAGAAAGAGTTTATTACTATTTCAATGACACTAATTTTAATATATGTTTATTTATTGAAATGAAATTAGAAGCCCCGTCTAACGACGGACTATAAGCTAGTCATGAATAAAAAAGCAAGAGTAGGAAAGCAAGAAAGAGTTTATTACTATTTCAATGACACTAGTTTTAATATATGTTTATTTATTGAAATGAAATTAGAAACTATCTCCATCATAAAATATCCAACAGGAAATAAATAAGAGCTTGAAAGTTAATTGTCGCCTTAAAACAGCATTAAAAAAACTTTTTCTCACATTGTGAAATGCAGTTTTAGTGACTGCTTATTAACCGAAATAAAATGTAGAAACTATCTCCCATTATCAAGATAATAACGGGAAACAAGAGGCAGCTGAGACGTTAGATGCGACCTAAAAGAAATAAACATCCGTCAGCAGATATTTCTTTTCAATTTGTACGACATCTACTAGAGACACGTTGCTGTCAACAACCTTAGACAGAGCGGGAGGGGAGCAAAACGTAATCTTTTATTATTACTTTTTTTTCTAAACTCCCCTCAGTCTTCTATACCTCATCGATCAAATGGGGGTAAAGACAAAAGGCAGAGAAGAAATGAGAAATGACGAGGCCGCAGCAAAACAGTTTTAAATTGCTCTCGAAGTGTCCTTTGTACGAAATATTGTTACCAGAATGACTGGGGTTGTTTTAAGTCACAGTTAAGTAAGGAGTGACGTTGTAAGTGAATTACTGAAGATGAATCGTGGTCTCTCCGCTGTTCTTCCAGTTTGATTTTTATAGATGTGTTCCAGATACTTTCTTGAAATGTTTATAAGGGTTGCTTTTATCCATTAATTTCTTGTATATTTAATTATTTCACTGTTTTGTCCATAAACTATTCTACTTCTTGGAAAAGTGTTTTCCTGATTTACCTGGCATTTTCCTCTGGAATCGTAAATTGTAGACTTATGCTTATAGTTAAAAAAATGTTTGAGATAGAATCGCGGAGATGGTGGTCCCTCCGTTCTTCTCCTAGTATGATTTTTATAGATGTGTTCCAGATACTTTCTTGAAATGTTTATAAGGGTTGCTTTTATCCATTAATTTCCCTGTTTTTATACGGGCACAGTTTTCGGGCCTTTACTGATTTCCTTACGGCGTGAGGGCAATCTGATTTCTATTTCGCTTGCACTGTTTCGGCCGTATTTTTTCCTGTTTTAGTAACAAATTATTCGTATAGATGTCTAGTAAATGATAGTTTGCAGTTTATTGTATTTTTTACTCTGATTGGTTCAAAAGCGCAGGTTTTTTCGCATGTTTTGTATCAGAAGACGAATTGTTACCTTTCAGTGTATAGCTTTCTGGTTATATTTTACTAACCGCCTGATAATTTTATTGATGTAAGAGTTGAATAATATATTTTTACTTTTAAATAATGGATAATTCAGAACGTATGGAGCTAATTTCTTGTGATTTGAACTGTGACTCGGAATCAGAAACTGAATTATCTGTAAATGATAGTAGCGAAAGTTCACTAGATGATCTGGATAGTAGCAAATGTGATAGTAGTACAGATGGAATCAGTCAAGCAAGACAATTTTTTTAAATTAATTGTGATAATCCTTCGGATCCGCCTCCTAGATTTGCTTTCACTGGAATTCCAAAAATTAACTTGGATATCGACGAGACTAAAGGTAAACTTCAGTTCTATGATGCTTTCATAGAAAGAAAAAAAGTTGTAATAAATGCTTAAAAATATTAGAAATGTTAATTTTAATAACATATCTTATATAATATAATAACATATACTTTTAAGTATATGTTATTATATGTAATATGAACAAAAAAATGCAATAAAACATGTGACATTTTTTTGACCGAATGCTGTAAAAAAATGAAACTGTTAAAGGGTTAATTTCTTGTATATTTAATTATTTCACTGTTTTGTCCATGAACTATTCAGGTTCTTGGAAAAGTGTTTTCCTGATTTACCTGGCATTTTCCTCTGGAATCGTAAATTGTAGACTTATGCTTATAGTTAAAAAAATGTTTGAGATAGAAAAAAGCATGTATTTTATAGTACTTTTGAGGCAAGAAAAAGAGAGTTATTATAAACGAGGAGTAAATCTTTTTTTTCCATTATAGCTGGCAATACAGACAGATATCTTTATGGTAAACTCGGCTGCGAAGCTGTTAGTCATTTAGCACCACTCGAGGAGCACATGTAGCTTTAGGAATACTGTGGGCAGAAGTAACATTGCTACCTCTGGGTAATTTAGTAATTTAGAAAGCATCTTAAGAGGTGTCGTTTGAACTTGGGGGACATTGCAACGCAGCTGCGACGCTTTTAGTCATTTAGCACCACCCGAAGAGCACATGTAGCTTTAGGAATGCTGGGGATACGAGTAAAATTGCTACCTCTGGGTAATTTAGTAATTTATAAAGCATCTCAAGAGGTGTCATTCGAACTTGGAGGAAATTGCAACGCGGCTTCGAAGGTGTTAGTCATTTAGCACCACCCGAGGGGCACATGTAGCTTAAGGAATGCTGTGTATACGTGTAACATTGCTGCCTCTGGGTAATTTAGTAATTTAGAAATCATTTGAAGGTATCATTTGGAGGACATTATTAAGCTGTTAGTCATTTAGCACCACCCAAGGAATCCAAACTGTTTCTTAGAATTACGGAAAAATTGGTACAACTCACAAAAGCAAGCTTTTTCCTTTTCGTAAGTTGACTGGCCATCAAGTGACCATTCTAGTCTGGAAATTCTCAGAATGCGTTCTAGATGAATAGGGAACCCAACTAAGTCCACTCCAAAATGTGCGGGGTTAAGCCTCAAACACCTGCTGCCCAATCCATTCTGTTAAGGATAAGCTTGAGCTTATAATCTTTAATAATAGCTCTTTGCTTATAAGTGTTTGCCGAAGAGGTGATTAGGTGATTATGGAGAGATTATTATTATTAAATAATTAGAAAAGCCATGATACAAATATTAATTTTAAACATTTATTTCGTACAAATTTGAATGTACTGTAAAATCTCGATTAGCCGATCTTCTATTAATTCTTGTTTCTGTTAATCAAGCCGGCACTAATAATTGAACTGTGTTTTCCATTTATGAGTAAAATCCTCAAACTTTATTTTATTTTATTTATTTATTTTTAAGGGGTCAATGTTGGAAACATTTTAGATTTTTACGGTCTATAGCTTCACAACTGAAACTAATTAGCCTAGGACGTACTGTTTAAAGTAGGTTCCGAAATGCTTTGAATAACCACGCTAACAGTGGAAATCAGTGGTAATTAGTGATACAACCATGGGTGGAGGGGCTCAATCCCATTAAAGGTTTTTCTCTTTTCGGAACTAATTCAATGTATATTTATTCTAATACAAAATAACTAACAATAAAAGTTTATGGCCTTATTTTTAAGGGAATAAATGATTACCTCGTCAGCATTAAGGTATATATACTCATTTTCTTTAACTTTGTTTAACTTTTGCTAATATAAACGGAAAACTAATCAACGTCTTAATTTTGCTGCTAGTAATGATTCGTGCTTTACCCTTAATATATTTTAGTGAATATATTTTAAATGATTATTTCGTCAGCATTAAGATATAGATATCCTTTATTCTTTAACTTTGTTTAACTTTTGCTCATATAAAATGAAAACTAATCAACTTCTGAATTTTGCTGTTAGTAATAATTCGATTTAGTGCTTTACCCTTAATATATTTTAGTGAATATATTTTAAATGATTACTTCGTCAGCATTAAGATATAGATACCCGTTATTCTTTAACTTTGTTTAACTTTTGCTCATACAAAATGAAAACTAATCAACGTCTGAATTTTGCTGTTAGTAATGATTCGATCCAGTGATTTACCATTAATATAGTTTAGTGAATATATTTTAAATGATTACTTCGTCAGCATTAAGACATAGATACCCGTTATTCTTTAACTTTGTTTAACTTTTGCTCATACAAAATGAAAACTAATCAACTTCTGAATTTTGCTGTTAGTAATAATTCGATCCAGTCCTTTACCCTTAATATATTTTATTGAATATATTTTAAGTGATTACTTCGTCAGTATTAAGGTATAGATACCCTTTCTTCTTTAACTTTGTTTAACTTTTGCTCATATAAATGGAAAACTAATAAATGTCTGAATTTTGCTTTTAGTAATGATTCGATCCAGTGATTTACCATTAATATATTTTAGTGAACAACAAATTGTGGTGAGAGATACACGAAGTTAAGATGGGTCTATACCTGCCCTATTAGATTCCCCTCGCCCAATGTTAACTTAGAGAAAATATAGTTCCCCGGTCGGCTCGTATTTAAAAAAGAATTATTTTTAAAAAATATGTCATATGTTAAAATAGCACATTGTTTAGGATACTATTTTTCCCCCTTTTTTTTAATTTATACGTTTTATATGTTCTTATTTACGCTTGAAAAAGAGTAAAAAAATTTCTCGCAAATAGTTGAAAATTAAATATTTTTTTCCGATTTGTTTTAAATGGAAAAATAGGATCCTATAGAATTTGATAATATTGAATGAGAGGAATCATCGAACAAAATCATTTCTGTAGTCAAAACTGAACGATGTGTATAATTTTAATAGGGGTACAAAGAAGTCAAGTGTTGTGCACATCAGATTTTTATGAATATTTTCGTTAATTATCATTATTATTAAAGAAGTAATAACCAAATTTAAACAGAATACTCTGTTTCTGTATTAACTTCTTCAGCAAACTAAAACATCAACTTTTCTGTATTGCGCTACAAACTGTTGTTGAGAATGAAACCATAGTTCTGAGGGCGTATCATAAGTCAAAATTAAACAATGTGTATAATTTAATTGTCATACAGGGATGTCATGTGTTGACCACGTCAAATTTTTATTAATTTTTGATTATTATTAATAAAGAGAGAAAAACCCAACGCAAACAGGCTACTTTGTTTCGGTATTCACTTCTTCAACAAATTGAATAACTTTTCAATAATGCGCTAAAAGCAGTTATTGAGAATGGAACCAAATTTGATTTTGCACACAAGGCCTCGATGTATCAGAGGTCACCGCAATCAGACTACTCTGTTTCTGTATTAACATCGTCAACAAACTAAAACATCAACTTTTCAATATTGCGTTACCAACTGTTGTTGAGAATGAAACCGTAGTTCTGAGTGCGTGTCATAAGTCAAAATTAAACAATGTCTTTAATTTAATAGGCATACAAGGATGTCATGTGTTGACCACATCAGATTTTTATGATTATTTAATTATTATTAATAAAGAGAGAAAAAGCCAACGCAAACAGGCTACTTTGTTTCGGCATTCACTTCTTCAACAAACTGAATAACTTTTCAATAATGCGCTACCGGCTGTTATTGAGAATGAAACCAAATTTGATTTTGCACACAAGGCCTAGATGTATCAGAAGTGTCACTTAAGATAAAAGTTTGTTAATAAATTAACTTAAACTATTTCTTATTGCTTAATTTGGAGCCTCATATGAGGTTCAAGTGAGCAAACGGATTAATCTTATGGACTTTTTCTGTTTATACAGGTATTTATATATGCCTTTTCAACTTTTGTTAAACCCATACTCCGGAAAATATGCCTTTTTTGAATCACAATAGTTTCAAATTCTTGTATACAATAAAAGTTTTATTGTAGTTTTTGAGATCAAACAAATAGTAATTATTCATTAATAATTCTCCAGATATGCATCACATAAATAAAGACATTGGGAGTTAAAATATAATAATCCAGATAAAATTGTTTAGTGGTTACAATTGCAATAAATGTTGATTTTATTACTTTTCTCTTAAAGACATTTTCATAAAGGGTATTATATACAAAAAATGTTAAAAAAAGTTTTCAATTTGAAATATGTAGTAGTATATATTTTATAAAAATATAAATCTGTTTATCGCTAAACAACAATAATTTGGTTTATCACTTTCTACCCCCGAGGTCTTCAAATGTAAAATAGGATTTAAGTTGTCAAGAATTTATTTTCTTCTACTGAACCAGACACAAGCTTTATTAGTATTTCATTGCTCCGGTGAAATAGTGTTATTACCACAAGTTTTGTACAGGTATTTTTAAGGTTTCACCCCCCCTCTTCGTTGACACTTAACAGGTGTTGGAAGAATGCCTGTATTTAATCCAAAGGGGCTCTTGTAAGCTACCTCTTGTTGACCACAAACTGTAGACATCGTAGTGAGGGAATAGCTGTCACTGCTGCCGGAGGTTCATTAACGTCATTTCATTCCCACAAAAGACTTGATTGTATATGGGATATCTCTTTTCATTCAGGAGCACACACTGCCATAGCAATAGACAAGTACTCCCTTCTGGTAAATTGGTGGAGATGCTAATCCTACCTATTTTGCGCTCTTATCCTATTAAATAGAGACAATTTCTTAGAATTTATAAATGTAAAATGGGATTTACATGATTATAAAGTACAAATCTACTTTCTTTAGCAGGAAATGTTCTGCAAACTTGGATATTACTAATCAGCGACAGGAATTGTTTTCTGATTTTAGTGCTAGTTTAGTGCATATTTCTACATGAAATCTTTTGAGATGCTAATCCTATCTATATTGATTTTAATCTTTTGAGATACTAATCCTATCCATATCGTGATCTTTTCTGATTAAATAGAGACAATTTTTTAGAATTTATAAATGTAAAATGAGATTTACAGGCTATATAAATTACAAATCTTCTTCCTTTCCAAGGAAATGTTCTGCAATCTTGAATATTACTAATAAGCGACAGGAATTGTTTTCTGATTTTAGTGTTAGTTTAGTGCATATTTCTACATGAAATTTTTTGAGCTTCTAATCCTATCTATATTGATTTTAATCTTTTGAGATCCCAATCTTATCCATATCGGACTCTAACTTATTAAATAGAGACAATTTTTTAGAATTTATAAATGTAAAATGAGTTTTACAGGCTATATAAATTACAAATCTTCTTCCCTTACTAGGAAATGTTCTGCAAACTTGGATATTACTAATAAGCGACAGGAATTGTTTTCTGATTTTAGTGTTAGTGCATAAAATTAGTGTTAGTGCATTCAACATGAAATCTTTTGAGATACTAATTTTATCTATATTGATTTTAATCTTTCGAGATTCTAATCTTATCCATATTGCACTTTATCTTATTAAATAGAGACAATTTCTTGAAATTTATAACAGTAAAATGTGATTTAAACACTATATAAAGTACAAATCTACTTCCTTTCCAAGTAAAGGCTTTGCAAACTTGTATATTACTAATCAGCGACAGGAATTGCTTTCTGGTTTTAGTGTTAGTTTAGTGCATATTTCTACATGAAATCTTTTGAGATACTAATTTTATCTATATTGATTTTAATCTTTCGAGATTCTAATCTTATCCATATTGCACTTTATCTTATTAAATAGAGACAATTTCTTGAAATTTATAACAGTAAAAATGGGTTTACAAGCTATATAAAGTACAAACCTACTTCTTTCCAAGTAATGTTCTGCAAACTTGGATATTATTACTAATAAGCGACAGGAATTGTTTTCTGATTTTAGTGTTAGTTTAGTACCTATTTCTACATGAAATCTTTTGTAAAATGACACAAAACTACTTTTGTTTATAAGTTTTATATTAAAATTCTCGTAATTATTAACTTGCTTACATTGTGAGCTTTACTTCAAGATATTTTCAAAACTTGAGGTCAATTTGGCTACCTGTCACTTTTAACTCGCTTACGGGTAAACGATCTTCAGTATCCTCTTCATAATTCTAAATTTGAAACTTGAGATCTATTTATTATATTTTAGAAACATTTTTTCTAACTGCTGGGGATTGAACATTGTACTTCTTTAAGTAATATCCAGACTTGCCGATATTTAAAGCTACTTCCTTTCCAAGAAATGTTGTGCAAACTTGGATATTACTAATCAGCGACAGGAATTGCTTTCTGATTTTAGTCAGTAAAGCAGTCAATGTGCTTGAATTTGATGTTTGTAGTAGTTGCCTCTCTAATATGGAATTTTTAAAAAGACGACTTCCAAACATTATTGTGTAATAAGAAAGTTCTCTTTTCTTTTCAAGGAAATAGAGCACACTGACTTACGATTTTGATATAGTCATAATTTTCTGACTTTTATTTCGTTTTTATTTCCTTTTTATATTCCTCTATTCAAGTCAAGTTTATTATATTATATATTGAAAATCAAGAAGAAATTTTGAAATTGCTTCCTTGAAAGTTTTGAACAATATTGGTGCATATGTCAAAGTTTGATTAGGCAGTATATAAACATAGTTAAAAAATTAATGTTATTAGTAAGAAGGCTGATAGTAAATTTTCCATATTTAGTTTAATTTATATTATATTTAGTGTGCTTCTCTTAAGCAATATTAAATCTCATATTTTTTCTATTGATAAACGCATTTAGACCTATTGTTAAAAATTTCGTTTTATTATTTTACCATTATGCACATTTTCTATCGAGTTTTTGCATGCATTAATTATCTTATGAGGTGGGGCAGAGATTAAATCTCAATGTCTTCTAATTCTGCCCCTAATGTTCACAACTGGATGGTACTATCCCAACTGGGAACCACTTCTCTAGAAGAACTCAAAACTTAATCTACTAAATCATAATTTTATGCTATGATGTGATATTTTTATCAAAAAATTCCCAGAAAAATTCAAAAAGTGTTAATCATCCCATTCTTTTTTGTTTCAGGTGCGAATGAAGCGACGTCTGACGGCAACTCTGAGAACAACTCTTCGGCTGACGAAGATTCACAGATGCGCATGCGCCTGAAACGTAAGCTGCAACGCAATCGAACCTCGTTTGCGAATGAGCAGATCGAGGCCCTTGAAAAAGGTAATTGCCCTCAGCGAACAAACAGCAAAACTCAGACAAAAAAAGAAAAAATTATGATGCCCAATTATTGTCGATCTCTAAAACATAGGTTTTGGCTTCAGTTAAAATCTAAAATGAAGGTGTCAGTTCGATCGCGTGATTGGAGTTAAACATATTGTAGTGCATTCGAAATTTTCTTATGGGCTAATCTACACTTTTCAGAAAAATGTCTTTTCGTTTTCAAGTTAATTTTCAATTAAGACCGAATCTTAGATGATCAATCGAAGGTCCTGCATTTCAATACCTGAAATAATTTCTCTTAGTGACGGGGTTGAACCCTGGCTGAATTGATCTGTTGAGGCACATGGGTTATTCCTGATTTCCCACATGTGTGCCCCGAATTTAATCACGCTACTTTTATAAGATATACAGTAAAACCACTTTTATCCCTTGAATGATTTAAATATGTGTTTTCAGCCCCGTAGTGCACCCAGGGAAAAATAAATGTTGCAAAATCATTCACAATCTAGATGAAAGAAATCACAATCAAAAGCCCCAGTTATTGGAACAATTTTAAACAATTCTTAAACGTAACACTGTGTATTTTAGCTAATTATTAGGTTACTAGACCCGTTAATGCTGAATACAATTTAATGAGATAATCTAATACTTGGCAAAGGATACAAAATATTTCTGGTGTAAAATCTATAGTTCTTCTTTAAAATATTGGGTGTGACGCTAGGTTAATTTATATAGTAAGGAAAAGCAGTTACTATGGGATTCATCTTTTCAAACTGTCCAATAGTAAATGGAGATAATTATAATAAAGATAACTATTTTATATTTTAATGTAATTTCTTTAAAAGCATAAAACTGAAAGTAACACAAAAAATTAAAAGACTTTAGTTATGTGAAATAATGCAATTCTAAAATAATTTAAAGTCTTTTCCAGCATATTTCAAGCAGAAACAAAAGTAAAATTAAACAGAATTACTTATTTTAAGAACTTTTAGAGTTATTAAAAAAACTATTTTTCAAACAAAACAAATTTTTTTTAAAGTTTTTACAGTTTTATTACAGAAATATACTTGAAAAAAGAAAAAATTATAAATTTATTCCGTGAAAAAACAAACAATGAGCATCACATGAAGCAGTTTGTAAAATTGAGACAAAAATATGTCATAATAACTGGAACTTTTAGTTTACATCACTACACAGTCTCTCTAGTTTACAGCAGTAGCATTTTACAGCAATCTATATTAAAATTTACTTCACGTAAACCCAGTTTTCTCTATATTACACCGTCATTTGATAAGGTTTTAATTAAGATTTATAATATTTTATCACAATTACCAATCTTTAATTTGAAATCACAATCTGTATTCTCTCGTTTCTTTTACATTGCATTTTAAAAAAGATTATGTCCCCAATATTTATTTTTTTTAAAAAAGGAAAAAGACCGAAAAATTATGAAATTATTGAAGTTAATTACGCGCTGTTTCATTTCACATAACTATAGGATGCTAGTTACTAGCAATATTTTTGTCAATAAGATTTTAGGCATTTTTTATGTATATATTTTGATGACCAAATGAAATCCAATGAATTATATGAAATTTAATGTTTTCACTGAGGATGATTCGTTTCATTAGCTTAAAATTTTGGTTTCCCAATATTAGTGAAGATTTGAAAAATAAACAAAAATTAACTTTTTCACTGTTCCATGTATTAGAGAGAAAAAAATGAAAGATAATCGTGTGAATAAGATAGGTGAAAATATTTTACAGTTGATAACATCCTACTTTTTAAAATATACATACTTAAAAATTCATACATAAGTTGTTTATATTTACGTTGCCTATTAAAAAATAGGAAAGATTTTACCATTAAAAATTCAGAGATTTAAAACATAATGGCAAGAATTAAAATTTGATTAGAAGTCATAATATATCTATCTAGCAATCTATACACACACATAAAGTATACAACAATTCATGAAGCTGTTAGGAATAATTTTTAAGTGCATACATACTAAGTAATAAGACATTGGGGAAACAGTATTTTAAAGTTTAAATTACTAACAAATTTTATATATGATGAAAATAACTTCATTTTATTTGAAACATGTCAAAAGAAATAACATTCAAGTTTGCAGAAATCTTTAGCAGTTTAGTAAATAAAAAAATTTGAAAGTTTGGACATTTCATTAGCTTTGAAACCCTTTGTATTATAATATTCTGAGCGTTTAAGAAAGATGATTTTGATTAACCCTTGATTTGACGAGATGTTTTTTCAAAAATTTTTTAATTTGTTATTTTCCCATGTTTGTATAGACATTAGGATCTCTGTAAAGTAAACAAAAAGATAATTTTCCATTTTTGAGATAATTGATGTCCGCTGCGTTGAACACTGATAATTATGTTATATAGTAGTTATCCATATTCATGTCTGGTGTAGCGGCCAGACACTTAGCCATATTAAGGGTTAAAAATATATTGATGTTACCTAATATTCAAACAATTTTGTAAAATTCATAAAATGTCCATTGAAAAAAATAAGGCTTGTTGTAAATTCAGGAAATTAAGTTCTGTTAATTTTTTTAAATTTAAATACTTAACGGTATTTATAATAGGAAAATAAAAAAAATAGTAGGAAAATAGGAAATTTCTTTTAATTTAAGAAAGTAAATTTGTTTAATTTGAAATGAAATAAAAATTCCCTTCGACAAAATCAAATTGCCGAACTTTATTGAATAAAATTTATTGGACGAATTTCACTAAACTAAATTTATTTGGTGAAATTCATTGAATTAAACAAAGATTTGGTGGATCTGAGGTTCCACTAAAGTGATATTTCGCCAAGTGACTGAAGGTACTTGATTTTCAAGGGCTTATGGTTCTGCATTTGTTTTGGTGTTTGTTTGATGTCCAAAAGTCTGTTTCTTTTTTTAAAAAAACTTTATATAAATGTTATTAACTGAGTATCACGCTTAGTATGTTCTGTATTGCATGTGCGCTGCTTAATATGTTTATTCAGTCAATAGAATACTCGTTGGTAGCGAAATATTCATACTGTTTCATACTTCCCAGCGTTAACAGTTTCTAATCTAATGTAGAATGTCATTGATCCTGATAACTGCTTATTTTAGTGCATGAAAAATACAGGATAGCATGAATCTATAACATTCGTCAAATACATTTATTGAGTTCATGTACAATAGGGTATTTGTAATTTTCTCTCATAGGAAATAAAAGAGATCAAATAAGCTTAAAAATTTTTACTGGAAACTTTTTTCACTGATAAGAAAGGAAAATTCTTTAAAGTTTTTCCTTTTTTTGAAAACCATGCCAGTTAAGAGCTTATATTTCCATTAAAAATTTTAATAATATTTTTCGTAAACGATTTAATATTAAATATATTTTTCAGACATAAAAATAATGTGCTAGACATAACCGTATAAAGTTTTGTTTATCCTATGTCTACCTCTCTACCATGAAGCAATGTTTGATTAAGTAAAGCTTTAAGTGTCTTATAGGTAGAAATATTGTTCCTATTTGTTAGCATTGAGGTAAAAAAAAACCAGGCATTTTAAATATAGGTATCGTGTTGCAAGTTCTCCTGCAGCAAAAAGTTGATCTTAGAGTTTCAGATCAAACAAGCCAAACAAATAACATTGGCTAGGATCAGTCGTACATTTGTAGAATTATTGTTCCTATTTGTTAACATTAAGATAAAGGAACTTAATAGGGTTGTAACCCAGGCATTTTAAATATAGTCACCGTGTTGCAAGTGTTCTTGTAGTGAAAAGTTGATCGTAGAGTTTGAGATCAAACTAAGCCAAACAAATAGTATTAGTCAGGGTAAATCTTTCATTTTAGGTAGAAATATCGTCCCTATTTATTAACATTTAAGATAAAGGAACTTAATAGGGTTGTAACCCAGGCATTTTAAATATAGTCACCGTGTTGCAAGTGTTCTTGTAGTGAAAAGTTGATTGTTGAGTTTCAGATCAAACTAAGCCAAACAAATAGTATTAGTCAGGGTAAATCTTTCATTTTAGGTAGAAATATCGTCCTTATTTGTTAACATTGAGATAAAGGAACTCAATGGATTTATAACCCAGGCATTTAAATATAGGTACCATGTTGCAAGTTCTCCTGTAGTGAAAAGTTGATTGTAGAGTTTCAGATCAATCTAAGCCAAACAAATAGCATTGGCCAGGATCAGTCGCACATTAAGGTAGAAATATTGTCCCTATTTGTTAACATATAAATAAAGGAACTTAATAGTGTTGTAACCCAGGCATTTAAATATAGATACCGTGTTGAAAATTATCCTGTAGTGAAAAGTTGATCGTAGACCTTGAGATCAAACTAAGCCAAACAAATAACAATGGCCAGGATGAGTCGCACATTTTAGGTAGAAATATTGTCCCTATTTGTTAACATATAAATAAAGGAACTTAATAGTGTTGTAACCCAGGCATTTAAATATAGGTACCGTGTTGCAAGTTCTCCTGTAGTGAGAAGTTAATCGTAAGTTTCAGATCAAACTAAGCCAAACAAATAGCATTGGGCAGGGTCAGTCGCACACTTTAGGTAGAAATACTGTCCTTATTGGTTAACATTTAAGACAAAGGAACTTAATAGGGTTGTAGTCCAGACATTTAAATATAGATACCGTGTTGAAAATTATCCTGTAGTGAGAAGTTTCAAATCAAACTAAGCCCCCCCCCCCCCCAAAAAAAAAAAAAAAAGATTGGCCAGGGTTAGTCGTGCATATTAGGTAGAAATACTGTCCTTATTGGTTAACATTTAAGACAAAGGAACTTAATAGGGTTGTAGTCCAGACATTTAAATATAGGCACTGTGTTTCAAGTTCTCCTGTAGTGAAAACTTGATCGTAGAATTTGAGATCAAACTAAGCCAAACAAATAGCATTAGCCAGGATCAATCGCACATATTCTTTGAATTACTATTTCCCTGTAAATACGTTTGAAGTGAAAACTGTCCAGATTCATTTAGCATGAATAAAATCGTTGCAACTGAAATAAATTCAACAGATAAAAAAAATCCCGCTTGGTCTTTCTGCAAAACGCACCCTCCACTTTCCAAACAATTACTATGCGAGCAAATACAGATTTCTGTTCCACACGCATTATTTATTCCTCACGCCGATATATTTCATGCGGATGAGAATTATTGTGTTTAAATAAGCTTTACCGAGTAGAAATTCATTCTGCGTTTCTTATACAAACCAACAGCCAAAAAATTACTTTGAAAATAAATAGAGAATTATATTCTTTTATGCTTTCATCCCTCGAGAAATGGAAAGAATAAAAGATCTTTTGTTTGAATAAACTCAATTTAGTAGAAATTCAGTTTTTAATCTCTGATAGAATCTAACTCCCTGAAAATTGTTATGAAAACAAATAGCAATTATAAACCTCAAGCATGATATGAACGCATTTATCATCTTGTCTCTCCTGAAGTTTGCTTGTAACTGATAGCGGTATTTTACCATATTTTCCAAAGTGTAGTGCATATCATTTTTTCTTCTTGAAAAATACTGACTGCAAAGATGATACTATTATTCAGTGTTTAGCATATATGTTTTTAATGTAAAAAAAATCCATACATACAAAAACTTTATAACTCCTGCAAACGTTTGTTTGTTTTTAAACCAGAAACGGTAAATTTTAGGACTTTGATCGTATGAAAATTATAATTTTTGATAACATCAAAAAACTATTTGGAAACTTTTGCGTATTTTTTCTTAACGTAAAATATATGAATAGATAAATTACGTAGCAAAACAAGTACAAACACCATCCAAAAATATCTACGTATGCTTGCAAATTAGGTAATTATAACAGGTATTACAATATCTTTACTAATTTACTAGTCTTTACATCATGGTTTTGTACAATAGAAAACACTTCATAAAAGGCTTTATAGTGTTTAGACCATACAGACTAAAGCCAAACTCCCTGGCGCAACAGCCCCTAGGGTGCGAGGGACTACGGTGCCAATCTTCGTTTCCGAGGCCAAGAGCCCTGGAGTGCGAAGCATATGTTCTGGTTAGGTGGTCAACCTTACGCGGAACCTCCAGAGTTTAGTTCTCAAGCATGCTTGATTCTTAGTTTGTCTATCCACTGAAGTGATAAAAGGCTGAGTCAACCTTGCCCAGTCAGGGGATTGAACCTCGAACCTGGAACCTCGGAACCTCGAATCGCTACCCCAACATCACTGGACTTCAGACCATACAGATTAATATGGTCTATATATCTAAAGACATCTATAATTTGTATGATAATACATCGTCCCTAAAGTCAAATATAATCGTCTCTGCCTCACTTAATCTAAATTTTCGAAATTTTATATCTAAAATTTCTAATTGGTCCTTTTTTTTATGGTTTTTATCAGAGGAAACAAATAAGTCAATCTTGAACCTTTACTTATCTCATAATAAAGTTTTATAAGTTTTGTTCAATAATAAGTTTAATGTAATAATATGATGTATAAATGGCTCTCTGACGCAAGACTATCCTTCACGGTTCTATTGCAGTCAGCATTAATTTAATTTTAAAACTAAAGAAAAATGTTAATCAATCGCAAAATAAAAAATATACGAACAAACTGTCACTCATTATTAGATAGGCAGAATCTTTTTTTAATGCTTTTACCACAAAAGATTAAATATTGTCATATTTCCCTGTTGAACTCTTCGATTTTCTATTTCTTTATTAACTTTTCTAAATTATTTATAAGGAAATCTCGTACAAATGCGTAAATTCTGAGAAACTGGTTCCAGTCGGTTTTTTTTTTCGGTCAACAAATATTTTAGCCTATATTGCACTTAGTTACTGTTTTTAGGTTTCTATGCAATGTTAGTCATTGTTGATATTACATTAAAACAGCTAAGGTTCTTCCAAAGCCTTTTTGAGGTTTTTTTTTTTCATATTTTGGAAAAAATGAAGATAGACTTATTCATGATATCGTTGGAGTACATGCAGTATGCCGTTGAAGGCTGTAGCCAATATTTAGTTTTTTGGAGAGGGGGAGGGGATTCAAGCTGGAATGAGCCATTCCCCGATATTTAATTAAGCCCCGCCGTAAATTAAGCCCTGGACACAGCAAGATGAATGACAGTTTGTTGTGTAAACGTACCAAGTAGTCACTACTCTATCCCTGTGCTGGTTGACACGCTATTTCACAATTTTGGTTTTGTTTTCAACTCTCCTAGCACTGTCGAACTTTGCTGGTCAACGATGGATTGTCGCATGACCGACTCTAGAAGTTTTGTCATTCCGGATAAAAATGTAAAATACCACACCCTCCGCTCAAGATAAAAACTTGTATTAAAAGAGTTAAATTGTTGATAGATACAAACCAACCCACGAAACTTTAATTATCTTCAAAGTAGAAAACACCATAAACATTTATTAAAAACCATAAAATAACTTAAAAAAGAATCATCCTTTAATTCGTCGTAACTCTAGTGTCTTTTTATATTGCAAAATCAATCTGACAAGAATGATAGAGATATTCTCCTTGAAATTCGTATAAGACAGAGGTATAGCACTTTTAGTTTTTTAATTAAACATACGTCTTTTAGTATTTGAAATTAAGGATTGTGAATATTTTTAGCTTTCGGGCAAAAACATTATAAATACGAACTGTGCATTTATGGCGAAACGTAAAATCAACAGTCTGTTCCACAAGAGCGTGTCGCTCACAACTTCGTCAATAGATAGCGCGCAGATACCGGCTTAAATTGCACGTGTACTTCAAACATTGGAGAAGAATGCTTTATGGTTATATTCTTCATTCGATTTATTTTGCTGTGTTTCAATCAACAGTTCCAAAATGAGTGCCACGTATGCTAGCCGTTTTGAAGCAGTGTTTCTGTGTAACCATCCAAAAGAACCAAAAATGTCTTATGCAGCTGCAGCCCGGTACGTGAGAAAGTCGGAGTCGTTCGTCAAGAAGTGGGTTGCACGTTATAAAGAGGTACAAAATGTTGAAGACCTACTGGAACGGGATAAACGTCGCTCAACGTCAAAATCGAATGATAAAGTGATTCTTGCATAATCGGTAATAATGGGGACTGGACAACTTATGAGGTGAAATGCATTTCATCTTAATATGTATACTACACGGTACAAATGTATTTTTAACTAATTCGTTTGTATTTTCAGAGAAATAGGCGACACGTTCTTATGGAACAGATTGTATATTACAAATTTCCATTATTTCCGTATTTAATGTATCAATATTTTTCTCACACCATGATCAGTACTAGTAGATTTACCGTCTCTTTCCATTCAGGATAAAATTTGCTATTAAAGGAGATAAATTTTTGATAAATACAAAACTTTCAAATTTAAATAGTTCTTTAATGAGTATAGAAAAAAAAAGTATTTCTTAAAAACTATAAAATAAACTAAAATATTATAAGAAAACATTAGCACATTTTTTCTTAAAAAGAGATATATTCCTAAGTTATAAATTATACTTGCATTGGCAGTTCAATTAAATCTAATAAACTAATGCAAAATGTAATTACGATCTTCAATTCCAAGCTATAAAGAATTATATTTTGTAGGATACATATATCATGCATATTTTTACCGAGAACAAGAGCACTTCTTAAATGAGTCAAAATGCCTCCTTGGACAGGTAATCGGTTTGTAGGGTCGCTCTTCGCCCCCCCCGAATTTTAGCGTCCATTGCCGGACGGAAATTTTAAATACATATATGGATATTGCAAATGAGAGCGGGTCAATCCTGACAACCAATGACCAACAAGCGTCTCCTTATTTCGTTATTTCGTTACTTATCACATGACGTATGTAACGCCGCTCTTCGTTACATTCAAAGCCTATATGCCGCCCCCAAATTTTAGCACCCCGGATGGACATTTTAAGTATATACATGGATCTTGCAACCGAGACTAGATCAATCCTAACGACCAATGACCGACAAGCGTCTACTATTTCACTGCTGATCACGTGACATGTGTAACACCACTCTTGGTCACACTTACAGCCGAAATGCCGCCCCGAATTTTAGCGCCCTTGCTGGACGGAATTTTTAAATACATACATGGATCTTGCAACTCAGAGCAGGTCGGTCCTAACGACCAATCCCCGACAAGCGTGTCCTTATTTCTCTGCTGATCACGTGACGTATATAACGCCGCTCTTCATCCCACTCTCAGTCTAAATGTCTAATTTTAGAGCCCCTTGCTGGACGGAATTTTTAAATACATACATGGATCTTACAACCGAGAGCGGGTCAATCCTAACTACCAACGACCGGCCAGCATGTCCTTATTTCGCTGCTGATCACGGGAAGTATATTACACCGCTCTTCGTCACATTTACAGTCTAAATGCCGCCTAATTTTAGTGCCCCGTGCCGGACGTAAATTTTAAATACATACATGGATCTTACAACCGAGAGCGGGTCAATCCTAACTACCAACGACCGGCCAGCATGTCCTTATTTCGCTGCTGATCACGTTACGTATGTAACGTCACAAGCATAAAGCAAGTATTGTGTTTATTTTATATCGTCCTATAAGGACTAATCGAACTATTTTCAATACTACGAAACCAAAAAATAAATATTAATAACTGGCCTCAGATTTTAATCTTACTTTTGATTTTGATAACGAAGAAAATGAATCATAAACAAAGAAAAATCCAAAAAACTCACTTAATACAATATTGTTCAGTTTTTTAAATCATAAAATGTTATGTAAAGCAAATAAATGAAAGCGCTATATAATTTTACTTCCAATTTTCTGTTTTATTTTATAGTAAAATGATACATAAGAACTATGAAATCTTTTAAATATGTATTGTTTTATGAATTACAATATTACAAAGTTCAACTGTGACGTAGATAAAAATTTTTAAGTGACCTAGGCTTTTCCATGCTATTATATTAATTTTCTCTTATAAATAAGTAGCTAAATTTTTTTTTCTCTCACTTAAACCTTTTCACAAATATGAAAAAAGCTCTAACTCTCATGCCAAATCTTCCACCTCACTCAAAATAAATACATAAATAAATAAATAAATAAAACAAAATA
>CM063500.1:84474756-84534756 GCA_032207245.1 Pardosa pseudoannulata | reverse complement strand
ACTGGAGGTTAAGTAATGCAGAAACATAAAGCGATTATCTCACCATTTCTGCTAATCAACGAGTGCTAAAGAAATATATTGAAGAAGAATATTACTGATCCCGTCATCTGAAGGGCTATTTAGTCTGTTTAGTAGATTGTCAACTATTTAAGTAATGCAGAGACATAAAGGCGACTCCCTCACCATTTCTTGTAATTAACGAGTGCTAAAGAAATATATTGCAGAAGAATATTACTGATCCCGTCATATGAAGGGCTATATGGTAGTCTGTTTAGTAGATCGTGTCAACTGAACTGGAGGTTTTGTAATGCAGAGACATAAAGGCGACTCCCTCACCATTTCTTGTAATTAACGAGTGCTAAAGAAATATATTGCAGCAGAATATTACTGATCCCGTCATATGAAGGGCTATATGGTAGTCTGTTTAGTAGATCGTGTCAACTGAACTGGAGGTTTTGTAATGCAGAGACATAAAGGCTACTCCATCACCATTTCAATTAACGAGTGCTAAAGAAATATATTGCAGAAGAATATTACTGATTCCGTCATATGAAGGGCTATATGGTAGTCTGTTTAGTAGATCGTGTTAACTGAACTGGAGGTTAAGTAATGCAGAAACATAAAGCGATTATCTCACCATTTCTGCTAATCAACGAGTGCTAAAGAAATATATTGAAGAAGAATATTACTGATCCCGTCATCTGAAGGGCTGTATGGTAGCCTGTTTAGTAGATCGTGTCAACTGAACTGGAGGTTAAGTAATGCAGAGACATAAAGGCGACTCCCTCACCATTTCTTGTAATTAACGAGTGCTAAAGAAATATATTGCAGCAGAATATTACTTATCACGTCATATGAAGGGCTATATGGTAATCTGTTTAGTAGATCGTGTCAACTGAACTGGAGGTTAAGTAATGCAGAGACATAAATGCGACTCCCTCACCATTTCTTCTAATTAACGAGTGCTAAAGAAATATATTGCAGAAGAATATTACTGATCTCATCGTATGACGGGCTATATGCTAGTCTGTTTAGTAGATTGTGTCAACTGAACTGGAGGTTAAGTAATGCAGAGACATAAAGGCGACTCCCTCACCATTTCTTGTAATTAACGAGTGCTAAAGAAATATATTGCAGAAGAATATTACTGATCCATCATATGACGGGCTATACACTAGTCTGTTTAGTAGATCGTGTTAACTGAACTGGAGGTTAAGTAATGCAGAAACATAAAGCGATTATCTCACCATTTCTGCTAATCAACGAGTGCTAAAGAAATATATTGAAGAAGAATATTACTGATCCCGTCATATGAAGGGCTATATGGTAGTCTGTTTAGTAGATCGTGTCAACTGAACTGGAGGTTTTGTAATGCAGAGACATAAAGGCGACTCCCTCACCATTTCTTGTAATTAACGAGTGCTAAAGAAATATATTGCAGAAGAATATTACTGATCCCGTCATATGAAGGGCTATATGGTAGTCTGTTTAGTAGATCGTGTCAACTGAACTGGAGGTTAAGTAATGCAGAAACATAAAGCGATTATCCCACCATTTCTGCTACTCACCGAGTGCTAAAGAAATATATTGCAGCAGAATATTACTTATCACGTCATATGAAGGGCTATATGGTAGTCTGTTTAGTAGATCGTGTCAACTGAACTGGAGGTTAAGTAATGCAGAGACATAAATGCGACTCCCTCACCATTTCTTCTAATTAACGAGTGCTAAAGAAATATATTGAAGAAGAATATTACTGATCCCGTCATCTGAAGGGCTGTATGGTAGCCTGTTTAGTAGATCGTGTCAACTGAACTGGAGGTTTTGTAATGCAGAGACATAAAGGCGACTCCCTCACCAGTTCTGCTAATTAACGAGTGCTAAAGAAATATATTGCAGAAGAATATTACTGATCCCGTCATATGAAGGGCTATATGGTAGTCTGTTTAGTAGATCGTGTCAACTGAACTGGAGGTTTTGTAATGCAGAGACATAAAGGCGACTCCCTCACCATTTCTGCTACTTAACGAGTGCTAAAGAAATATATTGCAGCAGAATATTACTTATCACGTCATATGAAGGGCTATATGGTAATCTGTTTAGTAGATCGTGTCAACTGAACTGGAGGTTAAGTAATGCAGAGACATAAATGCGACTCCCTCACCATTTCTTCTAATTAACGAGTGCTAAAGAAATATATTGCAGAAGAATATTACTGATTCCGTCATATGAAGGGCTATATGGTAGTCTGTTTAGTAGATCGTGTCAACTGAACTGGAGATTTTGTAATGCAGAGACATAAATGCGACTCCCTCACCATTTCTGCTAATTAACGAGTGCTAAAATGATATGAAAGAAGAAGTCTAATTTCATTCATTTTGTCATCTTTTCAACCATTTTTTTACCAGCCTCATAGGGTACTTTACAATACTAGGTAATCAAAAATTTTACTGATCCCGTCATATGACGGGCTATATGCTAGTCTGTTTAGTAGATTGCGTCAACTGAATTGGGGGTTAAGTAATACAGAGACATAAAGCGACTCCCTCACCATTTCTGCTAATTATCAATGCTAAAGAAATACACTGCAGAAGAGTATTACTGATCCCGTCATTTGACGGGCTGTATGGTAGTCTGTTTAGTAGATTGCGTCAACTGAACTGGAGGTTTTGTAATGCAGAGACATAAAGGCGACTCCCTCACCATTTCTGCCAATTTACGAGTGCTAAAGAAATATAGTGCAGAAGAATATTACTCATCCCGTATTATGAAGGGCTATACGGTAGTCTGTTTAGTAGATCGTGTCAACTGAACTGGAGGTTTTGTAATGCAAAGACATAAAGGCGACTCCCTCACCATTTCTGCTAATTAACGAGTGCTAAAATGATATTCCAGAAGAAATCTAATTTCATTTATATTTTTTTCAAGTTTTCACTCTTGGGGTCTTTTTTTTTTCTTTCTAACGGAGTGATCTCCATTTCGTGGAAATGCTATCTTCCCACTTCGCCGCGTTCTTAACCTTTGTATCTGTGGAAGCATTGTGACCTGTACTCTCCCCTAATGAAAGCCGAGCCCCAACTGAAGAGAGGATGATTTTAAAATCCTAATTAATTTCAGAGAAAGTTAATCTCCATATGAATTTCAGAGAGATATGAGAGAAAGAGAGAGAAAATTTTCATTCCGTTTTTATTTCAAGTATGTTTGCCAAGATGAAGAGCTTCGTATATATGGGGAGGGGGAGGGTAGAAAAGGCTCGAAAGTAATCACGAGAGCCTTAAAAAATTAAGGTTAAAAAAATTCAATTTAAGCGTAGTTTTTTGATTAAGTTTTGATACGGAGGGGAGAAGGAGAGTTGTTTGCCGATATAATTAATGATCTCGTACTTTTTGTTTGTTTAATTAATTCCATTTATTTTATTATTATTATATTTCTTCTTTTTTTTTAGAGTTCGAGAAGTCCCACTATCCCGACGTATTTGCCAGGGAAAGACTGGCAGAAAAAATTTCCTTACCGGAAGCACGGATACAGGTAAGGTGGCAAAAAACAATTACCTTTTTATGACTTATCTAAGCAAACATACCTAAAATGAGTTTAGTAAAAAAAGTCTTTGTCGAATTAAAATATTTTGATATGTTTTTAAATACTGGCTCTGGATTTTTTTTTAATGAGAAGCAGTAGTTACTTCTAGCACAAAAGAAAATCTCGTTATGGTTCTTCTTGAGAACTGTTTGCTCATTGGTTTTATTTGAATTTTAAATTGTCAAAGGAAATAAAAGAAAAATACCGTCCAGTTTTTTAGAAGAGTACATGAAAGGAATAGATAAATAGGACAGTGACAGCTTTATACTTGACGAGTATTACATTTATAATTATATGTGCGTGCTTAATTAACACTAGATTTACAGACCGAGCCAATTGGACTCCTTAAAAATTTGATCAATATATATATATATATATATATATATAACTTTAATATCACTTTTCAAAAACATACGTTGGTTTTTAGTTAAATAATAAAATATATGTAAACTTTCATTCCTCTTCCCCGGAGACCCCTTCATTTCGCATTATCAAATGTGGTATACCAATTTTCACGATTGTGAGCCAATTTGACTCATAGAATGTATATGAATTTTTTAGGAGAGTACATGAAAGGAATAGATAAATAGAACAGTGACAGCTTTATACTTGACGAGTATTACGTTTATAATTATATGTGCATGCTTAATTTGCGCTAGATTTACGGACCGAGCCAATTTGACTCATTAAAAATTTGATCAATATATATATATATATATATATATATATATATATATATATATATATAACTTTAATATCACTTTTCAAAAACATACGTTGGTTTTTAGTTAAATAATAAAATATATGTAAACTTTCATTCCTCTTCCCCGGAGACCCCTTCATTTCGCATTATCAAATGTGGTATACCAATTTTTACGGTTGTGAGCCAATTTGACTTATAGAATGTATATGAATTTTTTAGGAGAGTACATGAAAATAATAGGTAAATAGAACAGTGACAGCTTTATACTTGACGAGTATTAAGTTTATAATTATATGTGCATGCTTAATTAACACTAGATTTACGGACCGAGCCAATTGGGCTCATTAAGAATTTGATCAATATATATATATATATATATATATATATATATATATATATATATATATATATATATATATATATATAATTTAATATCACTTTTCAAAAACATACGTTGGTTTTTAGTTGAGTAATAAAATATATGTAAACTTTCATTCCTCTTCCCCGGAGACCCCTTCATTTCGCATTATCAAATGTGGTATACCAATTTTCACGATTGTGAGCCAATTTGACTCATAGAATGTATATGAATTTTTTAGGAGAGTACATGAAAGGAATAGATAAATAGAACAGTGACAGCTTTATACTTGACTAATATTACATTTATAATTATACGTGCGTGCTTATTAATTAACTCTAGATTTACGGGCGGAGACAATTGGACTCCTTACAAATTTGATCCCTGTATATATATATATATATATATATATATATATATATATATATATATATATAACTTTAATATCTCTTTTCAAAAACATACGTTGGTTTTTAGTTAAGTAAAAAAATATATGTAAACTTTCATTCTCTTCCCCTGAGACCCCTTCATTTCGATTATCAAATGTGGTATACCAATTTTCACGGTTGTGAGCCAATTTGACTAATAGAATGTATATGAATTTTTTAGGAGAGTACATGAAAGGAATAGATAAATAGAACAGTGATAGCTTTATACTTGACGAGTATTACATTTATAATTATATGTGCGTGCTTAATTAACACTAGATTTACGGACCGAGCCAATTGGACTCATTAAAAATTTGATCATTATATATATAAAACTTTAATATCACTTTTCAAAAACATATGTTGATTTTTAGTCAAGTAAAAAATATATGTAAACTTTCATTCCTCTTCCCCTCAGACCCCTTCATTTCGCATTATCAAACGGGGTATACCTATTTTCACGGTTGTGAGCCAATTTGACTCATAGAAGGTATATGAATTTTTTAGGAGAGTACATGAAAGGAATAGATAAATAGAACAGTGACAGCTTTATACTTGACGTGTATTACGTTTATAATTATACGTGAGTTAAATTAACACTTGATTTACGGACCGAGCCAATTGGACTCATTAAAAATTTGATCCCTATATATATATAAAATTTTAATATCACTTTTCAAAAACATACGTTGGTTTTTAGTTAAGTAATAAAATATATGTAAACTTTCATTCCTCTTCCCCGCAGATCTCTTCATTTTGCATTATCAAATGTGGTTTAACAATTTTCCTGGTTATAAGTCAATTTGACTCATAGAATGTATATGAATTTTTTAGGAGAGTACATGAAAGGAATAGATAAATAGAACAGTGACAGGTTTATAATTGACGAGTATTACGTTTATAGTTATATGTGAGTCCTTAATTAACACTAGATTTATGGACCGAGTCAATTGGACTCATTAAAAATTTGACCCCTATATATATATATATATATATATATATATATATATATATATATATATATATATATATATATATATATATATATATATATATAAAACTTTAATATCCCTTTCCAAAAGCATACGTTGGTTTTTAGTTAAGTAATAAAACATATAAACTTTCATTCCTCTTCCCCGCAAGATCTCTTCATTTAGCATTATCAAATGTGGTATACTAATTTTCACGGTTGTGAGCCAATTTGACTCATAGAATGTATATGAATTTTTTAGGAGAGTACATGAAAGGAATAGATAAATAGAACAGTGACAGCTTAATACTTGACTAGTATTACATTTATAGTTATACGTGCGTGCTTAATTAACTCTAGATTTACGAGCGGAGACAATTGGATTCATTAAACATTTGATACCTGTATATATATAAAACTTTAATATCCCTTTTCAAAAATATACGTTGGTTTTTAGTTAAATAATAAAATATATGTAAACTTTCATTCCTCTTCCCCGCAGACCCCTTCATTTCGCATTATCAAATGTGGTATACCAATTTTCACGGTTGTGAGCCAATTTGACTCATAGAATGTATATGAATTTTTTAGGAAAGTACATGAAAGGAATAGATAAATAGAACAGTGACAGGTTTATAATTGACGAGTATTACGTTTATAGTTATATGTGAGTCCTTAATTAACACTAGATTTTCGGTCAATTTGACTCATTAAAAATTTGATCAATATATATATATATATATATATATATATATATATATATATATGTATATATATATATATATATATATATATATGTATATATATATATATATATATATATATATATATATATATATATATATATATATATATATATATATATATATATATATATATATATATATATATATATATAAAACTTTAATATCACTTTTCAAAAACATACGTTGGTTTTTAGTTAAATAATAAAATATATGTAAACTTTCATTACTCTTCCCCGCAGACCCCTTCAGTTCGCATTATCAAATGTGGTATACCAATTTTCACGGTTGTGAGCCAATTTGACTCATAGAATGTATATGATTTTTTTAGTAGAGTACATGCAAGGAATAGATAAATAGAACAGTGACAGCTTTATACTTGACGAGTATTATGTTTATAATTATATGTGTGTGCTTAATTAACACTAGATTTACGGACCGAGCCAATTGGACTCATTAAAAATTTGATCACTATATATATATAAAATTTTAATATCACTTTTCAAAAACATACGTTGGTTTTTAGTTAAGTAATAAAATATATGTAAACTTTCATTCCTCTTCCCCGCAGATCTCTTCATTTTGCATTATCAAATGTGGTTTAACAATTTTCCTGGTTATAAGTCAATTTGACTCATAGAATGTATAAGAATTTTTTAGGAGAGTACATGAAAGGAATAGACAAATAGAACAGTGACAGCTTTATATTTGACGAGTATTACGTTTATAATTATATGTGTGTGCTTAATGAACACTAGATTTACGGACCGAGCCAATTGGACTCATTAAAAATTTGATCCCTATATATATATAAAAATATCACTTTTCAAAAACATACGTTGGTTTTTAGTTAAGTAATAAAACATATAAACTTTCATTCCTCTTCCCCGCAAGATCTCTTCATTTAGCATTATCAAATGTGGTATACTAATTTTCACGGTTGTGAGCAAATTTGACTCATAGAATGTATATGAATTTTTTAGGAGAGTACAATGAAAGGAATAGATAAATAGAACAGTGACAGCTTAATACTTGACTAGTATTACATTTATAATTATACGTGCGTGCTTAATTAACTCCAGATTTACGGGTGGAGCCAATTGGACTCATTAAAATTTTGATCCCTGTATATATATAAAACTTTAATATCACTTTTCAAAAACATAAGTTGGTTTTTAGTTAAGTAATAAAATATATGTAAACTTTCATTCCTCTTCCACGCAGACCCCTTCATTTCGCATTATCAACTGAGGTATACCTATTTTAACGGTTGTGAGCCAAATTTACTCATAGAATGTATATGAATTTTTTAGGAAAGTACATGAAAGGAATAGATAAATAGAACAGTGACAGCTTTATACTTGACGTGTATTACGTTTATAATTATACGTGAGTTAAATAACACTTGATTTACGGACCGAGCCAATTGGACTCATTAAAAATTTGATCCCTATATATATATAAAATTTTAATATCACTTTTCAAAAACATACGTTGGTTTTTAGTTAAGTAATAAAATATATGTAAACTTTCATTCCTCTTCCCCGCAGATCTCTTCATTTTGCATTATCAAATGTGGTTTAACAATTTTCCTGGTTATAAGTCAATTTGACTCATAGAATGTATAAGAATTTTTTAGGAGAGTACATGAAAGGAATAGACAAATAGAACAGTGACAGCTTTATAATTGACGAGTATTACGTTTATAGTTATATGTGAGTCCTTAATTAACACTAGATTTTCGGTCAATTTGACTCATTAAAAATTTGATCCCTATATATATATAAAATTTTAATATCACTTTTCAAAAACATACGTTGGTTTTTAGTTAAGTAATAAAACATATAAACTTTCATTCCTCTTCCCCGCAAGATCTCTTCATTTAGCATTATCAAATGTGGTATACTAATTTTCACGGTTGTGAGCAAATTTGACTCATAGAATGTATATGAATTTTTTAGGAGAGTACAATGAAAGGAATAGATAAATAGAACAGTGACAGCTTAATACTTGACTAGTATTACATTTATAATTATACGTGCGTGCTTAATTAACTCCAGATTTACGGGTGGAGCCAATTGGACTCATTAAAATTTTGATCCCTGTATATATATAAAACTTTAATATCACTTTTCAAAAACATAAGTTGGTTTTTAGTTAAGCAATAAAATATATGTAAACTTTCATTCCTCTTCCCCGCAAACCTCTTCATTTCACATTATCAAATGTGGTATACCAATTTTCACGGTTGTGAGCCAATATGACTCATAGAATGTATATGAATTTTTTAGGAAAGTACATGAAAGGAATAGATAAATAGAACAGTGACAGGTTTATACTTGACTAGTATTACATTTATAATTATACGTGCGTGCTTAATTAATACTTGATTTACGGACCGAGCCAATTGGACTCATTAAAAATTTGATCACTTCATATATATATATATATATATATATATATATATATATATATATATATAACTTTAATATCCCTTTTCAAAAACATACGTTGGTGTTTAGTTAAGTAATAAAATATATGTAAACTTTCATTCCTCTTCTCCGCAGACCCCTTTATTTCGCATTATTAAATGTGGTATATCAATTTTCACGGCTGTGAGCCAATTTGACTCATAGAATGTATATGAAAATAAAAAATATAGTAATAAATATAGTATAAAGTAAGTATAAAGTATAGTATAAAATAAATATAGAGAAGAAGTCGAGAATACTTCCATTCCAATGATAGAAATTCATGTTATTGACGCATGGAAGAATTTTCAAGTTCAACAGTCATGCAAAAGAAAGAGATGTAGAAACCATTGTGCTAAATGTAATAGAAATGTTTGCGGAAAATGTGTTTCAAAAACAAATTTTATGTGGAACTATTATGGAACTTTTATGGAACTATTTTGTTTGAAAAAATCTTCAATTTTCTTGTATGAGAGTGAAATTGGCTCACTTCAATAAAAATAAGTATATGATCAACATCCGTAAATCTAGTGTTAACTCTATATAAATAGCTAAACTGAAGATTCCCTACTTTTGTAGGACTGTTAAATAATATCATCTAATATCATCTGTAATTTATTTAGATTTCATAAAAATTCCAGCCACTATTAAAAGAAATTCTGTAATTCAGATAATATGCATTCGAATCCCCTGTATAACAATAACTTAAGTTATCTGTCCGTCTGTCCACGAATATATGAAGCGGTTGGACCTGGAATGGAGAGATGTATCCATATTAGATTCTTGATAAGTTAGGGTTAGCAAAATTCAAAGCAAGTTCGTAAACGTTCTATATCTACCCCTTCCCCACTTTTCGATCGTTTCATGCAATTATATCAAGACCTATTTTCCCCGGTTAAGACCAGGCGAGTATATTCAGCAATTTATCACATTTTAAATAGATGCAAATGACAACTTTTTTCTATCATTATGACGTCATTCCTTTAACCATCACATTTGATCATTTCTTATTTTAAATTATTTAAATATCGCTTGCATTATTTCATACGTTTTATCACAGAACTTAGATATAACGTAAATAATTTTTTTTTTATATTTGGCTTAAATAATAGATTAGGTATATATGTGATAATTTTAAATTGAATCATTATTTGTATATTGTATTTGTATTTGTATTTGTATATTAATTATTTTTTGTAGCATTGAAAATTTTATCACCGGTATGAACAACAAATTCTTATCATAAAAGTCTAGGAGTCTATCTCACGGACTAATAAATATCTAACGTTTACGCTATATATCTTTGAAAATTAAGAAGTTCGTTCGTTTGTATGTTTGTTTTTTATACATAATCACACGGTTTGCAATGGATTCGCTAAATTTTTGACATCATTCATATATACCACCAAATAATCACTGTCAATATTAAAACCTCTACTGTCCATCCTAGCACTTAATATGACAAGATAAATTAAAGTTGGCAACTAAGATACTGTCAATAAAGATAAAAAATTTTTTTCAGAGTGTACCAGCTAATTCTCAGCGAAAAAACAAATTATATTTTTTACCTGCCTCATAGGTTACGTTACAATTCTGGAAAATTAAAAATTTTACTGATCCCGTCATATGACGGGCTATATACTAGTTTTAAATAAATTTCGCTATTTTTAAAATTTTGTATAAGGTGTACGTCATGCATATATTACAAAAACTACACCGTATACGTAATTATATTATACACTCTCTGGATAAATAAAATGCAAATTATTAGAAATATGCAGAATCAAAGATTGCACTAAAGACATCGGGCTTGATAAGTGTATACACGTCTTTATGCACAAACAACAGTTAAAATGCAGTTGTCATAAGCAAAATGATCATTTTAAGTACCAATCATCGTAATCAAAATGTCAATATAATCAAGGCTAAAAGTGTGATTTAAAAGACTGGCAAATGAATAAGCACTTATAAAAATATCCTATCTACAGTGTTCAAAAAGTTTGTGAAAATAGAGGATTCTCTAAACCATTGTTAAAAAATGTATGATTTTTTAATCAACTAAATTATCTTCCGAATAAATAATACTTTTTGACATAAATATATTCATGTATATCTATAAATCAATAACATAAGACCAAGGACTTCAACATCGAAGGACATAGTTTTATGCCCAAGGATGATGAAAGTTGTTCATCGAATCCAGCGTTCATGTCATTGGTGACCGACTGTCATGTTTAGAGTTTTAAGTTGCCATTCGAAGCAATGTAAACAATGAATAATAAAGGAGGAGTTGTTTTTTATATAGAGAAACTAAGAATCATTAATATCAGACTGATTCTGGACTACTGCGGGGCGAAACCTCTAGTAGCGAGAAGCAATGGACATGTTCTACAAACAGGTGGCGGTTTTTATTACTGACTTTTCCTTTTTGAAAGCAATCAAAGAAGGACCTCGTTAAATCCTTCTTTTATTTCTCTCAAAAAGGAAAAGTCAGTAATAAAAACCACCACCTGTCCAAATGTCGGTCGATGCATTATTGGCATTAGCCTGCAGGTTTGTGAAAGATAAGTTAGTTCATTCTTAGAGTTTTTCCCTCCATGAAGAAACTATTGAAATGAAACTGAAACCCTCCACGGATAATGCACTAAAAATCATTTATCAGTAATTTTCTACGGATTATGATGTCGTATGCTAGCATGATGAAGTTCCATCCTTTATTTACATGACAGGTTATGAAAGAATTTATGGGAGTATATAACTCTTGAATGGTCTTTTAAGACAACAGATATCTATCCTTTTGGAAAGATGTGCAATAATCTGAAACGCCCGCTGTAAGCTGATGACTCATTGTCACGGTGATTGAAGCGTTGCAAAAACACTATGGAATTCCAAAGAACATGCAAAATCCTCAATTTCTATGCTTCACTGAATCACTGCCAAAGCATATAGCTACCGTTATTAGACTAAAAGTTGGACCAAAATGGAAATTAAGTGTAGACTAATTTGCTCAAACTAAAAACTTCAATTTGTATGCCTCTCTGAATCACTGTCAAAGCATATAGCTATCGTTATTTGACAAAAAGTTGGACCGAAATGGTAATTAAGACTAAGTTGCTCGAAGTGTAAGGAGTATATGTACGATATGCTGTAAGAGATATTATAAAAACACTAGCATATAGCCCGTCATATGACGGTATTAGTAAAACTCTTGGTTTTTCAGAATTGTAAAGTACCCGAGATAGGCAAAAAATGGTTTGTTTTTTTTCTGTGAATTATCTGGTACACGCTCAATAATTTGTTTATTTTTAATGACCGCATGTTAATTGCCAACTTTAATTTATCTTGTCATTTTACGTGATAGGATGAACAGCAGAGGTTTTAATATTGAGAGTGATTATTTGGCAGTATATATGAATGATGTCTAAAAATTTGGCGAATCGATCGCAAACCGTGTGGTCCTGTATAAAAAACAGACACACAAACGAACAAACTTCTTAACTTTCAAAGATATATAACTTAAACGCTAGATATTTACTAGTCCGGGAAATAGACTCCTAGACTTTTATGAAAAGAATTTGTTATTAATACCGTTGATAAAATTTTCATTTCAACAAAAAATAATCGATGATTAAATTTAAAATTATCGCATATGTACCTAATCTATTATTTAAGCCAAATATAAAAGAAAATTATTTACGTAATATCTAAGTTCAGTGATAAAACGTATGAAAATAATGCAGACAATATTTAAATAATTTAAAATAAGAAATGTTTAAATGAGATGGTTAAAGAAATGACGTCATAATGCTAGAAACAAAGTTTTTTCATCTACTTATAGGCCCTTACTGTGGACGTTGCGGTTCGGTTCGGACGTTCGTTGTGACGCCACTTTGACGTCAGCTTGCAGATATTATGCGAACAAACGATCAAGCTGACGTCAAAATGACGTCACAACGAACACTCGAACCGACTCGCAACGTCCAGAGCAAGTCCCATAATGTGATAAATTGATGAATTTAATCACCTGTTATTAACCGGTTAAAATAGAGCTTGAAATAAAGGCATTAAATGATCAAAAAGGGGAGGAGAAGGGGTGGATTTCGAACATTTTCGAACTCGCTTTGACTTTTGCGAACCCTAACTCACCAAGAATCCAATGTGGAGGGCTGTATCCATTCCAGGTCCAACCGCTTTATAAAATCGAGTAGAAACGGACAGATAACTTAGGCTATTATAATATAAGGGATAATTTTATGATGAATAGTTGATAACAAACTTGAAATATGTGAGTAGAAGATGAAAATTACCTATTAGCACCCTTCAGCCCATAATACAATCATAATGAAACTAATAGAAACTCAGGCTAGGCGTTCTAATTACCAAAGCTGGTTAGTTTCCTCTGAATTTAACCTAGGGGCTTACTCTGGAGGTTGCGAGTCGTTCGTTGTGACTTCACTTTGACGTCAGTTTGATCATTTGCTCATATATGGTCCGCAATCTGACGTCAAAATGACGTCACAACGAAGGTTCGAAACGAACCGCAACTTACAGAGTAAGGGCCTAGTCTTCGGCTCTCAGTTCATTTGTATTTTTCTTTCCACCCAGGTCTGGTTTTCAAATCGCCGCGCTAAGTGGCGAAGAGAAGAGAAGCTACGGAACCAACGTCGATCCTCAGACCAAGTCAGCTCTCCGACGGTAGCGGCACCTAGCGCCGGCCGTCTGCCTCTTAACGGGACATTTGCAAATACCATGTACCCTTCGTTGGGTCAACCCATGGGAGCTATGGCTGATTCTTACAGGTAGGAAGCACATTTTATCTTCAGAGGATTCTACAAGTTTCTTCTTCCGTAAATTATACGAGCTTATATTTTTTTCTCCGTTCTCAGTATGGCTCCAGTATCTGGCATAACCCCCAGCTCCTGCCTCCAACAGAGGGATCCCGGCGCCTACTCTTACATGTTGCACGACACCCTCAGTTTGGGGGCGTATTCTAGGGCGACATGTACCCCCGCACAGCCCATGAATACGCACCCCTCCTACGCAGTCAGCGGAGCTAGTCCACATAGTGCAGGTAAAAAATTTCTTTTGATTTTTTTCTCCCTCATTCTAATCCATATTTATTATTAAAATTGTTCTGTTATATTTTAGATCTTCCCAGATAGCATGCATACTTGCAGCAAGTTTGATTTTTTCTGGATAAGATCTTGTCATAACAAATTTGAGGGGCGACAAACTTGCAGCAAAACTCCCGCAAGTTAGACGGAACATAAAGCGACCACTCTTTTGCAATGTTATTTTGCTGCAAAAATGTAGCAACCTTGTCACGGCAACCTTGAAGCAACCTTGAATTCTTAGACTTGCTACAATCTTGTTTCAAATTTGCAGACTTGTCATGCTGAACTTGCTGCAAGTTTGCAGGCTTGCAAAACAATACTGTTGCAAGTTTGCTGCAAACTAAATTTGCTATCTGGGTTATTTCTTATCTACTGTCAGTAAACTTTGTATTAACTGAAATTAAATGTACAATTTTTTCAATAAACCATTTCTGCACTGCAACAACAGATCTCTTCTAAACTAAACGCTTTACTGGGAAAATTTGTCATTAGATTCTTTCTTTGAGTTAGATTTGGATATCAATTAGTCCAAAATTCAAAAGAGGGCAATGTTTATATTTTATTTTTCATCTATATACTGTAACTTTAAAGTTAAGGAGGATTCCATAATATCCCCCTACTACGAGAAAATTTGTCATTAAATTTCTTTCTTTTAGTTAGGTTTGGACATCAATTAGTCCAGAATTCAAAAGAGTACAATGTTTATATTTTATTTCCCATCTATATACTTTAAATTTAAACTTAAGGAGGATTCCATAATATCTCCCTACTAAACTAAACTCCCTACTGGGAAGATTTGTCATTAAATTTCTTTCTTTTAGTTAGGCTTGGACATCAATTAGTCTAGAATTCAAAAGTGGCAATGTTTATATTTTATTTCCCATCTATATACTTTAAATTTAAACTTAAGGAGGTTTCCATAATATCAAGAAGCATAACTTCCTATTCCAATTTAAAGACATCGATATAAGGTGTTCAGGTATTTAAATAAGGCCTTTCTGGCATTATGACCAATTTTCCTGGTTATGCAAGAGTTCTAATATTGAAGTATTCAATTTATAAGGATTATTTTGGAGTATATACTTTTAGTGATATACATTTTAAAGAATAAAACTTGTCATTTTTTTTTCAGTAAACATGAATTATGTATCACAGTATTCAAGTGATAAGTATCCCTTGATTCGTACAAGTACATGTTGTCTCATTCAATATAAAATTATAGTTTTCTTTCCAAATAGTTTAGGGCACATGGAATATTTTCCCAGACTAGTAGCATTCCAGAAAATTTTCCCATATACAGAGCAATCCCTTACTTATCCAAAAGGATGGATTCTTCTTTCACCCTTTTGGAAATAATGTTCCCATTTCAAGTTTGTACAACGATGAGTTTCTTTGGGTTAATCAATTAGATTAGAAAGCTCGCACGAGCTCTCCTAATCAGTTGAATTGAGAAATGTTGGTTCCGTAGTGCGAACGTTATGCATAGGTTATTTTGTTAGGCTTTTCTTTTATCCTCAATCTTAATTATAAATCTTGAAAATTTCTACAATAACTATTAGTCATCAAAACTTTGATAATCTACAGATTAAAAATCGGATTACATTCCCTTCTGAAGAGGTAAGACTTATTTCTTTTAAGATTTAGTGCCGATTCCATTGCAAAAAGTGTGCCAGGAATAAAATTCTTTCCGGTCGTGGTAATTCCCTAAAGTGATGTTTGTAAGTATTTCATGCTGATCGAGGTACAAGTTAGGAGGATGTTTTCAAGATAACAGCTGATTGTATTTTTCATTCTGTGTGTAGGGGTTATATCTCCAGGCGTTACCGTTCCAGTCCAAGTACCTGGACAAACACCTGACATCTCCTCAGTGACCAGCAACTACTGGCCTAGGATTCAGTGACGAATGGACTCCAGTGGGCGTCAGAAATGGTCGTCCAGTGGTCCACAGCAACAAGAACAGCAACAACATCAACAACATCAGCATCAACAGCAACAGCAACTCTCCCTTCTAGATGGCCTCAGGCTGGGTGACTCTCCTTATTTTCACCCGCTGTTTCTACACCTGGCGACAACGGGAATGGAACGAAACTCAGCCTGGAACGTCCCCCCTCTGGAACAGATGGATCCCCCACCCCCGACAAAGACAAAGATGGAAGAGCACTCTAATCCCGATCAAGATCAAACAGTTGCTCAAGACCTGCAGAAAGTTCTCTAGTTTGCCTTTAAGTGATAAGTCAGATATGAGACGATTTTTTTTCTTCTTGATTTTGGAAGCAGCCTCTAAACTATCCAATGTTCTAGACCGTTGGAGTAAGCTATGCAGTTTACTTTTTCCATTTTCTTGTCCATAAAAGCATACAATGTGATTTTAAAATTTGTTTATTAATGTATAAAATTTATTGACCCTATTCTTGCAAGTACTAATACTTTTGTCTGACATTTAGTATACTTTGGTCAGGTTTAAAGAATTTTAATTGCGTATTCAAACGAAGCTGTACTATACTTCCAAACCAGTTCTTAGTTTAAAAGGCATTCTTAAAAGTGCTTAATACATCTGGGGAATTATTTTAAGAATAAAAATATAACTAAATTTGACCACTTTTTATCTGAAGATTTCAACCGTAAAAAAATATAAATATAAGAATAGTCACGTCAATTAAATATGATTATTTGCTCATGTAACGTATTGGTAAAGCATTCGATTATTCAAAATGTTTCACATTTTCTCCTTTACAGAGTAATTACAATTAATGTTGATACATTTTTACTTTTGAGAAACATATGTCACTATAAAAATAACTTCTTTAAGTAAAAACTGCTCTAATTTACAAGGTAAATTATGGTTTTGACAGCTGCATTTATTTGGATCCTGTTAGGTTTTTTTTTCTGCATATTTTTAAAAACAATTATCTCCTTCTTTGTATACTTCAAAAGAAAAACAGTAAAATAGATCATTATTCCTAGAAAACAGTAAAATTATTATAAATTCATTTCTATGCAAATGAATAGCGAATATTTTAAAATTAATCGATATCGCTTTAATTCAAAAGGAAAATATCAATGTAAAGGTAGAGCAATAAAAATTATCTACAGAGGTTTTTTCGAAATTATTTGCTTAGTTGGGAAACATAAATGATACTTTAGCAAATTACTGGTTTTTTCTGTAACTTTTCAGATATTATTTCTCTCAGTTATAATAACTAGGAAAATAGCAAATAATTAGGGAAAATACTCAAAATTTCAAACAATACTAGCAATATTTTTTTAATGATCATGTAAGATGTTACTAGCAAAATTGTGAGATAACGATATTGACCTCTCATTTGAGCATTACAACTAGTCCATGAATAAGAAAAATCAAATAACAGTAGATTGTCTGTTAAGAGCTGACGCAATAAATCAAATTACACGCAAAATCGTGAAATAATGATACTAATCTCTGGTTTTAGATAACATCAAGGATAGCAAGTTAAAAAGAGTAAATTTTACTTTCTCTAGGGACAAGTTCCCATTTTCAGAGTACAGTCACCAAATTTTTTTTTATGGTGAGAATGTTTTCAATTTCAAGCATTTTCTCTACACTAGTTGAATACACATTTCCTCTCATCTGGATTTCTCTAAAGCATTTTTTTCCGTAAATTACTATTAATAATACTACTGCAATATTACTACTTAAAAGACAAAGCAACTCTTTAACACCAAATAAGCACATTAATTTTATTTGGCTTTATGTCTTCCGTCAAGAATTCAAACACTACCATTATGTTGCATGTTAGCAAAGGATTACCAACGAGAGTAATATCGAACACTCTTATTGTGGATTGTTCAAAATTATCTAAAATCATTTGTGGCCGGCTCATATTACAGTTTTGGAAACTTTCGTAACATGTAGAGGAAATTCCTTTACTATACCTCAGGCATGTTTACACATGATGCCAAATTTTTCTTTATGGTGAGAATGTTTTCAATAATTTGAAGCATTTTCTCTACACTAGTTGAATACATATTTCCTTTTGATCTGGACTTTTCTAAATCATTTTTTCTGTATTTTACTATTAATAATACTATTAAAATATTACTACTTAGAACAAGGCAACTCTTTAACACCAAATAACCATATTAATTTTATTTGACTTTATGTCTTCTGTTAAGAATTCAAACACTACCAATATGTTGCCTTACATTAGCAAAGATTACCAACACAAGCAATATTGAACACTCTTATTGTGGATTGTTCAAAATTATCTGAAATCATTTGTGACCGTCTCATATTACAGTTTTGGAAACTTTCGTAACATGTAGAGGAAATTCCTTCACTGTACCTCAGGCATGTTTACACATGATGCCAAATTTTTCTTTACGGTGAGAATGTTTCCAATTTGAAATATTTTCTCTCCACTACTTGAGTACATATTTCCTCTCATCTGGACTTTTCTAAAGCATTTTTTCTGTTAATTACTATTAATAGTACTACTGAAATATTATAACTTAAAAGACAAGGCAACTCTTTAATAGCAAGCCCGTTAATTTTATTTGGCTTTATTTCTTCTGTTAAGAATTCAAACACTACCAATATGTTGTCTTACGTTAGCAAAGGATTACCAACGCAAGTAATATCGAACATTCTTATTGTGGATTGTTCAAAATTATCTGAAATCATTTGTGGCCGGCTCATATTACAGTTTTGGAAACTTTCGTAACATGTAGAGGAAATTCCTTTACTGTACCCCAGGCGTGTTTACACATGATGTAGCTGAGCAGCCCTTGTTTTATATCTTAGGCAACTTAAGCCATGCAGGGTGAATAATCACCAGACTATTGGCTCGATTTTTTTTCGTTCTTAAATATTTCTTCGTCATCCTTCTTTGACTGTACCCATCGATCAAATATTGGAGCACCACAAAAAAATCCAATACAAAAATCGATTGGAACACACACAAAGTTATAAAAAGAACACGAGGTGTTCGCCCGCAGAAGTATGTCTAGACTCTCGAATTTCACCTGGCAGTTCAGAAGGGTATAGAGTTACCGAAGGCTAGCTGACTGTGTATGGCGGAGACTTTGTTTTTATATTTAGTTTCTACTGCATAAACTATTCAGACTTGAAGGCTAAATTGATGAGATAATTTGATCCTTCCGACGCTGTGGGAGGAGAGTGGTGGACGTGATTGAGTTTTGGCATAAAAATAAGTGAGAGTAAAATTTCAGAGAATAATTATTGTTGATTTATTTTGGCTTGACAACATACACTATCTGAATACATTTTCTATGAATGATATATTCACTATTAAATTAACGCCAAATTTTTGCTTATTTTTAAAATTTATATTTATATACATATATACATACATACATATATATATACATATATATATATACATATACATATACATATATATATACATATACATATATACATATACATATACATATACATATGTATATATAATAGATGAAACTCACAGTTTCAACTAGATAATGTCGTTTTTCAAGCATTATTATATAAATAGAAATTTTAGAAAAGGATTATAATAGACAAAATTTTCGATCAACGAATTGTAGCTTTCTTTAAATTCTATTCTTTTGATAATTCCTTTCGGCGTTGATCGGTAATGTTACCTATTTAGTAATAATTAGTTTGAAATATAAGGAAAACGTAGGTTTCACAATCATATTCATAATATGTTTTCGAAAGGAATGTAACCGAAAGGAATTACCAGACCGAAAACATATGAATATGATTGTGAAACCTACATTTTCCCTATATTTCAAACTAATTATTACTAAGTAGGCAAAATTACCGATCAACGCAATTATTACTAAATAGGCAAAATTACCGATCAACGAATGATTTCTTTCATTAAATTCCATTCTTCTTTCAAAAAGTAATACTGAAGCTTAAATCTAAAGAAATCTAACAGAAAAAAGGCTTGAAAAAATAACACCAATAATTTTTAGTGGAATTATCCAACCGAAAACATACTATGAATATGATTGCGAAACCTACGTTTTACGTATATTTCAAACCAATTATTACTAAATAGGCAAAATTTCCGATCAACGAACTTTCTTTAAATTCCATTTTTTCTTTCGAGAAGTCATACTAAAGCTTAAAATCTAAAGAAATCTAACAGAAAAAAAAGGCTTGAAAAATAAAACCAATAATTTTTAGGGGAATTATCAAACCGAAAATATCTTATGAATATGATTGCGAAACCTACGTTTTACCTATATTTTAAACCAATTATTACTAAATAGGCAAAATTTCCGATCAACGAACTTTCTTTAAATTCCATTTTTCTTTCGAGAAGTCATACTAAATCTTAAAATCTAAAGAAATCTAACAGAAAAAAGATTTGAAAAATAAAACCAATAATTTTTAGGGGAATTATCAAACAGGAAATATCTTATGAATATGATTGCGAAACCTACGTTTTACCTATATTTTAAACCAATTATTACTAAATAGGCAAAATTTCCGATCAATGAATGGCAGCTTTCTTTAAATTCCATTCTTCTTTTGAAAAGTATCACTGAAGCTTAAACTCTAAAGAAATCTAAAAGAAAAAACGACTTGAAAAAATAACACCAATAATTTTTAGTGGAATTATCAAACCGAAAACATATTATAAATATGACTGCAAAAGCTACGTTTTCTCTATATTTCAAACCAATTATAACTAAAATTATTAGTTCTCAATAAGCAAAACGTGTGAATTACCTTAGAGATTCATAACTTGAGAATATTATTGTTTATTAGTGCTATATATTCTGTTTATTATCGTTAAAATATCAACAGAATAACCAGTAATTTTTCACTACAAATTTTTCATTTTAAATGCCATGTTAAAACTGTATAGCAAGAGAAACAACAGTCTAGTACTTTGATAACCAGAAAATCTTAAAAAAAACTAAACAAATATAGCTTGAAAGATTCAATTTCTTGCTTAAAAGCAATTAATAAATATTTGAAAGGTAACATACCCTATTTGAAACTGTGTTGATGAAAAACATGACATATCGATTAAATTTTTTAAAAAAATTTAACAAAAGTTCCAAATATAGTTTCTGTTTAGATCGAGTCTTATTCCTAAGTTACCCATAAGCCTCAAAATTAGTTTGGTGAATGAGATTTTAATATCACCACTTAACTCTTCTTTTAGTGAGCTTACACCAAATGATGAAGTTTACAGCAACAATTTAGAATTGATACTTGGTGCATCTGATATCATAATTGAAATTGTGCAGACTCATTTAATTTTTATAACTTTCAGAAGTTTGTAATTCTACTACATGGCAATGCATCGTTGAAGATGTGTCATACTTGTTTATAATGTAAACAAATTCAAAATTTAGAATTCTATTTTAAAGAGGCTTTGTTCAAACAGATATTGTGTGGAAGATGACATATATATGTTTTCTTCTGCTTAAATTCATCGCAATCTAGCAATATCCTGATAATTAGATAATTGTACATGTTTAGGAGATAATTGTTTATGTCTTTTGAAGGATTATACAGGGGAGATTTATAAAATTTAGAAGAGAGTAAGAATGAATGTCAAAAAGTTTTTGTTTAGAACAATAAACCCAATAAAATAACATCTGCCATCTGCCTTCCCGTAAATGAGACTTGGAAAGAAAAATTTGAATAACTGTGATTCTCACTCTAATAATATTCTAAGTCAATAATTATAAGCGTTTGTTAATTAAAAAAATAGAGTGGGGTTAATTTCTCACTTTGAAACCGGCATGTCTAGAATTCATGCTGATGTTGCTCTAGTCAAAGGTACAGTTTCGTAAAGAGCTTCCGTTTTTATTTGTTGGACTGTTGTTGGGATGTGTATGTACAGTTTATTGTGTGGATGCTGATTTGAGACCAAAGGAGATATTAATTTGTTCCATTGAGACTACTTGGACCAAAGTCTACGCATGCGTAGATCAAAAGCTGCAGAAGGAAATGAACCATGTAATTATTGTTTCGCATTGTGTATTATACTATGTGTTGTATTTTCTTCGTATAAACCTGTGATTATGGAATAGTTCTGAAGTTCCGAAACATGAGGAAATTATCAATCATAATTTATTTGTTGCTAAAGTAAAAAAAGCGAGTCTATTTCCCCCTTTTTTTTAAATTTATCTCGCCTTTATTATTAAAAGGTAAATCTTTTATCTTTTAATCAGTTCAACATAATTTTTGAAGCAGCCAAATTTTCGCCTTTTTCTGACCCGAGGCATCACTGAAATATAAAGAATTAGTATTGTATTTGAGAATATTAATACATGTTACAAATTTACGTGTTATAAATTTTTTACATTTTTTTAAAGCTATGTCTCAGAATAAGAAGCTAAATTAAAACAAAAACATTTTGTGCTTGTTAATCTGAGAAAAGTTTTAAATCAAAGCAAACAGTAAAAATAGGATTTGAAACACACTTTTATATGGAAAGATATAAAAGTAACCATTTTAATTTTTTACTGGGAAATTTTCCCCTGCAGTTTATTAAGAAAAAATATTAGTTTATACCACAGGTGGGAAACCTTTTAACAATTAGACGCTACATTTAATTACTCTAAAAAAGGAAGCTACATAAGCTTACATACAAACTTGACTTTTATAAAGTTATTACAGTTTTGGGTTAGTTTTATCAATTTATTGATTTGTAAAGAAATAATAAAAAAATCTTTAAATAATTTATTTATAATTCAAAATAAAAAATGCAACATTTTTGGATTCTCATAACTGATTTTTATAAAGTTATTATAATTTTGGGTTAGTTTTATCAATTTATTGATTTATAAAGAAATAATAAAAAAATCCTTAAATAATTTATTTATAATTCAACATAAAAAATGCAACATTTTTTGATTATTATAAAGATAACTTTTTATAACATTAATCTTTAATTTTTTAAGATGAAAATTAAAAAAAAATAAATACAAAATTTAAAATAAATACAATAGAAATGTAATATTAATTTATATAAAACTAGCATCGAAACAATACAGTTCTATTGATTTTCAAACTTTGATTTATATTTAGATATTTATCAGTATGCTAGTTTTGTAACTATGTATAGTATGCTAGTTGCATGCTATACATAGCTACATGCTAATACGCTAAATGCATAGCATACTATACGTAGCATACTATGTATAGTATGCTTTGTATAGTAGTTACGAAAAATCAGTGCTAGTTTTTACGAAGACTGCAAATTCCTCACTTGTATATGAATACATCGCATATCTATGTATACAGTAAAAGTACAAAATTTAAAATCGTTTAAAAGATATATACACGTTAATTAACAAATGTTTTAAAAATCTAAATAATTTTTCAAAATTAAAATCAAAGTATTTTTTTTTAAATGCTGTTTAGTATTCCGAAAGGCATGTACCACTGTGAAGATTGTATAATGTTTCATGTTATATAGACATAATTACAAAGCTGTGATTTTACTCTGAAAAACTAAAATATGAACTTTCATAATCGCAGGTTTATACTGGATATGATTTTTGAGAGAGAAAACTACGTTTCTCTATTTTATTGTCCTTTATATGTACATATCTGTGATGAAAAAAATAAATGTTTATTTTGCGGTTAGGTTTTGCTACGTTATACTACAAAATCCATATGGGTATGTAATATATATTCTACTTGACACAAACTACCGAAATTCATTTTGAACATCAAAAAATCATGTATGATTGAAAAGTTATCATTTAAGTCAAAATATTTCAAGAACATTCATTCTTTGGTGAATGACTTTCACCTAGGAGTTGATGCAAGATTAATATAAAATAAAGCTTATTTACTTATTGTAATATAGTTTTTTTGTGTGTGATTTAAGTTACAAGACTGAATTTAGCAGTTAAGTTTTTTAGTAGTTAAAATACGAAGCAGAACTTTTAATTTAAACGTCATATGGTAATAAACAGTATCATTTAAGATATGTGTTTGAGAAATGATTTAAGTTACAAGACTGAATTTAGCAGTTAAGTTTTTTAGTAGTTAAAATACGAAGCAGAACTTTTAATTTAAACGTCATATGGTAATAAACAGTATCATTTAAGATATGTGTTTGCGAAATGATTTAAGTAACAAGACTGAATTTAGCAGTTAAGTTTTTTAGTAATTAAAATACGAAGAAAAATTTTAATTTAAACGTCATATGGTAATAAACAGTATCATTTAAGACATGTGTTTGCGAAATGATTTAAGTTACAAGACTGAACTTAGCAGTTAGGTTTTTTAGTAGTTAAAATACGAAGCAGAACTTTTAATTTAAACGTCATATGATAATAAACAGTAATTTAAGACAATTGTTTGCTAAATTTTAGAGATATTGCCACTGTGTAATATATTTTCATTTTCCATTTATATCTTTTGGAAATGTCCAATATTTTCTGAAAGGGTATGCCTGGATTCTGTTTTTAGTTTTCTATGAAACATAGCAGTTAAAGTTAGGTTATATATTTATAGATCCAAATTTTGCCCATATATAGAATTTGAAAGGCAAATACAATATCAATATCAAATGTAAAATGCTAAACTTTGAATTGAATCAGTATGAAAACATTGATCAAACTTTCACAGATGAAAGAAAAATTATTGTTGATTTTTAAGATTATATTAATCCTCTTGCCGAATTTAAAAAGTGATTTAGCTGAAATAAAAGCAGAAAGAAACTGAAATTTTCAAAATGTTTTTCTGAAAAATGAGTAATTTTAGAGGCACAATGATAGTATTACTGATAAAGTAACAGAACCCCAAACAAAAATGTATTCAGTTATTCTCAAAAGACAGTAATAAATCTTTGGAAAAATATCTTACTAAATGGCAGAATTATAGAAAATATTTTACACACATACAGAAATAATCCATCTCACTAGTATTTCTAAAAGAAAAAATAAAAGTAAGCCAACTTTGAATTTTCAATATGCAGATCTGATAGAAACTTTTCCCTGATATTCATCATACTCACTGACAGCTCAATTTCTTATAAAAACCCATCGATATTATATTAACTGATGTTTTCATAACTGCGCCTGATTAAAGCTCAAATTAGCTCAAATCTTGCTCACAAAATATTTAGTAAATAATAAGTAAATGTAAGAACGTTTTATTTTTATTTATTTATTTTTTTTATCAGAAATGGTAAAGTTACATCCTAATATTTTTTAATTATTTTTTAATTAGGAGAAATTGGCATGCCATTTCAGTAACAATTAAAATCGTAATTGCACTTAAAGGAAAATCCGACTATTTATAACAGCATTTTAGGGCAAAAGAGCTAAGAAGAGAATGCACCAGTAGTTCATTAATTACTAGTCAGAAATTAACAAATAGTATAATGTAAATGAAATATCTTATATTTGCAAAACCAATTAAGTAAGGGAGCTAAAGTTTTGTTTTAATAATATTTGAAAAAATATTTACATTTTTAAATGCATTTACGATTTCTCGATTATAATTGCTTACGATTTTAATTTCAGTAACAATTCAGGACAAAAAGAGCTAAGAGAATGCACCAGTAGTTCATTGATTAATATTCAGAAATTCACAAATAGTATATCGTAAATGAAATATCTTATATTTGCGAAACTAATCAAATAAAGGAGCTAAAGTTTTGTTTTAATAATATTTGGAAAAATATTTACATTTTTAAATGCATTTACGATTTCTTGATTATAATTCCTTACGATTTTAAATTCAGTAGCAATTAAAATCGTAATTGCACTAAGGGAAAAGTCAAACTATTTATAATGGCATTTTAGGACATAAAAGAAGAGAATGCATCAGTAGTTCATTCATTAATATTCAGAAATTAACAAATAGTATATCGTAAATGAAATATCTTATGTTTGCGAAACTAATGAAGTAAAGGAGCTAAAGTTTTGTTTTAATAATATTTGGGAAAATATTTAAATGCATTTACGATTTCTTGATTATAATTGCTTAGATTTTAATTTCAGCAACAATTAAAATCGTAATTGCACTTAGGGGAAAATCGAACTATTTATGACGCATTTTAGGATAAAAAGAGCTAAGAAGAGAATGCACCAGTAGTTCATTAATTAATATTCAGAAATTAACAAATAGCCTACCATAAATGAACTATATTACATTTGCGAAACTAATCAAGTAAAGGAGCTAAAGTTTTGTTTTAATAATATTTGGGAAAATATTTACATTTTTAAATGCATTTACAATTTCTTGATTATAATTGATATTTTTTAATTAGCACACTAATCATTCATTATATACATTAAAATTTTGGTAATTTTATTAATTTTAAGCGCACAAAATAATATTTGAAAACTAATTAGCTATTACACTTTGGTCTGGACCTCAAGCTAATTGTTACAGGCAAGACTTACAAAAGACAACATTAAAAATATTTTCAATACCATTCTTTTATTTATTGAAGTATAAAAGCAGGGTTCCCACGGTCCTTAAAAATCCTTAAAAACTACTTAATTTTAGCTTTCATTTGAAAGGGCCCTTAAAACTACTTAATTTTCGTCAAAGGTCCTTAAATACTCTTTAATTTCTAAATTTGAACGGGATTATCTTAATTACTTAAAATCTAAACGGATTTGTCTTGAAAGTGATATTATGACTTAAGAAAAATTTGCTGAAGAACTATCAAATAAAGCAGAATGTGCTAAGTATATTTCCCTTTTTATCAAGGCAAATGCCTTGCAGAAAGATATAAAAGAAAAAGTAGCTTAGGTACAGAACTTGAGCAAAAAAAAATTCTGAAACAAAATCTGTTACACTGTTACAAAATGAAATTATTTATGTATGTGAACTTGCACTATTGGAAATTTCATTGTAAATAATAAATAATTAATTTTTAAGCATTTTTCAAAACTTAATTCTGAAATATTGCAGGGCATTTATTGAACATGCTTTGTCTGGTTCATAATCAACAAAATATGTTCCCCAGGAAATAGGTTTTATGTCGTTATGCCGTGTATTTAAAGTAGGTTCTTATAAAAAGTTACTTTGATCCTTAGAAAGTCCTTAATTTTTGTCCTCGAAAAAGAGTGGGAACCCCAAAAAGTGATTTGGTAAATACTATATAAATTGTCAACAAAATACTCAAAACAATCTTTCCCAGACAAAGCACCTGCACAAGCCTCTCAATTCCAGCTTTAGCGGAGCACTGACTGAAGTTATTTAATTAAACAAAACAGTTGAAACAGTCCTTTCAAGTTCCCTGCTAAAATGTCTTTAATTTTTGTGTATGTTGCAAATATTCAACACGGTGATACAAAGGGTTAAATCAAAATTTAGTTTTCCCCATTAACTAGATGGGACAAAGCATTCCCAAACTCTCAATTCTAGTTTCAGCGGATAATTGACTGTGATTAGGCAATTAGGTCTGTAAAGAAATCATGCTTAGTAACATTCTTATAAGAAAAGCAAATTAACCCTCTGACTGCTCAATTTGTAAACCCAGATCTCTTTAAAAATTGCGTATTTTTTTGTTGCATAGTTTAAGTGTATATTATATATATATATATATATATATATATATATATATATATACATATATATATATATATATATATATATATATATATACACACACACACACACATATATATATATATATATATATACATATATATATATACATATATATACATATATATACATATATATACATATATATATATATATTTATATACACTTATATATATATATATATATATATATATATATATATATATATATATATATACACTTATATATATATATATATATATATATATACATATATACATTTTTTTTTTCTAAAAAATATTTTTTATATTGACTTTTATCATGAGAAACTAAGCATTCAGAGAAAGTAATTTCAAGTGTTATCACATAAAAAAATTATTTTTTTTAATAAATTTCATTTGAAATACAGTTAACTTCTATTTATAACATACTATCTATAATTCTATTATCTAATATAACTATAGTTGTAGTCATATAATTATATTTATTACTAAATTAAATGTCTAATACTGTATATAATTTATTCCACTGGTTAAACGGTGAAAAGGCGAAATGTGCTTCTTAAAAAATTAAGAAAAACACATGCCCGCGAAAATCGCGGGATGAGCAAATTTTGCTTCATTTGTATTGCCCGTGGAAATCGCGGGATGAGCAGTCAGAGGGTTAAATCTTTATATAATTAACGTGTTACAATTATCCCCTAGTTCCAATAGTCGCTATCTGATAAATATCCCTTATCAGTAACTACTTTTGTTTGATTTGTGACATTTACTATTCAATTGTTTTTTATTTTGCAACAGAGAATGCACACTTCAAGCAAATAAAAGAGTGATATAAATACAGGGTGTAAATTCAAGTTAAAATAGCAGAAGGACTAGTTTCATTAATTATAATAAAATTAACACGAGGGATAGTCAAAAAGTAAGGTTACAATAATTGCAATGAAACATGTACATTTCATTCATACAACTAGTACAATCAAATGATACTACATACATAAGGTTATTTTACGGCTTACTGATTTAGGAATTTGTCTCGTACTGGTATGAATTTGAACATTTTATCCTGGTAAATCCGGGTTATAGCAAGATTGTTGATGATGTCTCAGTGAAACGTTTCAGCATCCCGATGGTGATCTGGTTTGTATGTTTACACACCATTCAGTGACATGCTGAGGAGGTTTGGTTTGGTTTGGTTTGGACCACTACGGTCTACTGTTTTGCTCATGAGGGCTAATGAAATCGAGACATGCTGCTTAAAGCCGATTCCGAATAGGTATTAGTATCCATGGCAACAGCAAAATTTGAACCCTCGAACTCATACCAAAGAGCAGTGTTCTACCATTCGGGTATAGTTCGGCGACAGGCTGACGAGACAGTACAGTTTCTCCGTAAACTTCTACCAACTGCTCACAATTGTCTCTGATCACAATTATCTTTAGTATTATCTGAGCCTATTTCTTCGCGAGACCAGTTTTGCACAAGAGTTGCCATTTGTGTTAACCTTGCTAATAGCGCTGTAGGTGAGGGGTGGCTGAAAATCTGCACATTTTTTCCGACCACATTTATTAGAATCCCATTACACTACTAATTTCTCTATAACCGATGAAATTCAAAGAATATTGGACTTGTAACCTTACTTATTGGCCAGTACCTCGTTTCTACCTTAAGCAAAATAAGGATTAAATAATGACTAGCTGGATGTAAAAGATTTAACCAGTAAATCTAAAGGCCTCTCCCCACTATGGTACACTGCAAGCCATTACCACCGTCTGGAGGGGGTATGGCTTATCGTGGTCGACGATGGCAGACGATAAAATGGCCTTGGTGAAAGATGGCTTTGGATGAGGTTTTTCTCCAAAGATCAAAGACAACCAGTATGCGCTACCTAAGTGCGCAGTAGATTCTATGGATGCATATACACGCTCTGCTCATTTAGTGGCCCAGTGTGTGGATGCAACCAGTGAATCATCGTTGGAATTCGCCATCAGGATCAGTACTGGAGTGGTGAACAATTGGCCATAGTGTGGAGGCTACATAAGAAAAATAAAAGAAATTATTGTAATAAATTAAAGAAGTATTAATCTATAGGGAGATGTGAAAAATACCGTTTGGTTCCATATTAAACATAACAATAATGATAACAATAAAATAATAATAGTAGCAATAAAATTAAACACTGAAAAAAAAAACCCTTTGAGATGTGAAAAGAATCATTCTTAATCTTAAAATTTCTCTATGCAAATCTCAAGGCAATTTCAAAATTCATTTTGGCTTTACCTTTATGTTTAAATTTTCTCTGTACGAAGGCAAAAGAAATAGGATCGCATGAATCAGTAATATAATGTGAGAGACGAAAACTTGGGTAACAAATCTACATTTGAATTTCTAATTTATACATATTCTTTTAAAGGCTATTAATAATTCAAGAATTTTTGAATAAAAAAAAATCCCCAATCAGGAAAGTAGTAAACTTAAAAGAAATTTGAATGTTAACGGTTATTACTAAAGGAAAAGCTGACTTAAAAATGTATTTAATGATCAGTATTTAAAATTTTTGTTTTAAGTAACGGAAGATTAATTAAAATGTGTTCTACTCTCTGCAGACCGCCTTTGAGTATTTCAATTGTCATAAACTACTATACTACAGTGTGACAGTGTTCTTATTTCGACTTTTAATAACTTAATATAATTACAAAAGAAAAATAACTGCAACTTTTAGAAACATTTTCTTAAAAATTAGCATTTTTATAAAATTAATATTTTTAGTGTGAAAAAAAAAAGTCATTATACATTTAGGACAACAATATTTACAAAAACATTTTCTGCAAAATCATTTGTTAGTCATAAATAACTTAACTTTTAGTTTAAATAAATATTATGTTGAAATGACTAAGAATGCATTATCTACTACAGAATGAATTAACTAAGTAATAAATGGGATGTAAAAAATATTTAAAAACAATCATTCGAAATAAAAAAATATAAGTAACTTTGATTTACTTTTAATTGAAAAATATTGAAAGTATTAGAATTTTCTTTTTATTCTAGAATTTCTTCTTACATTAATTCATTCTTTGGATAAGAAACATATATTCAAGTACTGAAAATTTTAAATATTTTTATACATTAGTGGAGAAAATTATAGTTTAAAATAAACCCATAAATAACACGTATATCACTGTAACATAGTTAAAAATTCACGTTCTAAAATAACTTTTCAGTGCGATATTTTTAGTATGCTATAAATGAATTACAGAATAATAATTATTTAAAATTTTTTATTTAAAAAAAATCCTGATTTTTTTTCTAATCTATTTAATACTCAAGAAGAAGTTACAATTTTTAAAAAAAATTTCATTCACAGAGTTGGATTTAAGTCCCGGGAATAGAAAAAAAATATTGAGATCCATTAAAAAATGTATAACAGAGAGAAAACGAAAAAAAATTTACATATTGACCACATTTAAAAAAGTAAAGCATTATGTTCTATTTTGTAATTTTTTCTAGAGAAAGAATAATATAAAAAATGCATAGAATTTTATTTAAAATATGAAAATGTTCAAATATTTTTTTCTCTAGCTTTAATTTGCAATTATTCATTCACAATCAATAGTTTTAGGTAAATAACTGTTTTTTGTATAAAAAAAAGCTAGGATATTTAATCTTTCTCTGACTCATAATTTCCTAGGTATTAATTTACCCTTTACTTTATCATCGTATTTGGTATTTCTGGTTTTTTTTGGGGGGGATGTTAATGGAAATATACAAATATAAATATACTATAAGGTTATTGTTTATTTTAATCTTGTACACAGCTATAATTTCATTAAGAAATGTTTAACACTAGATTTATGGATGTTGATCATATACCTACTTTTACTGAAGTGAGCCAATTTGACTCATACAAGAAAATTGAAGTTTTTGCAAAGCAAACAGTTCCCAAGTAATTTAAATGAAATGTTTATTATAAAAAAATCATGGACAACATTTTTTACATATAAAATTTGTTTTTGAAACACATTTTCCGCAAACATTTCTATTACATTTAACACAATGGTTTCTACATCTGTTTCTTTTGTATGATTGTTGAACTTGACAATTCTTCCGTGGGTCAGTACCATGAACTTCTGTCATTGGAATGGAAGTGTTCTCGACTTCTTCTCTATATTTACTTCTTAGTTCTTCAGCCAATTGGAAAATAAAATCTTGACTGTTGCCCAGGTTTGATAGGACCAATAAATTTCATGTTATGCGATTAACTGTTAAACCATTCTATGAGTCCAATTGGCTCACAACCGTGAAAATAGGTATACCACATTTGATAATGCGAGATGAAGAGGTCTGCGGGGAAGAAGAATGAAAGTTGACATATACTTCATTACTTAAGTAAAAACCAACATATGTTTTTGAAAAGTGATATTAAAGTTTTATATATATATAGTGATCAAATTTTTAATGAGTCAAATTGACTCGGTCCATAAATCTAGTGTTAAAATTCGTGTTCTGTGGGCTTCCAAAAGTTGGGGCAGTTAAATCGCCTCATCTCTTTCTATTTTTATGATTTATGTATATTAATTTCAAAGAAAGATTAGGTTTTTGTAATATACATTTATTTACTTCTTACATATTGATGCAAAATTTCATACTAAAAATAAATCCTTTTTTATAACAGACAATATTTTATCGTGCCACGAGAATTAAAAGCAAATGGAGAAGTATAATCTTGCACTGCAATAACGTTTCCCCGTAGACTATATTAAGTACAACTGACATGCAATTTTTTTCTTCGAAATTTGTGTGTACACAAGAATTTCAACAGAAAAAAATTGATATAAATTTAACTTCTGAAACTGAATATGAGGAATAGTGGCTTATCTGTAAATTGAAAATTTTTCATTGAATGAAGAGAAAATTTTTCATAAGATTTCTGTAGGACAATAAAATAAAAAAAAATTCTTTGCATCAAGGTTGATTATAATTTGAGGGTAAGAACTTATTTTGGATGGTTGATATTGATTTCCACACATAATACTACAGGCTGCCAAATCATCATTTAGTAGCAAGTGATTTTCTTGTCTGAGAAATAAAAACCTAACAAATGTTTTCCATTGTACCAAGAATGTTTTCTTTAATTTTGGATAATAATTTTCTAAAGCTGCAGTAAAATTAAAAAATCTTACATCAAGGTTGATTATAATTTAAAGGAAAAAACCTATTTTGGGTAGTTAATATTGATTTCCTCACAAAATCTTATAAGCTGCATTTAGCACTAAATGATTTTTTACTCTGAGAAATAAAAACCTAACAAATGTTTTCCCTTGTACCAGGAATGTTTTTTTTTAAATTTTTTACAACAATTTTCCAAAGCTGCAGTAAAATTGAAAAATCCAAAGTTATTTCGGTACAGCTGCAGCTTTGGATAATCATATTTTTTTTTATTTTAATGATGTATTTTTATGTATTTTTATCTTCATGAATAAAAAGCTGCAATAAAGCTGTACTAGTGCATAATTACCTAATATTCCTCTGCAGCTTTGGATAATTATGTACTAATATGTACTTCTTTCAATTATCAAATCTGCTGTAAAGCTGTAGTAGCTGGCACAGTACATAATACAAAAAGCTTTTCTACAGCTACGAATAATTATGAACATTTGTATGTGTTTTATATACTTTTAATATAATTATCATAAAAGTTCCTTTAAAGCTGTTGTATAATTAATTATTCAAAACTCTAATATGGTTTTTTGTATAATTGTGTATTCATAATTTTCCAAAATATTGTATATTCTTACTTCAACAAATTTTTGGATAAGTATGTATGTTGAATTAAGAGTATACAGCGCTGTTACTGAAATAACTAAGTACATTTGGAAGCACTGTAACTTCTGTTAATTATGCAGTTTATTATCCAAAGTTAAAAGATGTTGTATAATTAATTATTCAAAACTCTAATACGATTTTTGGATAATTGTATATTCATAATTTTCCAAAATATTGTATATTCTTACTTCAACAAATATTTGGATATGTATGTTTGTTGAATTAAGAATATACATCGTTGTTACTGAAATAACTAAGTACATTTGGAAGCACAGTAACTTAGGTTAATTATGCATTTTATTATCCAAAGTTAAAAGAAATCTTTCTGGAATAAGTGTACTAAGAAGGCTTTTTAACTTTTCACCCAAAACACTGTTAACAATATAAGACAAACTGAATAAGTTTTGACAACTGTTATGATTCAGGCTTACCTTACCTTTTTAAGCTTACTTTTATTCTTGTTTCAAGAAACGTTTGGATAAGTATGTATGTTGAATTAAGAATATACAGCTTTTAAGTTACTGAAGTAACTAAGTACAATTGGAAGCACAGTATCTTCGGTTAATTATGCATTTTATTAGCCAAAGTTAAAAGAAATCTGTGTGTACTAAGAATTAATTTTCAAAATCTAATACTGAATTTTGACTGTTATATTCATAATTTTCCAAAATATTGTATATTCTTACTTCAACAAATTTTTGGATAAGTATGTATGTTGAATTAAGAATATATAGCGCTTAAGTTACTGAAATAACTAAGTACATTTGGAAGCACAGTAACTTTGGTTAATTATGCATTTTATTATCCAAAGTTAAAGGCTGTTGTATAATTAATTATTCAAAACTCTAATACGGTTTTCGGATAATTGTATATTCATAATTTTCCAAAATATTGTATATTCTTACTTCAACAAACATTTGGATATGTATGTATGTTGAATTAAGAATATACAGCGTTTAAGTTACTGAAATAACTAAGTACATATGGAAGCACAGTAACTTTGGATAATTATGCATTTTATTATCCAAAGTTAAAAGAAATCTTTTTGGAATAAGTGTACTAAGAAGGCTTTTTAACTTTTCAACCAAAGCACTGTTAACAATATAAGACAAACTGAATAAGTTTTGACAACTGTTATGATTCAGGCTTACCTTACTTTTTTAAGCTTACTTTTATTCTTGCTTCCAGAAACGTTTGGATAAGTATGCATGTTGAATTAAGAATATACAGCTTTTAAGTTACTGAAATAACTAAGTACATTTGGAAGCACAGTAACTTCGGTTAATTATGCAGTTTATTATCTAAAGTTAAAAGCTGTTGTATAATTAATTATTCAAAATTCTAATACGGTTTTTGGATAATTGTATATTCATAATTTTCCAAAATATTGTATATTCTTACTTCAAAAAACATTTGGATAAATATGTATGTTCAATTAAGAATATACAGCGTTGTTACTGAAATAACTAAGTACATTTGGAAGCACAGTAACTTCGGTTAATTATGCAGTTTATTATCCAAAGTTAAAAGCTGCTGTATAATTAATGATTCAAAACTCTAATACGGTTTTTGGATAGTTGCGTATTTATAATTTTCCAAAATATTGTATATTCTTACTTCAACAAATTTTTGGATAAGTATGTATGTTGAATTAAGAATATACAACGCTGTTACTGAAATAACTAAGTACATTTGGAAGCACTGTAACTTCGGTTAATTATGCATTTTATTATTTAAAGTTAAAAGAAATCTTTCTGGAATAAGTGTACTAAGAAGGCTTTTTAACTTTTCAACCAAAACCCTGTTAACAATATAAGACAAACTGAATAAGTTTTGACAACTGTTAGGATTCAGGTTTACCTTACTTTTTTAAGCTTATATAACTTACATAACACTTTTGTCAGTGTTTCAAAGAAATGTGTCTTAGATGAACAAACTGTCAAACTCTTTAAAGGAGACACAAAAGTAATCATAACTCTTTGAAGTCTTAAATCGACTTCAAACATATTTGCCTGATTCTGGACATTACTTGGATAACTTCTACATCTCTAATAAAGATGGTCACTCCCAGCACACACTGTAACATATGTATGTCCTGAAAAAATATAAATATATATAATATATATATAACACCTAACCGCTTATAACTTGTTAATATAACCAACTCTCTCTGAAAATCAAATACTTATGTGTTCACAGTGTATATTTACAAAGACGCTGTGAAACAGATTTTGTAATTTACATTCTTGAGTGTGAATGTACTTTGTAAAGATAAATAATTAAAAGGTGTTTTTGTACCAGAGAGATACAAATGTTTTCTCACGTTTAGGCATATCACTTTGCTATAATATGCTCATTTTTCTTTCAGCTTCACAATGGTTAATGTAGTAAAAATGGATGGAAAACTATGAAAGAAAATTCTTTATAACTTTGAATAACATAGGAGCTGAAAGTTTAAAAATACGTTTAAATGTGACTTATAGTTATTATACTAAATACTTTCCAAGTATGAATAAATTATTTGCACATTGCTCGGAACTGTTATTGAACAGAAGTCATTTGATGAATTTGTATTAAACTTGAGGTAACCGACAACGTTCAAATAGAGATTTTCGTGAAAAATATCGAAAATTTTTTTATTAATTTATTTTAAAGATCAGTCTTTTAGCTTTCGAAAACAGTTTTCAGCTTGTTTCTAGAGTCATTAGAAGTCATGATACAGCTGTTTAATCATCACCGGAAGTGTCGAAAAGATACCGGAAGTGAGCTGTTAAAGTTCTTGACTTTGAGTGTTAGCATGAAAAACGCCGTAAATAGCGTATTAAAGCTTCTAAATAAATAAATAAGTTACTCCATCATATTTCTGAATGTTTATCCAACTATAAAACACTTAATTTATCCAATAAAATCTTTAAATTGAATTTCTGAAAAACTGTGATTTTTGCTACACCACCGCACTATTACAGTCATAACTGCTAAAATGATTTTTAGAATTTAATTAGAATTTAATTATTTGTTTTTAATGATGTTATGTATGCATTGAACATCAGGATTATAAATATATTCATTTTGAGATGAGTTATGGCCATTTATGTTTGAAACTTCATTATTTTTTCTTGAATTTTTGCTCTAAATTACTTGATTGGCTCTAACACATTTATACTTTAGAATATTTTCCTTCTGGAGGTTCAATGCATACATAATAGATATATGAGTTAGAAAAAAATAGATAGTAAAATGTCTGAAAATGATTGAAAATAATGCCTTCAAATAATGACTTCTTTAAATTGTTTATTAAACATTTTAATTCCTAGTTACTCTTTGAATCAGAATTTATTTATTTTAAACTATTTATTCTTTGAAAAATAGTACTTCGCTGTTCATTTAACGAATGCGAAATTCCGTCATCAGTTCCATGCTATAAACAATAAGTCACATTTAGATAAATAATATTACATATTTAATGAATTATATATAATTCTCGGGAAACATCCACATAGGAATGATGGTTTTAATAATTATATCAGTCTAAATGTCATATTTAATCCTATGCTATGATGCCACTTTTTTAGAATGTTTTAACAGTTTTTCGTGACGTGTTTGGAACATCGTCAGCAGTGTACAATAAAAATAAAGCTAATTTAGCTTAATGCCTTACTCCGCATGAAAGATAATTTTTTTTTCTCCTGAGTGGCATCATAACGATAGCTTAAGTTCCCAAGTATCCAAGCATTTCAAGCTCATAAAAAGATATTGCCGTGAAATAAAGTAGCCATATTGATTGTAGTAGTTTTGTTTCATTCACTAGGCTTTTATCAAATGGCTTTGTTTCCTGAAAGAAAAGTAATGGGCAACTTGTTTCATGGAAATGAGTAAGCATCTCTTTAAAAAGAAGTTTAAACGTATATTTAGTACTACTTCAGTTTTTAAAACTCGTTTAATAATATCAATTTCGTATTATTATGCAGTACGTTACTGTACAGAGATGCATGGAAACAAGATGGTGGCCAGGAGGTGGCTTGGATATTTGGGAAATCTTACTTCCCAGTTAGCAAAGTTAGTTTGCAGCAAACTTTCAGCAGTCTTGCTTTGCAAGCTTGCAAACTTGCACCAAGTTCAACATGACAAGTCTGCAAGTTTGAAACAAGACTGCAGCAAGATTGCCATTACAAGGTTGCCACAGTCTTGCAGCAAAATAGCGTTGCAAAAGAGTGGTCGCTCTATGTTTAGTTTAACTTGCAGGAGTTTTGTTGCAAGTTTTTTGTGTCAAATTTGTTATGACAAGATATTATCCAGAAAAAATCAAACTTGCTGCAAGTATGCATGCTATCTGGGTTTTGTGGTAATAAAATGATCGCTCCGTACGATATTATTCACTATACTTTTGAGAAGCCAAGAAAAATGGGCATATCTAGAACAGAACCCAAAACAAAAACTACCAACCATTTTCTCACTTGTAACAGAAGAATGAAATGTTCACCATTTTTTCAACTAAAAGTGCTTTGTTCTCAATGAATGCTTTCCCATACCCGTGTTTCTCTTACTCTCTGGTACAGATATTTGATGTGCATAAATTATTATTGTACAGAACAGAGTGAATTTCTCCATGGAGGATTCGATTTGCAAAATGGAATGTTCTTTTTGCAATAAAAAATTATAAGCGACACTTTGTGTTTTTATTTTGTGTGTGTTATTTAGAATATTTCATAGCTGCATATTTTTGAATATGGTTTTGCCAGAACTAGCTGCTTAAGGTCAAACAACTTTACATTCTATTGCACAGGAAATGTAACTGAGATCAAAAGGATGTCTTACACAAACGTCAATTTCAGACAGAGTTGTAATGTTACTCAGTTTAAACTAACTTCCTTATTTCTACATAATTAAAATAGTAACTCATTCAAATAGAGATATCTTTAGCTTTTACGTGATTAAAACTGTAGTTTAGTTGGTTAAACTTGCCTTAATTTTTTCCCATAAGACTTAAATCCAGGCAATGATGAAGGCAGGGAAGGTAGAAAGGGACATAAGCACTCCAAGTTATTTTTCTTGGAAAATGAAATACTCAGGATTGACAAAAAAATTAATTTAAAATACTAATGAATTCTCATGATTAAAACTGTAGTCCAGTTGGTTAGACCTGCCTCAAATTTTTCCCCACATTATTATAAACGGAAAGGCAGTGGTGAATCTAAGGAAGGTAGAAAGGGACATAGGCAGTGCAAATTGTTTTTCCTGGAACTTGAAATACTCGTGATTGACAAAAAATTGAAATTGAAATACTCATGAATTCACATGATTAAAACTATAGTCCAGTTGGCTATACCTGCCTCAAATTTCTTTTACAGTCAGGCAGTTGTGAAGCCAAGGAAGGTAGAAAGGGACATAAACAGTCCAAGTTGTTTTTCCTGGAAATTGAAATACTCACGATTGAGAAAAAATTGAAACTGAAATACTCATTCACATAATAAAACTGTAGTCCAGTTGGTTAGACCTGAATCAAATTTCTTTTCCCCAGGATTATAAGATTCACGGCCAGGCAGTGGTGAAATCAAGGAAGATAGAAAGGGACATAGAGGCAGTCCAAGTTGTTTTTCTAAAAATTGAAATACTCATGATTGACAAAAAAATTAAAACTGAAATACTCATGCATTCACATGATAAAACCGTAGCCTAGTTAGTTAGACTTAACTCAAATTTCATTTCCACATGATTATAAGATTTACGGCCAGGAATTAGTGATCCCGGGGAAGGAAGAAATTGACATAAAGCACCCATCCAAGTTATTTTTCGTGGATATTGAAATATTTTAGGTTAATTCTTTTATCAAATTATTAAAGTGGTTCTAATTTTTTTTTAAAAAGTAAACACAAATTTTTAGTTTTTTCATTAAAATATGAGATCTTTTATAACCGTGAAATATTTGAAAACGCTACTTAACGAACAGTACATCTGAAATGCATATCTTTTGCTAACATAAATGAAGAATAAATAAAAGTTTGCAAAATTAATATTTATAGAAATTTTCATTTCAGAGCATTCACGTCTTTAGATAAATTGCCATTTATTATTTATTTATTTATTTATTTTTTATGCCGTTATAAACTTAGTGAATAAAAAGTTTTTGTTTAGAGAACTGAAGGATTTTGAATTGGTTTAATATATGTAAGTAGCCCAGTTGGTTAGACCTGACTCAAATTTCACTTCCACATGATTATAAAAAAATTTGTATAGGAAAAATTATGGAAAAAATTTTATGGGAATATTACGGAAAAATTTTAAGGAAAAAATTATAGAAAATTCTTATGGGGAAAATTATGCAAAAATTTTTTATGGGAAAAATAATAGAAAAATTTTATGGATTAATTTTAGAATTTTTTATGTGAAAATTACTGAAAAATTTTAGGGAAAAAATTATAGAAAATTCTTATGTAAAAAATTATGGAAAAATTTTTATGAGAAAAATAATAGAAAAAATTTATGGATTAATTTTAGAATTTTTTATGGGAAAATCACTAAAAACTTTTGGGGAAAGAATTATAGTAAAATTTTTATGGGAAAAATTATGGAAAAATTTTAGAAAAATTATAAAAAAATCTTATGGATTAATTTTAAAATTTTTATGGGAAAATTGTGGGAAAATTATAAAAAAAATTTTATGGGAAAAATTATGGGAAAATTTTTATGTATAGAAATAATATAAATAATATAAATAATAAAGTAATAATAGAAATAATATAGAAATAATAGAAATAATAGAAAAATTTTAAGAAATAATCATGGAATTTTTTTATGGAAAAATTATGGAAAATTTTTATGGCTGAAAGAATCCTGGACGAGAATACGAACTTTCATACTAATGTAATTCGAATTTTCTTTTCACCTGATTTTTTTTCGCTCAGTTATAAGATTTTACTTAGTTGTTTAGATTTACTTTTAATTTTTCTATTTTTTCTTTTTAATTTTTTTTAAAATCAGTTTGGTAGAACTACCTAATTTTCTCTATACACAGTTTTCTTTTTGTATGGTAATTCCTCTAGACTTATTTCTATAATTTTGAAAAAATAATACCGAAATGAAAATCAGTGATTTAAAATTAAGTTTCTGTTAACCAAACGTTTGAATATCTAAAGTGATTACTTTTTCAACCAGCTCAGATAATCGAGAATCTGTAATTAAAGCACAAAAGATAAGCAGCATTAACTATGCGTAAAACTGGTTTAGCGCGCTCATTGCTTTGCAAAGGCTTTCAAATAATACATCCGGCCTTTAGCGCCCTGAAACGCGCTTCAAAAGGGTAATCAAACACTCATCCATTTCGAAATGAATGACTGGAAAGACAGATTTACGAAACAATCCAAGAAAAATGAAAATAATAAAGAAAACTATTACGAGAAACGCATCGGAAATTCATTTTCAGAAAGGGAAAAAACCCTGCTGGGTTTCTCTTTCTCCTGCGAGGCGATTCTCGTCGTCATAGCAACCATCTGAGGCGATTGTGGCGGCCCCTAGCGGCTACTACAGACATATGGAAAGCAGGGTTGCTGAATTTGGAGATAAATGGCATTTACGGGTGATTTTTTTTAAATACTTATTTCATGCTTTGAGGTGGAATTGAGATACACGACTATTTTATAACTAGCATGTGACAGGATCCGCAAAATTTTTAATTTTCCAGAATTGTTAAGTATTCTGTGAGGCAGGTAAAAATATGGTTTGTTTTTTGGCGGAGAATTATCTGGTACACTCTCAATAATTTGTTAATTTCATACTCCTCTAAAGACTCCCTATACTGTGAATGCAGTTTAGAATTACGTTGAATTCATTTAGTAAAAATATGTGGTTATGTATAAAAAACAAACATAAAAACGAACAAACTTCTTAATTTTCAAAGATATATAACGTAAACGTTAGATATTTATTAGTCCTTGAAATAGACTCCTAGATTTTTATGAAAAAAATTTGTTGTTAATACCGGCGATAAAAGTTTCATTGCAACAAAAAGTAATTGATGATTAAATTTAAAATTGTCACATATGTACCTAATCTAGTATTATTTAAGCCAAATATAAAAGAAAATATTTACGTCATATCTAAGTTCAGTGATAAAACGTATGAAAATAATGCAGACGATATTTAAATAATTTAAAATAAGAAATGATTCAATGAGATAGTTAAAGGTATGACGTCATAATGCTAGAAAAAGTGTTATTTTTAACTATTTATTATGCGATAAATTTAATAGCCTCTCTTAACCGGGGAAAATAGGGTTTGAAATAATGGCATCAAACGCTTAAAAAGGGGAAAAGGGTGGATTTCGAGCGTTTTAAAGACGACAGTATTTTTTGCTGTGATATGAAGCCTATTTCTACCACTCTATTTTAGAATTGGATCAATAATTTAGGAGAAGATAAACTTTGCTCTCTTTGAATTTTGCCAACCATAATTCATCAAGAAACCAATATGGATGCCTCAATCCATTCCAGGTCCAACAGCTTGATAAATTCGATGACAGACGGACAGATAACTTAGGATATTTTTGTATAGGGGATGCAGTGAATGGAAAACCCAGTAAGGAAGCTGAAATTTCAGTCTGGATAGGGCTAAAAATAAAAAGTGTACTTTTAGTTGAAAATTCTCCAACTTGAAAAATCACATAAATTTATGATTATATTTTTATAAATATAATTAAAATAAAAGATACTAATAATTCACATTGCTGCAGTAAGCGCCAGCAGTCCTGCCTCTCTCTACCCTTATGATAAAACCTACTAATAAAAGAGATATATTGTTGATAAATACAAATTTAATTTTGAAAAACTCTTCTCTTTACTAGTATATAGACCGTCATATGACGGGGTCAGTAAAGTTTTTAATTTTCCAGAATTGTAAATTACCCTATGAGGCAGGCAAAAAAAAAAATGGTTTGTTTTTTGTCTGAGAATTATCTTGCAGCAACAACAAAAAATAATAATCGGTGATTGAATTTAAAATTATCACACATGTTAAATAATTTAAAATAAGTAATGATTAAATGAGATGGTTAAAGGAATGACGTCATAATTCTAGAAAAAAATGTTATTTTTATCCATTTATTATGTGATAAATTTAATCGCCTTCTCTTAACCGGGGAAAATAAGGCTCGAAAAGGGGGAAGGGGTGGATTTCGAACTTTTTAAATGCGACAGTATTTTTTTGCTGTGATATGAAGCATATTTATACCAATTTATTTTAGTATCGGATCGATAATTTAGGAGAAGATAAACTGTATTCGCTTTGAATTTTGTTATTCATAATTCATCAAGAATACAGTATGGATGCCTCTATTCATTCCAGATCCAACCGCTTCATAAATTTGAGGACAGACGGACAGATAACTTAGGCTATACAGGGGATGCAGTGAATGAAAAACTCAGTAAGACAGCCAAAATTTCAGCCTAGAGAGGGCTAACATTCCAAAGTGTACTTTTAGTTGAGAATTCTCCAACTCGGAAAATCACATCATAAGTTTATTTATTATTATTTTTTTGTAAATATAACTAAAAAACAAATACTAATAATTCACATTACTGCAGTCAGAGCCAGCGCTAGGAGTTCTGCATCTTCCTACCCTCATGGTAAAACCTACTATTAAAAGAGATTATCTGTTGATAAATACAAATTTAATTTTGAGAATTTAATTATAGAAAAATTTTTATGGGAAAAATTATGGAAAAATTTTTATGGGTAAAATAATAGAAAAATTTTATGGATTAATTTTAGAACTTATTATGGGAAAATTACGGAAAACTTTTATGGAAAAAATATACAAAAGTTATTATGGGAAAAATTATAGAAAATTTTATGGGAAAATTATAGAAAATCCTTATTAATTTTAGACTTTTTATGGGAAAATTGTGGAAAAATTTTAGGGAAAAAATTATAGAAAAATTTTTATGTGAAAAATTTTTATATATAGAAATAATATAAATAGTATAAATAATATAAATAATATAGGAATAATAGAAATAATACAAATAATATAGAAATAATAGAAATAATATAAATAATATAGAAATAATTGAAATAATATAGAAATTATATAAATAATAGAAATTTTTTTCTCTTTACTTGGTACACTTATTGGAAAAGAAAACCAGATTTAGGTTAAAATATAGATTTGAAATTAGTTTCAAAACTTCAGTTGAGCTTTCATTCTTTTCTACTAAGCAGAAAAATCCTAAACTGACTCTCTTTCATTTGCCATATGAAGCTCATTTATATCTTTTGCTTCTCTACCGCTTAACAGTGCCTTCCAATCTGCAGAAAGCTTGATTAATATATGTTTAGGGGTATATTTTTAGCCAATATGTATTCTACAAAAATTGAGAATAACTGCTGTGGGCACTCAGTAAATCAAATCTACATTAATTGATTCATCTGTCGCAAATAAAATAAATAAATAGTACAAATAAAATAAATAAAAATAAATGATATAAATATAAAGCTAAAATATATATATAAATAAATTAAATAAATAAAGACAGTGGTTGACATTTATGTAAGATTAAGTGCATTTATATCTTTTGCTTCAGTGCTTCCCAACTTTTAGAATGCCTAATTAAATTGGTATCTTTTTAAACCACATGTATTCTACAAAAATTGAAAATAATAGCTGTGGGTACACAATAAATCAAAATTGCATTAATCGTTTCATCCATTGCAAATAAAATAAATAAGTAATATAACATAAATAATGCAAATTAAAATAAATAAACAAAAATAATATAAATAAAATAAATAAAAAAAAAACTGGTTGACATTTTATGCCAGGTCAAGCGCATTTATGTCTTTTGCTTCTCCATTGATCTACAGTGCTTCCCAATCTTTAGAATGCCTAATTAAAAGGGTATCTATTTAAACCATACGTATTTTACAAAAATTGAAAATAATTGCTGTGGGTACTCAATAAATCAAGTCTACATTAATCGGTTCATCTATTGTAAATAAATATATAAAATAAAATAAATAATATAAGTAATAAGTAATGCATATAAAAATAAATAATATAAACGTTAAAATAAATAGATGATATAGATAATAAGTAATAAATATAAAATAATTAAATAATATAAACAATTATTAATATATATAATAAATAAATAAATAAATGATATAAATAATAAAATAAATGAATAATATAAATAATAAATAATACATATAATAAATAAATAAATAATATAAATAATAAAATAAATGAAAAAATATAAATAATAATACATATAATAAATAAATAAACAATATAAATAAATAAAGTAAAATAAAATAAATTAATATAAAATTTTAAACAAAAATTACTTACAAATGTACCAATAAAAAAATTTTACCTTCTGGCCCTACATTTTATTATGAGGCTCCTATATCAGATCTTTCACACTCATATAAGCCTACTAAAATGCACCTTCCAAAATTAAACTCACTATTAAGGAGATAGTAGATACTAGAAATTGCTTTTAAAAATTAATAAATTTTAAACACCTATAAACTGAGATATAGGTAAATATCTCATAACTAATACGACATCACAGTGTCATCCAATGCCACTGAGAGGACTCTTCCATGACAGTCGACTCTTCGTCCTTATCTACTAGGTCTTTAATTTCTGTGACGCCGACTGTACATGCACGAATGCACCAAACATATGTCATACGACGTCGACCCGTATGGGCAGGAATGTACCAAACGTATGTCATACGATGCCGACCGTATGGGCACACCGACTAAAAATGGGTTAATAATTATTAGTGAATCTATCTTGGTGGGTATAAGAGAGGAAGATAGAGGTATTGTTTCTGGTTTTATCAATACAACGGATTAGTGTTGCTAAATATAAATAAATTTACTGATTCTTTATAATTTGGAAGGTTTACAATTAATATTTTAAATATTATCCAAATATTTAAAATACATTATTAGTGTATGAGATGAGGGGGAAAGCGACAAAAATTATGAATGAAAATTGGTTTGTAAATGCTGAAAGGTTGAGAGACGCTGTCTTAGACCATACAGACCGAGTAACAATTTCAACTAGCCTTGCTGTTGTTACTGTCTTGCGTCACATGGTTAAACCAAGCACGATTGAGCCATACGCCACTCTTATTAAGGAAAAGGGGTGAGCCTTTTGTTTTAATAAACACCTCAAGGGTGAAAGTACGACTTATGCTCAAAAAGGGTCCTCATAATTTGATTGAGTATTAAATTGATATTATCATTAAAATTTAGGTATTTTAGCATCCAAAATGTAGAATTGCAATCTAGCGTAAAGCTGAATCAAAAACATGTTAGAAAAATTGGAGAAGAGAAATTTCCTAAGTGGTCTTAAATCTTATAAAGACGATAAACATCTTGTTGCATAAATACCGATACGTTGTACGTTTGCCAGAATCGTCAGAACAAGGGTACAGAAAGGATGACACTAAAACATTTAATAGTCTATCATTCCATTCGATATCTTTCATTTTCCGAAGAAATTTTGCCCACGGTTTAATCAAGAAACTTTTTTTGGTTTGGATAATTGAGACATTTTAGACATTAAACACACACGCGTATATATATATATATATATATATATATATATATATATATATATATATATATATATATATATATATATATATATATATATATATATATATATATAGTTACCTAAATATGACTGTAAGCAAATAGACCACAATTCGAATTCGAATAGCAAATACAACTTCAGCATTATGGAGGAATATGCAAACATATGGAATGGGATTAAAGGAGAAAGTCAAAAAAAATTTTCTGCTTTAATTATCACTTGCATTGTTTTTATATATTTATTATATTTTTCCATAAATACTTCTTCTTACCTAATGTTTAATTGCCTATAAAGATGTCAACTCTGTAACGAAAATAATTTGTCTTTATAGACATAAAAGCAAAAAGTCATTTTTCAGTTTACGTAAAGCAGTAACTTTTAAAAGTATTCTATATTTGTCCCGTACTATATTCTGCTTAAAAAGCTTTATTGAATATTTCAGTTTTTTAAATAAGGCTTCCCTTTCCTAAAGGTCATCTTTAACTTATCAAAAAAAAAACACTATAGTTCAAATTAGAATGACAAACATAACGAGAAAAATATTAAAAGTAAAAAGACAACTGGATTAAGACTGGAAATTAAGTAAAAAATTTGTGGAATAATCAAATTGGATTTGATTTCATATTTTTATTTTATTCTTCACTAAAGGCATCATTTTAGGTAATGTTTAAGTGGAAATACAGAAGGCAACCTTCGGTAACGAAAATAACTATCTCTTAAAAATAAAATTTTAAAATAATTTCTCATTTTACTCACAATTATATTACTTTTTAAAACCTTTTCCTACTTTAATATTTTTCCTAATTACCCAAATAAAGTAACAAACATTCATATTCTGCTCATAAGAAATAAGACCATTTCAAACCACAAGCATGTTTTATAAAGTTCCAAACCAGAAGCAGACTGCTTAAAATATGTTACATCTTCTTTTCTAAATGTCAACATTATCTGAGAAAATAAATTGCACTTTAATATAGAATGGATGAATGATAAGCACAATGGTAGAGTGCTGCCATTTGACAGCGAAATCGAAAGTTTTAAATCTAGTTAATGACATGAATGTTCATAGCCGTTCAGAATCAGTTTTAAGTTGTTCTTGTTGTTTCTCATGCCACTTTGAACCTACAGGCTATCGTATTAAGGCCAAGGGGTGAGCCTTTCGTTTTAATGAGCACCATTAAGGTGAAAGAACTACTTCGTTCAAGCAGATCCTCCTAATTTTGAAGCAGGGACCAAGCAGAAGACCTATAGACTTGGCCTGCCACCTCAGAGGTTGAGAAATTGGAGGACATTATGACCACTAACATATTTTAAGTGCCTCAGACACCTTTAACGAACACGGTGGATCTTAGGCCGGCTGGGGCTCCGAACCCGTAACCCTTCAGTTACGAGAACGCTGCCCTTGCTGACTGTGCTACCGCGGATCACTCAACCAGGTTTATTTGGTTTAGTTAATTTTGTTTATTTGCAGCATTGAAAATAGTCATACTCAGACAAACTTTATATTTTCGGATAACTTGAATTATGTTTACGTGGTAATTGTTTTTTATTGTATTTTCAGTTTTGTCAGTCAAATGCTATTAACTTCATTTATAAAAGTTTAAGCAAAAATTACTTAAAAATGTATCAACAAAAAAAAAATGTTTACCTTCATGGCCTTACATTGTATTATGAGGCTCCTATTTCCGATCTTTCACACTCATATAAACCTACTAAAATGCACCTTTCAATATTAACCTCACTATTAAGGGGATAGCAGACACTAGAAATTGCTTTTATAAATTAATAAATTTTAAACACCTATAAACTGAATTATAGGTAAATTCCTCATGACTGACAAGACAGTAGAGTGTCAGCGAATGCTTTTGAGAAGACTCTTCCATGACAGCCTACTCTTCAACCTTATCTACCAGTTCTTTACTCTCATTGCTTTAAACTATGATTCAATTGAATGAATCCAACGAAGATTAGGTATCATTCTCAAACAGGGCTTGTCAATTAAAACTTTCTTCACCGGATTTCCCTCGTCCATCTTTGCGATGTGATCAGCCCAGTTCATTTTTTCAATTTTAATATTTTTATTATATCGGGATCTTTAAAGGTTCTATAGTTTTTGAGTTCACACGTCGTTGACAAATGCCATTTTCTTTCAAACCACTAATCAAGGCCGTAGGCAAGGAGAGGGAATTTGGGGATAGGTCCTCTCTCGAAATTCTTGAAGACCATTTTGTCAAAAGAAAATGTTCTACTATATATACCTTTTACCGTTAGGAAGATAAAAATGTCATCAAATCTTTTTAATTATTTTGTTAAAAATTGATAATTGTAATACCTTATCCATGCCTTAAGACCTTAATTTTGTTTTACTGAAGTGCCTTTCAAAAATAACAATGTCTTTAACAAAATAAAAATATCCTCTGGTTTTAAAAATATTTTCAAATTATACTTTTAGTTATACGTCAGGGTACAATTTTTCAGTGCTTTAATTCAATGATTTCTAAATACCCTTTCTAACATTTAACGTGCCCTAAAATGTAAAGCTCAACCACTGAAACAATGCAAGCTGGTTCCGAATAATTACTGTGTCAGTCACTTCCAATATTTATCTATTCCACACCGCAGGAATGTTGAGCATTTTATTATAGGGAGTTCAATACAAGCTGTAAATGTAAAATATTTTCAAATTATACTTTTAGTTATACGTCAGGGTACAATTTTTCAGTGCTTTAATTCAATGATTTCTAAATATCCTTTCTAACATTTAACATTCCTTAAAATGTAAAGATTAACCACCGAAACAATGCAAGCTGATTCCGAATAATTACTTTATCAGTCACCTCCGATATTTATCTATTCCACACCACAGGAATGCTGAGCATTTTATTATAGAGAATCCAATACAAGCTGTAAATTCAAAACACTAATGAGGCATTTTCTGAAAATGGAGCATTTTGAAACAATGAAAATAATAATATTTTGAACTCAAAAATCAGTTACGATATTTAGGTAATGTTTAAAGTTAAATTCAATCTTCCCTTACTAATGTTTTATTTAGAGGAGTATGCTATATTCTAACACACACAAAGTTTATGAATAGACGACTCTCGAATCTATAGATTTATCTTATATTTACACTTCTTAAACAGGTAAATGTTTACATTTTGGTAACTTCTAAGCTCAAATCCATTCTCCATGTTTCTTGCACGATACTAAACACTGGTCAGCATCAAGTCTAAATGACTTTTCTTATTTCTCTTAACTTTATTTGATTTATGATCATTAAGACTTTGGTGGCTTCTATTTAGTATAAAAAGGGGCCAATCATTTTTTCTAGATAAAAAAAAAATCCCTCTGGGTGGTAAAAAATTCATTCGAAATTCATTAATTCAGGAAATAAATTTATTAAGAAACGAATAAATAAAAATCTTAGATATCTCGAAAATAATTTATTCAAGAGTTTTTTCTCTAATCTCTTAAGCATAGAAAAAAATAGTTTTTCAGCAACAAATAAGTCAAGAACTGAGAAGCCTTTAAATTCTTAGTTAAAAAAACAAATTTGTCAGCTAAATTTCGATTTTTTAAAAAGTTTTTTTGAAAATATATATGACATATTTTTATATTACCACAGGGATAAAATTCTGAGTAAAAAAATCCCTAAATCCAAGGAAAAGATTTTTTTCCCTCGTATTGACTTTAAAAAGGAAAAAAAAATTGTTGCTGTATGACTATCTGTTTAAAGAATATCGATATTCCCCGCGTAAATGATTTTCCAGTAGATGAGTGATTTATTGATCGGGGATTTTATGAAGCAAGTGTTTCTTCTAGTACATCCACGATCACGGCATTGTTTGTTGATGTTCACAATGCACCAAAAATATTGTTCTAGACAGCTTTCGTTGACGCTTCTTTCAGAATCAGAAAAAATGGGAATTAAGGGGGGAAAGAAAGCTAAATCATTACTTTTAAAATATTCAGTTTTAACAATATTGTTATTAGGAGTACTAATAATGATGTATAATGAAAAATATAGCACTAAAATCTACAAGATATGATTTTGGTTAAAATAGAAAACATTTTTCGGAAAAATTGAATATTTCAAAAACATATGCAAGGGAGAATGTTTGTAAACGAATGAATTGTTTCTCAATAAGTAGTATATAATGCAATAACTTTCTATTTTAGGCTCCTACTAAGTTTTGGGAATGAGATTTGAGTAGTTTGGTTTGAAGCATCACGGTCTAATAATTTGCTGACGAGGCCTAGACACCAGGACCTACTGCTTAAAGTCGATTTCAAAAGGCTACGAATATTCATGCCAGCAGCAGGATTCAAACCTTGAACTCCGGTATTGAAGAGCAGCTCCTTACCATTCGGCTATAATTCGGCAATATGAGGTTTTATTGCTAGAGGTTGTCTAATCAGGAAGAGGAATCGTGATAGGAGTGAGTTCTTGTTATTTCTGATGCCACTTCGTCATACCGTGCATGGTAAAGGGGTCTTATCCAAAATCAGCGACGTGGCAAATGCGGGCACCAAGGGCCATAGATGGTAGAAGTGCATGAAGTCTGCGGAGATGCGTTTGGGCAAATATACTTTCAACAGTGGAAAAACTGACCACTCAGGAGATATTTTTACTGTATTTACTACAATGCATTGCATATCATAAGCTGCTGTGGATTGTACACCCGGGGACACCTAAAACATCTTAAACCATTAAGGTAGATGGTCCTTGTTGGTGCAGCCGATCCAAAGGGTTACCAACAGTGTAACCGCAACGATGGTTCAGTGTACGTTGCTGTGTATGGGCCTCCACAGAAAACGCTTGCTTAATGCATCTATGCTGACTGTTGTTCATCGGTATTCTGAAGGCTGGAATTTGAACGCCAGTACAGGGCTTTCACTAAGTGGAGACAGTTCGCTTTTTTCGATGAATCACATTTTATGCTCCATCTCACAGATGCACGTTGTCCTATACAGCGTGAAAACTATGAAAGCAAATACCCTGCAGCAATTGCCAGAATGGTCTGCGGAATGTTTTTGTGGTATTCTCTGGGTTCATTTATCATAGTGGAAGGCGCGATGGATCAACACAAGTATGCATCTATCCTTGCGGATCATGTTCACATCTACATGTGAATTGTTTTTCTACTAGCGTCTACTAGCAGGACAATGAGACTCATCATAAAGCTCGCAGTGTATGTGCGTGGTTCGAAGAGCACCAGGATCAGTTTACCGTACTTCATTGGCAAGCAAATTCCCCTTGCTTGAATCCAATTGAGACTCTGTGGGAAAACCTCGATCGAGTTGTTCACACCATAGATTCTCACCCGATTAACCTAACAAAGGCAGTAGAGTCGGAATGGATCAACATCCCAGTGAACACCTTCAGGAACCTAATTAACTCTCTTCCTCTATTCTCTTCCTCAGCGGTCCACTCTATAAAAAGTTTTTATTCTGAATTTTTATAGATGGTCATATTAATGTGACTGAACTGTGTTCTTATCCACTCAAATGACACCTCCTAGAATTAAAAATTCATCCATTGCGAGGTTTTAAGAGGGAGCAGATATGTGGTAAAGGAGCACACGTCATCAATTTAATCCTTAATTGGAATAGTCTTTTTAATTATTTGTCAATATTCACTGATTAATTCTTATGAATTATTTTTTACACTTCTAAGAATATAATAACTAAGAATATAACACCTTTTACAGTAACACCTTTACATAGATGATTTCCTTATCCTCTCAAAAGACATCTCCTGGAGAGAAAAAGTCATCCATTGTGTAGTATTGTTGGTATAGATATGTAATAAAAGTTCACACTTCATCTATTTGAGCTTCAATTTAAAAGAAGAAAGAGAGAAAAATGAAATTCGATGATGAAGAGCCGTAGGACGTTTTCAGTCACGAGTGTAGAAAACTCTTTATTAAAACCATAGAAGGAGTAAAAATTAGACAAGGATCGATCATGGAAAAATGTTGGCTTCAATAAATTAAATATCATTCAAAAATCAAATAGATTGAAATTCCTTTGGAATTGGTGTGTAAACAGTCGCTTTAGAAACTTTTACAATAGAAACAACATCTTTACTTAGTTGATTAGCTTATCCTCTCAAAAGACATCTTCTGGAGAGAAGAAGTCATCCATAGCTAGGTATTGGGGGCAGAGATATGTGATAAAAGTTCATACTTTATCCCTTTGAGCTTTAATTTAAAAATACAAGTTCACTTAGTTGGTATCTACTAAAAATACATCTCGGTTAGCAAAATATTTCCTCATTACGAGGTATTCCGATGGAGGGGGTGTGTGATAAAAATTCACACTTCATCCATTTGTGCTTGAGTTTGACGACTGCATTAAGACACATGAAGAGAAAAAATATGAAATTCGATGATGAAGGACCCTTGGAGGTTCTCAGTCGCGAGCGTAGAAAACTCTTTATTAAAATTATGGATGGAATAAAAAAATAGACAAGTATCAATCATGGAAAAATGTTGGCTTCAATAAATTAAATATCACCCCCCTCAAAAAAAAATCGATTGGAATTAATGTGTATACAGTCGCTTTAGAAACATTTGCAATCGAAACAATACCTTCACTTAGTTGATTATCTTATCCTCTCAAAAGACATCTGGAGAGAAGAGTCATCCATTGTGAGGTGTTGGGGAAATGTGATAAAAGTTCACACTTCATCCATTTGAGCCTCAATTAAAAAAATGAAATTTGACGATGTAGGATCCTAGATTGTTTTCAGCCACTAGCTTAGATAACTCTTTCTTAAAACCATGGATACATTAAAAAAATAGAAAATTATCAATCATGGAAAAATGTTGGCTTCAATAAATTAAATATAAAAAAAATCCAATCGTTTAGAATTCCTTTGGAATTAGCGTGTAAACAGCCACTTTAGAAACTTTTACAATAGAAACAACACCTTTACTTAGTTGATTATCTTATCCTCTCAAAAGGCATCTCCTAGAGAGAAGAAGTCATCTATTTCGAGGTGTTGGGAGAAGAGATATGTGATAAAAGTTCACACTTTATCCCTTTAAGCTTCAATTTAAAGAAAAAAGATAAAAAAATGAAATTTGATGATGAAGAACCATAGAATGTTCTCAGTCACTAGCGTAGGAAACTCTTTATTAAAACCATGGATGAAATAAAAAATAGACATGGATCAATTATGAAAAAATTTTCGCTTTAATAAATTAAATATCATCCAAGAAAAATCAAATCGTTTGGAATTCCTTTGGAATTAGTGTGTAAACAGTCGCTTTAGGAACTTTTTAATTGAAACAACACCTTCACTTACTTGATTGTCTTATCCTCTCAAAACACATCTGGAGAGAAGAGTTTATCTATTGCGAGGTGTTGGCGGAAGAGAAATGTGATAAAAGTTCCCATTTCATACATTTGATATTCAATTAAAAAATTAAATTTGACGATGAAGGACTCTAGTTTTTTTCTCAGCCACGAGAATAGAAAACCCTTTATTAAAACCATGGATACAATAAAAAATAAACAATGATCAATCATGAAAAAATATGTGCTTCAATAAATTAAATATCATCCAAAAAAATCAAATCGTTTGGAATTCTTTTGGAATTAGTGTTAAACAGTCACTTTAGAAACTTTTACAATAGAAACAGTACCATTACTTAGTTGATTATCTTATCCTCTCAAAAGACATATCCTGGGTAGAAAATGCAATCCATTGCGAGCTGTTGTTGGAAGATATATGCAATAATATTTATAGATTTGAGGTTCAACTTAAAAAAAAAAAGTGAGAGAGAGTGAGAGAGAGAGAGAGAAATTGAAATCCAATGATGAAGACTACTGCGTAGAAAATTCTTTATTAAAACCACGGATAGAATAAAAAAATAAACAGGCATATATCATGGAAAACTATTGGCTTCAATAAGTTAAATATCATATAAAAAAATTAAATTATTTGGAATTCTTTTGTAATTGGAGTGTAAACAGTCACATTAGAAACTTTTACAATAGAAAAAACAGCTTTAATTTGTTGATTATCTTATTCCCTCAAAAGACATCTCCTGGAGAGAAGAAGTCATCCATTGTTAGGTATTATTGGAAGAGATATGTGATAAAAGTTCATACTACATCCATTTGAGCTTCAATTTAAAAAAAAGAAAGAGATAACAATAAAATTTGATAATGAAGAACCATAGGATGTTTTCAGCCCCTAGAGTAGAAACTCTTCGATCATAGAAAAAGGCTGCCTTCAATAAATTTAATATCATCCAAAAAAAAATCAAATCGTTTGAAATTCCTTTGAAATTAGTGTGCAAACCGTCGCTTTAGAAACTTTTACAATAGAAACAACACTTTTACTATGTTAATTATCTTATCCTCTCAAAAGACATCTCCTGGAGAGAAGTCATTCATTGCGAGGTGTTGGGGGAAGAAATATGTGATAAAAGTTTACACTTCATCCATTTGAGCTTCAATAAAAAAATTAAATTTGACGATGAAGGACCCTAGAATGTTCTCAGCCACGAGCGTAGAAAACTCTTTATTAAAACCCTGAATAGAATAAAAAATAGACAAGGATCAATCAAGGAAAAATTGTTAGCTTCAACAAATTAAATATCATAAAAAAATCAAATTGTTTGCAATTCCTTTGGAATTAGTTTGTAAACAGTCACTTTAGAAACTTTTACAATAGGAGCAACACCTTTACTTAGTTGATTATCTTATCCTGTCAAAAGACATCTCCTGGAGAGAAGAAGTCATCTATTGCGAATTGTTGGGGGAAGAGATATGTGATAAAAGTTCACACTTCATCCATTTGAGCTTCATTTAAAAAAATTAAATTTGACGATGAAAGACTCTAGATTTTTTTCAGCTACGAAAGTAGAAAACTCTTTATTAAAACCATGGATAGAATAAAAGAAAAGACAACGATCAATCATGGGAAAATGTTGGCTTCAATAAATTAAATATCATAAAAAAAATCAAATCGCTTAGAGATTTTCTTTGGAATTAATGTGTAAACAGTCGCTTTAGAAACTTTTACAATAGAAACAACACCTTTAAGTAGTTGATTATCTTATCCTCTCAAAAGGCATCTCCTGGAGAGAAGAAGTTATCCATTGCGAGGCGTTGGGGGAATAGATATGTGATAAAAGTTCACACTTCATCCATTTGAGCCTCAATTAAAAATAGTGAAATTTGACGATGTAAGACCCTAGATTGTTCTCAGCCACTATCTTAGAAAACTCTTTCTAAAAACCATGGATAGAATAAAAAATTGACAAGAATATATCATGGAAAAATATTGGATACAATAAGTTAAATTTCATCCATGGAAATCATATTTTTTTTGTATTCCATTGGAATTAGTGTTAAACAGTCACTTTAGAAACTTTTACAATAGAAACAACACCTTTACTTACTTTATTAACTTATCCTCTCAAAAGACATCTCCTGGAGAGAAGTGATCCCTTGCGAGGTGTTGGGGGAAGTGATACGTGATAAAAGTTCACACTTTATCCAGTTAAGCTTCAATTTTAAAAAAAGAGAAAAAAATGAAATTTGATGATGAAGAACCCTACTAAGTTCACAGCCACGAACGTACGAAACTCATTATTAAAATCATGGATAGAATAAAAAAATATAAAAGGATCAATCATGAAAAATGTTGTTATATCAATAAATTAAATATAACCCCCCCAAAAAGAAATCAAATTGATTGGAATTCCTTTACAATTAGTGTGTAAATAGTCGCTTTAGAAACTTTTACAGCCGAAACAACACGCTTACTTAGTTGATTATTTTATCTTCTCAAAAGACATCTCATGGAGAGAAGTCATCTATTGCGAGGTGTTGGGGGAAGAGATATGTAATAAAAGTTCACATTTCATCCATTTGAGCATCAATTTAAAAAAATAAAAAAAGAATATTAAGACTCTTAGGATGTTCTCGGTACCAAAGGCACAAAACTCTTTATTAAAACCATGTATAGAATAAAAAATAGACAATTATCTAGCAAGAAAAAATATTGACTTCAATAAGTTAAATATCATGAAAGAAAAACCAAATCGTTTGAGATTCCTTTCGAATTAGCGTGTAAACAGCCACTTTAGAAACTTTTACAATAGAAACAACAACTTTACTTAGTTGATTACCTTATCCTCTGAAAAGACATCTTCTGGAGAGAAGAAGTCATCCATTGCGAGGTGTTGGGGGAAGAGATATGTGATAAAAGTTCACACTTCATTCATTTGAGCCTCAATTAAAAAAAAGGAAATTTGACGATGTAAGACTCTAGATTGTTCTCAGCCACTAGGTTAGAAAAAACCATGGATTTCTAAAAATCATGTATAGAATAAAAAATGTACAAGGATCTATCATGGTAAAATATTGGATACAATAAATTAAATTTCATCCATGAAAATAATATATTTTTTTTAATTCCATTGGAATTAGTGTGTAAACAGTCACTTTAGAAACTTTTACAATAGGAACAACACCTTTACTTAGTTGATTATCTTATCCTCTAAAAAGACATCTCCTGGAGAGAAGAAGTCATCCATTGCGAGCATTTGGGGGAAGAGATATGTGATAAAAGTTCACACTTCATCCATTTGAGCTTCAATTTAAAAAAAAAAAGAGAAAAAAATGAAATTCTATGATGATGAATCCTAGGATGCTCACAGCCATGAGCGTAGAAAACTCTTTATTAAAACCATGGATGGAATAAAAAATATAGACAAGGAACAGTCATGAAAAAATGTTGGCTTCAATAAATTAAACATCACCCCCCAAAAAAGTCAAATCGATTGGAATTCCTTTGGAATTAGTGTGTAAACAGTCGGTGTAGAAACTTTTACAATCGGAACAATACCTTCATTTAGCTTATTATCTTATCCTCTCAAAAGACATCTCCTGGAGAGAAGAAATCATCGATTGCGAGGTTTGGGGAAAGAGATATGTGCTAAAAGTTCACACTTCCTCCATTTGAGCATGGATTTAAAAAATGAAATTTGAGGATGAAGGATCCCAGGATGTTTAGAGCCACGAGCGTACGGAACTCATTATTAAAACCATGGATGGAATAAAAAAATTAGACAAGGATCGATCATGGAAACATTTTAGCTTCAATAAATTAAATATCATAAAAATTCAAATCGTTTGGAGTTCCTTTGGAATTAGCGTGTAAACAGTCACTTTAGAAACTTTTACAATAGAAACAACACCTTTACTTAGTTGATTATCTTATCCTCTCAAAAGACATCTCCTGGAGAGAAGAAGTCATCTATTGCGAGGTGTTGGGGGAAGAGATATGTGATAAAAGTTCACACTTCATCCATTTGAGCTTCAATTTAAAAAAAGAGAAAAAAAAAGGAAATTCGATGATGAAGAACCCTACGATGTTCACAGCCACGAGCGCACGAAACTCATTATTAAAACCACGGAGAAAATGAAAAAAAAAATAGACAACGATCGGTCATGAAAAAATGCTGCCGTCATGAAGTCATTTAGTTGTATGGTATCCCCCTTTCCCTCTTTTGGCGTGCAGATGCTAGAATCCCCATGATGCAAGAGGGGCTGGAAGCTAATCATTCGGGGATATCGAGGGATAGTGGGGGAGTATACAGGTTAGGTCATTAATTTTCTAACGAAGAATTTAAAACATTATATTTAAAACAGTTCGTTTAAAAGCGATGATATATTGGATTAAACTGATTATTTTTATTTACTTTTCTAATATAATTAAAAATTTATTTATTTTTAATTAAATTAATTGAAAATGAAATACATGATCCATCTGTTTACATATTTTATAGATTTCCAAGATTTCTTTCTGTTTATGCAGATAAACAGAACCTAGATCTATTGATCCCGCATTGATCGTTCGATCCATTTAGTCCCAAATTTATTCCCATAGAACCAATGTTCTTTTTCGGTCTTCATTACTCCTGGATTTTTTATTTTCCTACATCTACTATCAAACATAAGATCTGACCCACCAGTTTGTTTTCCCGGAAGTATCGTTTTTATGAAATTTTTAATTTTTAGCCGTTTGTATTTCCTCAACCCTGATTAAAAAAAATGTTTCCTCAAACTTTACATTGCTTCAAATACATTACTTCAAGAATACAAAAAATAATTTCAATAATTCAAAAATACCCCAAAATAATTAAATTATTTTTAAATATAAAAAAATAAAAATAAATAAAATTTAATAAAATATTTCCTCAAACAATTACAAACATTCAAAACATTTTCATCACTCAAACTTTTCCTTTTCAAATATTTCCTGGTTTTTAAAAATTTTTCCTTAAACATCAGATTACTTCAAGGAGCAATAAGTAATCTCAACATTTTAAAATTATCCAAAAAATAATTAAAATATTCTTTAAATATAAAATGTAAAAAATATATTAAATTTAAAAAATTTCCCCAATCAATTACAAACATTAAAACAGTTTCATCATTCACACTTTTAATTTTCAAACATTTAACGGTTTTAAATATTTCCTCAAACATTACATTACTTTAAAAATAAATTACTTCAAGCATGCAAAAAATAATTTCAACAATTTAAAATTATTCAAAAAATAATTAAATTATTCTTTAAATTAAAAATGTAAGAAATATATTAAATTAAAAAATATTTCTTCACACAATTAAAAACATTCAAATTTTTCATTTTCACACATTACATTACTTCAAATACATTACTTCGAGAATGTGAAAAATAATTTCAACAAATTAAAATTATCCAAAAAATGATTAAATTACTCTTTAATATAATATAAGAAATATATTAAATTTTAAAATATTTTCCTCAAACAATTGCAAGCATTTAAACATTTTCATCATTCTTGAATTATTCGAATGTTTCAATTCGTGTGGCGGTAAAAATATGTAAGACTGATCTTTTGAAAAATGGTAGTAATGAGTTGAACAGAATGGTGAGAGCTTTGATGGAATACAAGAACCAAAACAAATAGATAGCATCAACAAGTCACTACTGAATTTTTCTGATATTCTCGAAGCTTTTTCAAATTAAAACATTATATATACACTGGCAGCGATAGACTAGCTACAGATATAGATGCACTAAAACGGTCATTCTATACAGTCATGCCATCTACTAGTACATGACAATAATTATCAATTACTTAAAAGTTTTTTTAATCTTAAATTTCATGCTAGATATTTTATATTTTACAAAATGTTTAATACTTCTAATTGGTTTAAAAATAACTACTTCATACATAGTTGCAGAAATTATCGAATTTCTATATCCATTTCCCGTATTTTCTATTTTACATCCATTTAAAACCATGAATCGTGGGTACACTGCATATAGTATTACGTACTTGTGTATATGTATACATACAACTGGATTTGTTTGGTTTACGTATAGGGGTATCCTTGAAATAAGAAAATTGTAATTTGTGAAAAACAACTCAAAAATATAGACAATTTTTCTAGACTAACTGGAATGTTACTTAGTGCATCAAAGATATTTCTGAATTTAAACAGATTGTACGTAGGTTTTATCTAATTTTTATTCCATTATGTTGAGAATAAAATACTATCCTACTTATCAAATAAAAAATTAATTCTTTGAAAATGCTGTTCTTTACAAAGTTTATGAATAAAAAATTATACTTTTATGAAAAAATTAAAACATATTCAGAGAATTGTAAT
>CM063500.1:84467256-84469756 GCA_032207245.1 Pardosa pseudoannulata | reverse complement strand
TGGTTGAATACCGTTTTATATAATCATAAATTATATACGCCAAGTGAAAAAGTTGGAAATCTAAGCCAAAATAACTTTCTAAATTACTAAATTAGAGCCTTACTTTTTTATATCAAATAGAAGTCAATATCTATGTTTATTCTGTGAAAATCCATCAAACTCTTGACGTACAATGAAGAGTCGGGGTTATCATTCATTTAATTTTATTTGTCTAATTCCCCAAGAGCTGTTTTTGGCTGATGGCATTAAGTCGACTCTTTATAAAACTGCTAAATAAATAGTTTATAATGATATTCACTTGTTCTCCTAACATCATAAATCAACCTGATTAAATGTTTTATAACAATCTGAATTTCAAAATAAAACGTGCTCTTTCTGAACTTTCGCTTAACTTTTCAGTTAGCCAAATAAAAGATTTTTTCTGAAGCATGTGATTTCCTTTTATTTGTATGATATAGAGATAAAGTAACACGAGGAATATATATTATTTTATAACACAAGGGCTAATTTTTATAAACTTTCAATTACAGAGAAGTTTTTCAATTTATTTTTATTTTAAAATGTTAGATGCTTCTGCAGTTTTAATTCGCAGAATGAAACAGGTATTTTAATTCAAATGGATATGAAAACTTTTTTATACGTATTTCAAAAGTTATCTTGTGAAAGTGATTTTTATTATTTTTACTTAATATATATCTTTATGTTATTAATTATACAGTTATAATAATATAAATTAGTGTTTAAAAAGCTAGATACCTATATGAAAGTAAGGAAAAAATCTACATGTATTAAATATTCTTGCTATAAAGATTAAATACCTTAGAATAATGTGCTTTTTATATTTTGAACTTCTTCTCGGTACATTGAGTGTTGATTTATATAAATGTATTTTTTTTAACCCAATCCGCCATATGATTGTTAAAAGTCATGTTTGGATTCGGACACGCTTTTTACTAATTTCCAATATGATGAAATGTAAAACATATTCAACTTGTTAATTTTTTCCACTGTGTCCCTTGTATGTTATTGTAATGGTCATTCGTTTTGTAATAACTAAAAAATAATGTACATAGGTTCTGACTCCAGAAGACTGGGATATTATATCAATTTCGAATCATATTTATAAAGGTCATACAGGAAGTAAGTTTCTCAAGGCTTGTAAAGTGAAACAAATTATTATTACCTGGAAATATATATCAATATTTTAGCTATTTCTAAACACAATAAATAACACAACTGTAACACTTATAACGTAAGATAAGTTTTTGATGTCCAGCGTTACAGAAGGCTGGGAAGGGAACCAGCTTATCACAATTGTCTCCAGAATTTCACTTGTGGTGACTGAACAGGAGTTTCGTCAGGTGTAAGAACAGGTAGAAGTCGCTGGAAGCAAGATCGGGATTATAGGGTGGAAAGCCATCATCGATGACAGCCAGCTACAGAGCTGGACATTTCTCCTACATTTGGAGAATAACACCAAAGTCAAACCCAATGGTTGCTTATTACGTAAGGTCTATAAAATAAATACAATTGCTGATGGATTTCAACCTCGGTTATCTTCAGAGCTTAAAAACTGTCAGCAGAAGGAAAATTGTAAGCAGACATCTTAATACAGTATAATTACATTAATATTTACTATCAGGAACTTAGAAGTAAAGCATACGATAGAGACATCCTCAATCGGCCTTTTTGTAGTATCGTATTTTGTGACTTTGATGGCGATGAGGGAAAGTTTCTTTTTGATCCTCGAAATGTTGATTAAAAATCACTGTAAACAACTTACTGACACAGAAATTATTCATGAGATAAAGAGCAAAAATATTGATTTATCTGATAAAGTTAAGAGAATGAAGAAGAACATGTAGTAAGAATTACAAAGGAAGTTATAATTATGATACGTAAAGTAAGACGATTGGTTAAAGAACAAAATCAAGTTAAGGAAAATGTTTCAGCTCACCTAAATGTTGATTAAGAAATCGCTGTTTGTATACAATTGGCTGACACACAAATTATTCATAAAGTAAAGAACAAAAATATTGGTTTTTCTCTTGAAGTTAAAAGAATGAAGAACATGTAAAACCAATTACAAAGGAAGCTATAGTTATGTTACATAAAATAAGATGATTTGTTGAACAAAATAAAGTTAAAGAAAAATTTCTTTCTGGTCCCCTAAATGTTGATTAAGAAATTGCTGTTTGTAAACAATTGGCTGACACAGAAATTATTCATGAAGTAAAGAACAAAAATATTAATTTATCTGAAGTTAAGAGAATGAAGTAGGAGATGTAGAACCAATTACAAAGGAAGCTATAGTTATGATACGTAAAATAAGGCGATTTCTTGACAAACAAAATAAAGTTAAAGAAAACTTTCTTTCTGATCCTCTAAATGTTGATTAAGAAATTGCTGTTTGTAAATAATTGGCTGACACAGAAATTATTTATGAAGTAAAGAACAAAAATATTAATTTATCTGAAGTTAAGAGAATGAAGTAGGAGAT
>CM063500.1:84459756-84462256 GCA_032207245.1 Pardosa pseudoannulata | reverse complement strand
ATGATATCCTGCAAATATTTCTGTGTTTTGTGTTCTTTTTCCCTACGGGGATTTGTGTGTTCAGTGTCATCTCATGTTCTAAATAAAAGATTTTTCTGTAAGTGAACGTCTGAATCAATCTATTCAGCTACTACATTTAATAAATTCATTACAGTGATGACTACAGTATTTTTAAATTATGCGGATGCTATTTTAAGAGTCGGCAGGATTCGAACCTAAGCGAATAATTCCCAATGGATTTCCAATTTTCATTTGTTGTTTACATATTTTATCAATAGAAATATTTCCTTTAGTCTGCTTTATTTTTATACTTTTTACACTTTGAACCTTTAGTTTTAATTGTTTTGCAGTTTTTTCTGCAATTAATGATACTGTTGCCCCAGTTTCGACCACATAATCTGGTTTTTTTAACCTTCCTCACGCTTTATTTTATTATTACACACACACACACACACACACACACACATATATATATATATATATATATATATATACATAATCTTTTTAAGGCATAAATGTGTATATATTTATATATTTTATATATTTACTTCACAAATGCTGAACAATCATATAAGCTGAAACACAATGATTACTATACCTTTATTTTATTTATCATTGGATGACTTCACACAAAAACAAGTAATCACAATTCTGTAGAGATGGTCTTGTAAACAGTTATGTGCAGTCAGACCTCATACATTGCAGTCTTTCTAAATGGGAACTGCTCTCTCTTTTAAAGGTCATTGGATGACTAGAGTCACACAAAACACAGTCCGGTGAATCCACCGCTTCAATTCTCTAGAGATGGTCTTGTAAACAGTCATGTCCAGTCAGACCTCATAAAAGGGCCATTGCCGTCTTTCTCGAAAAACTGGGAACTGCTCTCTCTTTTTCCAAAAGTCATTGAATGACTAGAGTCACACAAAACACAGTACGGTGAAACCACCACTTCAATTCTGTAGAGATGGTCTTGTAAACAGTCATGTACAGTCGGACCTCATAAAAGGGCCATTGCCGTCTTTCTCGAAAAACTGGGAACTGCTCTCTCTTTTTCCAAAAGTCATTGAATGACTAGAGTCACACAAAACACAGTACGGTGAAACCACCACTTCAATTCTGTAGAGATGGTCTTGTAAACAGTCATGTCCAGTCAGACCTCATAAAAGGGCAGCTGCAGTCTTTCTCGGAAAACTGGGAACTGCTCTCTCTTTCCCCAAAAGTCATTGGATGACTAGAGTCACACAAAACACAATCAGTTGAATCCACCACTTAAATTCTGTAGAGATGGTCTTGTAAACAGTCATGTCCATCCAGACCTCATAAAAGGGCCATTGCAGTCTTTCTCGAAAAACTGGGAACTGCTCTCTCTTTTTCCAAAAGTCATTGGATGACTAGAGTCACACAAAACACAGTCCGGTGAATCCACCACTTCAATTTTGTAGAGATGGTCTTGTAAACAGTCATGTCCAGTCAGACCTCATAAAAGGGCAGCTGCAGTCTTTCTCGGAAAACTGGGAACTGCTCTCTCTTTCCCCAAAAGTCATTGGATGACTAGAGTCACACAAAACAGAGTCAGATGAATCCACCACTTCAATTCTGTAGAGATGGTCTTGTAAACAGTCATGTCCAGCCAGACCTCATAAAAGGGCCACTGCTGTCTTTCTCGGAAAACTGGGAACTGCTCCTTCTTTCCCCAAAAGTCAGTGGATGACTAGAGTCACACAAAACACAGTCCGGTGAATCCACCACTTGAATTCTGTTGAGATGGTTTCGTAGTCATATCCAGTCAGACCTCATAAAAGGTCCCACTGCAGTCTTTCTCGAAAAACTGGGAACTGCTCAATCTTTTTCCAAAAGTCATTGGTTGATCACACAAAACACAGTCTGGCGAATCCACCACTGCAATTCTGTAGAGATCTTCTTGAAAACAGTCCTGTCTAGTCAGATCCCTAAAATGGGCCACTGTAGTTTTCTGGGAAAACTGGGAACAGCTCTCTTTTCCCCCAACCAAATCATCCATATCTTATTCGTCGCACGGTTTTAATGTCTGTTCGCTATTAATTCTTAAATTACTGGATGATCTGGACGAAATTATGCATGGTGTTCCAGGTCAACCATAGGAAGTTATTAGACAGATCAGATTGTTGAGCTATCAATGGCGTGGGAGATAGAACGCATTTTAAAATCTAAATTGCGTTTGCAGACTCTATTTTAGTATCCTTTGATATATTTTCTATCAATTTGTATATTTCCCTTTTATTACGTGGTCAAATGTTTAAATATTTTTTTTATAGACTGCAAAACTGGCGCATCGTAGCTAACATCCAGCCTTCGGCCCACCAGTTGGAAACCCTTGTTCAATGTAAAAATAATTTTAGTCTTTTTTTTGTATATTTTGAAGTCCTATCTGCCAGGGAGGCTGTAGATTCTTAAAATACAACATAAAATTTCTGTAAGACTCAAAATAAATTTGCTTATTTTGAACAAAAGTGTGTTTACC
>CM063500.1:84437256-84449756 GCA_032207245.1 Pardosa pseudoannulata | reverse complement strand
GCAATGTTGTCTACAAAATTACATAATAAAGGTACGAGTATATTTTGCAAGTTTGCAATAAGAGATAATTCCTGTTCATATTTTATAATTAATATATTATATAATTAACCCATTAATTATAATGTAATAATTAATTAACATTATGTAATAATTATTATTATGTATTATATATAATATATTAAATAGAAAAAAAATGTATATTTTGCACTTCCCAGTAAGAGAGTATATCATTTACATACTCACATCTGATAGTTATATTTTTCAAAAATTTAATCTGCACCTTTATATTCCTCTTTAGAAGCTACATCCTTTTTGAAACTTTCGTAAGCTATCGATAAAAATTTTGGAATTTATGAGGAAGTTATTTAATATGATGGTTATGAGGTAGTTAAATTTTTTAAAAATTTAATTTGCACCTTTATATTCCTCTTTAGAAGCTACATCCTTTTTGAAATTTTCGTAAGCTATTGATAGAAATTTTGGGAATTATGAGGAAGTTAGTTAATATGATGGTTATGAGGTAGTTAGTTAATTTTTTTTTAAAATTTAATTTGCAAACTTATATTCCTCTTTGCAAACATCCTTTTTCAAACTTTCGTAAGCTGTCGATAGAAGGTTTGGGAATTATGAGGAAGTTAGTTAATATGATGGTTATGAGGTAGTTAAATTTTTTTAAAATTTAATTTGTATCCTTATATTCCTCTTTGCAAACTACATCTTTTTTGAAACTTTCGTAAGCTATCGATAGAAATTTTGAGAATTATGAAGAAAAACTGAAAATTTGTAATTTTAAGAAGTTTATTAATATCTTTTCTAACAGGTCATATATTAATGGTATAATTTTTTAATATCTTTTTTGATATATAACCTGTAATTTAAAAAAATCACACAGCAGAATGAAGTATTTACATAAATGTTATTTAAAAATTACAAATTATTTTCAGCTATTTATTATATGAACTTATCAACAGTGCTCTTTTACTAACTACCCTAGTCCATGAAACTTTATTAGAAAGTGTAAATTAATTTATGCTCTTTACATGGCCGAAGTTAGTGAACGAAATTTCAAGTATTATTTTAAATAAATTTATACACCAAAGTTTTGTGAATATTTTGGCTCTTAACTGCCCAAGTCCACGAAACTTTATTAGAAACTTTATTCTATGTTCTTTACATGGCCGAAGTTAGTGAACGAAATGCCAAGTATTATTTTAAATAAATTTATACACCAAAGTGTTGTTAATATTTTGGCTCTTAACTGCCCAAGTCCACGAAACTTTATTCTATGTTCTTTACATGGCCGAAGTGAGTGAACGAAATGCAAAATATTATTTTAAATAAATTTGTACCCCAAAGTGTTGTTAATATTTTGGCTCTTAACTGCCCAAGTCCACGAAACTTTATTAGAAACTTTATTCTATGTTCTTCACATGGCCGAAGTTAGTAAACAAAATGCCAAATGCTATTTTAAATAAATTTATACACCAAAGTGTTGTTAATATTTTGGCTTTTAATTGCCCAAGTCCACGAAACTTTGTTCTATGTTCTTTACTTGGCTGAAGTTAGTGAACGAAATGCCAAATATTATTTTAAATAAATTTATACACCAAAGTGTTGTTAATATTTTGGCTCTTAACTGCCCAAGTCCACGAAACTTTATTCTATGTTCTTTACATGGCCGAAGTTAGTGAACGAAATGCCAAGTATTATTTTAAATAAATTTATACACCAAAGTGTTGTTAATATTTTGGCTTAACTTCCCAAGTCCACGAAACTTTATTAGAAACTTTATTCTATGTTCTTTACATGGCCGAAGTTAGTGAACGAAATCCCAAATATTATTTTAAATAAATTTATACAGCAAAGTGTTATTAATATTTTGGCTATTAAGTAAATTTATTAGAAGGTGCAAGCTAATCTATGTTCTTTAGATGGCCGAGGTTAGTGAACGAAATGCTAATTATTATTTTAAATAAATTTATACACCAAAGTGTTGTTAATATTTTGGTTCTAACTGCCGAAGTCCACGAAACTTTATTCTATGTTCTTTACATGGCCGAAGTTAGTGAACGAAATGCTAAGTGTTATTTTAAATAAATTTATACACCATAGTGTTGTTAATATTTTGGCTCTTGACTGCCCAAGTCCACGAAACTTTATTAGAAGGTGCAAGATAATCTATGTACTTTACATGGCCGAAGTTAGTGAACGAAATGCCAAGTATTATTTTAAATAAATTTATACACTAAAGTGTTGTTAATATTTTGCCTTTTCAGTGTATATTTATTACGTTTATTTTAAGCCTTCAAATTTTAACACATGCAAGTAATGAAGAAATATCTAAATAGTATTGTATTGTATTGTCTTTATTCTGTTATTAAGCCTTTGTTATTATTCCACGTGTAGAAAACATCTGATTGCTTTGAAACCTCATACGTCAATTCTAACCTTCGCACGTTTTCATTGAATATGAAGTGCACTTTTCCTCCTGCTGAAAGAGATAAAAATCAGAGAGCAAACAAGAACGAGAGGAGAAAAAAAAATTATCTCTCCTCGAACCTTTTTTTAAAAGATAAATTTCATTACACTCAGCTTTAAAATGGGAATTTAAATGTCTTCTTTATCAAGTTTCAGTACTTATTTTCGTTCTGGGTGTTATGGAAATGAAATGTGAAAAACCTGCGAGTTATTGCATAATATTTGTATTTCTTCAGTCGGTAGTTTTTAAACTGTGGTAAACAAACTACAGCATGCGTTTACAGCTGTCACAAAAAGGGAACAATGATTTAGTGATACAGTGTTTATACTTGATGATACAGTCCGCTTAATGTGATCAGTTTGGGACACCGTGATTTTCATAACGATAAGCGTTTGATAACAAAAAACTATATGCAAAATTAGATAAATTTACCCCCCTTTAATTTACACGTACTAAATTTCAAAATAAAATGAAAAAAACTCACCTTATATTTATGTATTGTATATTATCCTTTAAAACACAAAAATCGTATATACATGGTTTCCGCGCACCTGGAAAGTCAGGGAAAGTCATGGAAAATCATGGATTTAGACAATGGATTAATTTTGTCATGGAAAGTCTTGATTTTTCAAGCAAAATGAGTAAAAGTCATGGAAAGTCATGGATCCGCTAAACTACTGATTAAAAAAAATGCATTGAATTGTTTAATTCTATTTTTACTTGTCATTTGACTGAAGTTACTGAGTTTGGTATTTATGTATTATCCTATTGACCCTATTGCCAAGTAAAATTTGTTCACCAAGGAAACTCAAAGCAAGAAAGCTTAATGGGTGGGTAAATGTATATTATTCTGGTTTTTTCTTAAATTGTAGATTAAAATTTTATTAATATAATAATAATTATTTTTTAATAAAAATTAGTTAAGATTTTTGCACAAAATATAAGTTTATCTCTAGGGATATTGTATATAAACATTATAGGGTTATATTTGGCTATTATTCATGGTCACCTGGATAATACCAAAGTACCCTGAATTCAAATTGGAAACATTTTGATTGAAAAATTGCTATATGATTAAACTTAGGTATGTAGATACAACAATTTATTTTTATGTGAGTTTATTAACACTTATAAAGTAAGTTTATAGTTTTTTTATGATAAAATTCCTGTAATTTCTCTAAAAGCATATATTTTATTTGTATGTACATCAGAAGTTTTATTCATATATACTTTTAACGAAAGCTTTTTAAAGTCATGGAAAATGATCTGCTAATATGCTAATAATTTATGTTTAGTGTGTTCTACTTTGTTCTTATTCTTATGGTCTGTTGGGTGTATAGGAACATTCAGGTCTGATCAAGCAATTGTTTAACCGTGTATGGAAGTCGTAAACCTTCCACACCCAATCCGTTTTTTAGCCTACCTGTTTTTCTCATAAGCCCAGTGGTAGTGGGATAGCGCTTCCCACTTTTACGACACAGGTCCGAGGTTCGAGTCCCGGGCTGGGCATGGTTGAGTCAGCCTCTTTATCCCTTCAGTGGGTAGACAAACTGAGGACCAAGCATGCTTGGGAACTAAACTCTAGGGGTTCCGCTTAAGGTTGACCACCTAACATATGTTTTGCACATTAGGGCCCTTGATCTCAGAAACGGATATCGGCACCGTAGGTTTACAACCGACGAAGCCACGGTGGGAGGAAAGATTCATATTCACATTCAACAAAAACATTAAACTATTTTACCAGTAGTAATATTACATAAGCCAAAAGGCTATAGACAAACAATATTTTATAAATTACAAAATCAATAACAAATTACAAATTTTATAAATATAACATTTTTACTCGTTATAAGTAAAATGAATTTCAGCTGTAAAATTAAAGAAAACATTTATTAATTAACCTATTATAGCAACTATGTAACCTAGTAAAATATAGCCTAGTAACCAGTTATATGCTGTTTATATTTACTAAATATTAATTCATTAAAATAGTTTTAAAATAACAACCCATTAACAAAGTGTAATAATAAATGACTATTTGTGGTCTCTTTAAGTCCCTGTGCACTTTAGTCTAGGGGCTAAATACATTACATGCTATTGTTTTCTTGATCCAAACACCCTAGCACCTAATTGGCTACCACTTCTGTCCCACCAATAAGGGCCACCAAATTGTGGTGTAAATAATAAGACTAATTTTATTTTTGAGAAACTATTAATTACAATAATTAATCCCTAATAGAAACATTGGTGTCTGTATTAACAATAGTAGACGGATGGCACACCACGTGACTAAACGCAAACATGTTTAGCGTCAACTACCAATCACAGTCAGTACTCACGATAATTCAAGGCCACATATAGTTGATTACGCACTGCCCGTATAACTGAAGAATAATTTAGATATAAAAGCACTCCAACCATATAACCCTGATCTTGCACCGTGCGAGTTTAGGCTTTTTCTTCAGCTCAAGGGATCGTTAAAAGGCATTCTTTTGAAAAGATGGAATGTATAAAAGCTTTGGAGGTAGTTTTAAACTTCTCAGAAAAAATGGACGTTTGAGTGGGTTTAGTTGGTTTGGTTTGGAGTGCTACGGTCTACTTTTTGCAACACGAGGGCTAATGAGACCGGGACCTACAGTTTAAAGCAGATTACGAACGGCTACGAACATCCATGCCACTGTGGGATTCGAACCCACGAACTCCGGTACTTAAGGCAAGCACCCTAACCAATCAGCCATCGTTCGGCTACGTGGATTTAAGTAGTAAATAGAACGTTCAGACAAATGTATTGCTTCTCCTAGTAGTTAAAATAATACCACATAATGAAGAACAATTACTAGTAATTTGTTTGCTGTATAGTTTTTTTACTTTTTGAAGAGCTCTCGTATATTATTATCGTATCTATTCATTCAGAACAGCGTTCCATATTTTACGTCTGACGTATATCTGCAGAAAAAGGAGCCCGATTTCGATTAGAAGAATGCTTGAGCATTAATTTCATGCACTTAAAATTTTGTTGGGAAATTAATAAAGCACTCTTATTCGGTTATTGAACATTTCAAGTTCGGTTATAAATATCTCCCCCTAGACACGAGGGAGACTCCCGCTTTGCTTGGTAATCCGTCGCTAATGGTGATGTAAATTTTTAACTCCTTCCCTTCTCTCATCGATTTTCCCAAGTTAAGCATCTAAAAATACCCCTGTTGACTGATTTCGAAAGACGATTAAAAGCCTGGAGAATACATCGACCATTAGCAGAAATAGATTTCTGGTCATAAAATATTGAACATCTTCAGACATCGAATTGCTTCGTTTTCTGTAGTTTGAGGTTAAGATCCCATTTTTCTTTGTTAGGTTTTATTGATAAAGAACATTGTACATTTAATCGCTACAGATCGTATTTTCTCTTTTAGATAGTTACGCGTGCTTAGTAAAGTATTGTTAGTACGAAGAGTTGGCGTTGATTGGGATATTCAGGGTTGAAATATTGAAAGAATTCTAAATTGAATTCTAGCCCACACTTAGACTAGTTTGTGGGGTTAGATTAGATTTAGATTTAGGGTGGGGTGGCTCATAAGAGCACCAGCACTGCTACTCAAGGCCTATTATACTGAACCCCCCTCCATTTACAAGAGTCCCAGCAATAAGTTACAAATATAAGGCGATTTCACGCAGTAGGGCAAATTCTCAAATTATGACAATTCAGGCTGTAGTTTCAAACGGAAGGGCAGTTTGTTGTTTGTCTATTGGCTGTTGTAAACATAAAAATGAATGGGAAGGGCATTATAGTAGTTCATGACGTTGCGGCAAATTGCTTTATTAACAATTAAGTCTCAAAGAGACCAATAGCTGAGATAAATATAAGCAGCAGTTTAACCGGGAAGTTGGCCAACTCCCATGGTTCAATGAAGTGATAACTAAGAAATTCAAATCTCTTGGTAGAGTAGTAGTCACAATTACACAAGATGTGTAAGGAACTTTCCTCCGTTATATGGCACCCCCTACATACCGGGCTATCCGCGATGCCAATAATGTTAAGGTGCCTCTTGAGGCAACAGTAACCGGTCAACAGACCAATGGCCACCCTTAGTTCATTCCTACTGAGCTTATGTAGCTCCTTAGCCCTCATCCAGGGATACACCTGGTTAAGCTTCTTAGCCTGCCTTTTATTATCAGTATTAAGCCAAGCCCTATAAGTCTCCCCATTAGAAGATCTTTAACAGTCTTTCTAACTACATTAAGCTTTTAATGCTGTTCCTTTCACCAGGTTGTATTTAGATATATTGAAGTATACCTCTGTTTCAGTATTTTCCTTTAAAGCCGCAGTAGCTGATTCGATAAAGGTAACGATCGCGTATCCAGAGGATAGATGGATTGAGTCTCAGCCGGAGAAAGAACTTGTGTTCGGCCACGTAAAATATGTTCGTAGTCGCAATGTTCCCCAACTTCCCAAAGGACACTTCTAGAAGTGGCAAGCCAACCTTTGCGATCTTCTGCTTGGTTCTGGTTGATTCGTGACCACCATTTGGCGACTGCTTATTTAGAGGATCCTTCTCAGGGTTTAGTTACCCCTAATGCTTCCTCCTCATATATTGAACCTGATCTAAGGCTTTCCTTCACCAGGGGGATGAGAAACAACAACAATAACAGTATTTTCCTCTAAAAGGTTGTTCTTGTTGCTTTGTAGAAGACACAGGAGAGTGAATAGCCCTGTTGTGCATGACAAATAGTTTCATTTTTTCGAGTTACACATCTGAAAATATCCCTAATGACTGATTTCTAAAGACGGTAAAAGCTTGTAGAAGTACATCCAACAGAATCAAAATAGATTTTGGATCATGAAATGGTGAATCTTTGCAAACTGATGACGTCGTTTATTACAGTCTGAGGTTAAGGTCTCGTTCCTCTTTGTTGGTATAATTGACAGATATCATTGTCCGTTAATCGCTGTAGGAAGTATTTTCTATTTTAGGATAGAAAGTTATGTGTGCTGAGTCATCCAATATTTTTTTTTTTGGGGGGGGACACATTATTTCTTTGTTTGAAAGAACATATATATGAGAGATTGCATTATCCGAGATGAATTTTATCAAATTAAAGTATAGAAAGTCCATCAAAGATCCTACATTTGAAGCTATAATTTTTCTCTCAACAACATGACTAAGATTTTTTTCTTGAGGAAGATAGCAAGCAAATATATATTAAATTATATTAAATTATTTCAAAGTACGTTCCCGTGATAAGAAACGTTGTAAAGCTGTTTTCAGAGTAAGGTTATAGAAACCTTTTCCCGACTATTTGGGTATTTTTAATAAATTTTTCCATACAGATATTTACTTTAAGTACTTTAAAGCAATATGTTTCATAAATATAGTTAGAAAGTAATTATACTTTAAGATCTGAGTTCATTGTATGGAAATCTGGAGACTGATGAACGGGATACCTGTAACAATAAGTTACATTCGATTCAACGTTTTTTACCTCTTCTCTTAAGCCATCGACAAAGACATTCAGGACAGGAACTGTTTGTGCTAGGGAAAGACTTCGGACTTCTCCCAACCAATAGAACGGCCCGTTAGTTTTGGCGGGATCTGACCCCTCTGTTCACGAGTAGATCTATTTTTTTCTGCGCGGGGGCAGTCCGATTTTTTTTACCAGAGGAGAGTAGAGGGTGGACTCTGCTAGCATCCGCCGCTTGCGGGATAGATATTTGGGGAGACATAAGACAAAGAAAAAAAATGACACCATTTTTTGCAACACAGACGCCGAATCCAGAGGAGTCTTCCATACCTACAAATGATAAGTTGTATTCTAGTTGTATTTCTTAGGCATTTAATTGTATAAAATCATTTAATCAAGACATATTTATGTCCAGGTGTGTATTAATGAGTTTTCAATTCTTCTTAAATACTAAATCAACATAACATTATTCCCACAATACTACATACAGATACTCCAGTACGTCAAGGAAAAAACTGCGTATTGACAAAAATATTTTGAGTTTTTTCAATTCCTCATATTAATTTTCGTTAAATATAGAAATACGTTTCATGAAAAGGGGTTAACAGAATTATACCTGCAGTTGCATTCCTTTCGGTATAAACGAATTATAACCAAATGAAGCAAAGAGATCTGCAATAACGGCTCTTATTTGGATCACTGAATAAAATTCTAACACCATCTTATTATTTTATAAAAAAATCTTGTACCTTGACAACTTGAAAATCGAACGCGAGTTATTAAAGTTTTAAGATATCCATTGATAGCTGAATTCAATTGAACATTCTTTTGGAATATGACATTTTAATTTTGCTTTCTATGGCATTAAAAACGGAAATAAAAATTAAGAGTAATAGAAAAAGAAGTCACCCTTCGACCGCTCTTTATCTCTCAGTCCAAATGTAGGCCATTTCTGGTGACGTCAGAAATCTCGCCTTTCAAGACAAAATTTATTTCTCTCTGAGAGACTCCCTGTTTTCAAATGAAAGAATAATAAAAAAAAGAGATTCTAGATTCGCAAATTGAGAACCAGAATCAGAATTTATGGAGGTGTTTATTATTTTCCCCATGACAAGTTCTGTTATATTTTAGTCTTATTTTACGAAAGTGGGATCGCGAAGATATTTTTTTTTTCATTTTTAGAGAAGCTTATCATATATATATTTTATGTAAGTACAGATTTCTTTGAAAATGATCGTCATAAAACATCCGGATGTTTCCAGAATATTTCTCGCTTCATCCGAGGAAGTTTCTCAGTAAATTAACTCGACAGCGGCAAGGATTTAGTATATTCCTAAAACTATTTTGAGATTGAAACTGCCTATCTCAGTAGGGACAACAAATTCGTAAATTTGAATTTATTTCTAGCTTTTTTAATTAACTGGAAATTTCTTTCAGAACCAATTACATGAATTAAGTTAAAAAAAAACCTTGCTTTGAAGTAGAATATAAGAGCGATAGACACATAGAATAGACAGATATAGAAGGAAAGATCTTTGATCAGTGTCTTGGAAAGACACTGATCTCAGATCTTGATTGTCTTAGAAATCTGTCATCTTCAGTAATTGCAAGAATAAATACCGGCTGTCTTAAAGGCATGAAAATATCACCAGACAATACTAGATCCTATCCAGAGCCGTGGTAGCTTAGTTGGCAAAGACAATGATCTTGAAAGTGGAAGATTGCGAGCTAGAACCTCTAGCCACCTAAGATCCGTCGAGTTTTGAAGGTGATTGGGACACGTAAAATAGATTGAGGTCACAATGTCCTCCAAGTTCTCAAACAATACCTCTGGGGGTCGCAGGCCAAGTCTATGGGTCTTCTGCTTGGTTTCTGCTTCTAAATTATGCGGACCCTCTTCAGCAAAAGTCGTTCTTTCACCCTAGTGATGCTTATTAAGCGAAAGGCGCACCCCTTTTCCTCAATACGAGTAGCATATGGCTCAAATCGTACTTAGTTTGTCTTAGTGGCATCAGTAACAACAACAAGACTCTATCCTACCTCCAGAATATTTCCACAAACTCCACTTACACCAGACCATACCTATAATTTCCAAACCATTATAGCCGCCCACTTCCACCTTGGTTCACCACCACAAAGAATCCTCCTCAGTCATCAGACTCCAGAATTCGTGACCCATGTCCTTAAGGCTTTTAGAGACATTTAACATGGATAGATAAGGCAACAAGAACAAAAGATATAGAAACAAGACAGGTAGCTGTTTTGATGCACAAAGAGATTTCTTCGATACGTAAAGGCAAAAAGCTATAGAAAATGACTAACTGTCAGACAAAAATTCATTAATTTTCGGGAAAAAGGCCTTATTAGCTTAAACGCCGCTCTCGAGGAAAAGGGCTCAAAGTAAAATTGCACAGAAACGCCGCACCAGCTTAATCACAGTAAATTGTGAGGAACATTGTCGTAAATGTCATAATTGCAAAATTTTGACCTTATTAATTACTGCTGCTCTATTTCAAATTGCTCACCCCGGAAAGTTACATTAAGCTTAAGTATGGCTCCTATGTCAATTTAAAAAAAACTTTCGTTTCCTTTTTACTTAAAAACTATCCAAAAAGTAGTTAAGGTGTGCGATAGCAAAATATTACAGCTCTGCAATTAAGTATTGGAGTCCCGCTTTTGGGACTGAAGGTCGCAACTGCTCGGTAGATTCTGGTTACATTAGCTGTCATGTAGCAAAAATGTAGACAATAATTCTCCAAATCATGCTAAGCCAGTAGCCAGTAATTTATAATAAGGGATATGTTGCTGACATCAATGTCCGTAACTCAACCTGACTTGGATACAGTTTTAAACGGGAAAAGAATCTAATTGTCAATAAAGCAATAAAGATTTTTTTTTTACTGAAAAGAACCACATAGGTAGAAATGCTTTACCCGCTGAATGTTTAAGTGTTAAACACATAAACGCCTAGCGTTTCTTCCTTAAATTTTGGTACTCATATGAGGCAAACTACTTCCTTAAGATCATTTTTAATTCAAATCCCACCAACACTATAAAGATTAACTATTATTCTTGTTATTAAATAATAATGATTTTTCTGTAATGTACATTTGTTTATGGTAATCAGTAGTTGAAATACAGTTGAAATGCAGTAGTGAAATATGTCAAGATAGACAGCTCTAAAACTGTATGTGCTCATGAGTATTTATGTATGTTATTTCCCCTTTGAGAGAGGGACAGAGAAAAAGGATTATGTTTTCATTTGAAAGAGGAATCTCTTCCATAGGTAACAAGCCCTATCTGGCGTCAGCTCTCTTCTTGGTATTTTGATACTTAACAGTCCTAATTTAACAGCCCTAAAATATGGGTAGACAGCTCTAATACTGTGTGTGCTCATGAGTATTTGTGTATGTTATCTCCCCTTTCAGAGATGGACAGAGAAAGAGAAATATGTTTTCATTTGAAAAAGGAATCTCTTCCATAGGTATCAAGCACTATCTGGCGTCAGCACTCTTCTTGGTATTTCGATACTTAACAGTCCTAATTTAACAGCCCTAAAATATGGGTAGACAGCTCTAATACTGTGTGTGCTCATGAGTATTTGTGAATGTTATTTCCCCTTTCAGAGAGCGACAGAGAAAGAGGAATATGTTTTCATTTGAAAGAGAAATCTCTTCCATAGGTATCAAGCACTATCTGGCGTAAGCACTCTTCTTGGTATTTTAATACGTACCAGTCGTAATATAACAGTCCTAAAATATGGGAAGATAGACAGCTCTAATACTATATGTGCTCATGAGTATTTATGTATGTTATTACCCCTTTGAGAGAGGGACACATAAAGAGGAATATGTTTTCATTTGAAAGAGGAATCTCTTCTATAGGTATCAAGCACTATCTGGCGTCAGAGCTCTTCTTGGTATTTAGATACTTAACAGTCCTAAAATATGGGAAGATAGACAGCTCTAATACTGTATGTGGTTATGAGTATTTATGTATGTTATTTCCCCTTTGAGAGAGGGACACATAAAGAGGAATATGTTTTCATTTGAAAGAGGAATCTCTTCCATAAGTATCAAGCACTATCTGGCGTCAGCTCTCTTCTTGGTATTTAGATACTTAACAGTACTACTTTAACAGTCCTAAAATATGGGAAGATAGACAGCTCTAATACTGTATGTGCTCATGAGTATTTATGTATGTTATCTCCCCTTTCAGAGATGGACAGAGAAAGAGAAATATGTTTTCATTTGAAAGGGGAATTTCTTCCATAGGTATCAAACACTATCTGGCGTCAGCGCTCTTCTTGGTATTTTGATACTTAACAGTCCTAATTTAATAGCCCTAAAATATGGGTAGACAACTGTAATACTGTGTGTGCTCATGAGTATTTGTGTATGTTATTTCCCTTTTGAGAGAGGGACAAAGAAAGAGGAATATGTTTTCATTTGAAAGAGGAATCTCTTCAATAGGTATCAAGCACTACCTGGCGTCAGCGTTCTTCTTGATATTTAGATACTTATCAGTAATAATTTAACAGTCCTAAAATATGGGAAGATAG
>CM063500.1:84424756-84432256 GCA_032207245.1 Pardosa pseudoannulata | reverse complement strand
CTACGCATTTCATTCCACACGAATAGCATATGTATAAGAAAACTCTTCTGAAACGGATATCTGGTTGTGTGATATTTAATATTTATTCTGCTGATTAGATACATACTAAATACGTTACTGATTTTTTAAATGCAGATTATTTAATTGAAATATATTTAGGATTCATTGTACTGGTTTATATTTTTGGATGAGATGAATTCAATTAGTGATCTATTATAAGGAACGGGTTGCACGATGTCACATCTTTAAGGCATTTTACTAGCTGGTTATTATACCTTGTTGGTACTTGTTGGTGAGTACAACCTGGTATGCATTCAGCTTTTATAGGAAATTTATAGGCAATAAACGAGTATTTATACGATACTTCAGGCGTGACGTTTGTAGTCCAGTAATCTTTGTCGCACGCCGCCCCCCCCCTAATAAAGTGCCACACCCAAGAATCCAGCTGTCTGTGTGCACGGTAGCTATCGGCCCGAGTTTGTGCCTCATTAACTGGTGGTCATCACGAAATCATTGTTGTCTTTTGGGAGAGATTGCTTTGATAAGACGTATCACAACGGCGCCGCCCCGAACGATCACGTGATTGGAGATGTGTCGCGTGTTAATAACAAGAGATAACAAATGGCTTATTAACTGGAGAAAATTCAGTGAAGCCAGCATTGCAATATGGGGTGGTGGAGGAATTTATAGATAACTGATCCAGCCAAATTATATTTAACCAACTTTACAGTAATGTATTCATTTTATTTTTGGTTAACTCTGAAAAAAAATATTAATATTTAATATAAAATTTATTATATATATATATATATATATATATATATATATATATATAATGATTTTTATGTACTTTTAATTGTTTTACAAATTAATATCACACGCTAAGTGAAATACATTTAAAGAAAAGTACTAAGCAGAAAATATTAAGTAAAACGTCAAATTATATGTGGTTAGATTTCATAGAAAACTACGCAAATTTAGAAAGAAAATAATTACAATTGATCAGACTTATGCATGCGTAGAAAATGTTCTTTTTGAAGCCAATGAATGATGTCAATTCTACAAAGAGTTTATTGATTTCAAAAGAAAGAGAAAGTATGCAGCCACGTTAACCTATAGGTTACATATTTTATAAAACACACTTAGAAACTTATAATTTCATATCTAATTTGAAGGCTTTTTGTTAGTTAAACGATTACCAAAGAACTGACCTCTAGTGCCTATTGTAATATTTGTTAATTGCTACGGTATTTTTTATTTTTCCCATAAATGAATGAAGCATTTTTCGTCCTTACTGTTAGTGTTTAAAGTTCGTCTGTTAGTGTTAACTTTTTAATCAGGAAGTCTGATGAAACTACTTACGACATTGGGCCAAGGGAAACCTCTGTTTTTGAGCAAAATATTTCCTTATCTAATTCTGCTTCTTTTATTGAGAGATCAACAATAGATTAGCTGTTTAAGTTAGTGCTATTCACGTGGAAGATCATTTTGCTTTGTCGGAATTCCTACGTTTAAATTTCAGGCCATGTGAACACCACTGGTTTTTCCCAATTTTCCTCATAAGTGACACACAAATGTGACCCTGGTGCCCATTATAAACTACCAAGGATCTGTTCTTTCTAAATGGGTATGACTGCTGATCAATCTTTTGCGATATATCTTAGTATCGTCAAGTGTGCAGAGATACCCAGCGTTGGTTACTTTTGGAACGACAAGAAAAAGATTCAAAATATATAATTTATATTTTTCCTAATAGCAGGAAGGTTGTTCAAACATTCCCTTATTACCCAAAATAACTGTGGATTTGCTGGGTGCACCATAAAAATCTGAATTGAGAGTTGGTCCTCTTTGAAGAGAAAGGTGGAGTGCCTTGAAGATATTCTATGGGAATTCATATTTGGAATATATAGTATAAAATTAGGCTATATTCAATATCGTTATTGATTCTTCTTGGATACCTTATCGAGTGAAACGATCTGCTAATTTGAAAAGAAGAGCCTCAGATGAGTCGACTACGCTTAGCCACTCCGTAACCACTGTGGGAGAAATTTTCTTATTTGTAGTTACACAGTCACAATTTAATAATATCTGGAATAACTAGTTACTTCCTGGAGATAGTAACTCTAATATGTTAACTCAAATGCAATGGAAAATAAAAATGGCTGGAGAGGACAACAAAAACAACCACGGACTAAAAGTAGACAACTCAATTTAATTATTACTAAAATAACTAACATAAACTAAGATAATAACATAAACTAAGATAATAACATAAACTGAGATATTAAATTTAGCAAACATAAGTATAAGTAAATGGTACAATTAGCGTTTTTAATACTCTCGCTGCGTATTTTTTTTTATCAAAATATGTTCAAAAATTGCGTATTTTTTATTACATATTTCAAAGCTATATACATTTTAGAGTTAAAATATATAAACAATTTTTGTGAAAGAGTTTTTTTTAATACAGAATTAGGTCCTAAAAAAAAGGTGTGCAGAATAATGAAATTGAAGAATTATGATATAAAAGCTAAATTTTGAAAATTAATCTTGGTTAAATTATCATTTATTTTATAAAATACAAAATCAAAACGTATATACTAATTAAAAAATGCAAAAGACTTACAAAACATTTATTAGAAATGAAGTCTTGTATGTTAAATTTCGAAAGAAGGCTAGAGACAAAGTCCTATCTCGCAATCCTTGCACCAAATTCGCGTTTCTTTTCGAAGTTTTTGTTCCACCTTCAGTTTTTTTTAACAACAGACAGCACACTATCTACGAGGCTCTTTCTTGATGGGATTTGGTTGTATATGGCTAACAAAGTGTCGAGCCGTTAGTCTCATGGGTCTGTTACTCTCATGTACTGTTGGTCTCTTTTACTAATATTTGCAACATAACATCGTCAAAATAAAAGTTCCAAACAGAGTCCAAAACAGTTGCATTATTTGCCAAAGTGAAATTTAGTCCGGCATTTCTTAGGAAAGGAAATGAAGTAGGAGCTGGTGGAATATTTTGCATATTAATTTTGTACCACTATCGAATATTTTGAATAGAAAATGAGCAGAAGAAATCCGCAGAGGAATCCGTGAAATTCTCATCAGTTTACCTATAACTATCTTCAGTATACTTGAAATCAGAGTCAGAAATGCTAACAGTGTCGGAAATATCGTCAGGAGTATAGGTTATATCACTCGTGAAACTCTTCCTGCCAGACAACTTTCAGATATAAAAAGCGCTCTCAAAATGCTACAAAAAATTCTTCTATATTTCGCAGAAATGTGGACAATTAAAGCCATCTGTTAGTTTGCAAGTAAATAAACAATTTAAAATCACAGTAAAGCCAAAATGAAAGAATAAACGGGGAAAGAGCGGGTTTGCACAGTTAATTAGACGGCTAAAATGCATGTCCGTGGAAATCGCGGGATGCGCAGCGAGAGGGTTAACGGTCAACAAAACTTAAATCAACTTAAAAACAACGAACCAGCCATCAGACAAAAGTAACACTATCTCCACGATAGACAAACGAACAAGCCATCCACTCGGCTAAGTTAAAAAAACACTGTATTAAAAAACTAGGAATGTCCCGGAATGACGCTTCAGGGAAGAGATACTGCCAGAGATAAGATTTAACCATGGAGTCTAACATAACTAGTAGAAGAAAATTTAGTTTACGGGATTTCACATTAATTCGCAATAATTTACCGGTTTCACTTTCATGCGCAGTACTTTAAGAGTAGGAAATTCAAACAAATGCCGACGAAACAGGCTTCCGCGACACGTCAGTCACCGCAAACTATTACCAGTGGCATCCTTGTCTGATTGAACTTGGCATTTCCTGTGAGGGTGCATTCGCTTTAGATATTCCCCTCAAAGTTCAAAAGCGTGTTACGTGCTAACTGTATCATAATTTTGCTCACGATGCTGGGTAACTTGGCGAAGATCCGAAGAAGGTTAAGGTAAGGGTGGCATTTTTTTGTTTGTGTCTTATTGTTGTAATTTAGCTGTTCAGCCTAAAGAATATTCACAAAAGGTGATTAGTCTTATGTTAAAAGGTTGTTAAGTAGCGGTAAAGTATAAAAAAATGGATATTGTTTTTTATTCAGTTAAAAAAGCGCTTGTTAGTACATTATAATTTAGTCTTTTGAGTAGCAAAATTTGGAAAGCGTTATTCTCATTTCCTTGAATAAGAAATTTCAAGGAAATTTCATATTCAAGTACATTATAATTTAGTCTTTTGAGTAGCAAAATTTGGAAAGCGTTATTCTCATTTCCTTGAATAAGAAATTTCAAGGAAATTTCATATTCAAGTACATTATAATTTAGTCTTTTGAGTAGGAAAATTTGGAAAGCGTTATTCTCATTTCCTTGAATAAGAAATTTCAAGGAAATTTCATATTCAAGTACATTATAATTTAGTCTTTTGAGTAGGAAAATTTGGAAAGCGTTATTCTCATTTCATTGAATATGAAATTTCAAGGAAATTTCATATTCCAGTACATTATAATTTAGTCTTTTGAGTAGGAAATTTAGAAAGTGTTATTGTCATTTCCTTGAATATGAAATTTCCTGTCAGAACGCATTTAATTTGGATGTAGCGGTGAAGTATAAAAAAATGGGTATTATTTTTTATTCAGTTAAAAAAGCGCTTGTTAGTACATTATAATTTAGTCTTTTGAGTAGGAAAATTTGGAATGCGTTATTGTCATTTCCTTGAATATGAAATTTCTTGTTAGAACGTATTTAATTTGGATGTAGCTGTGAAGTATAAAAAAATGGATATTATTTTTTATTCAGTTAAAAAAGCGCTTGTTAGTACATTATAATTTAGTCTTTTGAGTAGGAAAATTTGGAATGCGTTATTGTCATTATCGATATGAAACCTTCAGAACGATTTTTTAGGGTATTAGCTAAAAAAATTTATATTTATCTAATTTTCTTATTAAATACAGGAAAGAGTAAAGAGAATTTTTAGGAATTTAGTCTTTTGAGTTAAAAATAAAGATTTATATAATTTGAAATTTAAAGGTTTAGTTATGTATAATTTTCAGAATTAAAAACATGTAAATGCTTCAAGATTTTAATATTCCCTTTTCTATGAAAATACACCAAAGAACAAATATTACCACTTTGGCATTTGGACTTGTCTATTTATGAAATATGACTTTTTAAGGCTATATAAGAGTTACAAATACAAGCTCTTTAGTGAAATTTCGGTTAGTTTTGTTTTGGAGAGCTACGGTCTACTTTTTGCAACACGATGCTAATACCGGGCCCTTTGTTTAGAAGCTGATTGAACGGCTACGAACAATTGTGTCGAACCCACTAACTCGTGAAATTTCTTAGACTAAATATCTCGAAAGAATTATAACTTTTAAATAAAATTTATCTTATATTGACATTTTTCTGTGATGTTTTTGTGGAAACATAGCTCATATATTGAAAACGATCGATATAAAATTTTTTTTTTAAAATTACAATTGTTACGAATTTTTTCCTTGTATTACTTCAAAATTCAAAATAGCAAAAGCTTACAAAATTTATTGAAATGATGTAGTTTTCAAAAAATAATTTAGTGCAAGTTACATTTAAAAAAATGAAATTTAAAAATCAAATATGAGTTTGTAAAGGAAAAAAATTACTGGGCATTTCCGAAATAACCCATTCATCTGTTATTTAATTTTGTACCCAATATTGCAAAGCAATTTATTAAAATAGATCAAATGTATATTATAAAAATTTTAAATGATGTAAGTGATAATTTGTATTTTATTAAATATAACTAATAAATGGTTCTTTGAAAAATTAGTAAAACCAAAATTTCGAAGAAGTTGAAAAGTAAATTTTAAATTTTAAATTCTCATTTGTCTCGTAAACAATGAATAAAAAACTTTGTGATCACTGGTATCGACTTTTCAGCAGTATAAATTACTTCTTAGTGTTTTTTAAATATTTCTTTTTAAAAATTTATGAAACTATCCATATTTTGGATTTAATTTCAATAATAAATAGAACGTACCTCAATATAATGATATTGTTTTAAATTTATATACACTTAGACTTTATAAAAAATAAGTTTGCCTTTACTTTTGGTTACAAAATTATATAATAGAAGTTATGGTTATATTTTGCACATGTGCAGTATGAAATTTGCTTTACATACTCATATCATTCGTCAAATCAATTTTTCAAATATCAATATGTACTATTTTATTTTATTTTGACTTCTTGTATATAGGTGGTCTCCTAATTGCACGATTCTCAAAAACTTCACTAAAAATATGACTTTATACATGCTCTATATACACTTTGAAGCTAGTGAAGTAATCTCCAGGATTTCTTTCGAAATTTAAGCAATTGTTAAACTCCTAATTTTTTACTCTTTTGTGTATTCGATATAAACGTATAGACAACGTATTGTTGAAGTGCTTTCACAATTCTACGGACTTGCCCAATTTATAGAATTCTTATCTGTAAAAACTAAATAAACAGTAATACAGGTAAAATATAAGGTAGATCGTTAGTATTTTGTTTAATATTTCTGGAAAAGTTAATATGGGGACAAATATCATCTGCTCTTACATCGACTTTTCATGGAATGTGCAAATAAAGTATGGAATTAATTATATTAAGAAATTTTTTTAGATGAAAATGTTGTTCAGTTTTATATTTTTATGACTGTGAAATAGTAGATTACAAAACATTTAATTTATTATTTTATTAATTTCTTTTTAACTGAAACACAGAGCGATAGACTATTGAATTTTTAATTAGTTTAAAATGCTTTGATGAAATCGTTAAACAAAAATTGTTCATAACAAAGAATTTCTAAAAACATTCGGTATTTAAAAATAAACACAGTATATTAAATTCTTTATTGTTTTGTGATTATTTTCTATCAAGCTTTTAAACGAAAATGTTTATAGATTATGATCACAATAATTGATAATTGTAATTTAGTAATTAAAAAGCCTGTATCCTTAGATAATATTTATCTAAGTTGCAAATATAAAGTTTTTAATTTGACCTGTGATACATTGGGTATTTGAATATATACATAGATTTTTAATCATACTTTATTTAAAACATTGCTTTCTTACACACTTTTAAAAAATCAAAATATTTTACCATAAAAAAAATCACTGAAGTGTAAATTTATCTAATTTATTTATCATTATCAAACAATTGTGTGTACAATTACACATATACACGTACATACACATATATGTGTAAACACACAAAAGTTGTAATAGAAGGTAATATACATTTGTGTAATATTTTTCTATCACATTCCTTTAGCGAATCAGTAGGTTAATCACACACACACACATATATATAAATATATATAATATATATTTATATATTTAAGTTTATGTCCATAATTTCACTAAAATTATAAGGAAAATACTATTTTTTATTATACCTAGAAGTTTTATATTTTAAAGATGAGAATGTGTGATACCGTATAAAAAAAGAACTGTGGTTAAAACGATGTATGCA
>CM063500.1:84414756-84419756 GCA_032207245.1 Pardosa pseudoannulata | reverse complement strand
CTCCTAATAAGACAGTTATTAGGACCTTTTTCTGAAGTATAATCAAAGAGAAATCGTATATTTATATGAGTATATATAAGTTAGTATTTTTTTTCCGTTTTATTTATTTCTCTAGTCTGCTAATAAGGCTGTTATACCACGCTCTCTCTGAAGAGGTATATTTAGATAAAAATGTATAAGTGTATTTTGCCGTTTTTTTATTAAGGCCGTTACATCAGCCTTTTTTGAAGAGGTATAACCAAAGATAAATTGTATATTTAGATGAGAATATATAAGTTGGTATTTTTTGCCATTTTTTTATTTCTCTAGTTTGCTAATAAGGCCTTTATATACGATAAAGGCCTCTTTCTGACGAGGTATAACCAAAGAGAAATCGTATATTTAAATGAAGGTACATAAATTAGTAAGTATTGGCATTTTTTTTATTTCACCAGTCTGATAATATGGCCGTTATATCTCCCCATGAAGACAAAAAGGAAATAAATCGGTGATCAGAAATAGAAAAATAAAACTTTTTGATTCAATGACTGCGCACGGGGTTTTCTATCTTTGTAATCGCGTAACATTCCTTACACTATAAATCTATTGATTCCAGGAAAATGTCGCTCACTTACATGTATATTTATTTTATCTACAGTAAACTCCACCAAGCTGACCTTTTATATAAGTAGGTCGAACAGTGCTTTGGAAATACTCACCCCTATCGTTCTCAAATATCAGCGGGGATATTATGCCTTTTTTTTTCTTTTTGCTAGTGTGTCCCATTGTTTCGAAACTATCTCCAGAAAATGACACCTATTTCGTCAAAAGATTAATCTTCGCAGTCAAATAAAGAAAAAAAAATTGTTCGGAAACCTGTGTAGTTTATTTTGACTTATACCAGAGAGTTTGACTATCGGACCGTAAAATAAGCTTAGAAAAGAAAATGGTACGTTAAGTAAATGTGTAGCTAGTCAATAATGCAATTACTGGTATTAAACCAAAAGTGATTAAGAGAATTCGAAGTAAAGTTTAGAATGTGTTTAATCGCATCAAAATCAATTACACAGGTCGAAGTACATTTAATGAAAATTATACTTTGTACGGTACAAAACATTTGAATGAACACATTTAGAGAAAACAGTAAAATAAAAACAAGTTAACTAGATACATAGCCCAGGATTGAACCTAGGACGGGACTCTACATGATCCAGACATGATCATCCATGATCCCTCTATATAATCCTCCTCTCTCTGCATGATTCAGATTTTCTAACTCTGAAGGCCCCTCCACACTATGGTCCACTGCAAGCCATTACCACCGTCTGGAGGAGGTATGGCTTATCATGGTCGATATTGGCAGACGATAAAATAGCATTGTCAAACAATGGTTTCAGAGGTGGTTTTTTTCTCCAAAGATCAAAGGCAGCCAAATGCACAACTAAAATGCGCAGTAGACCCTATGGACGAATGCACGCTCTTGGCTCATTTAGTGGCCCAGTGTGTGGATGACCCATAAACCATCTCCCAACTTCACCATCAGGAGGTGGTGAACAATTGGCTATAGCGGCCAGCGTATGGATGCAACCCGTGAACTATCATTCAAGGTCACAATCAGGAAGTGGTGAACATAGTGTGGAGGCTACATAAAAACAATGGCATTAGTTGCGCTCGCATCCGTTACAAACCTATCCGTAAGGTGGCGGCATTTGTATATTAGTATGGGAAGTTATATGCGTGCAATATTCGTTGTAAACAAATGTAGCAACGAATTCAACTATTTACATCATACATTACGTTCGCACATCATTTTAACTTAAAAATGATTTTTCTAGACATTTCATATTCTTTGGTTGTGTACATGATACTTCAGATATTATTTACGATATCATCGTGAAACATGAAAAGTATATATACATTATGACTTGTACATTAAGTATTTTAATTACTGCATTATAATTTTTAAATTTTTAACAATTTATACTATTTTCTAATTTTTTTAACATAGTTTACATACATATACTTTATGAGTTTCAAAGGATGTATACGATAAAAATATAGTACATTTGTAAAAGAAATTGTGTTGTGAAAGTGAATCACATCTCCAACCTCCAACTTATTACTCTATATGATACTATATAGTTTATTACTCTACTATACTCTACTATACTGTTATACTATTACGTACTACACTGTACTGTACTGTACTCTACTATACATCTATACTATTATATACTACACTGTACTGTACTCTACAATATTGCTATACTATTATGTACTACATTGTACTGTACTATACTATACTGCTATACTATTACATACTACACTGTATTGTACTGTACCCTACTATACTTCTATACTATTACATACTACACTGTACTGTATTCTAGTATACTGCTATACTATTTCATACTACACTGCACTGTACTGTACTCTACTATACTTCTATACTATTACATACTACACTCTACTGTACTATACAATAATGCTATACTATTATGTACTACATTGTACTGTGGTATACTATACTGCTATACAATTATGTACTACACTGTAATGTACTCTACACTACTCTACTGCTATAATATTGTATACTACAATATACTGCACTCTGCTATACTGCTATACTATCATATACTGCATTATTCTAAACATTTTAACTTTTTTTCTGTATACTGTATATGTATGTGTGTGTATACCATTGTGTTAAAATAAGGTAAGCATTTCTTTGAAATAGCATAGATACCTATTCCTCCATTAACCTGAAAACTTACTCCGGGATAGTAGTAGTCCCACAAACAGTGAAAAAGCTTAAGACAGTTTCACCTCAGTTTCAGTTTTTCCTCTTTTCTCCGTGAAAGTATATTATGCAAGTGCATTGCCAAAAAACAAAAAGGAAACAATAATCGCACCCGCGCAAGTACTTTGTGATCTGTTATTCTTTTCACCGTGCTACGACCGATCGATACTACTCCAAGCGCAAAATCAATGGAGCGGGCTTAGGAGCGGATCGTTCGGAAAAGGTGCAACCACCTTCAATTAATAAACGTTTGTACATTAAAGAACGCTTCATCTTCGTCTCCTGCGAGGATAAGTGGCCGACTGGCATTTACATTCTGCCTTATGCGTCGTTTTTTGTTAAGTTGCACGACAGCATTTCGAATCATTGAGTTTGTGGCAAGTTGCTTAACTTTGAATATCCAAAGAGAAGCACGTAGTTCTCTTTGGATATTTAAATGAACTTGATGTTCGTCTGAGATATTTTTGCCAATATTCTACATGCGATAAATTAATACAGCAAGACTTTTATTTGAAGCTTTAAGACTTTGAGGTTTTAATGTAACTCAATTTGTCCCTCTTACATGCCAATAATAAACTTTAGTACAGTAAACTAGTGTAGGTATTTATGCATTGTACGCTATTATTTCATGTACACAAGCATACCCAGATAGCAAATTTAGTTTGCAGCAAACTTGCAGCAGTCTTGCTTTGCAAGAATTCAAATTTGCAGCAAGTTTAGCATGACAAGTCTGCAGGTTTGAAACAAGACTACAGCAAGTTTAAGAATTTCCACTTGCTTCAAGGTTGTCATGGCAAAGTTGCTACAGTTTTGCAGCAAAATAGTGTTGCAATGGAGTGGTCGCTTTATGTTCCATCTAAATTGCAGGAGTTTTGCTACAAGTTTGTCGTGTCAAATTTGTTATGACAAGATATTATCCAGATAAAATCAAACTTGCTGCACGTATGCCTGCTATCTGGGTATATACCTACAAACATGGATGGAAATTTCAGTGTAGGGGTAAAATGCGAAAGCAAAGATTTCTCCTGCAGAGATTTTGAATTCCTTAATAATTGTTCATTGGGTTTAAATGATTTGGCTTGCTTGAAACACCACGGTCTAATGTTTTCCTATACGAAAGCTAGTGAAATCGATGCCTATTTCTTAAATCTGATTCCATATTAATATATATGAATTCCGACATCTATGCTTGTAGAGGAATTCGAACCCATGAATTCTGGTGCTGAAGAGCAGCGACTTACCCATTCAGCTAGAGGGGGGCGTAGATAAATTTTGGAGATAAATTCATCGCGGAAGCTTCAATTTTTCAAATTGCTGTATACAGCTAAAATTGAGTTGGGCGTTTTGTTTAGCGTAACTTGGACCGATAAAAAACCCAGGTATAGTTCTCAAAGTCGATTTCGATTAGCTATGAACATTTATGCCAGTTATAGGGTTCAATTACTCGTTCTCGGATATCCAGCAGCTACGCCCTTCTCTTTCAGCCAACGATCAACGCTATCGCCTTAGGAAATTTTTTGTAACATTTCCTGTAAATTTATTATTATGTAGAAAACAAGTTGGAGTATCTTCTTGGAGATTTTCATATAGAATTGTACTTAAGTCTTTTACTTTTCTATTTAATGCATATTTTTTGTTTTGTTTTTTGATATACACTTACAGACATGTTTAAATATATATTTAATTACTTCATTGGTACCCAATCAAGAGGCATCTGTATTAAAATATGGTCGAAGGAATATGTATAGGTTTTTTAAAACTTTTGTTGTTAAAGAATGGGTTGTAATAGGGGGGATATCTATAGTGCTATGATAGTTTTTACTACTTATTGAATATAAAAAAACATAGTAGAATGTAAAAGGTGCAATATTTTCTTTTCACTATTGACTAAGGTAGAGAATTTTGCCTCATATTCCGGGTTTGGTTTAGAGCTGTACACTGTAACTTTTGTGAAAAAATAAATAAAAAGAATGGGATTTGCTTCTTAAAGCTGATTACAAAAAAACTATATGTAGCCTCCACAGTATGGCCAATTGTTCACCACTCCAGTACTGGTCCAGTGTTGATAGTGAAAGTTGGTTCACGGGTTGCATCCACACATTGGGCTTCTAAATGAGCAGAGCGCGTGTGTGCATTCATAGAACCTACAGCGCACTTTGGTAGCGCATGCTGGTTGTCTTTGATCTTTGGAGAAAAACCACTTCCGAAGCTATCCTCCGTA
>CM063500.1:84392256-84404756 GCA_032207245.1 Pardosa pseudoannulata | reverse complement strand
TATATATATATATATATATATATATATATATATATATATATATATGTATATTTACGTGTGTATATATATATTTGTATGTATATGTACGTATATATGTATGTATATATGTATATATATATGTATATATGTATATATATATGTATATATATATGTGTATATATATGTATATATATGTGTATATATATATATATATATATATATATATATATATATATTATACATATATTATATTTATATATCTATATGTCTATCTATCTATCTATCTATATATATACATATATATAATGGTTTAAAGTTTATGGCATTGCACTCACGCACACACACACACACACACACACACACACACATATATATATATATATATATATATATATATATATATTCATTTAAAAGTAATGTTATAAATATTAAACCATTTATTTTAAGAAAATCCATTTAAACTAGCCATACCATTCCTTCCCTCCTAAATCTAATTTTATCTTACTCTCTATATAGAAGTAATTCTATAAAATGACAAGCTGAATTATTAATAGTCGAAACTCCTTTCTCTGATCAGGGAATTAACTTTCTTTATAATTGAAATATATGAAATACATTAAATCTATGTAATATATATCAATACATGCATTTGTCGTATATGCTATTTTCACATACATACATTATATATACAGATGCATACAAACACTTGTGTACATCTGTCATATATTTCATATATTGAATTATACGACATATATATCGACATCAATACATATGTCAGTGTTTGTGTGATATAATTTAACTGTGAATGATTGGATTAGAATTTCGATCTCTTTTTGCATTCTTTAAACTTCTCATAAAATTGCAACATATTATTAATATATAAATAAAATTTTAGTTTCAATTTCTTATTTCCCACTTATAAGCTTTCAACGCGTAATATTTTCATAAATAACTTGATTTATATACCGGATAAGAGGCATTCGTGTTTATCGGAATGAACTGAAGACAGAAATGTGTTATCAGCGACTGTATCTTAACAGATGAATGAAATAAAAATAAAAGTTTTTAAGACTAGAAGTGCAAACATCCATGTTTGCTTTCGTAAGATTGTCACTAGAAAATGGCGCCCAATTAGTTGTTGACCTAATATTTCTAGCAATGCTGTGGTGTGTGATCTTTCTAGAAAGATAATTTTTAAAAAATGAAAGTGCGGTTTTTTTTTTTACTGATGACTGGTCTGGTGTTTGGATTCAGATACGGTGGCACTTCGGCATACAGACAAATAAGCAGACAAACTTCTTGAGATAAGATTTTTTGGGATATTCCTATTTCATGTTCTATTTCTGTGCTGTTTTTATATTCGAATATTTTAACATGAAATGAAAAAAAACCCATTTTAACACTAGATTTACGGATGTTGATCATATACCTATTTTTACTGAAGTGAGCCAATTTGACTCATACAAGAAATTTGAAATTGATTTTTTGCAAAGAAAATAGTTCCAAATTAAATTAAATAAAATGTTTGTTATAAAAAAAATTCACGGAAATAATTTTTTACATATAAAATCTGTTTTTGAAACACATTTTCCGCAAGCATTTGTATCACATTTAGCACAATGGTTTCTGCATCTGTTTCTTTTGCATGATTATTGAACTTGGCAATTCTTCCGTGCGTCAGTAGCATGAATTTCTGTCATTGGAATGGAAGTGTTCTCGACTTCTTCTCTATATTTTCTTTATAGTATACTTTATATATATTTACTTTATGCTATATTTATTACTATATTTATTTATTTTCATATACATTCTATGAATCAAATTGGCTCACAACCGTGAAAATAGTTAAACCACATTTGATAATGCGAAATGAAGGGTTCTTCGGGAAAGAGGAATGAAAGTTTACATATATTTTATTACTTAACTAAAAACCAACGTATATTTTTGAAAAGTGATATTATATATATATATATATATATATATATATATATATATATATATATATATATATATATATATATATATATAGATATATATGTAATGAGACGGACTTCTCGATGGGGGGGTTGCAGTCATGGCCATAAAAATGATACCGTTTCAGCTAAAGACCTTTATTAAGATAACGTTGAAGGACGGGTTCCCACTTCATCATAGGGACAGGACAAACTGAAGGGTCAGCTAGCATGAAGTTCTATGTACAAGACACGTAACACCTGGGTCAACATCTGTGGGAAAATATCTCTAGAAAAATCTGTCTCTGCTAGCGTGTGTCTCCTTTTTATTTGAAAATTTCCTAAATTGTCCGCTAGGGCTATATATGTTTATAATAGGTCAGGTCCCTCCTCTGAGGGCGTAACCTGTAGCCCCAGTGGTCAATTTAGGTTAGGGGTTAAAAAGGGGAATGGAAAATGACGCGGGAATTTTTACCCTTGATTTAAGTTTTGAAAACCCCTGAGAATTTTTTTTACATATATATAGTGATCAAATTTTTAATGAGTCAAATTGGCTCGATTCGTAAATCTAGTATTAATACATGAAGATAATTACTATAATCGGTTATAAAAGTTATGAAAATTGTTTGAGTTAATCGAGAGGAGATAAAATTTTTAAAATACTAGAAGACGCGACAGACGTTGTCCTATTTTAATTCTGTAAATCCAAAAATTGTAAAATGTTTTTAAATAAATTAAAAATTAGACCGTTTTGATGAAAAAGCAAGGAAAAAAATATTTTAAAAATACTTGACACCACCACGCATACAGTTATCACAAACATAATTAATTTAAATTAAAATTCCCCCTTTACCTATACGGAGATTTGATCCTGGGACATCTCTTAACGAAGCCCGTTGTGCTGACCACTGCTCCACAGATACGTCAGCAGTGAAGGGTTTTGAGAATCATTATGATAATTTCAATAATTGCGCAATTTTGGATTTTTAATAAAAAAAATTTTTTCTATCGAATCAAATTTAAACCATGCTCGAATCCACTTAACACATTGTATGCGGGACACGTACTAGTACGTTTTCTGAAGACTGATACTTGAGCACCGGTCACGTACTAATACGGATTAGTGTAACAACATGGTTTGTTTGTGGGTACAAAAATAACGGTATGTACAGGAAAACGAAGTCGAATGTCGAAACGAAGTCTACTACTTAGATTCTGGAAAAATTTAGACAAATAAAAACTAGTCTTTACATCAGTCGATGCGGAACCACAGAACGGGAAGGTTGATTAAAAAAATCAATTTAGATTTAAAATTAACTTTTTATTTATCCTTGCGAAACTGATATTATATATATATATGTATGTTTATATATTATATATAGACTTGTATTTACATATATTTGTTTATATATTTCAATATAAAATACGAAAAGTTGGTTAAAAAATTAAATAATTTTCGATCTATTGAGATTTAACTGAAAAACTAAATTTACGCGAAAAACGGCAGCTCCCGGTACAATTCCGCTGCGAAATATACCAGCACACAATGTATTAAATAAATACCCCAAAATTAGGTCTGGGTATTTCTGTAAGAGATATATCAATGTATGAAAATCAATAGTGCCTGAAGGAATTTTTTCCTTTTTGTATTTGTGCATTTTACATATTGTCTTTCATATTTGATAATTAACATATTTTTATGCATATGTACATATATGAAGAATTCTTATAAAGCCCATCTTTTCTTTTCGAAAATATAAATTGGTCAACGTTAAAAAGCTAAAATTATTCGTTATTAGATTTTTTATTATTATTTTTTTAAATTCAGCTAATTATATAATTAAAATTATCAGACTCAAATAGCTATTATTGTAAATTCACTTTATTTATGAAATCATACCTGTGAAATAGTGCTTAAAATAAATAAAATTACAACTTCAGATATATAAATGGATACAAAATAAAATTCTAAGAGAAAAGCTATTATCGCTATGAGTTATTCATCTATTTTTGATGTTACGTTAGATATATATATTCAGCAAAAGCTTGTTTTTTTAAATTCCACAAACGGAAAGAAATGAAATATTTACTACCAAATAAAATGAAAAAAAGAAACATTCTTCGTGTACACATAAAGAATTCATGAACATCATGTTCCGAACTCATTTGTGAGACAGAAAATCAGTTATGTTCTAGAAGAAGACAGCTTCGCTCCTTGAGCGGCTTAAATTCTCTAGATAAACAGAAAAAGTCCAGGCTTTTGCTGTGCAAGAGAAGAATAGAACAGAAAAAAAGGACTTCCATAAAAACGTGATGCTTCAGTTATATTGACCAAAGTCAAGTAACTTCGCGTAAAACAATATCTATAAAATAATAGCATAAAAAACATTCTCAAATAATCTACCGTTTAGAAAGAAACTTCGGAAAAGGGTAACGTCTATTTTGCTATTTCTTAACAAGAAAAAGGGTTATAAAAGACTTCAAAGAATTTTTTGAACGGTCATTGTTTAGGCGTTTAAAGAAAAAGCTGTTAAGCAATTTCTGGCTAAAGATAGCTTTGATAAAACTTTGAGGATAGCGTCAAATTGACGATCAGCTACGTGAGAAAATAGGCACTATTCGGAAATGATAAACTATTCTTTTTTTATAAAAAGTTTTCATGTTCGTTTGAATACTTTTTCGTTATGGATAGGATATGAAATAGGACTAAGTTTTTGAAGTCATTGAATTGACGTTAAATTTAACAATGACCAGGGTCATTGTTAAATTTGTTAAATTGCCTTCATGACGTTAAATTTGAGCTACGCAGTTGGACTAAGTAAGAAAAATATTAATGTATTAAAATTGATAGTACTTAAATAAATTTTTTCTTTTTTATATTTGTGCATATTATACGATGGCTTTTCTGTTTGATAATTATCATTTGTTTATACATATGTACATCTATGAAAAATTCTTATCTACAGTAAACAAAGTCCATCTTTTCTATTCGAATATATAAATGTTTGCCAACGTTAATAAAGTGTTGTTTTATATGAATGTAAATGCACTTCTGTTAGATTTTACCTTAATTATAAAATATTTTTTATAAATTTAGTTAAAATTCCATACATTAATGAAAATTCAGACGCTTTAAGACTCAACTACCCCAAAATTAGGTCTGGGTATTTCTGTAAGAGATATATCAATGTATGAAAATCAATAGTGCCTGAAGGAATTTTTTCCTTTTTGTATTTGTGCATTTTACATATTGTCTTTCATATTTGATAATTAACATATTTTTATGCATATGTACATATATGAAGAATTCTTATAAAGCCCATCTTTTCTTTTCGAAAATATAAATTGGTCAACGTTAAAAAGCTAAAATTATCCTAAGTTATTCATCTATTTTTGATGTTACATTGGATATATATATATATTCAGCAAAAGCTTGTTTTTGTAAATTCCACAAACGGAGAGAAATGAAATATTTACAACCAAATAAAATGGATAAAAAATGAAACTTTCTTCGTGTACACATAAAGAATTCATGAACATCATGTTCCGAACTCATTTGTGAGACAGAAAATCAGTTATGTTCTAGAAGAAGACAGCTTCGCTCCTTGAGCGGCTTCAAGTCTCTAGATAAACAAAAAAGTCCAGGCTCTTCATGTGCAAGAGAAGAATAGAACAGAAAAAAAGGAATTCTATAAAAACGTGATGCTTTAGTTATATTGACCAAAGTCAAGTAACTTCGCCTAAAAAATATCTATAAAATAATAGAAAAAAAACATTCTCAAATGATCTACCGTTTAGAGAGAAACTTTGGAAAAGGGTAACGTCTTTTTTCCTATTTCTTAACAAGAAAAAGGGTTATAAAATATTTCAAAGAATTTTCTGAACGGTCATTGTTTAGGCGTTTAAAGAAAAAGCTGTTAAGCAATTTCTTACTAAAGATAGCTTTGATAAAACTTAGACGATAGCATCAAATAGACGATCAGTTACGTGAGAAAATAGGCAGTATTCGGAAATGATAAACTATTCTTTTTTTTATAAAAAGTTTTCATGTTCGTTTGGATATTTTTTCCGTTAAGGATATAGTATGAAATAGGATAAAAGTTTTTGAAGTCATTGAATTGACGTTAAATTTAACAATGACCAGGGTCATTGTTAAATTTGTTAAATTGCCTTCATGACGTTAAATTTCAACTACGCAGTTGGGCTAAGTAAGAGAAATATCTTATGTATGTAAATTAATAGTACCTAAATGATTTTTTTCTTTTGTATATTTGTGCATATTATAATATGGCTCTTCTGTTTAATAATTATCATTTATTTATACATATGTACATATATGAAAAATTCTTAAATACAGTAAACAAAGTCCATCTTTTCTATTCGAAAATATAAATGTTTGTCAACTTTAATAAAGTGTTATTTCATATGAATGTGAATGCATTTCTGTTAGATTTTACCTTAATTATAAAATATTTTTTATAAATTCAGTTAAAATTCCATGTATTAAGTAAAATTCAGACGCTTTATGAGTCAATTTCTTTAGCTTTTCCGAGTGGTTTTAATTGACTTTAGCTGTAAACACCTCATTCCTTTGAAATAGTGCTTATATAAAATAACACATTTTACTTCGATAAATTCAGATTTATATCTATATCACTGGGAACAGAACAAAATAGAATTCTAAGAGAAAAGCTAAAATTATTCTGCTTCTCCCTGAGTTATTCATATATTTTTGATGTTAAATTGGATATATATATATATATATATATATATATATATATATATATATATATATATATATATATTCGGCAAAAGGTTGTTTTTGTAAATTCCACAAACGGAAAGAAATGAAATATTTACAGCCAAATAAAATGGATAAAAAATGAAACTTTCTTCGTGTACACATAAAGAATTCATGAACATCATGTTCCGAACTCATTTGTGAGACAGAAAATCAGTTATGTTCTAGAAGAAGAAAGCTTCGCTCCTTGAGCGGCTTAAATTCTCTAGATCAGGGGTCGGCAACCTGTTTGTCCTTAAGGGCGCAATACTAAATTTGAAAATCACCGAGGGCGCATATTTTACAGATAATCAACAGGTATAAATAGGCATAAAAAAACAGATTTTTTATAACTTTATTTTGTTGGTGGCATACATAATGATACATATAATTCAGTGTGAAACTTGGGTATCCATATTTTCAGCTAATTTCTTATAATTGGGGATTGCAACGTGTTTATAGCTGAAACTATTTCTTTTTTATTTTTAAATTCTTCAAAAAGTGAATCAGCAGCTTCTAACATGGCTTCTTTCACTATTTCTCCATCTGTAAATGGTTTTTTATTCTTATCTAGCAAATACGATATTTTATATGACGCGATCATTGCTGCTTTATGTTGTTGCAGTGGTTTAGTAAAAAAACTTTGCTGGTTAGTTATTACAGATTTTAAAGCAATAATTTTTTTCCTTCTAATTTCAGAGTTCTTTGGATAGTCACTATCAAAATTGGTATGAACGGTCTTAAAATGTCGTTCAATATTACTTTTCTTGGGAATCGCAACACTATTATTACACAACAAACAAATACACTTCCCTTTGTAATCAACGAAACAATATAGATGTTCCCATTCATCGTTAAAATAATATGTTCTTTTTCTTTTACATTTATTCATGAAGGGTTTTGAAAGAAAAGAATTATTTCGTATTACTTGGTAGTTTTAAATGCACAATCTACGCGTGGTCTATTCGAAATTTGATCACACACTAACAAAAAATACATGCGTGTTATTAAATACGCACAAGGTTAGCAAACTGCTAATCTATGCTCAATCCTAAACTCAACTGACTACTTGCTGTAAATCGCCGTTTGACAAGAGTAAGTAAATCGCTCTGGCTATCATACATTTACAGCGAGGGCGCATTAAAAATCGATCGGGGGCGCCATGGCGCCCGCGGGCGCCGCGTTGCCTACCCCTGCTCTAGATAAACAAAAAAGTCCAGGCTCTTGCTGTGCAAGAGAAGAATAGAACAGAAAAAGGACTTCCATAAAAACGTGATGCTTCAGTTATATTGACCAAAGTCAAGTAACTTCGCGTAAAAAATATCTATAAAATAATATCAAAGAAAAAAGAACATTCTCAAATGATCTACCGTTTAGAGAGAAACTTTGGAAAAGGGTAACGTCTATTTTGCTATTTCTTAACAAGAAAAAGGGTTATAAAAGACTTCAAAGAATTTTCTGAACGGTCATTGTTTAGGCGTTTAAAGAAAAAGCTGTTAAGCAATTTCTGGCTAAAGATAGCTTTGATAAAACTTTGAGGATAGCATCAAATTGACGATCAGTTACGTGAGAAAATAGGCACCAAACGGAAAGTATAAACTGTTCTTTTTTTTATAAAAAGTTTTCATGTTTGTTTGGATATTTTCCGTTAAGGATATGGTATGAAATAGGATGTAAGTTTTTGAAGTTATAGACATGACGTTAAATTGCCTTCATGACGTTAAATTTGAGCTATGCAGTTGGACTAAGTAGAGGACTGAACAATCAACTGAACTCAGAGTGAATGGTGAACCAAGCGTTTCTTTAAATTTTTTTCATCAATTTTGTGGAATGTGAATGGCTTACTAAAGCAAAACATTAATTCCCAAACCTGACTGAAAATATGCGTTCCTTAAAGTCCCAAACGTTTAGTACATAAACATCTGCAACACAAGCACCTAATATTTTAGAATAAATTAATATTTTTGTATTATATCATATCGCAAAAACGGAACTGAGGTTATTAATTTTTTTTTCAAATTATTATTCAAACACTTTCCTAATTAATTCGAACTGTCATCAGTCAGAAATTAGGGATGACTTAAAAAACTGATACTTAAAATTCTGATCTTTGCCTCAAATACCGTGTTAAAGTTCAAAATTTTAATAATCAATTTCTGATTGAGAACTTTAATGCGTGCACTACAATTAAATCTAAACAACATATGAAATTTTCAAAGTTGAATTTTCAATTTAAAAATTCAAACTTTTTTTGAAACGGATTATTCAAATTTACTGCTCAAATCACGAATTTAAATTAAGAACTTTGATAAATGATTTTGAACAAAAAAGGAATCAGAAATGACATTGATTAATGAATTATGGCCTTGAAAAAGAAGGATTAAGTTTCAAGACTTATATCCTTCATGAAGTTTTCCACAAATTTAACTATAGATTTGACAGTGTATACTTAATAACATTTTTTATCAGATAAATTTTAATGACACAGTTTATTTTTAATCAAGAAAACTACTTTGAAAGATTTGTATCAAGATTTCCATTATTTATAATTGATGTTCAATCATTCACTCAGATTTTTAACTGAACACTTTCACGACTTTGAAATTAATTACTCTTCATACTACAAAAATGATTGTTGTTATTTCTGATGCCACTTGGAAAAACGAAATACGATTTAAGCCATACGCTACTTGTATTAAGGCAAAAGAGTGCACCTTTCGTTTAATAAGCACTGCTAGGGTGAAGGATTGACTTTTATCAAGTGGGTATTCGTAATTCAGATACAGGTACCAAACAGAAGACCCATAGGCTTGACCTGCCGCCCTCAGAGGTATTTGCCGGTGGGGGGGATTTCGTGATGGCTGAGAGAAAAGGTTTTAGAGGAATTAAAACCCAATTTCCGAATGTATTAAAGATTAAAGCATCAGTTGGCTAAGAAGAAGATATCCTGAATGCTATTTCACATTCCATCCGGTACATTCTTGTGTGTAGCGACATGAAACTCATGGTACTGGAACAAAAAAGAGATTCCATTCTGATTTGATAATTACGTGTAGTCGATATTCTGTAGTTCGTGGATTTAGAGTAAATTATCTGATGCTTTCCTGCTTGATTAACCCTCTGCAACTCAACTGTATAAAAAACTTGGACAGTTGGCTTCGGCACGCTAAGTAAACGTGACCCGATAATTGGTGATTCAAGAAGCCCATCTCCTCTCCATTTCCTCTCGGACGGCGGAATAGAAAAAAGAAAGGATTGATGGAATGAATTTCTTCTTTCACGTTTCGCTAGACTCCTTATACGGCTCAGTATCCATCGCTTTGAAACAACCGTCGAAATGCCAACTAATTATATGCAAAGGAAAGAGACACAGAAAGGAGGGAAGAGATAATGTAAACAAGTAAGCGAAAGAAGTGATCTCTAAAGGCCTGTGTAGAAAAACAACTTTACAGGCTTCTGCTTGAGATTTAGTTCTTCCTCTTTTAAGCTGGGTTTCGATTTTGTTTTTCAAATTACTAATTTGAAAAATTGTAGATATGGGTTTTTTAAAATTCCTTGTACATTATACAGTGGACTCCGCTTAACCATTTAGCGGACAGTGGTTTCGTAGCAAAACCACCTATTAAACATCTTTTTTATTTTAAACTTTACTTTTTGGATTACATTACTTCATTTTTTAATAATTATTTACTGCTCTAATCTTATACATCTGTGATGTATGGAAACCAATGACGTAGAATCAAGAGCTTCTGCAATTAAAAGAAAACTTTTTGGAGACATGCATGATTTTCGTTTGTGTTATGTTTTTGACATTTTAAATTTACAGCAGATGATATCTCTAGACCTAATTTATTTTTTCTTTTGAAATATATGCATTTAAACTTGCTGTACCTAAGTAATTCAATTTATCTTACTTATGATCCCAAATAAAAGTATCTATACAAACAACACTTATAAATTGTTAAGCTATTTATTTATTAAACTATTTTGAGGATTGTTAATTATTGTTCTTCCAGTATAGTTAAACTTTTAAAAAAGCATAATGTTCAAGCTCTTCAAAGGGAGGGTTAGACAGTTAAACCACTCCTCAAACCCTCCTTAGATATCCTCTAAGCAAACCATCCTAAGGACTGTAAAGAAAACTTATATTTTACATTTACAAGGTTCATAGATAACATTTATAAACTAATTACATTAAATTCCCATGAATTTATTTTGGTGACCGTTAAAGGATTAATGTGATCTCGGTTAATGTTATCAATCGCTTATTGTTATCGAAATCCCTTGGTCCCAATTTTGCTAAAATTATCGCTTTATGTGATCATTACATCGGTTAATGTTATCAGTTTCCGAACTAACTGGCAAAGGGATATTCACAATATATTCAGAAAGAACCCATTCTTTAACTTCGTTCTTATTTGAATTTCCGAGAATTCTCCCTCTTCCACCTAGGGAGGCCGAACGATGGCCGATTGGTTAGGGTGCTGGCCATCGGTACCGGACTTCGTGGGTTCGAATCCCACAGGGGCATGGATGTTCGTAGCCGTTCGGAATCGGCTTTAAGCTGTAGGTCCCGGTCTCATTAGCCCTCGTGTTGCAAAAAGTAGACCGTAGCGCTCCTAACCAAACCAAACCAACTTCCACCTAGGGAAATGAGAAATGGACATAAGAGTGGGAAATTACAGGTCCCCGGAATTTTGCTCGCTTACATGCAGCTTGTCGATATGGAAACCAGAAAGCGAAATGATTTAACATTAAAACAAAAGATCAAAATTTTAATGTCGTTATGACAGGTTATCAAAAATGAGTCAGCACAACATTTTTCAGCCCCTATTGTGCAAAATTGTGAAAACTCGTGATGATCTTACCAGAAGAAATAAAGAAAATGAAAATACGGAGACACATTCCAGTAGCTTCCACATTAACAGAATCTGAACTCTGTCAGATTGTCATAAGAAAATAGACGAATGATAGAACTGATGAGTCAGATGAATAATCTCTTGATATTCAGACACCTCCGGCAAGTGCTGAAATAAGAAATGCATTGAAAGTTTCAAAACGTGGAGTACAACACTGGTCCGGTGACTTTAAAAAACATTATGATTACGGACAATTTATCAATGAGCTTCTTAGAAAAAATTGTAGACAGTCAACAAATGATCATTTTTTAATGTATACAATTCTTATGAGTTAAAAGATAATATACGGTACATAAATATAGTGTGAATTCAAGGGGGGGTAAATATATCTAATTTCGCGTATCATTTATTGCTATCAATCGGTTAATGTTATCAAAATCACTGTGTCCCAAACTGATCCCGCCGAACGATGGCCAAATGGTTAGGGCACTGACCTTCGGAACCAGAGTTCGTGGGTTCGAGTCCCACTGAGGCATGGATGTTCGTAGCCGTTCGGAATCGGCTTTAAACAGTAGGTCCCGGTCTCATTAGCCCTCGTGTAGCAAAAAGTAGACCGTAGTGCTCCCAACCAACCAACCAACCAAACTGATCACATTAAGCGGAGTCCACTGTATATTTGTAGTATATGGTAATGGGCCACGGTACTCAGTCGGCAAAGGCAGCGATCGAACAGCTGAAAGTTTACGGGTTCGGGGATGGAGTAGGCGTAAGATCCGCTGTGTTCACTAAAGGTGACTATGGCACATAAAATATGTTCGTGGTCACAAGTTCTCAAACGATACCTCTGGGGATGGCTTGCCAAACCTGGGGTTCTTCTGCTTGGCCCCTGCTTCTAAATTCGGAGGATCCACTTGAGCATAAGTCGTACTA
>CM063500.1:84382256-84384756 GCA_032207245.1 Pardosa pseudoannulata | reverse complement strand
CGTATCAGTTAAATCGACAGTTACTATGTTTGATAGAGTTACATATACTTACGAAGCAATAGGCCACCAGATGTGATAGATTGCTTCATAAGTATACGAAGCACTACCACAAATGCGCAGTGATTTTTGAGTTGGCACAATAATTATACTTTGCTATGTAACTAGATGTATATGAAAGGCTTCGTTGAAAATTCATTCTGAATGAAGAACGTATCAGTGTAATTGACGGTTACTATGTTAGATAGAGTTATATATACTTATGAAGCAATAGGCACCAGATGTGATAGATGTAGATAGAGTTATATATACGAAGTAATATGCGATAATGGTTGTCACATAGATTATACTTTGATGTAGCTATTTGAATGGCATCGTTGAAAATTCTTTCTTAATGAAGAACTTATCAGTTTGATAGACAGTTAGAGTTACTTATACTTATGAAGCATTAGGCCACCAGATGTAATAGATTGCTTCATAAGTATACGAAACACTACCACAAATGCACAGTGATTTGAGTTGGCACAATGATTATACTTTGTGTGATGTAGCTACAGTTATTTGAATGGCTTCGTTGAAAATTCTTTCTAAATGAAGAACGTATCAGTTTGATTGACAGCTACTATGTTCGATAGATTTACGTATACTTATGAATCAATAGGCCACCAGATGTGATAGATTGCTTCCTAAGTATACGAAACACTACCACAAATGAGCAGTGATTTTTGAATTGTCACAATGATTATACTTTGGTGTAGCTACAGGTATTTGAATGGCATCGTTGAAAATTCTTTCTTAATGAAGAACTTATCAGTTTGATAGACAGTTAGAGTTACGTATACTTATGAAGCAATAGGCCACCACATGTGATAGATTGCTTCCTAAGTATACAAAACTCTACCAAAAATGTGAAATGATATTTGAGTTATCACAATGATTGTACTTTGCGATGTATCTACAAGTATCTCAATGGCTTCGTTGAAAATTCTTTCTAAATGAAGAACGTATCAGTTTAATCGACAGTCGCTATGTTTAATAGAGTTACATATACTTATAAAGCAACAGGCCACCAGATGTGATAGATTGCTTCCTAAGCATACGAAGCACTACCACAAATGCGCAGTGATTTTTGAGTTGTCACAATGATTATACTTTGCTATGTAACTACATGTATATGAAAGGCTTGGTTGAAAATTCTTTCTGAATGAAGAACGTATCAGTGTAATTGACGGTTACTATGTTCGATAGAGTTATATATACTTATGAAGTAATACACCACCAGATGTGATGGATTGCTTCATAAGTATACGAAATGCTACCAAAAATGCGCAATGATTTTTGAGTTGTCACAATGATTATACTTTATGTGATACAGCTACATGTAACTGAATGGCTTTGTTGAAAATTCTTTTTAAAGGAAGAACGTGTCAGTTTGATCGACAGTTACAATGTTCGATAGAGTTACATATACTTGTGAAGCAATAGGCCATCAGATGGGATAGATTGCTTTATAAGTATATGAGACGCTACAACAAATGCACAGTGATTTTTGAGTTGTTACATTGATTATACTTTGTGTTATGTAGCTAGAGGTTTTTTTTTCTGATTGACTTTGTTGAAAATTATTTCTAAATGAAGAACGTATCAGTTTAATCGACAGTTACTATGTTCGATAGAGTTACATATATTTATGAAGCAATAGGTCACCAGATGTGATAGATTGATGCATAAGTATATGAAACGCTACCAAAAATGCGCAGTGATTTTTGAGTTGTCACAATGGTTATACTTAGTGTAAAGCAGCTACAGGTATCTGAATGGCTTCGTTGAAAATTCATTCTAATTGAAGAACATATCAGTTTGATCGACAGTTACTATGTTTCACCAGATGTGGCTGATTGCTTCATAAGTATACGAAACAGTGCCAGAAATGTGTAACCATTTTTATGTAACCAAAGTGATTATTCTTTTGTATTATAGAGTCGCATGCTCTCGATATGACTTCGATGAAAATTCTTTCAAAAGTAGAACATATTAGTTTGATTGACAGTTGCTAAGTTCTACCAGATGTGGCTGATTTCTCCATAAAAATAGTCATTGGTTTCCGGTAGTTCGTATTGGCATCGATGTTTATAATGATTCGATATCTAATCTCAGCTTTAGGCATTTTTATAACAAGAAAAAAATTGTCCTATCAGTTCCGAACAAAAATTTACTTCAGAAAAAAAAAGAAACTAAGCTACTTTATTATTTTACATGTGCTACATGCGTTCTAATTTTTGAAATTCTTTCTGTCGCAGCTTGAACAGAAATGATAAGATGAAAGGTAAGCAAAACTTTCTATGATATTGCATTGAATATTGTCTGGTAGAAACTTACACAAACGACAGCGACCTAATGACGCTCACATGTAGAGAAAAAAACAGAACATATTATTTTGTCAAACAATAGAATTGCCCCCTTTCACGCTATTCCTTCGATTTCTCCGCTTGTTTGTTTGGTG
>CM063500.1:84364756-84379756 GCA_032207245.1 Pardosa pseudoannulata | reverse complement strand
AGTAAAACAAAATCAAAAAGCTAAGCCCTAAAAGATAAAAAGTCGTCTATTGATACAAATCATATGAAAAAAAAACCCTCGAATCAGATGAGTAAACACAGCAAAAACCAAACAAACATTAATAGTCAGCGTACGCATTAAAAATTGAAAACGTATTGCAGAAACACTATAAGCAAGAGAGAAAAAAGTTTGCCCGTACGGCGTACTGGCAAACCAGTAGCGTCCCGCTCTGTGTACGTACAGCATACGGGCAAAAATGGGAAGGGGTTAAAGTTCTTTAAAGGAGATGTATCCCCTTAAATACGGAGCTTGTAATTTAGAACTTTTTCTTCTCTGATTCTTGATTGAACAAACACATACCTCTAAATATTTGTCTGAAATTAATCCGTTGTAAAAAGGAAGATGATCACATAAAAAATAAATAAAATAATATCCGTTGCTAAGACATCCTTGCCTGCGAAGATTCACTTCCGGAAATGTTGGATACCTTCTTACAAGCCGGCTAAATCTTTCTTTTTATTTCCTTTTTTAATAAACACGTTTTATTCTACGATTGCATGCACCCAAACTCATGGGAAAGAGCGATAATGGAAGCTGGCACACCGCCAAATCAGCAGCAAGTCGCCAACCTTCCACTCTCGGGGAGATTATTTCCCTCGCAGATATTGATTGACGGACGGGTCCGCGGTAGATCAATCATAAGCGGAACGATATCGAAGAGATTAAATATTTCTCAGCCAGCGATCATACGGAGGTCGCAGCGAGAGGTGGTAGGCGAGTAAGGTGCCTCCGGTTATTCGAAAGATGCTTCCTCTGTCATTATTGTTATCCATCATTTTGGGTTCCCAGTACAGTTCGTTTTGGGATGAGTACGAGTGCACTTGATTTGTTGTTTGTAGTTAAAGTGAATGAGAATTTTTCAATTGCGAGAAATGATTCTTAATTATGTATTTCACATCTATACATAGATAAAGTTGTGGTTATGTTCAAAGTAACAAATTTACTCTCTTGGAGAGAAATTTCCCTCGCAGATATTGATTGAAGTAGGAGTTCGTGGTAAATCAATCGTATAGTGAACGATATCGAAGCATTAATAAGTCTCAGCCAGTAATCGTATGGAGGTCGAAGCGAGAGGTAATAGACGAGTAATGTGCCTCCAGTAATTCGAAAGATGCTTCCTCTGTCATAATAGTTGTTTATAATTTAGGGTTCACAACAGAGTTCGTTTTGTGATGAGTACGAGTGCATTTGATTCTTTGTAGCTAAAATAAAAGGTAACGTTTTAATTGGGAGAAATAATTATTAATTATGTATTTCACCTCTACATAATAAAGTCGTAGTTATGTTCAAAGTAACAATTTTACACTCCTGGAGAGAAAGTTCGTTTTGTGAAGAGTACGAGTCCACTTGATTGTTTGTAGCTGAACTCAAAGACAAATTTTTAATTGAGAGAAATAATTCTTAATTGTGTATTTCACATGTACACATAGATAAGGTCGTAGTTACTCAAATTAGCAAATTTACATTCTTACAGAGAAATTTCCCTCGCCGATTTCGATTGAAGTAGGAGTTCGCGGTAGGTCAATAATATAGTGAACGATATAGAAGATATTAAATACTTCTCAGCCAGAATCCTACGGAGGTTGAAGCGAGTGGTAGTAGATGAGTAAGGTGCCTCCAGTAATTCGAAAGATGTTTCCTCTGTCTTAATTGTTATCCAGCATTTAGGGTTTCCAATCGAGCTCGTTTTGGGATGAGTACTAGTGCACTTGATTGTTTAAAGCAGAAATGAATGACAATTTTTTAATTGGGAGAAATAATTCTTAATTATGTATTTCACATCTGCATATAAATTCGTAGTTTTGTTCAACGTAGCACATTTACACTCTTGAAGAGAAATTTCCCTCTCAGATATCGATTGAACAACGAGTTCGCGGTAGGTCAATCATATAGTGAACGATATTGAAGATATTAAATATTTCTCAGACAACAATCCTACGGAGGTCAAAGCAAGAGGTAGTAGGTGACTAAGGTGCCTCGAAGGATGCTTCCTCTGTCATTATTATTATTGTTATCCATCATTTAGGATTCCCAATAGAGTTCGTTTTGTGATGAGTACTAGTCACTTGATTGTAGCTAAAATGAAAGATTATTTTTAATTAAGAGAAATAATTTTTAATTATGTATTTCACATCTACATATTATAAAGTCGTAGTTATGTTAAAAATAACAAATTTACACTCTTGGAGAGAAATTTCCCTAGCAGATATAGATTGAAGAACGAGTTTGTGGTAGGTAAATCATATAGTGAACGATATCGAAGATATTAATTATTTCTCATTCAACAATCCTACGGAGGAGGGAGCGTGAGGTGGTAGATAGGGTGCCTCCGGTTATTCGAAAGATGCTTCCTCTGTCAGTATAGTTATCCATCATTTTGGGTTCCCAGTAGAGTTCGTTTTGGGATGAGTACGAGTGCACTTGACTTGTTGTTTGTAGCTAAAGTGAATGACAATTTTTTAATTGGGAGAAATTTTTCTTAATTATGTATTTCACATGTACACGTCAGGTCGTAGTTACGTTCAAAGTAACATATTTACACTCTTGGAGAGAAATTTCCTTCGCAGATATAGATTGAAGTACAAGTTGGCGGTAGGTTAATCATATAGTGAAAGATATCGAAGATTAAATACTTCTCATCCAGCAATCCTAAGGAGGTTGAAGCGAGAGATGGTAGATGAGTAAGGTGACTCCAGTAATTCGAAAGATGTTTCCTCTGTCATAATTGTTATCCAGCATTTAGGGTTTCCAACAGAGCTCGTTTTGGGACGAGTACGAGTGCACTTGATTGTTTGAAGCTGAAATGAATGACAATTTTTTAATTGAGAGAAATAATTCTTAATTATGTATTTCACATCTGCATATAAATTCGTAGTTTTGTTCAACGTAGCACATTTACACTCTTGAAGAGAAATTTCCCTCGCAGATATCGATTGAACAACGAGTTCGCGGTAAGTCAATCGTATAGTGAACGATATTGAAGATATTAAATATTTCTCAGACAACAATCCTACGGAGGTCAAAGCAAGAGGTAGTAGGTGACTAAGGTGCCTCGAAGGATGCTTCCTCTGTCATTATTATTATTGTTATCCATCATTTAGGATTCCCAATAGAGTTCGTTTTGTGATGAGTACCAGTCACTTGATTGTAGCTAAAATGAAAGATTATTTTTAAGATTAAATACTTCTCATCCAGCAATCCTACGGAGGTTGAAGCGAGAGGTGGTAGATGAGTAAGGTGACTCCAGTAATTCGAAAGATGCTTCTCAGACATAATTGTTATCTAGCATTTAGGGTTCCTAATACAGTTCGTTTTGGGATGAGTACGAGTGCATTTGATTGTTTGCAGCTGAAATGAACGATAATTTTTTAATTGGGGGAAATAATTCTTATTTATGTATTTCACATGTACACATAGATAAGGTCGTAGTTACTCAAATTAACAAATTTACATTCTTGCAGAGAAATTTCCCTCGCAGATATCGATTGAAATAGGAGTTCGTTGTAGGTCAATCATATAGTCAACGGTATCGAGATATTAATATGTCTCAGTCATCAATCCCTACGGAGGTCGAAGCTAGAGTTGATTGACGAGTAAAGTAACTCCGGTAATTCTAAAGATGCTTCCTCTGTCAATATCATTTAGGGTTCCCAATAGAGTTCATTTTGTGATGATTACGAGTGCATATCATTGTCTGTAGCTCAAATGAAAGAATTTTTTAATTGAGGGAAATAATTCTTAATTATGTATTTCACATCTATTTATCGAGAAAGTCGTTATGTTCAAAGTAGCAAATTTACACTCTTAGAGAGAAATTTCTCTCGCAGATATAGATGGAAGTACGAGTTCGCGGTAGGTCAATCATATAGTGAATGATATCAAAAATATTAAATATTTCTCACCCAACAATCCAAAGGAGGTAGAAGCGTGAGGAGGTAGATAAGGTTCATCCAGTTATTCGAAAGATGTCACTCTGTCATTAGTGTTATCCATCATTTTGGGTTCCCAATAGAGTTCGTTTTGGTATAAATACGAGTGCATTTGATTGTTTGTTTGTAGCTAAAATGAATGACAATTTTTTAATTGAGAGAAATAATTCTTAATTACGTATTTCACTTGTACACCTAGATAAGGTCGTAGTTACTCTCAAAGTAGCAAATTTACATTCTTACAGAGAAATTTCCCTCGCCGATTTCGATTGAAGTAGGAGTTCGCGGTAGGTCAATCATATAGTGAAAGATATCGAAGATTAAATACTTCTCACCCAGCAATCCTACGGAGGTTTAAGCGAGAGGTGGTAGATGAGTAAGGTGACTCCAGTAATTCGAAAGATGTTTCCTCTGTCATAATTGTTATCCAGCATTTAGGGTTTCCAATCGAGCTCGTTTTGGGATGAGTACTAGTGCACTTGATTGTTTAAAGCAGAAATGAATGACAATTTTTTAATTGGGAGAAATAATTCTTAATTATGTATTTCACATCTGCATATAAATTCGTAGTTTTGTTCAACGTAGCACATTTACACTCTTGAAGAGAAATTTCCCTCGCAGATATCGATTGAACAACGAGTTCGCGGTAAGTCAATCATATAGTGAACGATATTGAAGATATTAAATATTTCTCAGACAACAATCCTACGGAGGTCAAAGCAAGAGGTAGTAGGTGACTAAGGTGCCTCGAAGGATGCTTCCTCTGTCATTATTATTATTGTTATCCATCATTTAGGATTCCCCATAGAGTTCGTTTTGTGATGCGTACTAGTCACTTGATTGTAGCTAAAATGAAAGACTATTTTTAATTGAGAGAAATAATTCTTAAATATGTATTTCACATCTACATATAAAGTCGTAGTTATGTTCAAAGTAGCAAATTTACAGTCTCGGAGAGAAATTTCTCTCTCAGATATAGATTGAATTACGAGTTCTCGGTAGGTCAATAATATAGTGAACGATATCGAAAATATTAAATATTTCTCACCAAACAATCCAAAGAAGGTAGAAGCGTGAGGAGGTAGATAAGGTTCCTCCGGTTATTCGAAAGATGATTCCTCTGTCATTATTGTTATCCATCATTTTGTGTTCCTAATAGAGTTCGTTTTGGGATGAGTACAACTGCACTTGATTGCTTGTTTGTAGCTAAAGTGAAAGACAATTTTTTAAATGGGAGAAATAATTCTTAGTTATGTATTTCACATGTACACATAGATAAGGTAGTTGTTACTCAAATTAGCAAATTTACATTCTTACAGAGAAATTTCCCTCGTAGGTATCGATTGAAGTAGGAGTTCGCGGTAGGTCAATCATGTAGTGAGCGATATCGAAGGTATTAAGTATTTCTCATCCAACAATCCTACGGAAGTCAAAGCAATAGGTGGCAGACGACTAAATTACCTCAGGTAATTCGATAGATGCTCCCTTTGTCATAATTGTTATCCATCAAACAGGGTTCCCAATTGAGCTCGTTATGGGATGAGTACGAGTGCACTTGATTGTTTGTAGCTGAAATGAATGACAATTTTTAATTGGGAGAAACAGTTCTTTAGTATGTATTTCACATCTATAGTCGTGGTTATGTTCAAAGTAGCAAATTCACACTCTGGGAGAGAAATTTCCCTCGCAGATATAGATTGAAGTTCGAGTTCCCGGTATGTCAATCATATAGTGGACGTTACCAGATATTTCTCATCCAACAATCCTACGGATTTAGAAGCGAGAGGTGGCTGATAAGGTGCTTCCGGTTATTCAAAGGATATTTCCTCTGGCCCTATTGTTATTCATCATTTAGGGTTCCCAACAGATCTAGTTTTGCAATGAGTTCGAGCGCACATGATTGTTTGTAGCTGAAATGAATGACAATTTTTTAATTTGGAGAAATAATTCTTAATTATGTATTTCACATCTATTTATAGAGAAAGTCGTAGTTATGTTCAAAGTAGCAAATTTACACTCTTGTAGAGAAATTTCCCTCTCAGATGTCGATGAAAGATAAATCCGTGGTAGGTCAATCATATAGGTTGGTTTTAAGCTCTACGGTCTACTTTTTTTACAACACGAGGACTAATGAAACCGGGACCTATTGCTTAAAGCCAATTCCGAACCGACACGAACATCCAAGCCTGATTGGGATTCGAATCCGAACTCTGTTTTCGAAGATTAACATTTTATCCTTTCGGCTATCGTTCGGCGGTCAATTGTATAGTGAACGATATCGGAGATATTAAGTATTGCTCAGCCGGAGATCACACGGAGGTCGTAGGCAAGTAAATTGCCACCGGTGCTTTGAGAGATGTTCCTTCTGTCATTAATTTGATTTGAGTTCCCAATAGAATTTGCTTTCTGATCAGTGCAAAGGCACTTGTTGGTTTATTTGTATATAAAATGAATATCAATATTTGTTTAATTGAGAGAAATAATTTTAAATTTTGTATTTTGCGCATGCACACATAAATTCATGGCTATGCATATAGGTAGCCAATTTACACTCTTGTCTTTTAATACAGAAATTGCTGCAAAATATCAAAAGCTGTACTACGAGTACCACGGAATTACTATATATATAATTCTTCAGAAGAGCATCCTCGAATGTATTCAGTGATCAAATTTTAATTGTTATCGGTTTTTGAATATGAGAGTATAATGAAATTTCTGGACATAACCAAACAGCAAATCCTTTCAACAATTCTGAATTTTTTTATTTAGAAGGCACTTCTTAGATAGTAAATGGGAGTATAAAGAAATTTCTGTACATACCCAAACAATAAATCCTTTCAACAATTCTGAATTGTTTTTATTTAGAAGACATTTTATAGATAGTAAATGTTAGTATAAAGAAATTTCTGGACATACCCGAACAACAAATCCTTTCAACAATTCTGAATTTTTTCTTATTTAAAAGCCACTTCTTAGACAGTAAAATAAAACTTGCTGTTTATAAAATATTATAAAAAAATAATAATAGGGAAAACATCGATTCATCCTCAATAAAGTTTAGAAACATGTTAATTTTCATACCTTTTGTTTTATTGCATGGAAGATAAATAGATAATTATCATAGGATATGACATTTAAAGGCAAATGGAATGATTTATTTACTTATAAAATACGAAAAATATTTTTGAAAAGAATTTCAAGTTTTTAATAATTATTATTTTGCGATAGTAATTACATTCGTTATATACTTAATGACTTTTATAAAACCATTCTTGCTTCTTACTCCTAGTTTCATAATTCATAAGTTCCTAGTTTCATCATTTCCTATTTTATCATTCAGTAATATACAAAGGTCAAACTTACATCCGAAACTTCGCCCAACTGAAAGTTTTCTGAATTATTAATTAAAACATAAACCATTTATTGGTAATGATTTATTTTTCCTTGGTTAACTTAGAAATAACTGAATCCATGGTTGCTAAACACCCACTTTAAATTTTATTTTCTAGCTTGGATATTCTTTTTAAAATGACGCCGCTAAACTAAATTTAAAAATTAATTAAGGTGTAATAGGAGCCTAAAATCATTCTACGCAGAGTGGCGTAAGTTCTTACCAGCAACAAATAACAACTACTTAGGGAAAAATAAAGTATCTCAGTCAGTGCAGCTGTAGTGTATCACAGTTCCGAATGACGCAACATCATCACCAAGATAAATAATTGGATCTCGCACGATATTGCGTCACAAAAATCTCACGAGATCAAAGGCGAAGATGATGTGACAAGACCGCCTTATGATTCAAGCGTTTATTTTTATCGTTTAGCGCCGAAGGATGAGCATTGGAGTCGCGTGGACGCTTTTGATTTCATTCACAAAATTATCTCCACGGACCTTCCTGGATAAACACTTGCTGGGTGTTGATTTTAATGCAAGGTTTCCTTGGAAATTTCTACTCAATTTTACCAGTTGGTTGTAATATGCAGTTCTTAAACTACTCTTAACAATTTCTGATACTGTTGTAATTTTCTAGATGTTCAACCTCGAGATTTCGACGAATATTTACATTCTACAAGCTTTCAAGTTCGAAAACACTTTTTAAAATAATAGTGTCTTTTTATATGTGAGCGTGTATTTGAAAACAAACTTGCAAAACAACCTTAAACAAACATTTATCTTTAAAAATCATTTAACAGACTAAAGAAATAAATGTTTTCAAAGGATTAAAACAGATCTTATTTCGGTCTAGTACAGATTCATTATCCCTCTATAAATATTTATCCCATTGCGAGATGATTCGTGTTTGGAGATGGTAAAAGTTAATTGAATATTTATACATTAGGCATTTTTCTGTTTAAGAAAAACACTGTTTAAAATTGATTGTTTTTATATGTGCGAATGTATTTGAAAACAAACTCTCAAAAGAGTCCGAAATAAACATTTTTTCCCTTTAAAAACATTTACCATGCTAAAAAAACCATCGCTTACAAAATGAGGAAACGAATTTATGTCTTGTGAAGATTCATCATTCCTCTGTAATATTTTATCATATTAAGAGTTGATTCGTGGTTGAAAATGGTACAAGTCAGTTGAATATTTATAGGCATTTTTCTGTGTTCGTAAAACACTGTTTAAAATTGATTGTTTTTACATGTGCGAATGTATTTGAAAACAAACTCTCAAAAGAGTCCGAAATAAACCTTTTTATCTTTAAAAACATTCACCATGCTAAAGAAAAACATCACTTACAAAGAGGAAACAAATTTATGTCTTGTGAAGATTTATCATTCCTTTGTAATATTTTACCATATTAAGAGTTGATTCGTGGTTGGAGATGGTAAAAGTTAGTTGAATATTTATACTTTAGGCATTTTTCTGTGTTCGTAAAACACTGTTTAGAATTGATTGTTTGTTTTTATATGTGCGAATGTATTTGAAAACAAACTCTCAAAAGAGTCCGAAAACAACATTTTTTTTCATTTAAAAACATTCACCATACTAAAGAAAAACATCGTTTTCAAAATGAGGAAACAAATTTATGTCTTGTGAGGATTTATCATTCCTCTGTAATATTTTACCATATTAAGAGTTGATTCGTGGTTGGAGATGGTAAAAGTTAGTTGAATATTTATACTTTAGGCATTTTTCTGTGTTCGTAAAACACTGTTTAGAATTGATTGTTTGTTTTTATATGTGCGAATGTATTTGAAAACAAACTCTCAAAAGAGTCCGAAATAAACATTTTTTCCTTTAAAAACATTCACCATGCTAAAGAAAAACATCGTTTACAAAGAGGAAACAAATTTATGTCTTGTGAAGATTTATCATTCCTTTGTAATATTTTACCATATTAAGAGCTGATTCGTGGTTGGAGATGGTAAATGTTAGTTGAATATTTATACTTTAGAACTTTTTTCTATGCCTGAAAAACATGTTAGAATTGATTGTTTTTATATGTGTGAATGAATTTTAAAGAAAAACCCTTTCAAAATTGAGTCTAAAAACAACTTTTTATCTTTTAAAAAACATTCAGGAATATAAAAATAAAATTATTTGCAAAATGAGGAAACAAATTTATGTATTTTGTTGATTCACCATTTCTTTACTGTGTTTTATCATATTACGGGCTAATTCATAACTTCGAGAAAAAAAGGTTTATTATTGCTTTTACAGTCTTTAAGTCTTTCGCTTTGTTTGAACTTCATTTGGGACTCCTAATTAAAATAATACAAAATAGCCTATAAATTTTCAAATAACATTTTATTTTTAGTGAAATATTGTACATATAGAGTCGTTATATGTTGCTTCAAATTATATTTTTTCTGTGTAATAATTCATAGTACAAGACTTTAAAAGTAATTCTCCAGATTTCTTGTAGAAGTAAATGTAGGAAAAATAATTTATTTTAATCTCTTTATTAGTAATAACATTTTGAAAAACCATATAAAACAATGCAAAATGCTCATACAAGCTTTACACTTTTCTAAATACATTTTTAAAATTTTTTTCGAAATGTAAATGCTTACGGAGTTTCCCCTCTTTAAATATTTAAATCTTTTAGATAATTGGAATTTTACTTAATAGCATATGTTCAACAATTTATTTTTTCTACATAATACAGGGTACTGTTTTAAATATCGTTAAAACTGATTATTTTCATAAATAATAAGTTAGGATCAAGTTCTTCTGACAAAAAACAAAGAATTGTAAGTAAAAAAAATGAAACAATCGATAATTTAAATAATTCGTTAATTTGAAGTTTATTATTTGGGAAGTGTTGCCTTTATTTTTGTTAATTTTCATTAAGAATTCGTTAAATTGCGAAATTCGTTAACTAGGGGCTTGTTAAATCCGGGTCCAATTGTAATAAAAAAAGAAAAAAGCTTAAAAATGTCATTTTCGCCAAATTTAATCTTTGAATTTTTAAAAATCAATTAAGGAATGCTTATTATCACCTATGTAATAATAGCCTAAGTTATCTGTCCGTCTGTCCTCGAATTTATGAAGCGTTTGGACCTGGAATGGATAGAGGCATCCCTATTGGATTCTTGATGATTTAGGGTTAGAAAAATTCAAAGCGAGTTCAAAAACATTCGAAATCCACCCCTTCCCCCTCTTTGATCGTTTAATGCCCTTATTTCAAGCCCCATTTTCCCAGGTTAATAGCAGGCGATGATTAAATTCATCAATTAATCACATTACAAATAGATGAAAATAACATTTTTTTCTACCATTTTGACGTCATTCCTTTATTCATCTCATTGAATCATTTCCTATTTTAAATTATTTAAATATCGTCTGCATTATTTTCATACATTGTATCACTGAACTTCGATATTACATAAAAAATTTTCTTTATATTTGGCTTCAATAACAGATGAGGTACATATGCGAAAATTTTGTATTTAATCATCGGTTATTTTGTGTTGCAATGAAAATTTTACCACCGGTATTAACAACAAATTCTTTTCATAAAAGTCTAGGAGTCTATTTCACGGACTAATAAATATCTAGCTTTTGAGTTATATATGTTTAAAAATTAAGAAGTTGGTTCGTTTGTGTGTTTGTTTTTTACACATAACTACACGATTTGACTAAATGAATTCAATGTGATTCTAAACTGAATTCACAGTTTCTAGAGACTTTAGAGAAGTATAAAGATACACAGATTATTGAGCGTGTACCAGATAATTCTCAGTCAAAATTCAAACCATTTTTTACCTGCCTCATATGGTACTTTACAATTCTGGAAAATAAAAAATGTTACTGATCCCGTGATATGACGGGCCATGTGCTTAGTCTGTTTTATAACAGCTTTATAAGTACCTTGTGCTAAGGGTGGCATTGTAATCAAGAAAAATTTTGTTTTTCAGAATTCAAATGAACTATTCTCTTGACAATTTTTACCATGCATTGAATACTCATGACTTTAAGTTGTATAACTTTGAAAATTAAGAAGTTTGTTCCTTTGTGTATTTGTTCTTTATACATAATCACAGGGTTTGCAATCGATTCATTAAATTTTGGACATTATTCCTATATACCGCCAAATAATCATTGTCGATATTAACACTAATTGCCCAAAGTCATTTTGACTGAATTTCAATTATAATATGAAATATAATGACACAATTTCTTAGAATTTTGTGACTTTTTCTATAACATATAATTGGGTTTATGAATAATTGTAGTTACTTCCGCCCTCCTTTATTATATAATATTAAAAATTAATTTTAAACAAATTTCTTTACATATTTGTTATTTTTTCACAATGCAGTCATTTTGACTGTTTTTGGGCAATATAGTTACACAAGAAATCTCGGGAAATCTAGTGTTAAAATCTCTGCTGTCCATCCTATCACATAATATGACAAGATCAATTAAAGTTAGCAACTAACATGTAGTCAGCAAAGATAAAAATTATTGAGCATGTACCATATAATTCTCAGCCAAAAAAACAAACCATTTTTTTACCTGCTTAATCCCTTCCGGCATGATTTAATAATGAAAAACTGTGCATGAAATAACCATTTAATTTTTATTTAAAAAACTTGTTTCATTTTACAATTCTTACATATTCTTAATTAAAATCCACTTTTTACATAGTGTTAAATAATATCAGAAACAGTAAAATTAAGAAAATATCAAAGCAAAACATTAATAAGGTATACAGATATTAGTCTTCAAGCTAGTGGTACTTTTCAAAACAAAGTGCAAAGGAATTCTTAATTGTTTACACTGCCAAGTAGTCTCACTTTTAATTTGATTCTTGTAACACACACGGCATTTCTTAGTAGGTTTTCTTTTATTCTGACTCATTAATTTGGCAATGACTTGTACCAAGAAATTCTAAGTAAACAATATGCAATAGTGACTTGTGATTTTCACAAGTGATAAAAGTGTTGCCAAATTCAGTACACTAGACATTTTAAACTAAATTAATTATCATATTTAACAGTAACTTTAATCGCATGACGAGTGTAGCTCGTCATTGTGCGATATGGAATGAAAAACTAATGACGAGCTAGACTCGTTATTTTACCGGAAGGGGTTAATAGGGTACTTTACAATTCTGTAAAATTAAAAATTTTAATGATTCCGTCATATGACGGGCTATATGCTAGTATTTGAAATATTTTCGTATTCAGCTGTATATATCTCCGACCAACGATTGCGAAGAAAAATACGGATTAAAGAATTTACAATGCAGCTTGTATAAGTACACCTGCATAATGTTTATCAAACTTGCATGACGGATTACTTATTTCCAAATTTCAAAGCACGATTACACAGTTTCATGCGCAGTCCACGTAACAAGCGAGTGGTGAAAAGCGTAGGAGGTTGTAATTCGGTTTATCAGAGCAATTGACCTAGTAAAGGATTTAAGTGCTGATATAACTGACATTCTTCGCCAATTGATTCCTGTTGAAGCGGGAATAGAAAGGTTTGCCCTTGCTTGCTGCCCTGGTATAGTCGTGAGCAAGGAGGCATACTTTATATTGTTGAGGCTTCATGAACCTGAGATGAAGTCTGATCACGTGCTAAGAACGAGACATTAGAAACAATACCTAACGAGGAAGAAAAAAGAACGTCACGGGTTAGAGTAACAATTGTTGTCAAGTCATTTGGTATGACGGGTCTCATCATGAAGATGGAGTAGTACTAATTTGAGCCAAAGAATTCGAATTGATTTCTCCGAATTACATACTTGAAGTTTAGAAAATTGACCCTATGGTACCATGGATTATGCATTTGCATTGCAAGATAGTGAGGCATTGATTGTTATCTCCTGTTAATGGTTAAAGCTGAACAGTGGTAGAACCCCCACTTAACTAAACAGAAATAGCCTAACACCATCCTGCTGTCACACAAAAGGAGTAAAATAATTTCCTACTTTGTCCTAAGTGTATGAATCAACAAACTGTGACTCCATCGAAAAAAGATACTAAACGATATGGCATAGATTATAACGTTCAATTTTGACGGCATATAATTTTTGACGTTATTTTTATGACGTTTAATTATTATACTTTATTATAGACATAATAAGTAAATAATTTTCTTTTATATTTGGCTTAAATAATAGATTAGGTACATATGTGATAATTTTAAATTTAATCATTGATTATTTTTGTTGCAATGAAAATGTTAACACAGGTATTAACAACAAATTCTATCTACCTCCAGCGTGAAGTAGAAATGATAGCTTCATTCCTTTACTTCCATTAATTACCGTGGGAAAAAAATGGAAAGAACGATAACTTGACGTAGATAAGAAAACGTTGAATAATCTATTTAAATGAATTCAACGTGATTCTAAACTGCATTCACAATATCTGGAGACTTTAGAGGAGAGTGAAGATAAAGAATTTATATCGTCCAACTGGGTCGAATGTGAAGGTCGCTGGGATCATTTCCGCTTTTTGGTCAGTCTCTCTGACTCATTAAATCATTTCTTACTTTAAATTACTTAAGTATCGTCTGCATTATTTTCATGCTTTTATCACTGAATTTAGATATTAAGTAAATAATTTTCTTTTATATTTAGCTTAAATAATAGATTGGGTACATATGTGATAATTTAAAATGAATCATCGATTATTTTTTGTTGCAATGAAACTTTTATCACCGGTATTAAAAACAAACTTTATCTACCTCCAGGGTGTAGCGCAAATGATAGTTTCATTCCTTTGCTTACATTAATTACTGAAAAGAAAAAAAATTGAAAGAACTTAATAATAGTTTCGACGTAGCTAAACTTTGAATTTTTTTTTCTAAATGAATTCAACGTGATTCTAAACTGCATTTACAGTATCTGGAGACTTTAGAGGAATATGGAGATAAATAAATTATTGAGCGTGTACCAGATAATTCTCAGCCAAAAAACAAACCAATTTTAATCTGTCTTATAGGGTACTTTACAAATATGGGAAATTAAAAGTTTCACTGACCCCGTCATATGACAGGATATATGCTAGATTAGTTTAAATCAGGGCTTCGAACCGTAATTTTTTTTGTTCCGGTTTTCGTTCCGGTTCAACTAAAAAATTAATATCGGTTCAGTTCCGGTTTTCGCTCCGCCAAAAATAACGGTTTTCGGTTCAGTTCCGGTTTTTGCTCCGCCAAAAACAACTGTTTTCGTTTCAGTTCCAAATGAATAATTTCATTTTATATATATTCTTATTTGTACTAAAAATATAATTCTATTATAAACAAAAAATGTAATTCTATCAAAATTTAGAAGCTTTTATTCTTTTTTTAATTGGTACACTATGTGAATTGATACAAACAGCAGGTACGATAAGAGCGGCGAGCATTGGCATTGTTATCCATTATCAAAATCGCATTTGACAACTAGGTTCATGATTACCCACATTCGTCGTTTGACTCTCACATCGTGCACTTGGCCTTGCAATAATTATGTAAAAAATATATTATTTATTTAACATATGAAAATTGCCTCTAATTATTAATATATCTTCTAACGTGGTTTCACTGAGATTACTTCTGTTGT
>CM063500.1:84352256-84359756 GCA_032207245.1 Pardosa pseudoannulata | reverse complement strand
AAGACGTTACAAACAGTGAAACACTTGAATTCTCTTGCACTTCATAAAACAAAAATTATAGTATTTAACAAGATTCACATTTTTCCTTAAGATTAACCCCAAACTGAATTAAGGGTACATTTTTCAGCTTTTGTTTTGCTAGTTAAATTGTATGCATAAAAATGTTTGAAAAAAAATTAACTGAATTTTTTTATTGCCGTTATGAAAAGAAATTTTAGTTATAGATATTATAGTATAATTTTTAATAAAAGTTTTGGCCTGGCGTTAGTACAGCCAGCGTAGAAAAGCCCGTTTCGCTTAAAAAAGACGTTACCAACTGTAGAAGTGCTTGTATTCTTTTGCACTTCATAAAACAAAAATCATAGTATTTAAGAAAGGTTCATATGCATAAAAAATGAAACAGAAAACAAAAAGTTAGGTAAATTTTTATGTTGTAGTTGACACGTTACGATGTGAAGTTTTATTTATCCGTGGATATAACGATATAAAAATACATTTTACCAAAATATTTTGGGCCTTCCCTGGAAATAGCCCGTGCCTCCCAGGTTGTGAACCGCTGCTCTAACCCGATATCGTCCATTAGTTGTACAAACACGTGATGACACTGGTTGGGGCTTCTTGCCTAGGGATCGATAGATCTCGCACACAATCGACAATCACGTGTCGACGGGTGTCTTTAATCTCTCGTGAACGAACAGACACCACCAGGAAAACTTCTGTGTCCTTTGTCACGACGGGAACAATGACGAGTTAGAGCGCGCATTATTACGAGATTAGTTAGAAGGAAGATTTCGCAGACAAGGGATTGATGCGATCAATAAATTGCGCCTCCAGACAGAAGGTTGAGTCTTGTGCCACACGAGATAACCGCACGAGACGAGTTGAACTGCGGATTAAGGCAAGCAAAGCTATAAATAACGGTAAGTGGACCAAATTACCGATCCTCTTCTAAAATGCAAAGAAATTTTAGATCCCATTTTCGGCAAGTAAAAATTTTATGTCTTGAATTAAAAAAAAACATGTATAATAGTCTGAAATTTATAATGTGTCACAATGGATGACTCACGAGATGCGAAGTGCATTAAAACTGCGGATTAAGGCAAGCAAAGCTATAAATAACGGTAAGTGGACCAAATTACCGATTCTTTTAAAAAATGCAAAGAATTTTTAAATCCCATTTTTAGCACGTAAGAATTTTATATGTCTTGAATTAAAAAAACATGTATAATAGTCAGAAATTTATAGTATGTCGCAATGAATAACTCCACGAGATGCTTTGAAGTGTAAATTAAAACTGCGGATTAAGGCAGGCAAAGCTATAAATAACGGTAAGTGGACCAAATTACCGATTCTCTTCGAAAATGCAAAGATTTTTAAACCCCATTTTCAGCAAGTAAAAATTTTATGTCTTGAATTAAAAAAAAAGTATAATAGTCTGAAATTTATAATGTGTCACAATGGATGACTCCACGAGATGCTTTGAAGTGCAAATTAAAAGTGCGGATTAAGGCAGGCAAAGCTATAAATAACGGTAAGTGGACCAATTTACCGATTCTCTTCGAAAATGCAAAGAATTTTTAAAATCCCATTTTCGGCAAGTAAAAATTTTATGTCTTGAACTTTTTTTTAAAAAAAAAAAGTATAATAGTCTGAAATTTATAATGTGTCACAATGGATGACTCCACGAGATGCTTTGAAGTGCAAATTAAAAGTGCGGATTAAGGCAGGCAAAGCTATAAATAACGGTAAGTGGACCAATTTACCGATTCTCTTCGAAAATGCAAAGAATTTTTAAACCCCATTTTCAGCAAGTAAAAATTTTATGTCTTGAATTAAAAAAAAGTATAATAGTCTGAAATTTATAATGTGTCACAATGGATAACTCCACGAGATGCTTTGAAGTGTAAATTAAAACTGCGGATTAAGGCAGGCAAAGCTATAAATAACGGTAAGTGGACCAAATTACCGATTCTCTTCGAAAATGCAAAGAATTTTTAAACCCCATTTTCAGCAAGTAAAAATTTTATGTCTTGAATTAAAAAAAAAGTATAATAGTCTGAAATTTATAATGTGTCACAATGGATAACTCCACGAGATGCTTTGAAGAGCAAATTAAAACTGCGGATTAAGGCAGGCTAAGCTATAAATAACGGTAAGAGGACCAAATTACTGATTCTCTTCGAAAATGCAAAGAACTTTTAAATCCCATTTTTGACATGCAAAAATTATATGTGCATCGAATTAAAAAAATATGCATAATAGTCAGAAATTTTTAGTCTGTCACAATGGATAACTGCACGAGATGCTTTGAATTGCAAATTAAAACATGCAAAGCTAATGATAACAGTAAGCGGACAAAATTACCGATTCTCTTCGAAATTACTAAAAATTTTAAATTAATGTTAGAGAATCTATTCCATTTTTGTCTAGTAATGTATGTATATATTATGTACATAGAAATGATTTATTTTATGAATTTTCTTATATTTTAAAATGCTTCTAGAGACTAAACCTATTATATATTCTTACAAAATGTTTGCCAAACATTTCTAATATGCTTCAACATAATCCCGGGTATTCGTTTTAAATTTAATAAAATTATTAAAACTAAATTTATGTTTATAAATTTGCCAATTTTTATGAAAATTCAACGTCTAAATAAAAAATAATTCCCTCAAATAAACTATTCAGTTTATCAGCAAAATAATGTCTCCAAACTATTCGAAAATATTTTTAAGTATTACTAAGGAAAAATAGAAAAAAAAATTAATTACTATGCTAAGAACATTTTAAGAATTAACAAATGTTTTGTGGGTTCATCCTGAATATATCATATATGTACGTATGTATGTATGTATATGTGTATGTATATATATATATATATATATATATGTGTGTAATATATATATATATATGTGTGTATATATATATATATACATATATACACACACACACACATATATATATATATATATATATATATATATATATATATATATATATTGTAACGATCCGTTACATGACCCCAAAACGAACAAGGAGCCCAAAAGGTGACCTTTCGTCGTGGACTCACGAGTAGCCGATAATAGGACCAGGTGGTCTAAAAACCCGTAATTGAAAAACGGTGCATTGACGGCTCCGAACTGTCTGAACATTGTTACCTGTTGAATGGACCTTTACTGTGTACATAATTGAGTGCACCTTGCCGCCCATTAGCGGTTACAAAAAGGGCATTAAGTTGGTTAAGTTAATGAATCTGAGAATTGCTGCATCTGGAACCAGGACAGCTGATCTAAGACTTGGGAGTGACCGCAAGATTGCGTCACCCTGGCTCGGGAAGTTTCTCGAAGAACCGAGAAGCGGAAGGAGTGCTTAGTATAAATGGAAAGGACCGGACTAGAACGGGGGCTTTTTGCTTTGTTCTTCTCTCGAGGCTTCTACCTGCTAGAGCCTGGTCGATCGAGGACCGCTCTTATCTCCGTGTCTGGAGTTTGTTTTTTTTTTGAGACCGCCAGCGTCTCCGTTGCTAGATAGTCGAACATTCGACTTGGGAATTCCTTCCCCGTTATTGCTGATTGATAGTTAACTTCTTGCATAGAAGTAGTCAGCCTAGAGTGACTTTGCACTCTAATTTTGGATCGACTTGCATCCTGTGTTTTCGTCACGAATCCCAGCGTGATACGCACTCGGAACCTCCGAACCTGCTGTGAAAGCCAACCGCGCTAATCGACTGACGGAGTGATCGAGTCAACATTAGTCCCGGCACGAATTAGTTTCCAGCTATTGTGTTTTAAAGCCCTAGCCATACTGTTCCGGTATCCCACGCATCCTTGTATGTGCCTATTATCTCTGTACGAGATCCCTGAATGTTATCGTTTATTGAATTTGTACATATCTGTACATAGTTTATTCTAGTGAATAAAATATTTAGTCAAGAATACCTTAATTTCTAGCCTGTGTCATTGAAGGCCTCGCCTACCTATTTCCAGTACGTTACAATATACATATATATTTTATATATATATATATATTATATATATATATATATATATATATATATATCAAATTATTTAACTTTAATATTTCCGTAAAAACCTCTTCTCTCCCATTCTAATTTCTTAAAATCTTTTTCCCAGCCTCTAAATGTCTTAATCAAAGGAGTGTCTTCGACTTAAAATTCTTTCGATACAATTCCCAAAGCTTTCTATCCTATAGATGTAATTTTTCTGTTTTTTCAACAAGTTTTCCAGCTGTTGCCGGCAAATGGCACCGCATTTTTTCCTGATATTAACACTTAATTCGCTGAGTAAGTTTCTTCTACCTTGGAAAAATTCTTTCTGTCTTCGCTCTTGGATACACCTCTGTTCGAGTACAGGGATTTTTGTGTCTTTCTCTTGTCTGTCGTTGACCAGGAAAGATGTCCGTTATAGCAGCTCTGAAATAATGTTTTAGTTATACTTGTGCCTTTTTCTTCCATGTCGACCGACTACATTTTTCTTACTGCTACCTGATTATTCTTCTCTTTACCCGGCAGCCCGGGCAAGTAAAAATAATAGGGGCTATAATGTCCAGCATATATATATATATATATATATATATATATATATATATATATATATATATACATATATATATACACGCACACACATATATATATATATATATATAATATATATATATATTATATAAATATATATATATATATATATATATATATATATATATATATATATATATACATACACACACATTCACACACACACACACATATATATATATATATATATATATATATATATATATATATATAACATGTTTATGTATTTTCTCACTATATTTGGTGGCAGGGGCGCAGACTAGTTTTTTTTTACACGGGTACTAAATGACTTAGATACAGCCCTGGATTCAGAATAAGGATTTTTATCAAAAGGTATAAAAAGCTTTAAGCAGTAGGTCCCGATCTTATAAGGCTTCGTGTAAGTAAAATGTAGACCAGAGCCTTTAAAAAGAAACTAAAATCTGAAACTAAGAAAATCCCCGAAAATTTGAAAAAAAAATAAGCATCTCTGTATTGAAGTAATATGTAAAGTCATATTTTCACTTTACATTGGAAAATAATGAGCATTGTGTTGCACAGGGCTTGATTTTTTTTTAAGTTATATAATTCATTACTCACGTGACCAACGAAATTAAGTTGATTCAACGGAAATGTGACTTATTGTTCCCCGAATTCTTTTTTTTTCTCAATGTAGTTTTGCAAGTACAACTCAACTTACCATTCCTGAGCTTGTATCTCTACCGAAACTTTTCGTGTGTCATTCAGGAGAATGATTTTTATCAAAAGAAAAAAGAAAATGATGAGCATTAAAACCAAATTTTTCAATTTGTTGCCGGGTGGACGACAAAAGAAGATACACAAAAGAGACAAGCAATTATCTTTCTCGTGGGCTAAGAACTCGTCTTTCCTGTTTGACGGACTGCGGATGATCAACGGGGCATGACGATCCCGGGAGGGGTAGGGGCTTCTCCAAATATCATCATTAGAACAGAGCAGTACACAATAGATGTCTATTTATTACTCTGGGTAATTATTGAGGTAGAATTTTCGCACGTTTGAATGGGTTGTACTTAACGACCGGAGACGTTTTTTCTCACGAGCCTCGGATGGTTTTTGAAGTGTGTGACTTTATTAAAAAGTACTGGAAATGACTGGAAGAAAATGTTTCTAATGCTTAGGTTTCTACCGGACTGGATTTGCTTAGGGTCAAGTGAACCTAGTCAATCATAATTTTCTGCTAATAGACATTTTGAATCCAAGTTTTTTTTTTTTTTTAATTTTAATTCCAATACCTAAGAAAGTTGAAAATTTGCTATGCATATACCAGACCATGGCTTTTTATTTTAAAGAAATATATTGTATTTTATATTACATGAATGACTGGAAGAAAATGTTTCTAATGCTTAGGTTTTTACCGGACTGGATTTGCTTAGGATCATGGGAACCTAGTTAATCATAATTTTCTACTAATAAACATGCATGCTAATATTCATGCAAGTTTTTTTTTAGAAAAAAAAATAATTTAAATTCCAATACCTGAAAAAGTTGAAAATTTGCCGTGCATTTACCAGACCATGCCCTTTTATTTTAAAGAGATATATTGTATTTTATATTACATGAATGACTGGAAGAAAATGTTTCTAATGCATAGGTTTCTACCGGATTGGATTTACTTAGGATCATGGGAACCTTGTCAATCATAATTTTCTGCTAATAGACATTTTGCATGCATTCTTTTTTTAGAAAAAAAAAATAGTTTAAATTCCAATACCTAAGAAAGTTGAAAATTTGCTATGCATTTACCAGACTATGCCCTTTTATTTTAAAGAGATATATTGTATTTTATATTACATAAATGGCTGGAAGAAAATATTTTCTAATGCAGGTTTTTTACCTGTGGATTTTGCTTAGTTATGGGAACCTAGTTAATCATAATTTTCTACTAATAAACATGCATGCTAATATTCATGCAAGTTTTTTTTTTAGAAAAAAAAATAATTTAAATTACAATACCTGAAAAAGTTGAAAATTTGCAAACATTACCAGACTATGCCTTTTTATTTTAAAGAAATATATTGTATTTTATATTACATGAATGACTGGAAGAAAATGTTTCTAATGCTTAGGTTTTTACCGGACTGGATTTGCTTAGGATCATGGGAACCTAGTCAATCATAATTTTCTGCTAATAGACATTTTGCATGCAAGTTCTTTTTAGAAAAAAAATACTTCAAATTCCAATACCTGAAAAAGTTGAAAATTTGCTATGCATTCACCAGACCGTGTCTTTTTATCTTAAATAAATATATTGTATTTTATATTACATGAATGACTGGAAGAAAATGTTTCTAATGCTTAGGTTTCTACCAGATTGAATTTGCTTAGGGCCATGGGAAACTAGTCAATCATATTTTCTGCTAATAGACATTTTGCATGCAATTAAAAAAATACTTTAAATTCCAATACCTGAAAATGTTGAAAATTTGCTATGCATTTACAGACCATACCTTTTTATTCTAAAGAGATATATTGTATTTTATTTTACATTTTGCAATGAACTCGCCTGGATGACGTGAAAGGCGTGTGATCAGGTGGAAGTGGTATTTAACTGCTTTAGAGAGTCTGAAGAATCATTCTTTCACTTACTTCTGTGTGTGATGGGAAAGGCTGCGGATCTAAGTGATTTTGATAGAGGGCAGATTGTAATGGCTCGAAACGCTCCGAACAAATATCAACGAACCTGAGTTACAATTTCATTGTTCGAATCTACAGTTGTTAGACTTGCAAAGTGGATGATGACGGACCTAGCAGATAGACAAAAGGGCGTTGTGCTCACACGCTATTAAAAAAAAAAAAAAAAAAAAAAAAAAAAAAAAAAAAAAAAAAAAAAAATAGGTCGTGGCAGACTGTACTCGCAAGGGAAGAAAAACCGGAGCCAGGCA
>CM063500.1:84249756-84347256 GCA_032207245.1 Pardosa pseudoannulata | reverse complement strand
GACACTGATAGATAAAGCTAAATAAACCCTGGCAGTATTTCAAAGAAAAATTTTAAGAAGCAAATTTGGGGGTATCAGGTAAATGGTATATAGAGAAGGACTTATATTCAATTATACAGAATTTATAAAAATTCAGATATAGTTAATTTTATCAGCATTCAAATGTTAAGATGGGCTGGACTGATAATCAGATTGAATGACTGCAGATCTATAGAAAGAAGGTTTTAGGACTAAACTTATAGGTACGAAGAAAAAAGAATGTCCAAAATTCAGATGGTCTGACGCCATTGAGAATGACTTAATAGCGTCAAAAATTGTTAATTGGAAGTCCAAGTGCAAAGATAGGTTTGACTGGTATTAAATTTTGGAGAAGGCTACGGTCCATCCCGGGCTCTCGTGCCACTAAAGACGATAAAGACTGATAGTTTAGCTTGTTTTGGTTTGGAGTGATACGGTCTACATTTTTTAAGAACAAGGGCTAATGCGACCAGGGCCTACTGCTTAAAGCGACTAAAGAAGATGAAGACTGTTAGTTTAGCTTATTTTGGTTTGGAGTGATATGGTCTACATTTTTTAAGCACAAGGGCTAAATACGTCCAGGGCCTACTGCTTAAATCAGATTCCGAAAAGCTACGAGCATCCATGTGACAATGGTATTAAACCCACAAACTTCGGTATCGAAGATCAGCTCCCTAAACTTTCAATTATCATTCGACAAGAAGACTGTGGAACAGATGACATGCTCTTATAAATTCCATAAGGCAAAAGTAACGCAGAAACATTGGCATAGACAATTTAACGAATGTCGAGACGTATGAAAAAATCAGTCTTGCCATAAAGAATTGGACATTAGGGCTAAATATTCACTCGATAAGTTGTAAGGAATTTTTAAGTTGAATATTTAATTTTTAACTAGGATTTGTTCATAAAGATTATGAAATACACAATATATAATGTCTACTGTAATACTGTAAAGAACTAGTGGACAGTCGGCAAATATTAACTGATAGTTAGCAGCTGGATTCGACATAAGATTCAAGGGTCAAGTAAAATATGTTCGTTTTCAATTTTAAAGTTTTAATATTATTGATTGAGAAATATTTCATACTTTTAAGATTGATATTTAAAATACGAACTACAATATTATAATGTTTACTATAATACCATTAAAGCCGCAGTGGCTCAGGCGGCAAAGGCAGATCTCGAACTGAAAATTGCCGGGGCTGGATCCGGCATAAGATCCACCGTGTTCGTCAAGGGGTACTTAAAATATGTTCGTGGTCACAATGTCCTCCAAGTTCTCAATCAATACCAGATGTATTGATGGATAAATTTGTTCATATCTTTTAAGATTGATTTTAAAATACGAAAATATTATAATGCCTACTCTAATACTTTAAAGAGCCGCAGTGGCTCAGTCGGCAAAGACAGCAATCTCGTAACTGAAAAGTTGTGGGTTCGGGGTTGGAGCCCGCATAAGATCCATCTTGCTCGTCAAGAGGCACGTAAAATATGTTCGTGGTCACAATGTCCTCCAAGTTTCAGTAAATACCTCCTGGGGTGGTAGGCCAACCGTGGAAGTTTTCTACTTGGTCCCTGCTTCTAAATTACGAGGATCCACTTTGAGCAAAGTTGTTTTACACACTACCGGGGGATTAAGGCAAAGGGTGCGATAGCCCCATTGGCCTTAATACGAAGGCCTGCAGGCTTAGTTTTTCCAAGTGGCATGAGAAACAACAACAACAACAACAACAACAGGTCCGAGGTTCGATCTTCAGGACGGGCAAGGTTGACTGAAACTTTCATTCCTTCAGTGGGTCGACAAATTGAACACCAAGCATGTTTGGGAACTAAATACTGGAGGATCCTCGCATGGTTGACCACCTCACCGGGACATATGTTCCTGAACTCAGATCCTTTGGTCGGAGATTTGCACCCTAGGCCAAGCCCCGAAATTGGGCTGTTACTCAGAGGAGTATATATTTCAGGATCGATATTTATAATAATAATTTAATTTTCAAAGAAAGGAATATATTCCACCTTCTTTGAATTTGATTTCTTTTCCACAGTAACCAATGTCTCACATCTTTGCCTTGTCCAAGGGGCATAAGCAATAACAGCAACAATATATTCTAAAAAAATTGAATGCGTTCCACGTTTTTTTTTTTAAAGGTTTAGATTGGTATGATTTGGGACACTACAGTTTACTTTTTAGCTACACGAGAGATAAGCTTTCTTAAAAGAAGGTATGCGGTGTATGCTGATAAATTGCTGATAATTACTCTGATCTTTTAAGGAATAATAATTTTTAATGTTAATTTTTAAAATGACAAATTGTAATTAAAACTCAATTTGATACCTCAATTTGATGATCAATTTGATTCGACATCTTTGCTGATATAAACGATGTAAAATTTATTTTGTCCAAGCTGACCCCAAAACTCCGGCTTTTCTCATGCTAGAGGGATGCTTTTGCAGGGAGCGACTGCTAAAAATAGCACCTGCAGCATCCTCGCCGTCCGCTGTGACGTCACTTGGACGAGAGCCAACTTCGGGAATGCTGTGCTACCTCGGAAGAAATCGGGCACGCATGCACTCACGATGAGTTAGTGTACTACACTTTAGAAACTGTGAAAGGCAACACTCAATTTGGGAAAGTGCTCGGCTTTTCTCCATGGAAAATATCCCTCAACTAAAACGAAACCTTCTGGTTGTGCATTGATTTCTTTTTTTAACATTCTCTTATGCAAAGTAAAGAGATAAAATATTTCGTCCAAAAATTTCATGAATACCAACATTTTATATATCTCTCTCGCTCTCCAAACTTTTTTAACTTAACCTATTATTTATAAATACTATGATTAAAACAAGGAAGTTGGTGAAGAAACAATGTGCGCGATAATTAACATTCCTCGTGTGTTTTTTATGCTTAAAATTTAAGTCTAACTTTTTTGGAATAAATACTTATTTAACTGTGTGTATAAATACGATGATTAAAAAATAACAAGTTAAATTAGCACATGTAGGGCAGGTAAGTCGTTTAACGGCTAATTGCGATTAACCCATGGCGCCAACCAATGGTAGGACGCAATTCTCCATTTAAACAGAGATTAATCACGATTACTATTAAAGATTTTGGTCAGACCGGCCTTTAGCATGTGGTTTTTCTTTTTTAAAGAAGGTAGATAGAATTTGTTGTTAATACCGGTGATAAAATTTTCATTGCAATAAAAAATAATCGATGATTAAATTTAAAATGATCACATATGTCCCTAATCTATTATTTAAGCTAAATATAAAATAAAATTATCTATGTAATATTCAGTGATAAAATGTATGAAAATAATGCAGACGATATTTAAGTAATTGAAAGTGAAGTGTAACCTCGTGACGTCTCTTAGCAAGAGTAAACTTCACTCCATATCCAGTGTGTCTCCCTAACCTGGAAATAAAGGTTTATAAATCCCACGTGCAGTTCCCTATGCTCAAGTCCACGTCACTCGTTATCCGATGACCGCCCGCTATTTTACTGCGTACGCGAAGAGTACAAAATTGAGTTTGAAAATCAAATTGAGATGTTTAAGTTGCATCTGTGCCAGAACTTGTAACATTGTTTTTCCAGACATTCCGTAGTTCGGGGAGAGAGCAGTTGAGTTGAGCAGACTGGAGCGGATTGGGAAGTTTCCCCGTACTGTGGAACTTGCGTACGACGGAGGTGCGCTGTCAAGGCAATTAGTTGTCAGGATTGTATGGCTTTAAGTTAAGTCAGGAGTGGAATTTTATTATATTACTCGATGGTGCCCTCCCCCCTTCTTCACGTGTTGCTTCTAGTGCGTATTGCCTTGCTACTTGACTTATGTGTTCCTTTTCTAATTAGATCTAAAAAATCTTACCACTCAGGTGTCGACTATATGCATTTGTTGGTAAACCATGTATTAACACATTGTTTGCGGGTACATTTTGCAGCGGAATTGTACCGGGAGCGGGCGTTTTGAGATTAAATTTAGTTATTCAGTTAAATCTCAATAGATCGAAAATTATTTCATTTTACATCAGTCAGATTGACTGATGTAAAATTAAATTACACCAAGTGTCTCGCATACAATGTGTTAAGATATTGGGACTGTTGTTACAATTTTTCAGTCTTATAAATGTACATTTATTGGGGAGCATTTTTTAGTTTTTATTTCTTGCACATTAACCAGCTAATTGGGAACAACGTTCGAAATTCAGAAAAAAAGAAAACGTTTATAGCCAACTGCAAAATTAAGCTTGCAGTTGATATCCTCTACAGTGCAGGAACAAGAAAGAAAATAAAAGATGTACAAGCAACTTTTTTTTTCACTTGCTGAGGTATAAACTTGTTAAAACTGAAAACAGCTGTATTATTTTCCTGGGGACTTACTCTGGACGTTGGGAATCGGTCCGAACGATCGTAGGGACGTCACTTTGACGTCAGCTTGATCGTTTGCTTGCATAATGTCCGCAAGTTGACGTCCCAACGAACGTTCGAACCGATTCGCAACTTCCAGAGTAAGGGCCTGACCTTTTATTTTTTCAATTTTACGTTGTCCTCGCTTATCGACAATGCAGAGAATTTTTAATTTAATTTGTACATTCCCTAGTGAAGATTGGGTAAAGAGAAAATGAAGACTACAAAATATGCGAAATATTAAAAAAAAAGGTTAAAAATGAAACAATATATTAAGCCATTATACAATGAATTTTGTTTTGTTTGGTGACGACTAAAGAATTTTAATATTTTTTTTCTCTTTTCCTTTCAGTTTGCGAAGGGGACCCGGTGCCAATGCTCAAGATCAAAGCGGCTACACCTCGCTCCATCATGCCGCGCTCAATGGGCACAAGTAAGTACCAACAAATAATGTTTCGAAAAACTTATAAAATTAAAAAAAACTGTGAGGCCAGGCCGTAACTAGGTCCTTTGGCACCCTTGGCAAAAAACTGGCCTGCGCCCCTACCGCCAAATATAATGAGAAAATATATAAACATGTTATTTTTTCTATATGAGATATTAAAAATGAACTCACAAAATATTTTGTTGATTCTTAAAAGTTCCTAGTATATTAATTTTTAATTTTTCTTCTATTGTTATCTGATTAACTCTTTAAATATGTTAGAACACTCTGGGGGTATTATTTTGCTGATAAACGAAATAGTTTATTTGAGGAGAATATGTTTTATTTGTACGTTAAATTTTCATAAAATATTGACGAATTTCTAAATTTAAATTTAGTTTTAATAACTTTAATAAATTCAAAATTTAAAACGAATACTCGGATTTATATTAAGGCATTTTAGGAGTCTTTGGTAAACATTTTATAAGAATCTATAACAAGTTTAGTCTCTAGAAGCATTTTAAAAAATAAGAAAATTCATAAAAAAAAACAATTTCTAAACACTTTGGATTTTATAAATAAAAAAAATTATTTTTCAACTTCTTATTTCTATTCGGATCGAATTGTCCTCTTTCGGATACTATTTTCATCACAGTGCGGAACCCCTATGACTGAAGCGCCCTTGGCAAATGCCACCTTTGCCCCAAGTTACGGCCTGCTGTGAGGTTGAAATAAACATGAAACAAATGGATAAGGCACTATGCTGTCAATCCATATATAGCATGACCTAAACTTTTGCATGTTGGGAAACCCGTTTGGTAAAAGTACATATGCAAGCAACTTCAATTTTTTTATAATGACTTACCTTAATATTTTTTCAATACTCTTCTGTTACTCCCAAATAATGGTACACTATTTAGGAGCAGCATTTTTTTCTATAATTTTATGATTTTTTCTATCAATATAGGACAATAATGATTTACTACCCACTATGTCTAACTTTATAGTACTTATAAATACTTATAAATAACTGTTTTCTAGAACTGATCTTGAAAAGTAAACAGATCAAGAAAGTGAGTGCTTTAAAACTGTAATGGAACAAATATAAGATCCTAAGAAGGTGTTTAGGAGCAGCTTTTTTTCTATAATATTATGATTTTTTCTATCAAAATAAGACAATAAGGACTTACTTACAAAGCACACCTGTAATGATTGTATCAATTGCTCATCACTGACGATACGACTTTCAGTCAAGGTGCCCCAAAAACACCGTACTACTTGGACTTGGATAAAGACTTACTACCTACTATGACTAACTTTAAAGTACTTATAAATAACTCTTTTCTAGAATTGTTTTGAAAAATAAACAGATCAAGAAAATGGTTGCTTTAAATTTGTAATGGAACAAATATAAGATCCTAAGAAGGTGTTTAGGAGAAGCTTTTTTCTATAATATTATGGTTTTCTCTGTCAAAATAAAACAATAATGACTTACTACCTACTATGACTAACTTTAAAGTACGTATAAATAACTGTTTTCTAGAACTGATCTTGTAAAGTAAACAGATCAAGAAAGTGGTTGCTTTAAAACTGCAATGGAACAAATATAAGATAAGATCTTAAGAAGGTGTTTAGAAACAGCTTTTTTTTTAATACAATGATTTTTTTTCTATGAATAAGACAATAATAGCTTACTACCTAATATGACTAACTTTAAAATACTTTACTTATAGACATATAACACTTATAACAGTTATTTAAAGTACTTATAAAAAGTACTTATAAATAACTCTTTTCTAGAATTGTTTTGAAAAATAAACAGATCAAGAAAATGGTTGCTTTAAATTTGTAATGGAACAAATATAAGATCCTAAGAAGGTGTTTAGGAGAAGCTTTTTTCTATAATATTATGGTTTTCTCTGTCAAAATAAAACAATAATGACTTACTACCTACTATGACTAACTTTAAAGTACGTATAAATAACTGTTTTCTAGAACTGATCTTGAAAAGTAAACAGATCAAGAAAGTGAGTGCTTTAAAACTGTAATGGAACAAATATAAGATCCTAAGAAGGTGTTTAGGAGCAGCTTTTTTTCTATAATATTATGATTTTTTCTATCAAAATAAGACAATAGACTTATTACCTACTATGACTGACTTAAACGTACTTATAAATAAAAGTTTTCTAGAATTGATCTTGTAAAGTAAACAGATCAAGAAAGTGGTTGCTTTAAAACTGTAATGGAACAAATATAAGATCCTAAGAAGGTGTTTAGGAGCAGCTTTTTTTCTATAATATTATGATTTTTTCTATCAAAATAAGACAATAAAGACTTACTACCTACTATAACTAACTTTAAAGTACTTATAAATAACTCTTTTCTAGAATTGATCTTGTAAAGTAAACAGATCAAGAAAGTGGTTGCTTTAAAACTGTAATGGAACAAATATAAGATAAGATCATAAGAAGGTGTTTAGGAGCAGCCTTTTTCTGTAACGTTATGATTTTTTCTATCAAAATAAGACAATAAGGACTTACTACCTACTATGACTAACTTTAAAGTACTTATAAATAAAAGTTTTCTAGAATTGATCTTGTAAAGTAAACAGATCAAGAAAGTGGTTGCTTTAAAACTATAATGGAACAAATATAAAATAAGATCCTGAGAAAGTGTTTAGGAGCAGTTTTTTCCCTATAATATTATGGTTTTTTTCTATCAAAATAAAACAATAATTACTTATTATCTACTATGACTAACTTTAAAGTACTTATAAATAACTATTTTCTAGAATTGAAAAGAAACAGATAAAAAATGGCTGCTTTAAAAAACTGTAATGAAACAAATATAAGAGACAAATATTTGCAAGAAAATTACAAAGTATAAAAGAATTAAGGAAATGACTAATTCTTAAACAGTATTCAAAGTAAAAAACTGTTATTTTAATCAATTATTTTGTATAATATTTTTGAATTTTTGCTAGTTTAATTTTTATTATATTTACATCCCATCTGAATTTGTCTTTTTAGTTTGCAAATATTCACATAAGCCTCAAGGCCTTATATGAACATTGGTCTGCGGTTCGCCTTGATCCTCCGGTCGATCATATGTATATAAAACTCATATATTACTCACTGAATGGTATAGTGATTAGTGTTTCTTAAGAAGTATGAGGTGTAAGAAATTCCGTATGGTGGATCATCTTACACGGATTAAAGATATTAAGAAATGACATCTCCAGGGCCGACTATCTTGACCGATGCAAGGCGTTTGTGATGCTATGTTGGAGAATTCTCTCAATTTTAAAAATAAAGTTAGATTTTGTCTCTGATTTCATAGCACGCTCCCACATGCCAATTTTCCAGCGGGTGGACTTTCAAATCAACAGGTTTAACCTGATTTCTCTTGCTTATAGGGGAAGAAATTTAGTGGACCTTCGAGCCTCCAACCCAGCATCCAGGGATTTTAGTCCATCATGCTAACCGCTAGGCCATGTCAAGTCCCAAATTTTCAGAGTTTAACTTTAAAAGTGATATAAATGGAGAGTAATCGTAGAAATATAATTCGTATTTTCAGATTTCCGTTCTTTTAGCAAGGAGAGCGGTTCTTAAAAATGTTAAAGTATCAGTGAGTTGTCAAAAGGAAGTCTAGCTGCTATACAAGTTTAATTCTTCCTCGTAAGTTTTCCTCTAGCAATTTTTAAGTAGTTAACATTTATTGCTATAAATCTTATCTGGATAACATCATCTTGAATTCTGATCGATTTTTATCTCAGAAATAGTACCTATTCTTGTCGTAGCATGACCAACATTTCACGATTAGTAAGCAGTTACAGTGTGTCTCTCACGAAACTAGCACTCAACTTCCCATGAAAGGTTATTAACGAGGTTAATGTCGGGTTTTCGTGTTCCTAATTCAGTCATTTTCTTTTCGCTAGTAACCACTAGTATTTAACATTTCTCTAATGTCTAGATAACAGCTTTCAAAAGCACTGAACTGCTACAATCAGAACAACTGATATATATTCTTAAAATGATTGCTGCTGGAGGAAAGCTTACTATGCTTTCTGGAAGACTGAGTACCTTGTATTGTGTTTTTCTTCGGTCGACGAAATGTTAGTGCATAGTCAGCTAGTTGTTAGAACCTAGTCCAGTTGTAGTACCATTCTTTTTTGTTTGTTGTCGAAGTTCTGGTGGATAGTTCTGAAACAAACTCCCTAAACGATGTCCGAATGGTAGTGCTGCTCTTCGATGCTTGAGTTCACGGTTTCGAATCTCACAGATGGCACTGATATTCGTAGCCTTTCGGAATTGACTTTAAGAAATAGGCCCCGGTCTCATTTGCCCTCGAGTAGCAAAACAGTGAGTAGCGCTCAAAACCAAACCAAACCAAACCTGTTAACAAACTCTATTATTTACTTGAAGTCATCTAGTAAATCTGCTATGTTAACTTGCAGAAGGTTTGGTGTATTTTGATTCCCCACTTTGTGTTTATTCTTACATTCAAAATGTACAAATATCCATAAATCCGCATGATGCATTATATAGCACGGTAATGTCCACTTGTTTTAAGGAAACTAAAATGACTTTTGTTTTTAATTAAGCTATATTATCTTTACGTCTAATAACTCTGTCCTGTATGTAGATTTCTAAAAAAATGGCCAATTATGGAAGTGCGGCCCGTAATCAGGCATAAATTTTATAATGTGGCTCTCAAGCCCCTGAAAGTTGGAACCCTCTGATTTATGAAATTCACTTGGACATCAAAGAAATAATTCTTTTAATTTTGTGGTATGAACCATGTAAATACAAAAATTACTAAACTACTCCTATATTCTTAAACGTATTAAACAGCAAAAAGACTCTGTAATTTGTTGGTAATTAGAGAGCTGTTAAAACGTAAAGAAGAGTAGGCTGCAATCCCATAAAAAATTTACTGGGAGCATATAACTGTACTTTTCTGAGATAATGTTTCTTTGGGTAGCGATCCGAAACATAACTGATTCCTGGCACGCCATAAAGTCTTTAAAGTTCGTAAACAGTTGTGTCGTGTTTGGTGCTGCGTTATTTCGCCGTGCTTCACTGTTCTATGTTTTTTTCTTAATCTGTTTTAGTCAACGGATCCATTTTGATGATGCATTTATTTTGGTTTTTGATAGGCGAGAGGTTTTTTTTTAGCAATTTTAGGTCATCCATGCGACGGTGTTATATAACACACCAAATCATTTACCATATATGTCATATGTGACACTATTGTGTTATATGTACGTCACAAGTGACACTGAACTGGCATGTTAAAAAGGGATATAACTGTAAGCTTTTTATAGCTAGTGTGTTATGGAAAAGGTATCAAATGAAGTAGCATTAAATATTGAGTCAAGAATTATGCATGCATGTTAACATTTTCACTTGTAAATCAGTTTAGGAAAATCAATATTTATATTAGTTTTACCACAAGAGTGACCCACTTAATAATGTTTATAAATTTAGTTTCTATTATTTATTTTTTAACACATCTTTAGCTTTCTTACTGGAGGTTTATCATCTTTCATTATTTGTTTCTAGACATTGACTTAAAACAAACAATAAAAAATTAGATATTTGTTATTTCATTTTTCTGAACTATATTAAATTAAATAAAATCTACTGTTACGATTGATGAATGACTACTGGATGTTATGAATCATATTAATTAACACTATATAAATCTCACAAAATAACAAACATTTGATCATCATATAATTATTTTTTGCTCTAGTAGCCGTCAACATTTTTTTTAAAAATTTATTTTAAAGTAAGGGAAACAATACATACTTTTTCATTCAAAAATGATTTATTGCACATTATGGGCCAGTCTCACTAAGTCGGTTAGCGACTAACCGTGATTAACCCGTGGCCCCAACCAATGGTAGGACGCAATTTTCCGTTTAAACAGAGATTAATTGCGGTTAGCCGTTAAACGACTTTGATAAGACCGACTCTAAAATTATTTTCAGAAATTAACTATTTATTATTTTAATTACGAACTTCTCTAAGTTGTAACAATAGCTTACAAGTGTTAAACGACATATAGCGGTTTAAGTACGATCAAGTCATTTTGTACTATTAAAAGTAAAACAAAGGCCCTTACTCTGGACGTTGCGGTTCGTTTCGAACCTTCGTTGTGACGTCATTTTGACGTCATCTTGCGGACATTATGTGAGCAAATGATCAAGCTGACGTCAAAGTGACGTCACAACGAACGTTCGACTCTACTCGCAACGTCCAGAGTAAGCCCCAAAGTGAGTTGAGCTAAAGTTTAGGAGTAAACAATCTGTTGTACTTCAGTTAACAACACAAAGAAACATCCTCGTACTGACTGCACTTATAAGACGTATTACTAATTAGAACTACTCATAAGTGCTAATTACTTTTGAGTGTCGTGGTCACATTTGCATCACATAGAAAGTTTTTAAGATCCATAGAGTATTAAATTAAATATTTAAAATTGAAACTTTCTGTAATTGTGACGTTTCGCTTACATGCGTTTTTAAGAAACATTAGTGTCTTTTTCACCGTAAACGATTTCTTGGAACAATTACATTATCTCCCTCATTCCTATACATTCTCCCCTAGCATTCACGTTAATTTGAATTGCAAATTTTCTGTCAGCAACAGATCTTTCCGTATAAATACTTGCTATTGTTTTAGTTTGGTTTGGATTACTGTTGTAATCTCTTTTTTGCAACCAGGGCTTCGAACCGGAACTGAACCAAAAACCGAAAACCGGAAAAAACAGTTATTTTGATCGGACCGAAAATCGAAACTGAGTAGGAAAAAATATCGGTTTACTTCGGTTCGATATATCTTTCAGTCATTTTGTTACTGTTACATTATCAATATTTTCTAATTTAACGTCAACTTTATAATTATCATTACATGTATACTGCTTCTCGATTTCCTATTTTTTATATTCACTAAATTTTTCTGTTTCAGTTTCGCATGAAACTACTTGTAGAAGACATATTATTCAGTTGATTAAACTAGACGTATAGATGATTTTTTAAGAAATATCAAGTTATATTTTATTTCACATCTCAGCATGCGATCATCCACGGATGTTTGTATAGACTGTTTAGATCAGGGAGGAGTAAATAGACAGGAGAGGCCCTAGTGACGTAGCATGAAGCATCTATCAAATCTTCTGCGCATCAAATGGGTGTTTGGTAATGGCGGCGATTCAAATGTTTCGTAATAGTAGTATTTCATTAGGCCTGCTGTTTGTATCAACATAGTGTACCAATTAAAAAAAGAATAAAATCTTCTAAATTTTGATAGAATTACATTTGTTTATGATAGAATTATATTTTTAGTAAAAATAAGATATACATAAAATGAAATTATTCATTTGGAACTGAAACGAAAACAGTTATTTTTGGCGGAGCAAAAACCGGAACTGAACCGAAAACCGTTATTTTTGGCGGAGCGAAAACCGGAACTGAACCGATATTAATTTTTTTAGTTGAACCGGAACGAAAACTGGAACAAAAAAAATTACGGTTCGAAACCCTGTTTGCAACACAAATACTCATGATGCTGAAACCTCCTGCTTTAGAAAACATTCAGAAAGGCTTCAAACATCCATCCCATAAGCGGGATTCGAAACCACTGAATCAAACACCTAAAGACAGCATCTTACTATTCATCAATGGTTTCTATTAAATTATCTTTGGATATATTAAAGTAAAAAGGAAGAGGAGGTTTTTTTACACATTGTATGCGGTACACATACTAGTACGTGTTCTGACAATTGATACTTGAGCGCGGGACACGTACTAGTAAGGGTTAATGTAACAACATGGTTTGTTTGTGGGTACAAAAATAACGGTATATACAGGAAAACTAAGCCGATTGTTCTTGCCTACTATATAGATTCTGGAAAAATTTAGACAAATAAAAACTAATTTTTACATCAGTTAATGCGCAACCACAGAACAGGAAAAAGTTAAAACTATATACTACTATTTCTAGTTGATTTTTCATATTTACGTTACTATAATAAATTTATTCGCTAAAAAATATATTTTTTGTTTACAAAAATCTTATGGTTGTTATTTATATATTTTTATTTATATATTTGTTTATATATTTCAATTTAAAATACGAAAAGTTGGTTAAAAAATTAAATAATTTTCGATCTATTGAGATTTAACTGAATAACTAAATTTACGCGCTAAATGCCCGCTCCTGGTACAATTCCGCTGCGAAATGTACCCGCACACAATGTGTTAATAGCACCAAAATGGCATAGAAGACATACTGCTAGTTTTATACTTATGTAGCTTCCCTTGTTGAACAAATAGAAAGTAGAGTAGCAGTAAAGATTTTATTAAGTAAAGATTTTGTGACTTCGACGTTCAGGGCGATGCTACGTGCTATTTAACATTTTACAGATTTTACACTGATAAGACATTTCTATACAATTTTAGAATTATTTCTCCATTTTTCTGGAGTGTGGTGTTTATTTGAAAATTACGGTATTGTTAAATTTAAAAGGAGATTTTCTTGAAATAACACGCATAATTTTCGATGTAGTATGCTTCCTGAATGGGTAACATTCGTTTTGATGTAGCAACGCTAATCGATCGTTAATTCTCCAAATTCCTATATTACTAGACCTACATTGCATTTTTATTCATACGTTATTCTTTATTCTTCTTTTTATCTGATGTCCAAAAGTCAAAACTTTCAGCTATAAATATCCAGTGCATTTCATTCAAATGATTTATTTTAATCTTTCTCTTCTACGGAGATTGTCTCTTTGTCAAAACTTTCTAATATAATTTCTCTAAGTCAAAACTTTTAGATATAAAATTGCAATGCATTTCTCTCAAATGATTGTTTTTAACCTGTTTTCTCTTCTAGGGAGATTGTCTCTTTGTCAAAACTTTCTAATATAATTTCTCTTGGTTAAAACTTTTAGATATAAAATTCCAGTACATTTCATTCAAATGATTTATTTTAACCTGTTTTTTCTTCTAGGGAGATCGTCTCTTTGTTGCTGCAGTACGAAGCCTCTACGAACGTGGTGGACCATAAAGGCTCGACGCCGCTTCACCTGGCGGCGTGGACCGGGAACACGGAAATCGTTCGAATGCTTCTGGAACAAGGACCTTCTGTGCCCAACGTTAACCTAGCAGTAAGTTTACCTTCGAGGTATCACACGATATTTCATGATTCGTTCTGAAAAGCACTTTCAAAATACTTTTAAATTTCCAATTACTTGTTATATACCTCAGAATGTATATCGAGACCTTTATTATTACATAATAGCTGTAGTATCCTTAGTTGACAGATTAGTGCTATGCTAAGGTGAAATCCCTATTCTTCTTCTAAATTATAGCAATCCTATTAGCCAGTACTGAGTCACCAACTCTTTTTTATGACTGAGTTTTTTCATATAAGTGCCTTATATATAAGTCTGACACACGTGGTACTCTTATACCCATGTGATTTTCTTTCAACCTTTCTGATATCCCAATAAAATTCTTTTCGACTATTTTAACCACTAGATTTACCAAAGCAGTCAGCGCTTCGAGGCTTGAAGGCAATTTTTACTTAAATCAGATTCTTGCTGGTCAGAGGGAGCTTTCCCTATTCACCAAGCCAGGTTTTTCGATAAACCAACCATCTGTTTGTGTAATAAAGATGATGATACCGTAGATTATTTAATTTAAAGATGTGAATTAGTTAATATTAGGAATAAGCATTTCCCCAAAAATTATTTATCTATAAATTTATATAATTTGTGTAACTCGCCTAAGTCTAAGTCATGGAATTCTTAGTAAATTTGTCTATTGATGGTTAATGTGTAATTACGTGTATAATTGTATTTCTTTGTTTGTAATTTTATATATTCTGCTCATGATAAAACTGTATTTGTTAATATATAGAAATGGTGTTACTCGCCTTAGTTATGGAGAGGTTTATTTTACTTCTTGGAATTTTTTGTTATATTTTAATTTATAATATTAATAATTTGGAATTTGCTGTTTACCTTTGATTATTGGAAAAATTTTTGATTTCGATATAATCTTCTTGAAAAAAAAATATAAATAAGTAAATAAATAAATAAAAGGGTCTAGAACACTGGAAAGGAATTTTGGTTAGGTGGTTTCGCTTTTTTTAGGATTAATTAGATTTATGTTTAGTACTTTTTTCGGTTTTGCTTGTCTGGATCAGGGTTGCTATCCTGATGACTTGGTATCATTTCCCGTATGGCTTAAGTTGGGCTGGGCCAAAAGTAACTTACCAAACCAGTCAAAATTACTAGTTTTGCAATTGCAATTCAATGTTTATTTAAATTGCTGGTAAATCTAGTGTTAAATATAATGTTTGTGTTGTTTTGATCGACTCGAAGCTTACTCGAAGCTTTTTTCTGCACACTTCTTATATTACGACGCGTAACACATTTTAAAACAATAAAAATAATTTGACTGACTTGGAAAAATTTTGATGATTTTTCGTATTGTGCAAATAGATTAAATTTTAATTTATGCCACTCAGTTAAAAGCCTGGTAAATCTGGAATGAGCATAAAGACAATTACTGTGTAGATTCTGATGAAGAACCCAAAAGACAACAACCCAAGCTCTTTTCGATAGCCACTGCGTTATGGAGATTTTACGCAGGACTAAAACAACTTTTTCTCTTGTGTATTGTGATTTTCTGTATTATGCAAATGTATTACATTTTAATTTATGTCAGTCAGTTAAAAGCCTGGTAAATCTGGAATGAATATGATGACAATTCCAGTGTAGATTCTGATGAAGAACCCAAAAGACAACAACCCAAGCTCTTTTCGATAGCCACTGCGTTATGGAGATTTTACGCAGGACTAAAACAACTTTTTCTCTTGTGTATTGTGATTTTCTGTATTATGCAAATGTATTACATTTTAATTTATGTCAGTCAGTTAAAAGCCTGGTAAATCTGGAATGAATATGATGACAATTCCAGTGTAAGTTCTGGTGAAGAACCCAAAAGACAACAACCCAAGCTCTTTTCGATAGCCCCTGAGTTATGGAGATTTTACGCAGGACTAAAACAACTTTTTCTCTTGTGTATTGTGATTTTTCGTATTGTGCAAATGTATTACATTTTAATTTATGTCAGTCAGTTAAAAGCCTGGTAAATCTGGAATGAATATGATGACAATTCCAGTGTAAGTTCTGGTGAAGAACCCAAAAGACAACAACCCAAGATTTTTTTAAAAGCCACTGCGTTATGGAGATTTTACGCAGAACTAAAACAACTCTTTCTTAATGATTAATCTAATTTTATGTTACCTGGTATGATTATTTTTATTCTTGTTGTAAAATGTATGTTAAATTTGGTTCAATCGAGGACAATTGAAAAGTCAGGATGGTCTAATGTAAGTCTAATGTATGATGGTCTAATCTTATTTAATTGTATTCAGAAGAATGGCAACAGCTAGATTTAGTTTATGTATTCCGTGATAGCACGTATTAAGATATTGATGTTAAGAACATAGATTCAGATGTAGGCCAAAGGACAAAGAGAACGTAGTTTTATTCAATAAATATGCCTGTCTTAATTTAAAAACGTCTTATTTAATAATTGCTAACCAATCAGTCTTACCAAACATCTAAAAGTAATCAGAAATTGGAATCAAACCCACATCACTGCGCTTCCAGTCAGTTAAAAGCCTGTTAAAGCTGGAATGAAGATGATGAATATTCCAGTGTAGATTCTGATGAAGAACCCAAAAGACAACAACCCAAGCTCTTTTCGATAGTCACTGCGTTTTGGAGATTTTACGCAGGACTAAACAACTTTTCCTTTAATAAGTTTAGTCATTTTAGTTATTTTTATTACTAACCAATCAGTCTTACCAAACATCTAACAGTAATCAGAAATTGGAATCAAACCCACATCACTACGCCTCATGTCAGTCAGTTAAAAGCCTGTTAAAGCTGGAATGAAGATGATGAATATTCCAGTGTAGATTCTGATGAAGAACCCAAAAGACAACAACCCAAGCTCTTTTCGATAGCCACTGCGTTTTGGAGATTTTACGCAGGACTAAACAACTTTTCCTTTAATAAGTTTAGTCATTTTAGTTATTTTTATTACTAACCAGTCAGTCTTACCAAACATCTAACAGTAATCAGAAATTGGAATCAAACCCACATCACTACGCCTCATGTCAGTCAGTTAAAAGCCTGTTAAAGCTGGAATGAAGATGATGAATATTCCAGTGTAGATTCTGATGAAGAACCCAAAAGACAACAACCCAAGCTCTTTTCGATAGTCACTGCGTTTTGGAGATTTTACGCAGGACTAAAACAACTTTTCCTTTAATAAGTTTAGTCATTTTAGTTATTTTTATTACTAACCAATCAGTCTTACCAAACATCTAACAGATTGAGAGCAATTGACAAGTCAAGATGGTCTAATGTAAGCATATCTTATTTGATTGTATTCAGAAGAATGGCAACATCTAGATTTAGTTTATGTATTCCATGATAGCCTGCTTTAAAATATTGATGTTAAGAACGTAGGGTAAGATAATGTTAAAATAATGTTGTTAAGAATGATGTGTCATTTTATTCAATAAATATATTTATCTTAACAGTCTTATTTAATAACTATTAAACAATCATTTTCACCAAAAAGCTAACTATAGTAACCTAAAAGTCAGGATGGTCTAATGTAAGTCTAATGTATGATGGTCTAATCTTATTTAATTGTATTCAGAAGAATGGCAACAGCTAGATTTAGTTTATGTATTCCGTGATAGCCTGCTTTAAAGTACTGATATTAAGATCGTATGTTACGATGTGTATGCTAAAGAACGAAGATGAAGACGTTTTATTCAATAAATATATTTATCTTAAAAGTCTTATTTAATAACTATTAAACAATCATTCTCACCAAGAAGCTAACTGTACTCCCTCAAAGGTTTAGCTTTTACCAGTTACCCTCGTCTCCTTGGTTCTGATTATAGGTTACGATGTGTATGCTAAAGAACGAAGATGAAGACGTTTTATTCAATAAATATATTTATCTTAAAAGTCTTATTTAATAACTATTAAACAATCATTCTCACCAAGAAGCTAACTGTACTCCCTCAAAGGTTTAGCTTTTACCAATTACCCTCGTCTCCTTGGTTCTGATTATAGGTTACGATGTGTATGCTAAAGAACGAAGATGAAGACGTTTTATTCAATAAATATATTTATCTTAAAAGTCTTATTTAATAACTATTAAACAATCATTCTCACCAAGAAGCTAACTGTACTCCCTCAAAGGTTTAGCTTTTACCAATTACCCTCGTCTCCTTGGTTCTGATTATAGGTTATGATGTGTATGCTAAAGAACGAAAATAGCTTCGTTTTATTTAATAAATACATTTATCTTAAAAGTCTCATTTAAGAACTACTAACCAATTAATTTCACCAAGAAGATAACCATACTACCTCAAAGGTTTAGCTTTTACCAGTTACCCTCGTCTCCTTGGTTCTGATTATAGGTTACGATGTGTATGCTAAAGAACGAAGATGAAGACGTTTTATTCAATAAATATATTTATCTTAAAAGTCTTATTTAATAACTATTAAACAATCATTCTCACCAAGAAGCTAACTGTACTCCCTCAAAGGTTTAGCTTTTACCAATTACCCTCGTCTCCTTGGTTCTGATTAGTACGAGCGGCGAAACAATATTATATGTACAGAAAAAGGATTCCAAATTGCGTGACAGCCAAAAACATGCTGCGCATATTTCTTCCCTTCTCCCCCCTACCATAGTTCCCTGCGATGTTCAACGAAGCGTGGCGTCAAGGTCGTCAAGGTAAAAAGCGAAAATTCTCTCCAGGCCAACCTTTCCGATGATTATATCGTCTGCGAAATAGAAAAAAAAAAAAAAAAAAACTGAAGCGTGTGGTCATTAAATAACTATCAATGACTGCTAAAAAGAGAATGTAACGGAACGAACAATCGGGTGGAAAACGGTTACGCACGTGTTTCAGCTGTAACCGTGTTTGCTCTTTACCTTTCTCCTCTTCGTTTTTTTCTTCTTAGTTCTCTAGTGCTCTCGCTCTCTGGTCACGCGATGCATGAAGAGAGTGATGTTCGTGGGAAAAGCAGTCTGTGCCAACAAGAATTCGTCAAGTTCGAAGCATGGCCTACGTTAATTTACTTTTAATTGTACTCCCGATGTTCCCAAAATGACATCTGTAGTGTAGAGACCGTTTGGAAAAAAGTAACTTCCAATTTTCCACTGATAACACCTCTTAATAATGAATGACTAATTAATAAATAATTTCTCAGCATTGTGTATGGACAGTTAGTTCCTTTTAAGATCTATATATGTAAAAAACTTCTATAATAAAAAATATGTATTTATTATATTTCCTACTTTGTAAATCTTCTCGATAGCAATTGCCGAATATAACCGGACACTTTCGACTTTAGCTGTTTGACCGAGCATCTAGAAAGATACTTGACGAATCATGCTGAAACTTCAGGGATGTAATGAACATGTTATTTATTATATATTTTAACGACTGTTTATTTCCAAAGGTAAATAATAAAGCAGAAACCAAGAGAAATAATAAAAGAATGTTTGGATCACCTTGTAAAAAAAAATCCTGAAAAGCTATTACTTTTCACTATGCAAGACTGCTTTTGATAGTCTGGGAAAATTTCTCCGAAATTAACATATTTATGGAACTAATAATTATGGGACTTGATGAATCGGGCTGGAACTTCAGAAATGTAAAGAGCACGTTATTTATCATATATTTTAACGACTAGTTATTCACAAATGTAAATAATAGACAAGAAACCAAGATAAATAAATAAAGAATGTTTGGGATTACCTTGTAAAAAGTAATTCTTGAAAAGCTATTACTCTTCACCATGAAAGTCTGCTTTTGATTGTCCGGAAAAATTTCTCCGAAAATGACATATTTATGGAACTAATAATTATGGAACATGACGAATCATGCTAGAACTTCAGCTATGTAAAGAGCTCATATTTTATCATATATTTCAACGACCGTTTATTCTCGAAGGTAAATAAGAGACTAGAAACCGAGAGAAATAAAATAATGTTAGGGATGACCTTGTAAAAAAATTCTTGAAAAGCTGGGAGTCTGCTTTTGATTGTCTGAAAAAATTTCTCAGAAAATGACACATTTATGGAACTAATAATTATGGACTTGATGAATCGTGCAGGAACTTCAGGGATATAAAGGGCACGTTGTTTATCATATATTTCAACGACCGTTTATTCCCAAAGGTAAATAATATACCAAAAACTAAGAGAAATAAAAAAAGAATGTTTGGGATCACCTTGTAAATGTAATTCTTGAAAAGCTATTACTTTTCACTATGAAAGTCTGCTTTTGATTATCTGGGAAATTTCTCTGAAAATTACACATTCATGAAACTAATAATTATGGAATTTGACGAATCGTGCAGGAACTTCAGGAATATAAAGAGCACTTTATTTATCATATATTTTAACGACCGTTTATTCCCGAAGGTAAATAATAGACCAGAGACCAAGAGAAATTTAAAAAATGTTTGGGATTACCTTGTAAAAAGTAATTCTTGAAAAGCTATGAGTTTTCTTTTGATTATCTGGGAAAATTTCTTTGAAAACGACATGATTATAGAACTTAATTATAGAGTTATAGAACTTGGGATGTAAAGAGCACATTATTTATCATATAATTTAACAACCGTTTATTCCCAAATTAATAGACAAGAAACCAAGATAATTAAATATTGTTTGGGATCCTCTTGTAAAAAGTAATTCTTGAAAAGCTACCGGTTTTTTTTTCATTGTCTGGGAAATTTCTCCGAAAATGACATATTTATGGAACTTGACGAATCATGATAGAACTTCAGGAATGTGAAGAGCACGTTATTTAACATATATTTTAAAGATCTTTTATTCCCAAATGCAAATAATAAACCAGAAACAAAGAAAAATAGAAAAAAGAATGTTTGGAATCACTTTGTAAAAATTAATTCTTGGTAAGCTATGAGTCTGCTTTTGATTGTCTGGGAAAATTTCTCTGAAAATGACTTATTTATGGAACTAATAATTATGGAACTTGACGAATCATTCGGAACTTCAGAGATGTAAAGAGCGTATTTTTTATCATATATTTCAACGACCGTTTATTCTCAAAGGTAAATAATAGACCATAAACCAAGAGAAATACAAAAAATGTTTGGGATCACCTTATAAAAAGCAATTCTTAAAAATCTATGAGTTTGCTTTTCATTGTCTGGGAAATTTCTCCGAAAATGACATATTTATAAAATTAATAATTATGGAACTTGACGAATCATGATAGAACTTCAGGAATGTGAAGAGCACGTTATTTAACATATATTTTAAAGATCTTTTATTCCCAAATGCAAATAATAAACCAGAAACAAAGAAAAATAGAAAAAAGAATGTTTGGAATCACTTTGTAAAAATTAATTCTTGGTAAGCTATGAGTCTGCTTTTGATTGTCTGGGAAAATTTCTCTGAAAATGACTTATTTATGGAACTAATAATTATGGAACTTGACGAATCATTCGGAACTTCAGAGATGTAAAGAGCGTATTTTTTATCATATATTTCAACGACCGTTTATTCTCAAAGGTAAATAATAGACCATAAACCAAGAGAAATACAAAAAATGTTTGGGATCACCTTGTAAAAAGTAATTCTTAATAAGCTATGAGTCTGGTTTTGATTGTAGGAAAATTTTTCTTCAGAAATGACATATTTATGGAACTTGATGGATCATGCTGAAACTTTGAGAATGTAAAGGACACATTATGTATCATATATTTTATTACCGTTTATTCCCAAATAATATATAAGAAACCAAGAGAAATAAAAAAAAGAATGTTTGATATCATCTTGTAAAAAGTAATTCTTGAAAAGCTATGAGTCTTCTTTTGATTGTCTGGGAAAATTTCTTTGAAAACGACATATATGGAACTTGACGATTCATGCTGGAACTTCAGGGGTGTTAAGAGCACTTTATTTATCATATATTTTAACGACCGTTTATTCCCGAAGGTAAATAATAGACCAGAGACCAAGAGAAATTTAAAAAATGTTTGGGATTACCTTGTAAAAAGTAATTCTTGAAAAGCTATGAGTTTTCTTTTGATTATCTGGGAAAATTTCTCCGAAAATTACATATTTATTGAACTAATGATTATGGAACTTGACGAATCATACTGGAACTTCAGGAAGGTAAAGAACACGTTATTTATCATAAAAATTTAATGACTGTTTATTCCCAAATGAAAATAATAGTAGACCAGAAACCAAGAGAAATTAAAAGAGAATGTTTGGGATCACCTTGTAAAATGTAATTCTCGAAAAGCTATGAGTCTACTCTTGATTGTCTGGGATAATTTTTCCGAAAATGACATAATTATGGAACTTATAATTATGGAATTTGACGAATCAAGCTGGATCTTCAGGAATGTAAAGAGCGCATTTTTTTGTCATATATTTCAACGACCATTTATTCCCAAAGGTAAATAATAGACCAAAAACCAATAGAAATTTTAAAAAAATGTTTGGGATCACCTTGTAAAAAGTAATTCTTGATAGCTATGAATCTGCTTTTGATTGTCTTGGAAAATTTCTCCTAAAATGACATAATTATGGAACTATAAAGGTTTTTTTAAAAATATAGAAAGTATTTGTTTTTTATATTTGTTGTTTATGTTAGTTTTCTACTCGATGCAATCTTTTCCCTCAAATATTTCTTCTTTCTCATACTATGTACTAGAAGTTGTACAAACTACAGTAAGGACAACACCCAACAATAAATATACAAAAATTTTAAACATTTAAAGATTTATAAAAATTTCTGTTAAATTTTTGTTAAAATTTATGTTATTTAACTCTGCATGCAAGAATGATATAATTTTTAATTAGCCTTATTTGAAACCCAATATATATAGCTTACATAAAATCTTCATTTGATCTTCAAAGACACCAAATATTAGAATGTTACCTAATTTGTATTAAGAAAATACACATCCTTAATGTCTTTTCTTCTTTTTCAGAATCACGATCGTGAGACGCCTCTGCACTCTGCTGCTCAGTACGGCCATACCGAGGTCGTTTCATTACTGCTCAAGGTAAGGGGCCGTGTTTATCGATGTACTTTTTAAATTGACAATATCTAATGATTAGTCGCTGGTCGAGCTGATTTCAGTCAAAATATTAAACAAGATACTTTTTTATAATCTCATTAGAATATAATTTGCAATCCATTCTATTTGTGAGACAATTCGACTCTTTTCAGTTATATTTAAGCATTTTCAAGTATACATGAGTTCTGTTGCTTTTTAAAATCGTAGTTTACACTGTAATGTAAAAAATAAGAATTACTCATGGCAGAGCCGTAACTAGGGCGTGACAAAGGTAGCATTTGCACACGGGCACATCAGTCATAGGGGCGCCGCACCGTGAGGAAAATGGGGTCCAAAAGAGGACGATTCGCCCCATGAAAAATATTTTTTTATTATAGAATCAGATTTTATTTTTAAAATCCAATGTGTTTAAAAATTACTATTTTATGAATTTTTTATTTTTTACAATGCTCCTAGTAACTAAACTTGTTATAGATTCTCAAAAAAGGGTTTAAATAACACTCTTAATATGTCTGTATATAAATCCGGGTATTAGTTTAAAATTTTGAATTTATTAAAGGTATTAAAACTAAATTTAAATTTAGAAAATCATCAATTTTTATGAAAATTCAACGTAAAAATAAAAAATTATTCCCCTCAAATAAATTATTCAGTTTATCAGCAAAATATTACCCCTAGAGTCTTCAAAAATATTTTTAAGCATTAATAAAATAAATGTAGAAGAAAAAGTTAAAAATGAATATACTAAGAACACTTTTTCAGTTCTTTTTACTTTTTAGTTCGTTTAGCTTGTTTTACTTTTTGAGTTCATACTAAATATATGATATAGAAAAAAAAAGATTTATATATTTTCTCACTATATAAGGTTACCACCCAATATAGTGAGAAACTGGGAGCAGATCAGTTTTTTGCGACGGGCGCTAAAGGACCTAGTTACGGCTCTGGCTCATGATATCAATAGTATGGATTTATATATATATATATATATATATATATATATATATATATATATATATATATATATATATATATATATATATATATATATATATATAAACTTAAATCTTCTTTTCCTGAGCATCATCTTAACAAGTGGTAATGAATGACTGATTAATTGAAATATTTTTCTTTAATCTTACAAAGCTATCCTTACTTCTTCAAGACGTATTGTAATTAAATAAATAAACTATTGAAGACTGAAAATAGCTTCAGCACAATCATTTGGTGTTTTGTGTCTTAGGCATTTAATATACATCTCTACAACCTCCGGTTCAATGCAGCTAATCTTGCTTCATTCCATCCAACCTTCGCAGTATTGTTTTTATATCATCAAATTGAAAGAAAGAATAAAAGAAAACTTTTTTCTGAAAATGCTAAATAGGTAGGGTTAAAAATAAACCAAACCAAAAAATGTTTTTAGAATAAATGAAACATCTGCGGTACCTGTCAATGTGGAAATAATGTAATAGAACTTGTTGATATCTTCTCCTATCTACGAGCAACAATGAGCAAAAATGGTGGAATTGATGAAGATATAAATTTTCAAAGATCCGAAATTGCTTTAAGATCCTCAACAAAATTTGGCGAGCATGTTTTTCAAAATAAATGCTTGAGAATCATCCTTAATATTTCCTGGTCTTACAACGTTTCAAATGAAGAACTTTTAAACAGGGCAAGGTAAAATTCAGGGGTGATTCTGATCCAAAAATTTCTAAATTTTCCGTAAAATTTGTGTAAATCTTTAAAAAAAAAAAAAAAAAAAAAAAAAAAAAATTTTTTTTTTTTAAATTTTTTTCTAATTTTCGGAAAAATTTCTTTCTTAAAATTAAAAAGAAAAAGTTTTTAAAACCATCTTCCACTTTAAATAAAAGATGCATAAATGAATTTTGAAGATAATCGGGAAGTTTTATATCTTTTCTTTTCTCCCCCCTTTTCATTTTTTTTTGGCCTCGTCCACAATTTTTTGTTGACTGAAGAACAGTAATAAGTTACGTGAGTTTCTTTTTTAAAGCAACTTGTTAAAATTTAAATTTATGCATTAAGATTAAGAAATTGAATTTTTGTTTTCTAGATAACCAGCACACGCATTGATATATACGTGTTTGTATTATTTTATACAGAACATACTTATATATGTAACTCTCTAATAAGATGATATATATAAGAACATATTAATAAATTGATATTTGGTAAACGATATATCACAATATTAAAATTTAAATATCATCCAGCTCTAGTTTTGACATCTAGGAATTAATTTTAATATAATATTTTTTTAAAATTTGTAGCGTATAATTTTTTACAAAACTTTGAATAATATTTAGAAAATTATTTTTAAACTTAGAATCACCCATGGTATAATGAAAAATAGCTTTAATGTACTGTACAACATTTTAAAAGAAAACGTATGTGTTAGTTACATTTCCTTCCCATAAAATAAATTTTTAAATGATGTTTTGTAGACAAAAGCATAGTAAAAACTTTCGACAAGTACAGGATAGCATCTTGCGATTAACAACCTGATTATGCAGTGTGTAATGACACACAATTTCCAGTCTTTTGATAAACATGTTCGTATATTTTCCTTAGCACGAGGCCGACCCCACGGTCCGCAACCTGAAAGACGAATCTCCGCTGGACCTGGCTGCCCAGTACGGTCGCCTGGAGACCGTCCAGCTGTTGGTGGACACAGACCCTTCTCTCTTGAGGAACGTTACCACCCGGCACTCGCCTCTCCATCTAGCCGCCAGGAACGGACACAGAAGCGTCGCAAAGGTGCTCCTGGACGGAGGATTCGACGTCAACTATGTGGTAAGTTTTGGTAATCTAACGACCCTTGAAACCTTTTCAGAGCACAGAAAAATTCAAACTAACAATTATGAAAAAACTCCAAATTATTCATAGTTAAATAGACTACTTCCTGATGATTCCCTTATCAGTAAAGTTTAGAGCTCAAGTAGCAAGAGAATTGCTCACATTTAGATACTCGAATTTAACTTCTACTTCAAGTAGATTTTTCTTTACTGCCGTTTAATTTCCCTCCTGCAGTTCAATGCTAATGTTATCAATTTCTCAATCTTCTTCCGACTTTGGTAGACTATGTCCAAATCCAGCTTGAAGAAAATCCTACTTGGTTGTTTTCAAATCTATATAATAACCTTATTTGAAATTTGTGAATGACGGAGTTCAGAAGAAAATAACAGAGTTAAACAGGAAAAAGGGAAAAAATAAAGAGAGAGAACTTGCAATTTCAAGATATACAAGTTATTAAGATACAAAGGTTTCGAGACACATAGATTTGATCGTATGATTTCATAACTCGCAAAGGATGTACCTCGGGGATGTAAGGCATACTTAACACCACTCTGGAGATACCACTCAATTTTGATTATTCTCAGCATGTATGATGTTTGCTTCTCATTCTTGTTTCTACTTTTTCACCTGTCGAAGTTCCAACGAGAGGACATCCAAACCCGAAGGTTCATTTTGCATGTCCTCTGAGTATGCTAGAGAGATAGATGTTTTGGATGCTTTCCAATGCCGAGTAATGAGGAATAGGTAAAGCACTGTTCTTTGACATCGGAATTCATGGATTCAAATTCCATTACTGGAATGGGTATTCATAACCTCTCGTAATCGGATTTAACCAATAGGTTTCGGTCTCATTAGCTGTCGTGTTGGGGGGTTGTTTGCTTTTTCCAAACCAAACAATTGTAAAATCAGCTCTAGAGTTTAGCCGTTTATGTTAATCATTAGACCATCTCCTTTATGTTAATCAAGACCCCTGCAGCTAACTTCTGCAGGCCAGACAAAGTGACCACATTCCTGAGGACCACTGCTCGACTTTTTGTTATGCTACCTTCAGCACCTCCTCCTCTTTGTATTATTATAATAATTCAACTTAATTTAAGGTCTCTTTTTTACCCCTGGAACTAATGCGAGGTTTAGGTGGGTATTTTTGAGCATCCCGAGTCAAAGTTCCACAGAGTGGGGCGCAGCGTATTTACTGTCAGAAATCCTAAGCATATTTAAACTAGAGGTCTTGCACTTTATTTTATGGATATTAATCTTCAATTTTTTCCTTCCTTTCAGGTTGAAAGCGGTAGTTCACTCCACGAGGCAGCTCTCTACGGCAAAGTTGAAGTTGTAAAATTATTATTGGACTATGGTAATTATTGGGGCATTTTTAAAATTTTCCGTTTAAATCTCAGTTTAAACTTTTTTATTTATATATACAAAGTGTATAGTAAAGACATTGTTTGGCCTACCTTTATTTCAGCAACAGTTGACCGTAGACATATTCTCCTAATTACAGAAATATCTCCAATAGAATAAACATGCATTTTATAGTACTTTAAATTTAAAAATTCAATTTTATGAAATTTATGATAACTAAATATTTATACGTTTTGCTGTTCCTTATTATTACATTTAATAAAAATTGAAACTCGTCCTAAGAATCGTAACACAAAGTTTTTTTCCCTTCAGTAAAATTTGACCAAGATATTTAAATTAAAAGTTTGTTAGAGTTTAAAGTTTCTCTCTCCTCCTTTAAAGGGTCGGGTGAAAAATTAATCAGAGTTATTCGAGGTCGAAATCAAACTACAACGAGCTTTTTACGGCAAAAGGGGAAGTGCAAGTTAGAGTTTATTTTACTGGAAAATACAGTGCATATCACTTTACTGTGGTTACCTCCCCCCATTTATAAGCAAGGAACCCCCTCTCTTTGCCTTTTTGCCTTAAATGAGACATTATAACATGATTTCAACCTAAGAAAATATATTTAAACTTTTGCCAACAATGAATTTAAAATACTGACCAATTTTTGTAGCAGAGAAATGTAAAATGTTGTTAACGTTCTTAGAATGGGTAATTGATAAAATTTTTTACTACATGTAATAATTAGAAATGGGGAGTAGAATAAAATTTTAGATGACTGATTAATTGGGCTGCTTACATTACTGACCATTTTTAGCGAAGATTTCAGAAACGTTTTCCTACTTCCACCAAAGAACGTAATTTAATGCTTCTAAATCTGCCTTGTTTACTTTTCTACGATTATTAGAGCAGAAGTTATGTGTAATTTAATACAGCAAAAGTGGCATTTTAATAGGTAGGAAGCGTCATTTTGAGGTCTAAAAGGTAAACATTGCCAATATGTACTGTTTTTTTCGTAATTTTTGTAGTTAAAAATAACGTATGTTATTTATCTTCGATGGCCGGTTGGTTAGGGTGATGGTCTTCGGTACCGGAGTTCGTGAGTTCGAATCCCACAGTGGCATGAATGTTCATAGCCGTTCGGAATCGGTTTTAAGCTGTAGGTCCCGATATCATTAGCCCTCGTGTTGCAAAAAATAGACCGTAGCACTCCAAACCAAACCAAACCAATCATCGAAATAGAAACTCATTTTCAAAAAAGAAAGTACTTTAGATGTAGCTCTTATTGGCTATTCTTTTCTATTAACCTTAAATTACTATCTTTATGTCTCGGAAGACGTTTTTTAATTAAAATAATAGACTGTTAAAAGCTGAAAATAGCTTTAATATGTAATGAATCATCGTTTTAAGAGGGAAGATTGTATACTACTTTTCTTTCCTTGGTTTAAAATAAATTTTTTTAAGTTACCTTGCAGGCGTGATAATAGCAATAATGTTTCATAAAATCAGGATAGCTTTCGTTTATAAAATGACATTGACAATGTCTTTTTATAAAAGAACAATAAAAAAAAGTGCTTAGGTAATGGTGAAAAATCTTTTACACGACTTCTTTACCCAATTTTTCTAAAATGACATAGCGATTAATATGTATTTCTATCTTTTTCTCTTTTCAGGAATAGATGTTAATTTAGAAAATGGCCTAAAGAGGACGGTATTCGATCTTTTAGAAGATCTCAACACTGCCATTTCAAAACAAATTTCTAGGATAATTAGAGGTGAGTTCTCTTTTCCATCTTTGACGAGTATTTAAATTATTCCATTATTTTTTATGTATCCTCGTTATCACAAATTTCTAAATTTTTTTCATCAAATGAAATATTTTACTAACGTAGATCAATTCTAGATTACAATTTTTTATTTTCGCGTATACGTAGTACAAGGAAAATATTGTAGTCTTCCAAAAATTCGAATTTGAGATTTTAATTGATGCTTAAGTTTTCGATCTCCCTCAGTTCGAAAATACCATTTGTGGAATTATATTTGTGTATAGTTTGTTTTAACACTAGATTTACGGACCGAGCCAATTTGACTCATTAAAAGTTTTATCACTATATATATAAAACTTTAATATCACTTTTCAAAAACATACGTTGGTTTTTATTTAAGCAATAAAATATATGTAAACTCTTCCTCTTCCACGCAGACCTCTTCATTTCGCATTATGAAATGTGGTATACCTATTTTCACGGTTGTGAGCCAATTTGACTCATAGAATGTATATGAAAATAAATAAATATAGTAATAAAATATATTATAAAGTTAATATAAAGTATAAAGTATATATAGTATAAAGTAAATATAGAGAAGAAGTCGAGAATACTTCCATTCCAATGATAGAAATTCATGTTATTGACCCACGGAAGAATTGTCAAGTTCGACAATCATGCAAAAGAAACAGATGTAGAAACCATTGTGCTAAATGTAACAGAAATGTTTGCGGAAAATGTGTTTCAAAAACAGATTTTATATGTAAAAAATGTTTTCCGTGAATTTCTTTATATTAAACATTTTATTTAATTTGGAACTATTTTCTTTCCAAAAAAACTTCAATTTTCTTGTCTGAGTCAAATTGACTCACTTCAGTAAAAATAGGTATAGGATCAACATCCGTAAATATAGTGTTAAGCATGATAACATGAGTAAGTTTTGCCTTAAAGAAATTAGATTTACAATAAGTACATGATAGCAAAATTGTAGTTTTCAATCAACTTTTATGTTACTTCCGACAGCCGGAAGTAGCAGTTTATCTGTTAGTTCCGACTATTGAATAAAGAAAATTCCGGCTTTGATTTGAAGAAAATTATGCAAAATTCTTTGTCCAATACAGCAATAGATTACGGCACCATTCGTTTCACAGTTTGCTTGAACAAAAATATCTTAATTTCATGTGTTTTGTTATAAAGTAAGAGGCTATATACTATTTTGACAACTGCAGAAAAGTTTCAAAGAAAAAGTTTGAAAATGAATATTTAGTGCACTGTTGAAAAAGTCTTTATTTCTCATTTACAAGATTTTAGACGTTCGCTTAAAAGTTATAAATTAGCATGAAAAACTATAAAAATACAGCAGGACCGAAATTTTTGTTCATTGTATGCGAGGTTCATTATAAGAAGGTGTGACTGTACTAATTAAGTCTCACAATATCGGCATTCCCTCAGGATATATAGTTGCCTAAGGCAAAGAGATTGCAGCAAAGTTTGCTCAACAACGAGCGAAACTTCAGACAAGCCGGCTATGCCTAAAAATGCAAAGGTTATATGATTATTATAACTGGTGAACAAAAGAGAAAATCTACATGACAAACTTTGCATCGAACATTTTTAAAAAACAATACTATTTTTACGCACACAATTATAAAACCAATATTCAAATATCAATAATAGGTTATACAACGCATCTTGACTTAGACATCCTTTTGCAGAATTTCCAGTTGTGAACGTCACTTTGGTTTGGTCCAGGGATTTCCAATGTTACCATACGAACCAATTTTGCTACGGTTATAAGTATCCCGGTTATAATAACTGGAGAAAATTTATAAGTGGTCTCGAACTTAGTTCTACTGTTCTAATGTGTACACTAGACATGCAGTTTATGAGAAATTGGATACTGAGTGCGTAAACGTGTGACAGGCTTATATTCGAAATGGTATTAGTAATAAACCAGATATCACTGAAGTAATATTTGTATTTACACGGTATTATGACAGATGTATTGCTGCCGACTGTGGCTAATTTCTTTGACCTCTTTCCAGAACACACGACGGCGGTAGGGAAGGTGGAGGAGCTGAGCAGCAAGTCCCCTTACTCAACCTCACCACCGTCCAGCTTCAGTTCGGTCTCGACTTTCGTTCCTACCCCGGAGAGGACGCTGATGCCCGTGGTCAGGAGCAGCTCGCCTATGTCAGAGGCTACAGACACTATCTGCTCCTACAACAGCAGCAGCAAGAGGTCGTCCACGTAAGTCATTTGCCTTTAGCTTATATTCCACACTGAAATGCTGGAAGAAAAAGACATGAAGCAGTTGATATCTATCTATACTTTCCACATAAAGATGTCTCTTATAAACTTGTCATAAGTAATTATACTTTCTTGTTTTCGTTTGAGAAAACACCTTTAGCTATCTAATGCGAATAATTTATCTGTAAAACTCACGTTTACCTAAACCAATATTACATAAAGGAGATTTATGATAGAACTTTAAGTAGGACATTCTTATCACTTGAGCAGCAGCCAAGTAAGTGTGACATTCATTTATTGCCTAGTGAATTTGAAGTATAGCATGACTTAGAATTCGCTATATTGCTTTTCAAATCCTTAAATATTTTACCTTTTTGAAGTATTGTAAGCTATAGTAACGATTGGAGTCATAGATTATGATATCACACATTGTAGAATGCATAATTTAACATTACTGTTATCACATTCTAAATCCATTTTTTTTTCAAAGATTATTAAAGTTAAAAGATTAATTGACCATTTTCAATGCCTATTAAACTCATTCTGGCCTTCAACAATTCATAATGTGAAGACTCCCCTTTATCCGAGCACGGGCCAAAACAGCTGATAGGAGCCCACCTGTTTACCAGAACAATAGCGTGGCGTTGCAGAGGCTAGGATCTTGACAATCGGATTGAATAGACAAATACGCCCCTGATGTATCTCGTAATGAATTCTCCGGAATTCCGGAAAAAAAGAGTCAACGAATGAGAATTCAGCTAAAAATTCTAACTGTAACTTTAGCTGTAGTTCTCAAGTAACTGGGATCTTATCTGACCCCCAAAACAGTTGGCGGGACCGTAACTGACCCCCAGGTATAAAAAGCCTATAATTTTGCGGCTCAGGGCTTTTCGTCATTTTTTACGTAGGTGTGTTGACCTCGTGGAGGCTTTCGCCTTTTTTACCAGAGTCAGCTTGCTAGTTCGGGAGATTCTTAAAGTCCGCTCATGTAGGGAGCGGCAGAGTCTCGGATACCGAACGGGGGATAAATTGAGTTTGATTGCACCCTGAAAAGCCTCCCCACTTGTAAGAGATTAATAAATCTCTTGTTTTTTCTTTCGACTGTGATTGTCGTGAGGAAGTTTTACTGGCAACCATCATTTACAGTCCTACATGATTTGGGAATTAAAATTCCCTTGTAAATAGCCGTAGTTAATGAAAAATAAAAGAAATTTCCAATTCTATTTTTGACTGTGATCCATTCTTGAGAATAATGAAGTCTTCACAATAAATATTAAATCAATTTTATATAATATTGTTTTAAATAAGCATGAGTTTTACTGACAGACTGTTTTGTTCATTGGGGTTTTCATTGAATAGTTATAAATGGCAATTAGAGCACTTAATCAAAAGAAATAATTTCAACTCTACTACATTTTTTTCAAAGATCAGTTTCCGGAATTAAAAGAGTTTAAACAAATAGTTAAGGTTTAATTTGAATTTCGATTGAGAAGCCGAAGATTGTTGCTACACGTAGTAAATCTGGAAAAAAGGATTTCTTTGGGAAACTCGGAAAATGTATTTACACTCTACGATATCTATAAATATATGACTTATGTCAATAATTATAGCATCTGTAGGATTCAAAATATTAAGCAGGTGTTGAAATATTTATCCTCGTCTATCTCCTAAAAACATGGAAATTTGTTTCTTGCTGGTTTTTAAAATTTGAAAACCTTTAGGATATATATCAATTACATCAGTTTCTAACTTATTGCCTCTTTGTTCACAGGGCCAGTGACACTCTCCGTAAGTCGCAGGGTTCCAGTTCCGAGCACCTCTCGATGAACAGTCGGAGCCCTTCGGTATACGAGACCCCGCCCCTTCCAAAGGACGTGGACGCATCATCTGTGTACTCAACTTCCGTGTACGAGTCCAGGGACGTCATGACGTCCTCCACGGAAAGCTCGCATGGGCTTAACATCTTTTCTCCGCCAGGTAAACCTCGGTCAATTCTCAAACAGAATTTCTGTAATAGCAATTTCAAAATTAAGGTCCTCCAAGGAAAGCTCACATGGACTTAACATCTTTTCTAAGCCAGGCAAGCCTCGGTCATTTCTCAAACCGCATTTCTGTAAGAGCAATATCAAAATTGTTTTCCCCCACGGAAAGCTCGCATGTGTTTAACATCTTTTCTCCGCCAGGAAAATTTCGGCTAATTTTCAAACCGCATTTCTGTAACAGCAATATCAAAATTGACGTCCTCCACGGAAAGCTCGCATGGGCTTAACATCTTTTCTCAGCCAGGTAAACCTCGGTCAATTCTCAAACCGCATTTCTGTAACAACAATATCAAAATTGATGTCCTCCACGGAAAGCTCGAATGGGTTTAACGTCTTTTCTCTGCCAGGAAAACCTCGGCCAATTCTCAAAGCGCATTTCTGTAACAGCAGTTTCAAAATTCACGTCCTTCACGGAAAGCTCGCATGGGCTTAACATCTTTTCTCAGCCAGGTAAACCTCGGTCAATTCTCAAACCGCCTTTCTGTTATAGCAATATCAAAATTGCAAATTACACGCATTCTGCGTATACTGGCGTTTTGAGTATGGTATAACGTAAGAAGAGTTCTGATAAAAGAGGAATCAAATAGCAAATATTGACCGTTGAGAACTGAAGGGGTCTGGTAATTAACGTAAAGGTAGAATCCGGAGTGCTGGGCTTGGCCACCGATATAAAACTAAAGATAACGATAGACTGAAAATATCTAAATCAAATATCAATATCAAATATCTAACGATATTTGTGTACACTGTAAATGCAAAGTACAGCTCGCTTATAGACGTTGCGATAAAAATGAACACATATTTAATGCAGTTTATTAACATTATTTAAATCATAGAAATAAAAACTATATGAATAATTATTTTAAATTATTATTACATTAAATTTTTATGTGAAATAGCTGAGTAATTCTTTAAATTATTTGCCTTTGTAAAATTATTCTTTTTATAACTTTCTATGTGTATATATATTCTTTGATTTCTCTTTCCAGATTCACAAGGTCCACAGTCCAGAATATCTGTACCACCTGGCTGGAAACCTCTGGTTAGTCTTAATGATTTTGTTTTATTTCAATGTCTAAGAGGTGGTATTTTACTTACTTTTCATAGGAATATATTTTTTCTTGATGTGATAAATTTTTTTTACACGTGAAGTTATTTATGAATGTTCTTTTAATTACATCATTACATTTCAATTACTACTTACAAACATTCATGAAAGCAGTACAATTCGAATCGACGATTTCTGTTTGGTCATCACTTGGCTTATTCCAAGAGGGACCAAGATTGTATATATTTTCCCTTCTTTTGCGTTTTCTAAAATGTGGAATATGATAATTTATCCTTATGCCTACTCATTATGCTGAAAGGATTACCTGTTTGTAGGTTTTATGCAAGATGAGTCTAAATTTTTTTTAAATTAAAAAATAAGATAAGAGAGGTAATAGTATTTGGGTAGTTATTGCCTATTGCCAATACATAGGGTTGTATTCCATTCGGAAAAGCCGAAAGGTGTAAAATTATAATTCTAATCTGAAGTTATAAGAATGTTGGGATAAGAGTACTCATTCGTTTAGCCATGCCAAACGATGGCCGATTGGTTAGGGTGCTGGCCTTCGGAACCGGCGTTCGTGGGTTAGAATCCCACTATGGCATGGATGTTCGTAGCCGTTCAGATTCGGCTTTAAGCAGTAGATTCCGGTCTCATTATCTCTCGTGTTGCAAAAAGTAGACCGTAGCTCTCCAAATCAAATCGTTTAGCCATGGTAATTTTTAATTTGGTCTTTTGCAAGGATTAGAACTAGCATAATAGGTTTTACTAGTATATTTATTAATAATATATTATTATATATTAATTAATATATATAATATATTAATATATACCATTAATATATACAATACGTTTACATTATTAATAATACAGAAAAAAATGTCTTTAATTTGTGTAGAGAATTCATAGTTTTATTTTGCACATTGAAAGATTATGGTATCTTCAAGAAGAAAATGAAGATAATTTAGTTGAGATCATCCCAAACTTTTAATACGTTTATTTCATCAAGATACATTTCTCAATTTCATTGAGATGTATTCAGTTTAAATAGAAGGAATTTATTTAATTAAACAAATAAAGTTATAGAGGTTTATTGGCTTACAATCTGCAATTGCGGAAAAGTATCGTGGAAACGTCGATCTGGTAGTGAATATTTTGGTGTTGGTATGTTCAGCAGAAAAAAAATCGTTTATTTGTAAATTATCTCAGGATTACTCTGGTTATGAATTAAATTCAAGTTTGATTATCAGTCTTAGTCTTTAAAATATACCTCTGGAAGTCGTTTAAAGTCTTTTTTGTTTTTTACCTCAACAGCCTCCTGCGAAACCTCCGCGGAAATCCATCACATCACTATCTCCCAGCGGTAAGACACAGCACCACATCCGGCAGTCAAGCGTCACCTACGAATCGGGCTCCCAGAACCCGATGATGTACGACCCTTCCGACATCGCCATGCCGAGGACGCCCCCGAGTGGATTCGCCAACAACTCCGAGTCCGTCGCCAGTCATCACCAGCAACAACAGCAGCAACATCAGCAGTCCCTGTCCAACGGCAGGGAGGCATCCCCCTTCAGTGCGCTCTACGATGAGGTGGCCAGCGGGAAGGTGGTGAACACGAGCGGTCCCCTCCTGGGTCCCAAGGCCATCAGCCATCGCAGGCGGTTGACTGGGGAGGGGGGCCCGCGACCGGACAAACCCGTGCCACCAGCTAAGCCCAAGACGCTGGACCTTCGGACCAAACGGCAGACGATACAGATCCCGCTTAGTCCGGCCCACCAGCAGCAGCCGCCGACTCCAGAGTTTCCACCCCCTTCGCCTTCGACAGCAGCTCTCGGCATCCACGAGAAGATCCGACCTCTCAGCCAGGTGGGTTGCGACCTTCTGAGACTGCCCAGGAAGATCCTGGCTAATTTCAGGTGACGCGAAATAGGCAAGAAAATGGTTCCTTCGAGTACTAACCAAAAAAGAGTCCCCCCAAAGAAAGGTTCCCCGTTCACATTCATTGATTTAACCACTTAACAGTTCGAGAAATTTAAAACAAAAACGATGCCTAGAATGTTTTATTTTTATTGTCGCTTTTAAGAAGTTACATTTAAGGACAAAGTGTCTAAATATAATTTACTTTAACAAAATATATATATGGTCTACAGATCGGTAGTACCCCATCAATTATTAAAAAAGTAAGCAACAATAAATTAAATCTGATAATCAGAACTTCAATCTTTGAAAGTGTAATGCCCACATACAAACCACATACGAGCAAACTACCCGAGACCAAAACTCATACCTCAAACCCATATGATGTATGGACAAAGCTGCTAAGTGGTTGAGGGGCATGGGAAACAATTTGTGATTCCAATTTCCTCCACCAGGACAACGCGTGCACAAATGCTTCCTTGGTAGTTTATTACAACGATCTCCCGAGGACATCAGTTCACAAATCTCTTGTCGATTGTGTGCAATAGATGGCTTTGTTGTAGGCTCTAACTTCAAAATTAATGGGATTTTTAGATCTATACAATTATTTAACCAAAATTATATACATGGCAATTAATTATTCACTTTATATGGTCCACTTATTTAAAATCTGTTGTCGATTTTGTGCAATAGGTTGCTTTGCTGCTGGCTCTAGCTCCAAAACTGACGAGATTTTTAGATCTATACAATTATTTAACCAAAATTATATACATGGCAATCAATTATTCACTATATACAGTTCATTGATTTAAGCTGTAAAGAGTTTGATTGAGTTCTTTTTACATTTCTAGCTTTTACGTTTATTGCATTGGAATATCAACTGACTTTTTCTATTCTTTACTTTTAAATTATTACTAAGGAGTATTTACATACCTTTGAAATATTAATTTTAAAAATTTGATTTATTTTAAAATATTATCTGGAATTACCTACAAATCGAAGAATATTTTCCATGAGAATTTTCTAATGACTACACTGAATCCTATGGCTACACGTGGTCCTTGAATCTTTAAATATCAGTCACTAGACCATCAGTAGTCATCTGCCTAAAATGTGAAACTTTTTTAGTAGCATTGTTTTGTGTTTTTGCATTCTGATAACCTTTAAAAGAGCATATTTTTTGCTCTTTAAGAATGACATTTTAAGTTTTAAAACGTTTATTCTATCAAAATTTATTAGATTATATTGAAAAATTGCTAATTGGTGATAAAGACAAAGTTCAATTCTTAGTTAAGTTTATTAAAATATAATAATAATAAAATGATAAATATATTTGCATGTCTGAGCCACAGTCGGCAATGACTGTGGCTCCAAACACTCATATGTAAACTGTGATAAAATAAACCATTCTTTAAACTACAACGTCACTAATTATCCCGGTGGAACATTTTAAATCCAAATATATAACAATCGCAGAATAGATGTCTTCCAAACACTCAAATGTAAACGGTGATAAAATGAACCATTCTTTAAACTACAAAGTGACTGAGTAATTACCCCGGTGAAACATTTTAAATCCAAATATATGACAATCTCAGAATATATGTTTTCCAAACTCTCACGGTGATAAAATGAACCATTCTTTAAACTACAAAGTGACTGAGTAATTACCCCGGTGAAACATTTTAAATCCGAATATATGACAGTCTCAGAATATATGTCTTTCAAACACTCAAATGTAAACGGTGATAAAATGAACCATTCTTTAAACTACAACGTGACTAATTATCCCAGTGGAATATTTTAAATCCGAATATATGACAATCGCAGAATAGATATCTTCCAAACCCTCAAATGTAAAAGGTGATAAATTGAACCATTCTTTAAACTACAAAGTGACTGAGTAATTACCCCGGTGAAACATTTTAAATCCGAATGTATGACAATCTCAGGATAGATATCTTCCAAACACTCAAATGTAAACGGTGATAAAATGAACCATTCTTTAAACTACAAAGATACTGAGTATTACCCCGGTGAAACATTTTAAAACCGAATATCTGAGAATCTCAGAATAGATGTCTTCCAAACACCCAAAGAAATGTAAACGGTGATAAAATGAACCATTCTTTAAACTACAAAGTTACTGAGTATTACCCCGGTGAAACATTTTAAAACCGAATATCTGAGAATCTCAGAATAGATGTCTTCCAAACACCCAAAGAAATGTAAACGGTGATAAAATGAACCATTCTTTAAACTACAACGTGACTGAGTAATTACCCCGGTGAAACATTTTAAATCCGAATATTTGACAGTCTCGGAATATGTCTTCCAAATACTCAAATGTAAACGGTGATAAAATGAACCATTCTTTAAACTACAATGTGACTAATTATCTCGGTGGAGCATTTTAAATCCGAATGTATGACAATCTCAAAATAGATGTCTTCCAAACACTCAAAGAAATGTAAACGGTGATAAAATGAACCATTCTTTAAACTGCAAAGTGACTGATATAATTACCCCGGTGAAACATTTTAAATCAGAACATCTAAGATTCTCAGAATAAATGTCTTCCAAACACTCACACAAAACAAAATTTGAAACAGTGATAAAATGAACCTTTCTTAAATTTAATTGAACTCGAGATTGACTGACAGTCAAATGTTCGTGAAAAGTGATTTTCCAAAGAGAGCTCATATGATATGAGCATATACTGTGATGCTATGCTATAGACTTATTGTATATAAGATTTTTTTATGTGCTACTATCATACCGGTTTTATAGAAATGTCCTTTGCAATTTCTCTTTTGTTGAGCATTTCTTGACGATATAAATTAATTAATGTATATTAGTTCATTTGTGTGTGATATTGAATTTACCCAGTGTCGTTTGTTTCTAGTCACTAAATATGAATTTATATTCTTTATTTGACTATTTATATAGATTTTCTTTTTCTAATTAGTTTAGAATCGAAATTTCCAAAAACACAATATAGCATGTGGATTCGAGAATAATCTACGTAAAAAAAACTATAGGAAAAATAGAAATATATAGGGTTTATTGTAAAGTCTTTAACCAGTTTTTTTTCCTCAACCGGTTTGTGTAGACATGTACGTCTAACTAGAAAAATGTTTCAAATGAGATAAACAATCCATGCATAGTATTTTTAAATTGACTACTTCAATTTTTTGAAAATTGCAAGACTAAAATTTTATGTCTCCCTGTTTTTATCATTTTAAAAAGTTGAAACTCATCATAAAAACCGTAACACAAAAATTTCCATTTCTGTATTACAAAAATTAGCCGACATATTTAAAGTTTTAAAAAAAATTACATAATTTTCTCCTTCTTTGTTTAGCCGAACGATGGTCGATTGGTTAGGGTGTTGGCCTTCGGCACCGGAGTTCATAAGTTCGAATCTCACTTTGGCATGGATGTTCGTAGCCGTTCGGAATCAGCTTTAAGCTGTAGGTCCCGGTCTCATTAGCCCTCGTGTTGTAAAAAGTAGACCGTAGCACTCCAAACCACACCAAACCAAACCTTCTTTGGTTTAGACCTCGTGAGCAAAAGTAGGCTGTAGTCCAAACCAAAAATAAAAAAAAATCTTTGGAGGATTAAAAATTTAATTACAGTAAAATGATGTTGAAATCAGGTTGCAACATCCCTTTCACGGCGAAACGGAGGGAGGGTTCCCCGATTATAAACGTAGAGGGGCGTATCCACAATAAAGTGGATATGCATTATATTTTGCAGTAAAAAAAACTTCTGAATGCTAAATCTTCCTTTGGCCGTAAAAGGAACGTTGTAACCGGATTCCAACCATGAATTATTGTAAAAAGTCTTTTAACCAGTCCCCTAATGAAGAAGAAAAAATTCTTAAATTTTGAATTTAAATGTCTCTGTCAATGTGTGTTAGAGAAGCGGAAATTGTGTTATGGTCCTGAGAACGAGTTTCAATTTTTGCTAAATATAATGGTAAAAAAAGGGCGGAACGTATAAAAATTTAGATATCTTAACTTCGAATCTTTGGATTTTGAAAGTTAAAATTACTATGAATGGATAAAATCGCCTTTAGCGCAGATACAGAAAAATTTTCGAAGAGCTGTACACTTAGACCAGAGGTTCAATTTACCCTAACCCGTGGAAGAGAAGAGTAGAAAAAAAAAAGAGTAAGGAAAGGAAAAACAAATCGCTGGAGTCCATGGGAATTGCGACAACTGTGTTTACCTAAAATAGGTAAACCCCTGAGAGGATTATCCTGATATAATCCTCAGGGAAAGGGGTACCCTCGGACGCTGGGACTCCTTTTAGTCGCCTCTTAAGACAAGCATGAGCTAATTCTTCCATCAACAGTCACCACGATAATGTAAAATTACCTTAAAAGGAATGTTTATCACATTTAAAACATTTTTTTTTAATTTGAAATACATATTGAAGAAAAACTGTTGAAACGAGGAAAGACTAGTTAAAGACTTTACCATGCATGCTAATAACCTGTTTTAGATAAAATTACTTTTATCAATTGTAATTAGATTGTGGTTTATAAGAATATGAGCAACTCTCATACAAATAAAGACATTGTAAGCAGTATATATATACATGTATTTTAATTAGTAACGGAAGAGAAAAATTAAATCATTGTCTTAGAAATACATATCGACCAAAAACTGTTGAAACTAAACTAGTTAAAGACTTTACTATGCACCCCGCATGCTAAAAACTTGTTTTAGATAAAATTACTTTTATCAACTGTAATTAGAATGTTCTTTTCAAGAATATAAGCAACTCTCATACAAATAAAGACATTGTAAGCAGTGTATATACATGTATTTTAATTAGTAACGGAAGAGAAAAATTAAATCATTGTCTTAGAAATACATATCGACCAAAAACTGTTGAAACTAAACTAGTTAAAGACTTTACTATGCACCCCGCATGCTAAAAACTTGTTTTAGATAAAATTACTTTTTTCAACTGTTTTTAGAATGTTGTTTTTAAGAATATGAGCAACTCTCATACAAATAAAGACATTGTAAGCAGTATATATACATGTATTTTAATTAGCAACGGAAGAGAAAAATTAAATCATTGTCTTAGAAATACATATCGACCAAAAACTGTTGAAACGAGGAAAGACTAGTTAAAGACTTTACTATACAACCTGCATGCTAATAACCTGTTTTAGATAAAGTTACTTTTTTCAACTGTAATTAGAATGTTCTTTTCAAGAATATAAGCAACTCTCATACAAATAAAGACATTGTAAGCAGTGTATATACATGTATTTTAATTAGTAACGGAAGAGAAAAATTAAATCATTGTCTTAGAAATACATATCGACCAAAAACTGTTGAAACTAAACTAGTTAAAGACTTTACTATGCACCCCGCATGCTAATAACTTGTTTTAGATAAAATTACTTTTTTCAACTGTTATTAGAATGTTCTTTTCAAGAATATGAGCAACTCTCATACAAATAAAGGCATTGGAAGCAGTATATATACATATATTTTAATTAGTAACGGAAGGAAAAAATTAAATCATAATTATTAGAGATTATCTTAGACAAAATACACCAATATATTTTCCCCCCAAAAAGAGAAAAGGGATTGTATTTTGATATGTTTAGTAATATTAAGCTAAGTATTTATATATTTTTTTGTTCGGTGAAATGTGCATGCAGCAATAATTTGTATAAATATATTTTAATTAGTAACGCAAGAAAAATATTAAATCATAATTATTAGAGATTATCTTAGACAAAATAAATCAACATATTTCCCCCCCCCCAAAAAAAAGAAAAGTGATTTTATTATGACATGCTTAGTAATATTAAACTAAGTATTTATATATTTTCTTTTCAGTGAAATGTGCATATCTGCATGTAGCAATAATTTGTATACATATATTTTAATTAGTAACGGAAGGAAAAAATAAATCATAATTATTGGACATTGTCTTAGACAAAATAAATCAACAGATTTCTCTCAAAAACAAAAGTGATTTTATTTTCATATGTTTAGTAATATTAAACTGAATATTTATATATTTTTGTTCATTGAAATGTGCATATCTGCATGTAGCAATAATTTGTATATATCTATCACATATTGTCTACAAGGTGCTTTCCCATATTACTGGCTTGTACAAAGTCAGAATGGATTACTGTGTGTATGAACAGCTATTCATTTTATTATTGTGTGTATGCGTCCTTATATTTATATCCCTTATAAGTTTATGATTATTTTGCATGATTCAATGCTCACTTTATGTTTTGCTACAATATTTGTTTTTTGAAAATATTCCTGCATGTGAAAATAAAGATTTTATTATTTGGTTTCTGTTACATTTTCTTTTCTGTTTTTTTGTGTAAGTCTTAGATTGCTTTCAATTTTGCTGCACGTTGAAATTTAGTATTGTACGGCTTCAGAAGCAACAAATTTTACGAATGAAAAGTACTCGCAAATATATAAAATGCTAAAGCAGCTAAAATGCTAGATATCAATCAGTATTTTCCAGAAGTACACTTAAGGTGATAGTGGCCTTTTCAAGTGCTCTAAATTTAAATATTTGATATTTCTAGGTCTTTTTGAGAAAAATTGTGAAGTGTAATTAAAAATTGGATATAAAAATTATTAATATCCATTATCCTATAATGATAGATCTCCTATAATGATAGATATCCTATAATGATCCATTATCCTATAATTATCCTATAATGATAGTGCAGTGGACTCCGCTTAATGTGATCAATTTGGGACACCATGATTTTGATAACAATAACCGATTGATAACAATAAACGATATGCACAATTACATAAATTTACCCACCCCCTTTAATTTACACCTACTATATTTCAAAACAAAATGAAAAAACTCAACTTATTTATTTACTGTATATTATCTTTTAACTCTTTAAGGACGACAAGAGCAAATGATTTTACTACCCTTAAGTCCTAAAGTTTTCATCAGGTGAAAATGTAAAATGGACTGTCCCATTCTCCCCACCTTCTCCCTTTTCCCGGAAAATGACCCCTCCCCCTTCTTCCCGTAAAATGGACTCCGGAGCCATGAATGAAGTAGGGAATAAATGAATTATTAGCTCTAAAACAAAGAAACTCCAGAAAAAATAATCATTATAAAATTGAGAGTATTCTAAGAACAAAAGAAAGTAAACCATAGTGTATAATTCATTTCCTCTGTCACGTCCTAATTATGACTAATTCAGTTTATTGATTTTTATTTTCACCACGTTATCAATAAAATTCATTTAAAAGAAAAATTATAAATTAAATCAATAATAAAAACAAAATTGTTTAAATATAAATCTATAATTTTTAACTAGCTTATGTATATATAAAATATATTTAAACTGAACTTCAATATATATATATATATATATATATATATATATATATATATATATATATATATATATATATATATCCGCATAATAAAAGTTTAGAATTATCTTAGAGAATAAAAAGAAAGTAAAAATTCATTGCTAAGGAAAACACCTCAAAATGTGGTCAAGCTTTGCTATAGGCAGTAATCAATCAAACTGTCCACTGGTCATAAAGACGGGGTAGGTGAAAAGAGGACCCCTGCTAGATATACCTATCACCCCTATTTTTAATCCTTCCGGCCCATTCCGGCCAAGCCCGTTTTTAAGTGCTTCGCCGGTATCTCCGGGGAGTTAAAACATAAGAATTGTATACACAATTAAAAAATGTGTTCAATTCTTAACTGTCTACAATTTTTTTCTAAGAAACTCATAGATAAATTGTTCGTGATCATAACCAACTTGTCATAACGATTTAAAATTTCGATCTTTTGTTTTAATGTTAAATCATTTCGCTTTCTGACTCCCATATGCCCAAGCTGCGTGTAAGCGAGCAAGGCATAAAATGTGCATACGCTCCTTCTCAGTTCCGATAATAATGTGTTGCCTTCTGCTTATTTAACCATTGACCACTAGCAAAGTGTGTATATTTCTGAAAAATTCCAGGAGCGTGTAAACCCTACTCCTTCGTTTCTCATTTTCTTAGGTAGTAGTGGAGATTTCTCGGAAATTTGAAAAGAACCGGTTCCTACTGAATATATTGTATATATTCTTTTGCTAATTAAAATGAGGTTCGAGAACTGATAACATTAACCGATGTAACGATATCATAAAGCGATAATTTTAACATTCAAATGAATAGAGAAAATAAAGACCAAGTGATTACTATAACAATAAGAGATTGATAAAATAATAAGTGCAAATTAATATATGGTCTACTAAGATTTTAATATAAATAATAACTTTTGATTTTAAATATTTTTTTGCATAAATATATAGCTAAAAACATTCAATATTCAAGAAATAGGATTGATAAATTAGTTTTGGTAGCTTACTGTCACCGTACTATAATAAATAGCATGAAACCAAAAACTATGAAATTTTTAAGCTTGCTTTTTTATCTTAAGATCAGTCTGCTAATACTGGTATTTGGTCAACATTTTATAAGGAATTCAATGTAAAGGGAAAAACTGAAATAATTTTTAATGAATTTTTTCATAAGTATTATTTTAGACCTTTTTTGTCTAGTGGTAATTCATTATTTTTTAAATCATCAATTTTATGTTCTTTTGATTATAAGCCAGTGGACAGTAATTAGTTTCATAACTTACGCAGAAGTGGTTTAGATCAGGTATTTGAACCGATCCTTAACAGAGAATAATGTCAGTTGACTATGTAGTTGATCATGTAATGACTTAATAATGAACAAGTTTCGAATGAAGAACAAGGATTTTAAACTTTGGTATAGGAAATAGTAGTACATAGTTGTAAAAGAGATATTTTTTAGGAGTATTAGTTGGAAACATCTAGCAAAGTATTAAATAAAGTAGAAAAAATCTCTTATTTTTATCAGTCATTCTTTAATAGAAATTTTTAAAACTAAATATGGGACAAAGGAATCAAAATTTACGTTTATATGTATGCCTCAAGCATCCTCCCCCAATCCCAATGTTACATGCAGGCCTAACCCCCTCCCTCTATCTTTTTTCTTTTCCAGAATAGCTTTATTTAATTCACTTTATCCTTTTCACTTTAAAACTTGAAGCTAAATATCTCTGGAAGAAAAAAAATCTATTAACCAATTAACAAATTATTTTAACTTTTTAACCTCCTTTTTAAAAATATTTGGGTTTGAGGGGGAGGTCATTTTGGCTTTGTTTTATGGTAAATTTACGTAAGAGAATATTTTCTAAATATTGGTTTTCGTTATGGAGTCCTTACAAAATGAAATCTATTTTTGTTGCAAGTGTGGATTCGTAAATTGCTGCATCATAAATTTCTAAATAATTAATAAAATTCTACAAAATTGTGTGATATATTCAAGATTTTTCATCCATTATAAATTTACGGTATTATTCTTCCTAATTGATTACAATAAAAATGTAGAGCAATTAATACGAAAGAATTTGTAGCTATGTTTTATCACTGTCCTTAAGATTTAATAAATTCTATTAAATATATAATCTTAAACATTCTACTCTTCTATATATGTGTTATGTGTAGAGTAATTTATTATATTTAAAATAAATAAAAAGGTAATTTTCTTTTAACGGTTAATTAGCAATAATTCCAATCTACTTCTATTTTTTTTTAAATTTTCATCAGCTTGCATACTTATACAAAGAAAATTTCGATATAATTAATTAATTCTCTAAAACGCAATTTTCTGATTAGGTTAATATAAGTTGAGGGTTAATACCTGTTATTGTAAACCAAGTTATCGTATAGAGTGTAATATAACATAAACAAATTTTAAAAATTTATGAGGTACTGACTATTATAATCTTGCATTGTAACAAATTAAGAAAAACTGTTTTCTGGTTTTATAAGAGCTGAAACAGTTTTTAAATATCTCCCAAATTTTTACATAAATATTTTAAGTATTTAAAGATTTATGGTCTATTGATACACATACAATTTCCATGCACCAAGATTCTTTGAAGACTTATGAGTACTTAACATATGTTGTGATAATACCTTTGGGTTGTACAAATCAGATTTCGGTGTGAAAAGAAGTCACTGAAGTCACTTTAAATTAACTGTTTTGATCTTCACGCAACCAGTTGTTAAATTATCTATAACAAACAAGTATTGTGACTTAAATGTCAACAGTCAAAAGAAAATTGTAACTGACTGTAGCATAAAAAAACTCAAACCCACGGCAGATTATTTTAAATTTCTTTTTCGCTTTTAAGAGCATGCAATTTCTTGCACGCATTTTATTCTTATAATTCCCCTAAAATCTTTATAGCTTTTAGGAGATTTTTGTAGTTGCTTTAATAGCCAAATTAGTTAGCTTTCTTTCACAAACAGTTCTTGCATCAATGCTTCTTACAAAATCATAACTTACTGTTTTCAGCCTTGTCTTGCTATCGGCTGGTTTGGTGTAAGTCATACTTCAGCCTTTTTATGTTGAATAATTACATAAAACAATTTTGTTAGAATTGTATTCGAGCGGCTACAAACATTCATGCGTATGTTGGCACTTGAATTAACGAAAGTTCACTATCGAAATCAGACCTTTAGCACTATTATTCTATATACATACATACATATAATATATATATATATATATATATATACATATACATATATATATACATATATATATACACATATGTATACACATATATAAACATATACATATATATACATATATATACATATACATATATATACATATAGATATACATATGTATACGCATATATAAACATATACATATATATACATATACATATATATATACATATATATATACACATATGTATACACATATATACATATACATATATATACATATACATATATATATATATATATATTTATATTTGTATGTTTATATACATTCACTCACACATACATGTATATATATATATATATATATATATATATATATATATATATATATATATATTATATATATATATATATATATATATTATATATATATATATATATACATATATATATATATATATATATATATATATATATATATATATATATATATATATATATATATATATATATATATATATATATATATATATATATATATATATACATATTATTCACTGATCACAAACATTTACTTACGCATTTACTTTATAAATTTGCCTAATTATTTCACCTTAAAAATAGGTAGAATTTTTCATACCGAATGCGCTATTTTTTACTCTGGTCATTTTTCAAAGTTTCTGGTATTATTAATGACATCATATGACTGATTAAATTAAAATCTGGAAAATAATTCATAAGCGTACGGATCTTTGGGTGGACTTACTGATATATCAGACACGATGGTAACAAAACAAGGGGAATTCCATCACAGGCATGGATGCTTGTAGTCATTACCAATAAATCTTAAGCTGTAAGTTCATGTGTAAGTAATCCTGTGAAAAAAAATATCCTAGAACTTGCAATAAAACCATTAATTGATCATATTTAATTTTCTTAGAATTAAGGAACATGATTTATTAATTAAGTTATTAACTTCTTTACTTAACTTTCATTTTATAAAAATACTTTTTTTTTAACTTTCCTAGCTTCCTCTCAAAAAGGTAAGATTTATTATATTCTTAGTTATCTATTATGCGTTATTTGTGTCACTGTTTAATTCTATTTTGTTTATTTATGGCGTAGATAATTTTATTACTAAGGGTAACAAAAAATGTTATAAAATCATTTTTTAATCCAAGCTAAGTTTCTTTTAAGAATAAAAAAGTTTTGTTAATCAGCTATGGGTTTACGTTTTTAATGATAATTTAAACGCATAACTAATATTTACAAAAAACTGTAGAATTTTTCTCTGATACTCTTTGTTGTTACTGACAGTCTTGCTTTTCAAAAGGAATAACATTTAGCTGTGTCTCTCGCCAAATCAAGCAGGTTAGCTGCTTGAGAATTTTTCACAAGTTCAATTTTCTCATAAAATAAATATGCATTAGCTACACTTCTTAACAAAATTACCTACTCAATCTACTCAATAAATGAATGCGATGAAGAAACATACGTGGAAGTGCTCGAATCACTGCTAAGTGGAACTATGTTATTCAGAATCTGTATCTAAAGAAATATTTTAGGAGATTTTAAGACAACAATACACACACAATCATATATATATATATATATATATATATATATATATATATATATATATATATATATATATATATATATATATATATATATATATATATATATATATATATATATATATATATATATATATATATATATATATATATATATATATATATATATATATATATATATATATATATATATATATATATATGTATATATATATATATATATATATATATATGTATGTATATATATATATATGTATATATATATATATATATATATATATATATATATATATATATATATATATATATATAGGTGTGTGTGTGTATGTAGTGAGAGGGACTTCACGATGGGTGGTTGCAATCATGACCCATAAAAATGACACCGTTTTAGACATTTATTAACAGAACGTTGGAGAACAGGTTCCCACTTCCTTATAGGGACAGGACAACCGAGGGGTCGGCTAGCATGAAGTTATAAGTAAAAGACCCTTAACACCTAGTCAAAATCTGTATGAAAAATCTGCCTCCGATAGCGTGCATCTCCGATAGCAAGAATTACAATTGGTTATACCTGCTTCTCTGAGGGCATAAACTGTAGCCCCAGTGGTCAATTTAGGTTAAGGGTTAAAAAGGGGAAAGCAAAAAAGAAGCGAGAATTTTTGCTCTTGACTTAAGATTGAAAATAACTGAGAATTTTCTCGGGCAGTCTTTGGGGTTTTATACAAAATGCCTACATTAGTTTCCCGATCTAGTTTACTTTTTCTTGCACACACACACACACACACACACACATACACACACACACATATATATATATATATATGTGTGTGTGTGTGCGTGTGTGTATGTATGTATATACACTAGACGATCTTGCAGGCGTTTTCTTGTTTTAACACTGTAAATCCAAAAATTGTAAAATAATTTTAAATAAATTATAAATTGGATCATTTTGATAGAAAAGTAAGGAAAAAAATTCAAAAGACTTGACGTCACCACGCGTACAGTCATCACAAACGTAATTAGATGAAATTAAAGTTCCCGCATCGCCTGTAAGGGGGTTCGATCCTAGGACTTCTCGTATTGAAGCACGTTGAGTCACAGATACCTTAGAAGTGAAGGGTTTCAAGCGGCATCATAATCATCACAATAAGCGCTGGATTTTTAATAAAAAAAGTTATTTTTATTGGATCAAATTGTGATTCTAAACCATTCTCGAATCAATTTAATTACATACACAAAATTTCATCAAAATCATTCCAGCCGTTTAGGAGAAGTTCTATTATAAACCCATAAACGGAAGAATTTTATATATAAATATATACGAACCCTGGTGTGAAAAATTAAAGAAACAGTCATAAAAGATGTTTTATTTTAATTCTAAAACCGAATTTCAATGTAATGTGGATGGTTGGCAATTCAGTATCAAATTTATCACGTTCTTCTACAAAAAACAAATAGCTAAATATAAATAAAGGCAAATTTTTGAGTCCACTCTTCCTTCTCTTCTCACGTGTGCAAAGGAGTGCAATTGGGTAATTTGAAGGACTGTATGAGCAGTTGAATAAAGCTTTTGCTTGTAGTAGGTGAATATGTCGTTCAGAAGACATTTGACGGATTGTGAGAAATGACTTGCGATAAGGAGAATGTTAGTAGTGCAGACACTGACAGGGGTTTATAAAGAAAGACTTGCAAATAGTCAAAAACTTCATGTTATTAATCTTTGAACGATTTAAAGACATTGATAATATGCACGGACAACCACGTAAAGGTCGTATTAAGGCGGGACTAGGCCAACCACACGTATAAGTGGAGTTTTCGTAAGAAAATACAAAATTGAATCTAATTTCTCCTGCTGAAGTTTGCTTATTTTGAATATAAATAAAGGTGTAAACAGGAAATAAAAATGCTAATTAGGCCATTATGCCAAAGGGACCATACTCGGTCGAAGATATGCCAAACATGGCGTCTTGGTGTAAAAAAGAAATGGTGTTTGAACTGGTGAAGAAGAAATTAATCTCCACACTCTTTTTTCCTTGCTCTCTCTCTGAGAGGGCCCGTAGATCTCCGAAGAAGTTCGTTGGACAGCGTTGCTTTGGCTGAAGATGGCTACTCCGCGGTTAGCAACCCCTCTTGACCAATGGGATCGAAGGAGGGTCACTTACTTCGCTTTCGCCTCTAGGTCAGCTTCGCGCTGGTGTTGTTGAACTGTAACTCTTTGTTACAGGTCTAAAACGTGTGGCCGCAGACTCTCAGGACCGTTAATTGGCAAAGATTGCTAAAAGATGCAGGGAACTGGTATTACTTTAATTTGCAAGGGAATTTGCTGCATCAACAGGAACTCGAGTTATCTGATTTACTATGACCGTATAAAAGTAAAAGAGAGTCATATGTGAGGAGAAACATAATTTATATTCCACTATCTCCATCACTGAAATGCACCCAGATAAAGTGGTACAGAGATAATCTTAACTGGAGTATCATAGACAGGAACCGAGTTCTCTTTACTGTTGAAATCCAATTTTGCTCGGAGATTGATTCAAGGCTTATTACAAAATGGAAGGAAAACACACATAATAACTATGCCAATATCTGTGCAAGGTATTGGAAGAAATCTTGGTGGAATCATGATACAGGCGGGCATAAATTTGAATAGCTACACTGACCTACACATTTTACCAATGCAGTTTGGGAATGCTGGAATGTGCAGAGAGGAGGTTTTTGATCCCCATGCTAAGTTGTTTAGGAGTGCAATCGGTAACAACTTTCTCCTTATAGATGGTAATGCATTCCTCATTGCGCTGCACTTGCGAGGAACTCTTGCGAGTGAAGGAATCCAGTGAATGGATTGATCCTCATATTCTCTATATTTAAATAAAATAAACCATGGCTTAGTGCGTCCCACACATGTTCTATAGCCGATTTGCATCCTGAACTCCGACTTGAATCTTGGTAACTCTTACCTATCACTCTGTGGGTGCTGCAAAGCGTTAATCATATTGAATAAACTTTGTTACCGCAAGCATTTTTTCTATAATTTAATCCAAAGATTAGAAAATCGAAGCAAAGCATGGTGTTCGATCCGGTATGACTACATAACTTTTTTTTATATTCCGTGTGTGTCCTTAAAGCGTTGTAACAGTAACATTTCCTTATCTCATCTTATACCACATATTTCTAGAATTTTGTTAATTTTTTCTTCAGAAATAGGTAGATCTGTATTTTGCATATACGTCGGGCATGACAAGATTAAGATCTTGTGCATATTTCCTGTTTTTATTGGTAAAATTATTACAGGTAGATTAGTTGTTTTATAGTTGTTCCTTTAAATTTTCTCGCCAGTGTATATAGGTTGCAATGTAAAATTATGAGTAGCTAGAATCAAAATCATTCCAATACAAGCATATTGTAGATAAATGAAGGTACAAGAAAAAGTTATACATACGTTAATTGAAAGTGTTAAACTCAAGACAATAATATATATTTAATGGGTGTTTTTGACCCACTACACAGTTAGAATGATATCAACGCTGGATGTGTTGAATTCATAGGTCATTAACAGCATATCAAAATTTGAAAACAATGTTCTGCTAATCCATCTTCGACGCTGTCCTGCCTAAACGTTTTACATTCGCTTATATAGTGCTGTGAAGGTGCAAGTGAACCAACCAATGAGAATGTTAATAATTTGACTTGAGGTTTTTTGTTTGGTTAAACTATCATTACAAGCACGCACACACATATGTGTGTGTGTGTACGTATATACATGTATATTTGGTTTGACACAAGCTTTGCAGTGTCTACTAGAAAGATATCCTGTCCAGTGTCCAGTAACCACATAACTACTACTATGCTCCAGCTTTTGCCTCGTCATCCTAGTGTTAGCGTCGTTTTGAAAGCTCTTTCGCGGAACCAAAATCAGGGAAGAGACTAGCTGAAATGAGAGGAATTTACACATAAATGTTTTGCGACATTCGTACGTTTCTTTTACAGCATGTAGTCTTACATTTTCTTTCATGCAGGGGTTCATTTGCATTTCTTCACACTCTAAATACAGTTGCTGATAAACTTTAGTTACACCTTTTAGTCCACAAATAATGAACAGCTGCACGCATTTACAATTTGGTCTCCGCTTGTAACTGTCGAGACACGTTTACAACGAGTTATTAGACAAATTAGAATTGGCTTGAGAAAATCTCTAACACATGCGCTACAGATAAGTTTCTGAAGTGTTGCCACAAATTTCAGCTGTTGCATGCCAGTGATGCAAAATATAAGAATAGAGATAATACCGTAAATATTACACATAAAAATTCTAATTATCGGTAAAATTTCCGTAAGCATTTTTACGATTTTACTGGTTACATGTAAATGATACAAAATAAATTAATAGAATATGTAGCATAAATAACACACATAAAAAATAGAATGTGGTTATTTTATTTGGGAATTGCCTGTAAATATTTCGAAGGCATGTTTGGGATTTTACTGGTTAAGAGATAAACCAGTTTACCATAATTACAAGTTCTAATCACGAAAATGTCCAATTGCTCCAATTGTTGTACGTTGTAGCTAAATTTACCATATTGGAAACAATATTTTATAGAGAAAAAATGAAGTAAAAAAGAAAAAAATATTGCCAAAATAAGAATTAAAGATAAAAAGCTAAAATATAAATAACGGCATGTTGTGGCAATCAAGAAAATAAAGGAAAAATTAAATAAAAGAATTTAATCTAAATACTGAATATTTAAAAATTTGTTAGAGTCGTTTTCAAAATTAAATTTTTTAAATACACAAAAATTTATAATAAAATGAGGAATAAATAATAAAGAAAAGTAAATAAAAAAAATAATGAATAAATATTCAAAATTAAGGCAATAAAAATTTTTATTGATCTGAACACAGCTTTATACCTATTAAATACAAATCAATCATCATATAATAAGTAAAACAATTAAAAATGATTATAAATAAAAGGAAAAAATGGACTTCAAATTAATATGGCTAAGTTGTATAAAAAAGAACGTATTCCTAATAAAAATAAACATAAAACTCTCATTGTAAGCATGCATACAGATAAAATAGATATTAATATATCTGACACATTCCTTCCTTTACCACTTTTAAAATCTTAGAAAAATTAATATCTCCTCAAAGTTTTTTAAATAGTGGATAAAAAGAGATTTACTTATTATTTTTATATTTAAAAAATGTCAGTACCCAAATAAATTGATTTAAAGAGAGATGTGATGTATAAAAACATAGAACAAGTCTACAGTATCAGAAATTCGAAGAGGATGGAAATAAATTGTAAAAATCTTATAAGTAGCATTTATGCTATTAATTCATATAGAGTACTATTGAATTTCTGCGAAATATTAATTTTTAGCTCTAAGGATTTTGAAGAAGTATGAAGTGTTATGTGTTATTTAACATCCCATCACAAGGATTAATTATTTTGACAAAACAAACCGACTAAATTTTAAGATTTATTTTGGCTAAATATGTGTCCATAATTCAGCGACCAGGACATAGATCTATTACATTCTATTTGAACAAACATCAGGGTAAATTTGTGAAAGCATACGAGTTCCTACTGATATATCCGGTCCGATGGACATTCCAAATGTCGACCGGGTATTTTATGGAAGTCCAGCAATCAACTGAATTGTTAGGGAAGGCAGAGTATATAATTTTTTGGAAGTTTCTACTTCCTAGATACAATTGTTTATTATATATAATTCCTAGACATTGCAGATCAAGTTTGCATTTCATATTGTGCCTTTAACAATTTATACTTTGGTTTCGTTTCGTATTGAGCGCTAAATTAAGCCTGAATTGTAACTGCTTCTCGTGGCCCATTCTTAAACTTTTCTAAACCAGCTGTCAATTCTCCAAGGGAAAACAGGATGATTGCTATCTTTATGCCCAGTAGCCCGGGAAAGTTAAATGAACAGGGGCAATAATCAAGTGTAACCGGCCGTTTTAGAATTTCTGGATTACATATATATGCATGTTATATATATACACATATATATATACATACTCATATATATGTATACATATATAAGTAAACATAAATATATATGTATATATACGTTTATATATAAATGTATGTGTGCATGAAATGCTTAAAATTTAGAAGCATATTTTATGGAGAATTAACCAGTCCTTATTTGGTATGTTATGCTTGGAGTCAGCTATTAAATCCAGTATCAATCCCACTTTAAAATCACACACCAAATTCAAATAATAATCACTATCTGAAGTCAAAAGAAAGTCCGTTTATTTGATTCCTCACGAAAATCGAACGGCGTTCGCCATACGCCCTCGCAGTTAGAGTTTTGCCACCAAGTAACATTAACTTTGCTATTCTAGAATAAGACGCGAGACAATTCTCAAGGAAAATTATTTCAGTTGAGCATCAGACTAGGTGCTATAAATGCTATACATGGTTTGCAAAATATGGCCAAATCAGAGTCAAAATCTGAATGAGTCTCCAAGACCTCCTGTAAATCGCATTATGATACGGAAATAATTCGAAGATAAGGATTCTACTCCTAAAAAAAAAAAGGGAAAGGATTGAGTACATTTGGTCATCACAATTCGGAATTAAAATTGAGGAAATATTTTAGCTACTTATTTGGATAATTTTTACTATGTACTGTATACACGCACTCACATATATATCTTTACATATAAAATTCTTCTGTCGGTGTGTTTGTAATAGAACTCCTAAACGGCTGGAGGGAATTTTGATGAAATTTTGTGTATTCGAGAATGGTTTAGATTCACAATCTGATCGCATAGAAAATTATGCTTTTATTAAAAATCCATAATTGCTCGGGTATTGAGGTTATTAAAATGTCGCTCGAAACCCTTCGGAGCCGACGTATCTATGGTGGCCACCGCTACGGGTTTCAGCACAAGGAGTCCCAGAAACGAATCCCCGTACAGACGATGTGGGAATTTTAATTTAAACTAATAACGTTTGTGATGACTGTACGCGTGGTGGCGTCAAGTAATTTAAAATTAATTCTTTTAATTACTTTTCCATAAAAAAGTAATAATTTATAATTTATTTAAAAACATTTTGCAATTTTTGTATTTACAGCGTTAAAACAGGACAAATTTTGTCAGGTCGCCTAGTATGTGTATATAAATATGTATACATATATGTGTATATATGTATATATATATATTATATATTTATATATATATATGCATATATTTTATATATATATATATATATATATATATGTGTATATATGTATATATATATATTATATATTTATATATATATATGCATATATTTTATATATATATATATATATATATATATATATATACATTAGGCATTTGAGGACATAAATTACTGCCAAGTGTGTTTAAACATTTACAGTTCGAGTCAATTTTCTTAATCTGATAAATCGATTGATTTTGAACTCATTACCATTTGAGCTTCGCTTTCTAAAACAAGCTGTAATCAGAGTTTACCGATGTACTACCCTGCGATTAAACAGCGCCTAGTGTCAAGGCGGGAGTGGTGAAAGTTCACCTCCTCTTGCGCCAAGAGATCATGGCGAGATTTTAATCAATTACTGCTAGTAAAAGTCCTTTATCCGTTCCTCTTTTCATTAACACGTTAAGGGTCGAGGAGAAAATCCAAATGAATTCCTTTTCATAAATTTCATTTCGCATTAATTCATTCTCGCAATTTATTTCGACGATTGAGGAGGAGCGAAGACGAGTCACTCAAAACGCTGCGATTAATTGTAATTAGTCCGGTTGTGTTTTCAGTCAAAAGCCGCCTTACGAGACGAGTTTTAATGACGTGAATCATTTTGTGCGCGGAACGAAAGTGATTATCAGATGAGGTTAATTACTTAATAATACCGGCGAGGACTACGTCAAAACTAATTCAAGAAACCTGCAATCCCACTCGATGTGGAACGTCGAGACTAATTAGATCTCATAAGTAACGTTAATGAACGTCATTTGCTTCGACTGCAGTCGGGCGTGCATTTAGAGAAAATTTACCTGTTTGATCCGATCCTTTTATATAAAACGTCGCATCGAGTTGGTTTGTAATGCATTCACAACTGTTTCCTCAGAATGCTAGTCTTTGTGCGTTTGTTTTTTAAATATAAAATCGTTTAAAACGTATCATGAGGAGAATTTCCTTTTCAGTATTAACTAATGCAACACATTAAGTGACTTTCATTCGTTTAATTATTTTCTTATTGTTAAACATTTATTCTTGAAATATCGTGTTGTTTTGCTACAATTTTGAAAATCGCTCGGGAATATTTTTTATGGTATGTGGTACTTTGTATACTGGTATGAAATGTACTAAAAATTAACTGTTTTCACTTAACACACTTTATGCGGAACAGATACTAGTACGTTTTCTGACGATTAAAACTTGAGAGCGGGACATGCACTAGTACGTTTTCTGACTAGTACGTTTTCTGACTACTGACACTTCATCGCAGGTCACGTACTAGTACATTTCCTGATAATTGGTACTTGAGCGCGGGACGCGTACTAGTACGTTTTCTAACGAGTGATATTTGAGAGCAGGACACGTACTAGTACGTTTTCTGACAACTGATACTTGAGCACGAGACACATACTAGTACGTTTTCTGACGATTGATACTTGAGCGCGGATAACGTACTAGTACGGGTTAATGTAACAACATGGTTTGTTTGTGGATTAAAAAATAACGGTATATACATAAAACGAAGTCGAATGTTCTTGTCTACTACATAGATTCTGGAAAAATTTAGACAAATAAAGACTAATTTTTACATCAGAACCATAGAACGGGAAGGTTGATTTAAAAAATCAAAAATGATTATTGTGATAGAATTTATGCTCAAAACGCCAGCTCCCGTTAGAATTCCGCTGCGTCAAACCAACCACGATTGAGCCTGGAGGCTACTCGTATTAAAGCAAATGGGTGCGCCTTTCGTCTAAACGAGCACCTCAAGGATGAAAGTACGACTTATGCTCAAATGGGTCCTCGTAATTTTGAGCGTCTTTATATTTGTTTTATTCAATATACAGAGTGTCCCAAAACGATAGCATAAACTCTGCCCATCTAAATTCATCGTTTTGAGTACATAAAAACTGCCCAATTAAGAGTTCCTGTATGATCCATAGTTTACGCGAAAAATACGAAAAACAAAGTATGACGTCACTTTCGGTGCAAGAAACAACACTTTATTGAACATATCAGCAGCAGTATATGCACAGGAATACTCACTAACAGTTAGTATGGCATTCCATTACATCGGCCGTACATCAGGTACATGTCGCAGTAGTCACGAACGGAATACATGCCCATCATACGAAGACTACCGGTAGCAAGAAGCAGCCTTTTAAATACCAGTTCAACGACGGCTTAACGTCATTCCATGGCTTGCTCGCATGCATGACGCTATATTCGCGGCGAACGTTTTAAACATTATCGTCTGGAAAGATATGCAAATACTGTTGTTGATATGTTCAATGAAGTGTGTTTTTTTTCTTGCGTCATACTTTGTTTTTCGTATTTTTCTCGTAAACTATGGATCGTACAGGAACTCTTCTTTGGACAGTTTTATGTACTCCCAACGAGGTATCTAGCTGGGCAGAGTTTATTCAAGTTCCATCATTTTACCGATCTCCAATAGAGCTGGAATTTTGAATGCTTATGTATCTTTGATTTCAATATTTTTTTTTTCCCAATGCAGCAAGAGATACAATTTTTTAGGCTTAACAAGGCTACGAACTTGATGATTTTAATATATAAAACAATATAATTATATAATCATAAATTAATTAACATTAATTAGTATTGATTTTCTACCTGTTGATATCCTTTTTTGTACTTATTTTAATTGTTAAAAATCACTACTCTATCTCTTGTTTAGGAAGGTTTGGAAGAAGCATCAAAATTTCTCTTTTTGTGTGAGTTTATTTAACTCGTACTGTATATTTTTCTTAGTCTAAATTTTGCAATCTATTTTCCGCCAACATCTCAATCTCTAACTGAGCTGAAATTTTGCATATTAATGTATCTTTGATGACAAAGCATGACAAATTTAAAAATTTCATCATTATACATAAATTAATTCCTTTAGCTAACCATCGAACTATTAACCTTTGTTATGTGTCTATATAATTTTACGTCATATGTTCGTTGGTAAACTGTATGGTTATACGCTGGTAGAACGGGTTAAATTTTAGATCCGACAATTCATTTATTAATTATAGCTGCAAGTAGCTAACTATTTCACACTCAGTGTAGAACTACTAAAAACCTTTAGAAATAATTTTTTACCTATGCAAAATGTTAAAATAATATAAAAATTTACACTCAGTGTAAAACTACTAAAAACCTTTAGAAATAATTTTTTACCTATGCAAAATGTCAAAATAACATAAAAATTTACATTCAGTGTAGAACTACTAAAAACCTTTAGAAATATTTTTTTACCTATGCAAAATGTTAAAATAATATAAAAATTTACACTCAGTGTAGAACTACTAAAAACCTTTAGAAATAATTTTTTCCTATGCAAAATGTCAAAATAATATAAAAATTTACACTCAGTGTAGAAGTACTAAAAACCTTTAGAAATATTTTTTTACATATGCAAAATGTCAAATAACATAAAAATTTACACTAAGTGTAGAACTACTAAAAACCTTTAAAAATATTTTTTACGTATGCAAAATGCAAAAATAATATAAAAATTTACGCTCAGTGTAAAACTACTAAAAACCTTTAGAAATAAATTTTTACCTATGCAAAATGTCAAAATAACATAAAAATTTACACTCAGTGTAGAACTACTAAAAACCTTTAGAAATAATTTTTTACCTATGCAAAATGTCAAAATAATATAAAAATTTACACTCGGTGTAGAACTACTAAAAACCTTTAGAAATAATTTTTTTACCTATGCAAAATGTCAAAATAATATAAAAATTTACACTCAGTGTAGAACTACTAAAAACCTTTAGAAATAATTTTTTTACCTATGCAAAATGTCAAAATAATATAAAAATTTACACTCAGTGTAGAACTACTAAAAACCTTTAGAAATAATTTTTTTACCTATGCAAAATGTCAAAATAACATAAAAATTTACACTCAGTGTAGAACTACTAAAAACCTTTAGAAATATTTTTTACCTATGCAAAATATTAAAATAATATAAAAATTTACACTAAGTGTAGAACTACTAAAAACCTTTAAAAATATTTTTTACGTATGCAAAATGCAAAAATAATATAAAAATTTACGCTCAGTGTAAAACTACTAAAAACCTTTAGAAATAAATTTTTACCTATGCAAAATGTCAAAATAACATAAAAATTTACACTCAGTGTAGAACTACTAAAAACCTTTAGAAATAAATTTTTTTCCTATGCAAAATGCAAAAATAATATAAAAATTTACACACAGTGTAGGACTACTAAAATCCCTCAGAAATAATTTTTTTTTACCTATGCAAAATATCAAAATAATATAAAAATTTACACTCAGTGTAGAACTACTAAAAACCTTTAGAAATAATTTTTTTACCTATGCAAAATGTCAAAATAATATAAAAATTTACACTGTAGAACTACTAACCCCTTAGAAATAATTTTTTTTTACCTATGCAAAAAACAAAAACATAAAAATTTACACTCAGTGTAGAGCTACTAAAAACCTTTAGGAATATTTTTTTACCTATGCAAAATATTACAATAATATAAAAATTTACACTCGGTGTAGAACTAAAAACCTTTAGAAATAATTTTTTTACCTATACAAAATGCCAAAATAATATAAAAATTTACACTCAGTGTAGAGCTACTAAAAACCTTTAGGAATATTTTTTTACCTATGCAAAATATTAAAATAATATAAAAATTTACCACTGTGTTTTTCGTTTATTTATTTATTTTTTCAAATGTGTATTTTAATTTTTAATTAATAGGATCATGATCAACAAACAATTATCTTTTTACGTAATCTAGAATACCAGTTTAAGTATGCTAGTTCATAATTGATTTTTCATTGTATCTGATATAATTAGTAAACGAGAGGGATACTACTTTTTATTTAAGATATTGAAGGTAGTTAAGTAAGCAAGACCAAATTCTTACCACTGATTATCTTTTTAATTCAGTAGATAAGCTATTGTTATTGATAATTTGCTTCATTGATCCATTGCATTAGAAAAAAATAATAAAAAAAACTAGAAAGTATGACCTAGTATCATATCTCTTAATGAAAGTTCATTCAAGGCAGAAATCCATTGTTACGTATTGAGTAAGGGTAGCCGAGGCCGTCAAAGATAAAGGATGAAACTAGATTTACTATTGAGTAAATGCTTTATTCATGAGAATAATTATACACATTTATGTACGGGATTCATTAATTCAATTTCTTCTGGGATCTCGTGCTGAGATAAACGTATAAAAATACCATACGTGGGTACAGTAAAGATAGTAACACAAGAACAGTTCGCTATAGAGTGCCGATACGGAACTCGACACTATAATCTACCAGTCTGATGATCCGAACATTTGACTGAGGCTCGAAACGCTCAGAGTGAGTATATCGTTGTAGTTCGTTGAGAATCGGAGTATGCAGGGTGATTCCAAATTGTGAAAAATTGTCACTCTCAGCGACCTACTTCGAAGCACGAAGTAAAAAATCTTATTACAGGTAACGGGAATGACATCCCTATGTCGAAGGCCGACTTCTTAGCAGAAAGCAGAGACGCCGGATACCTCTAAACGAAAGCAAGCTCCGGCAATTCAAAGAGATAAGTGGATTCTTCACAAGCTCCACCTAAAACCAAAAACTCCTCCAAACAAACTACTTTCTCTTGGCTGAGTCAATCTCTTTATATATTAGTCCTGGTTGCCCCTCGCGTGATTCTTCCGGAACCTTCCAGAATCAGGGTGACGCAACCTTGCAGTCAACTGACTCGCCTGGATCAGCTGATGCGTTTGCAGATGTGGTTGAAGTTCTTCTTTAAGTTAGCTAACTAACCCTCCTAAATACATTAGCGGCACCGTTACTTGGTCCAAATGAGGACCCAAAGTCACTCAATTTATAATTATTATCTGAGACTTTTGACGGTAATAGACATCATAAAGACGTAGACACACTGGCTGCGGAGTACTGACAGTTTTTAATTTACTTCCCTTTAAGCTGCTGCTTCTGCTTTGTATCGGAAACCTGGTACATAAATGGCTTTGTCCTGACCACGCTTGTCTACTTACCACTAACAATAATTGTCCGCTGCGAAAGGTCACCTTCCGTTCTTTTTCATTCGGGTCATGTAACTGATCGTTACAACATAATAAATTGGATTATCTAGTTTTTAAAAAAGTGGGTAATTTGATGATTCAAATATATCAGGATATAAAAACATTCCCATAGTGATTCCTCACCTCAGAACATAATTTAGTTAAGTTATGCACCTCAAAGTATACTGGTGTGCAAGCCTTAAGCAACAGGTGAGTTTTGTGTCATAACTCACTCGAAAAATCATCTGAGAGACATGAAATTCAGAAGTGAGGGAGAGTATTATGTACGTAAAGGAGACGAAAGCATCGGCGCTGAAAAAGAAATACAAAGCATACCGTATGGAATCAAACAAATACAAGCTTTATTGAACGCATAGTATCGGGACTCATGATTCTCTATCCAAGAAGAAGTCCTATTTGTTAAGAAGTTATTTTAATTCTTCTAAATGTATTAAAGTTATACGATCAAATTTCTGTTAATGGCAGGGCACACCAAGATTCTGTCTGTGGCCTGAAAATATTAAAAGACCAATAATTTTGTTTCTTAATTCATAATATTTTAAAGTACATAAAAGTTAACCTTAATATCTGAAAGTTGAAAAATATTAATTTAACCCCTTAACGTGAAAGCTCGAGTTAACTCCAGCTCGTTAAACTGGCCAAACTGTACCCGCTCGTGATAATTCGAGATAATTTTTACTGATAATAATGTTTATTCTGAAATGGAAATTCGAAAAGAAAGATAAAAAATAAAGTCGATGAGCGTGTAATATTACACTTTTGCAATGACTATTTTCTGCAATGTTATCAAAATCCAAAATTGCAATAAAAATTTTGATTATTTTCGTATTTTTGTAATTTTTTGGCAAGACGGTGTTCTAAATTGTGTTTTTCGCATTAAAAAAATTTATTTTTTTCTGCCGGCCTTTCATATTCAGTGTTGAAAAGTATCTTTAATTATTGTCAATGATGTCATTTCACATTTCTATGAATTATAATTGATATTCCAAACAGTTATAATGTATAATATTTTCGCAAAAAGTTAGATTTTTACACTTTATAATGTAACATTATTAATCTGTGTTATTTTTAAAAGCAATAACACCGCAGGATACATGAAAGTGAGAGTCACCTTAAATTCCAACTTTTACTTGAAAACAGTACAATGTGTAGAAAACAAAAACTATAAAAAATCATGCAATAAAATCATTGTACTAAATTGCGAAACAGTTTTGTACAATATTTTATTGAGCAATGTAATGTTACAGATCAGTGATACCACGTGCAATTACACATACAAATCTGTACACAGTGTGTGCAGGTACATTTCGCAGCGGAATTGTACCGGCAGCTGGCGTTTTGTGCTTAAATTTAGTTATTCAGTTAAATCTCAATACATCGAAATTTATTTAATTTTTTAACCACCTTTTCGTATTTTATATTTAACTATATAAAAAATACATAAATATACATATACAAATATATAACATATAATATATAAATATACATAAACATAAATTCATTTTCACAAAGATAAATAAAAAGTTATTTTTAAATCTAAATTGATTTTTTTTTAAAAATTTCCCGTTCTGTGGTTCCGCATCGACTGTTATTTTTGTACCCACGAACAAACCATGTTTTTACACTAACCAGTACTAGTACGTGACCCGCTCTCAAGTATCAATAGTCAGAAAACGTACTAGTACGTGTCCCGCATACAATGCGTTTGTTGGACCTTAGTGGTTAGCAGAGTGAAATCTCGTTAAGCCTATTAATGCTAAACAGAGACATGGCCTTTATCACAGTGGAAGACTTTTGGCATTTCGAATAGCAAAGAGGAAGAATAAACTAAGTTCTCACTTTAGAGCATGAATTTTATTGATGACACGAAGAAGCTCTACGGACACAAAAAATTGAAGTATTTACAAAGTGCACATACTAATAAACTAACTCCATCGCACCCAGCGACGAAACAAACTGAAAACAAGACGCTAGCGTTACACAATGTAAAGATAACAGCAGACTACAGATGTATTTTATAAGATCCCTCCACACTATGGTCCACTGAAAGCCATTACCACCGTCTGGAACGGGTATGGCTTATCGTGGTCGATGGTGGAAGACGATAAAATAGCCTTGGCGGACGATAACTTCGTATGCGGTTTTTCTCTAAAGATCAAAGGCAGCCAGATGCGCAACTAAAGGGCTCAGTAGACGCTATGGACGACTCCACGCGCTCGGTTCATTTAGTGGCCCAGCATGTGGATGCAACCCGTAAACCATCGTCCAAGGTCACCATCAGGAAGCTGTGAACAATTGCTATAGTGTGGAGGTTACAATACACTCTCGGTAATTATTTATGGCACATATCTACACAATTGTTACAAAAATATGTTGTCATATACAGAAAATCTTTTATCGATACACAAAAATATCCGAAGTTTCCGAAAATAATTACTTTAAGATAATGATGTCATTTCAGACCAACATCTTGATTAACTATGACGTCGTTTCGCATAGTTAAGCCCCAAAATTCGTGGTTTGTTTACACAATTACCGGAGAAAAAAAAATTAAACACTTGACTCGGGAAGTGCTAAAAACTCAGCATGCCATTCTCAAAACAATGATACGAGTTATTTTTATTTACATTAAACTTAAGTGAGATTGACCAACAGTGTTAAATAATTACAGAAACATACTGAGAAAATAAATAATTTATAACTATATGCTAAAAGATGATTAGGGTTAAAAGATCACAATCATGATCATTCTAGAAAATAATTTCATTACACAGGTCCAAAAATTATCATTATCGGAGCAAAAGACCAAATCTTAGCGAAGGAAATAAAACTCAGATATCTAAAACTACTTATCCAATAGATGATTAGTAAAAGTGGATCACAATTCATGATTATTCTGAATTTTGATAACATTTCATTTAAAATTATCATTATCAGATAAAAAGACCAAATCCTCAGAGAAGGAAATAAAACTCAGATATCTAATACTTATCCAATAGATGAATAGGGTTAAAAGTGGATCACAATTCATGATCTGGATTCTAGATTATTTCACCATAAACATTTCATTACACAGGTCCAAAAATTATCATTATCGGAGCAAAAGACCAAATCTTAGCGAAGGAAATAAAACTCAGATATCTAAAACTACTTATCCAATAGATGATTAGAGTTAAAAGTGGATCACAATTCATGATCTGGATTCTGGATTATTTTGCCATAAACATTTCATTACATGGGTCCAAAAATTATCATTATCAGACTCAAAAGACCAAATTCTCAGAGAAGGAAATAAAACTCAGATATCTAAAACTACTTATCCAATAGATGATTAGAGTTAAAAGTGGATCACAATTCATGATCTGGATTCTGGATTATTTTGCCATAAACATTTCATTACACAGGTCCAAAAATTATCATTATCCGAGCAAAAGACCAAATCTTAGCGAAGGAAATAAAACTCAGATATCTAAAACTACTTATCCAATAGATGATTAGAGTTAAAAGTGGATCACAATTCATGATCTGGATTCTGGATTATTTTGCCATAAACATTTCATTACACGGGTCCAAATATTATCACTATCGGAACAAAAGACCAAATCCTCATAGAAGGAAATAAAACTCATATATCTAGAACTACTTATCCAATAGATGATTAGGGTTTAAAGTGGATCACAGTTCATGATCTGGATTCTGGATTATTTCACTATAAACATTTCATTACACGGATCCAAAAATTATCATAATTGGAGTAAAAGACCAAATCCTCAGTGAAGGAAATGGAACTTAGATATCTGGAACTATTTATCTACTTATGTGTTTCTTGTATTGCTTTGTTATAGACAGTGTAGCAAAGGCGGTTTTTCTCTTATCTTTTCTGCAGGAATTTCGGGAAAAGCGCTCCTCTCGAGACATTGAGACGTGGACAGAGGACGCTCTCCTTAGGATGTCCCTGAGGCGGGAAAACAAGTCCGTCTCAACAGACACCATAGAAGAGGTGGTGGATGACGACCCTTTTGCAGGTAAATAGAGATGTTTTGTTTGTAAACTATACATCATAATACATATAACTGGTAAAATATCATTAATGTTGTTGCTTTTCAAAATCTTTGAACAAACTATGAATTTGACAGTTATTCTAGATATATGCGTAATACAAAAAATCCGTGATTTTCAAAATCTAAATATGATTTCTGATAGTGGACATTTCAATATACATTTGGATATTATATTATTGATTAAACATATTATCATATGGAAAAATAAAAATATATTTTTATATAAATAAAAATTATATATATAAAGAAAAAAATTTATTATATTATCGAGGATTAGATATGGATTGATGGTAAATATTTCTATCGATGAAAGTTTGCATTAAATTCAAAATCGATTCTAGTAAATAACAGAAGAAATAAGCTTTTTAGCAATGATTTTCGAAATCTTCAACTTTTAAAGCTATTTAAAAGTATTATAATTAAGCTATATTTTTTATAACTATTAAATTTCATAATTTCCTTAGTTTTCTCTGAAAACGTTGGTTGTAAACATGTACTTCCAATTAAAAGAATGTTACAAATAAGAAAAATATTTCTTTTATGATATCTTTAAGTGGAAAATCTAAATTTTCTAAAAGAACAAACTCTAAATTTTTGTAGGTTTCCGAGATTGAGTTTGTGGCAGAGACAATAAAAATTGAAACTTCTCTTAAGAACTATACTTCAAATAGTTTCATTTCTCTGCGAGAAAAATTTGATGAAGTATTAAAATTTAAAATTTATGCCCTTTTCTCTTCAGGGATCAATTAATAGAGTAATTACAGTAATTTGAGGTTGAAATCAGGTTTCAATCTCTAAAGAACAAAATCTAAATTCTTGTCCGTTCTTGAGATTGAGTTCGTGGCAGAGCCGTTTAGGAAAATTCGAAACTCGTCCGATGAATCTTATCCCAGAAAGTTCCATTTCTGTGATAGAAAAAAGTGTTGAGGAATTAAAATTATAAATTTTTCTCTTCGGCAATCGATTAAAAGAAAAGTTACAGTAATGAGGATGAAATAAGGTTTCAATCTCCAAAGAACACAAAATCAAAATTTTTGTCTGGTATCGTTATTGAGTTCACAGCAAAGGCGTTTTAATAAAAATTAACTCGTCAAGAACAGTATCCCAAAAAATTCTATTTCTCTACGAGAAAAAAGTGCTGAGATATTAAAAAATCAAAATTTAAGACCCTTCTCTTTAAGGATCGATTAAAAGAGCAGTCAAAGTAATTTAAGGTTCAAATCAGGTTTCAATCTCTAAAGAACACAAAGTCTAAATATTTGTCCGTTTTCGAGATTGAATTCGTGGCAGAGACATTTAGAAAAAATGAAACTCGTCCAAATACTGCATCCTGGAAATTTTCTCTGCGAGAAAAATAGTGCTGAGATATTAAAATTCAAAATTTAAGACTCTTCTCTTTAAGGATCGATTAAAAGAGCAGTCAAAGTAATTTAAGGTTCAAATCAGGTTTCAATCTCGAAAGAACAAAATCTAAATTTTTATACGTTTTCAAGATTGAGTTTGTGGCAGAGGTGTTTAGAAAAAATAGAGACTCGTCCGAAGAACAGTATCCCAAAAAATTATATTGCTCTATGAGAAAAAAAGTGATGAGATATTAAAATTCAAAATTTAAGACTTTATTTCTCCAGGGATGCGTAAAAAGAGCTGTTACAATAATTTGAGGTTGCAATTGGTATTCAATCAACTTTTAATGTCTAAAGATTAGGGTGGGAAGGTTTTCTTTTTTATAAAGGAGTATGGTATCCATAGTAAAGGAGATATACACTGTATTTATCAGTAAAACAATATCATAATCTCATTCCACTTTGCCGTAAAAAGACCGATGCAACTTGATTTCAATCTCGAATTACTGTAATTAATCTTTTAACTTACTCCCTCACCCTTTCCATTAAGAACAGGGAGAATTTTAACACACATCTAATGCTTTAATACCAGATGTTGTAAAACAGGATTTAAAAAAATTATTATTAACTTGTCAAGCAGTGTAATTATCATAAATATCTAATCTTTTTTTTTTGGGGGGGGGGATTTTTAAATGAAAATATTGTATTCTATCATTAAATTTCGTTTATTATTTATTGCGAGTAAAATAATTATATAAGTTCTATATACACAATCATAAGTTATTTGTACTCTAAAAACTTTGCAGTTAACTTTAATATAATCCTTTTAGGCATACCTGGTATAGATCATAGCTTAGATGAATTTTTAATCATATTTTATAGAGGCATGATGGCAGTTATAATGTGTGATTAAAAATTGTTACTTTAAAATAAGCACAAAAAGATCAAAAGGGAAATTATCTTCACTAATGTCTCTTTGTACTTAGAACTGAAAATTTGGAAATTTTTAAAATATGGTTTGCTTTTTTCTTTCTTCAAATGATTTTGATGTATCGCTATTTAGTTCTTCTGAAAACAGCCTTACTTAGAAATGCCTAAAATTCGAAAAAATAGAAAAAAAAATCAATAGTAAACTTGGAGTATGTATTTAACATTAAATATCCGATAAGCGAAGGAATGTTTTACCATCTGAATTTTGCGCTTCTCTCTAAATTTGCTTTTCTCCTACGTAACGACTGCCATCTACCGTCGACAAAACGAAACGAAATTTCGAGTGAGGAACATTTGTGGTCAAATATGGCTGTCTTACGTTTCAGTGGCGAAGAGTGTTAAAGAATGAATAAAAATCCTAGCTGGTGTTCCCCGACATTGTTAATTGTATGTTATTAACCAGTGGAGTTATCGAATACAATAATAGATACGTTTTTAATAATAGTAGAAGTTCCTCAGTCATTTATTGCAATATCTCTGTCGGAAAAGATCGAGTTTCGCCTCGTGTTTATTTCCTCATGTGGTCAGTTTATATGAAAAGCATTGGCAGACTAAGGCTAAAGCGAACCTTAGGCAACATTGTAATTCCCGGCCTATTTTTCAGTCATGACACATACTTTGCGTTTGGTAGTTTGGTTTTAAAGCTTATAGTATGTAGTTTAATTATCGGATTCCAAGAAAGAAAAGGAAAAAAATAATATACATGTACAAAAATTAAATAAACATAATTTATTAAAACAAACAATAATACTTAAACAAATATACCCAGATTGATTAGTTAGTTATATTAACATTTTTCTCACTTTTAATTCTGCACACTCATCAATTAGTTTGTCATAGTTAATAGAGTTATTTAATAACTCTTTTTTTATATAAAGTAATGATAAACTATTTAATTTTTGTTGGCCTAATGTGGATCTTGAAATTTTTTTTTATTCTGGCCATTACTGAGAATGATCTTTCACCGCTTGCATTGATTATTAGAAGGGTTAAATGAATTTTCAGAATTATGTTTAAATTAGGGAATGTCGCAATAATATTATTTTCCTGAATAAATGACCACATGAATATAAGGCGAAAGCCTTTACTGACGTGTATGAGTAAAGGCTTGATAAGTGCGAGGCTCGATAGTATTTACTCACATCGACACTCGCAGGTATGAATGCATAAGCACGAGAACGCTTGTCCACGCTTGTCGACTTTTTCAATCAACGATTCGACATAATTTGGATACGTTTCAGCAATAATTAAAAATATTACATTTTCTGTAAAATAAAAATAAAAATTAAAAACCTCATTTTCGGGCCCCAAAAATTACGGGCCCTAGGCACGTAATTTTTGGGCCAAGCTAGGTTGCCAAGACCTTAGTCCGCCCCTGATGAAAAACAATAATTTATATTACTGTGGTAATAATTTATATTACTAATTTATATTACTATAGTAATGGAGTATATTATTATAAATTACAATCCATTTCTAAAAAGAAAAGGAAAAAAAAAATTTAATTTTTCTTTACCAGTTATACACTTTTTCAGATAGTGAAGAACAATGACAAGCAAATCTACCAAATTCAATAAGTTTTCCCAGTTTATTTCTTTTCTTAACGAGGGAGAACATTATTTTTGAAAAATATATGAAAATAGCATGAATAGCACGTTTCTTTAGAAGCTATAAATGCTATAAATAGCTGTGCATAGCTTGTGGCTATGAAGAGCACATTTCTTTAGAAGATTCGAATTTTTAGAAAAGTTTTTCAATATCAGTTATTTAGTTTTATTAATAGAGGGTATCACGCGGAACACCACTGTGGATTTTGAGGTATGGTTTTTTAAGAAACGGCAGAAGAATTTGTGTTTAAGAAACTATCAGATTCAATTCATGTACATAGAAAAGGTTAAAAGCATTTTTTTTTATTTTCTCATAGCAGTTATATATTTTTGGGTTAAAAGATATATATGAAACACAACTCTGCTAAATTTAAGGTAATTAAATCAGTTTTAAACATTTATTAGTATCATAGGAAACATTTGTTTTTTAAGAAAACTATAGATTTGAATCTAGTCCCACAGATATGGCATATATTTTTCGACTATCAGTTATGTTTTATAGATCACAGAATAATCATATGGATCATAGATAGGCTAAATTTGGAATAACTTTCCGATTTTTTTAATTATTAGAAAGTTGGAGTAATATTTCCCGAATATCAATTTCAGCCCAGTCCAAAGAAAATTATATTTTTTTTTTTATAAAATCGCTTATGTATTTTTTGCAGATAGAGGACATTAAATGAAACATAATTGTGGTAATTTTAAGTAAATTTAACTAATTATTACAGCAGTGGGGGAGAACTTTTCTTCTTAAGAAAAATATTAATTTCGACCCTCTTCAAAGAGAATACAAAATGTATATATTTTAAAATTTTCAGTGTCAGATATATAACTTTTCGCATAGAGGAAATTATATGGAACACAACTATGCCAAATTTAATGTATTATACGTAGGGTTTTATCACATAGGTGACACTTAGTTTTTTTAAATTTATAACATCAACCCATTTCTAAAGAAAACACGAATATTTTTTTCAAATTCTGAACATCGGGTGTATATTTTTTCGGACATACGACAATATATGTAACACAACTATGTCAAGTTTAATGTAATTTGTGAATTGCTTTTGGGAGTAAGGGAAGAATTTGTTTCTTAAAAATCCTATTAACCACTTAATGCACAGATTTTTTTTTTTAAAGAGCTGACCAAAAAAAAAATTAACAAGGCTCACAAGGAAGAGATAAGTCCTAAGTGATAAGTAGAAAAAAAATATTTTTTTTTTAACTTGAATAAATAAGTGTTATAGCTTACAATCCTATGTAAATGATAAATATCAATACAACGATTGTTTTATTTTCTTTTTTCTTTCAAACTGTTATTTACAATTCTCGATTGCATTCGAGTGGGAAAAATGATAGCAAAGTAAAGTACAACGCTGCTCGAATTATCTCGAGTGTGCACAGTTTAACGCTCTCAAGTTAACTTTAGCGTGCACGTTAAGGGGTTAATGCATTAACCAATTTCTAAAAAAATGCGAAAATTTAGAAAGTTTTGTAATATTACTTGCTTATTTCTTCAGATAGAAGTTATATGTAACACAATCGTACCACATTAATTCCCTGAGTTGTTTTAGGACAGCAGAAGTAATTTGTTTTTTTTTAAGCAAATTATAAATTTTAACACCATTTAAAAATAAAAGACGAATTTTTTTCAGTAGGAGTTATATACTTTTTTAGATACAGTACATTATACACAACTATGCCAAATCAAAGGTATTCCACAAACTTGTAGGCAGGGGAAAGCTATCAGTATAATGGCAGGTAGGGTTGGTTTAGTTTGATTTATAACTCTACTGTATACTGTTTTTACTACACGAGGTCTAATGAGAATAAGACCGACACCTACTGCTTTATATCAACTCCAAACTGTTACAAACATCCATGCTGACTGTGTAATTTGAATCTATAAACTCCAGTACCGAATTCAGTGCCCTATTCTTCCAGCCGCCGTTCGTCAATGACATGTAGGATCTAGTGACGTCCAGTGAATAACTGAATTCATTACAGCTCATTACTGTTCTTTTTTTAATTTTTTAGTTAAATTGCTGTAGGTAAGTTCTAAATTAATAAAACAAATAGGAACCTGCTTTTGTTGATTAAATGGGGGTGTTTGATAATAAATAAAAGGACTGGTGAATTTTTTATCATTCCCTGGGTTGCAGTGGTCATTGGGTTTTCTGATACTTTTCGTCTCAATAGTTTTTAATATTTTTACTGTGCATTTTTTTTTCAGATATAATTTTCTTTAATGTAATATTTTAAAGCTTGCAATTAAAGAAACAACCTTAGTTAGATATAATTTTCTTTCATGTGAACATTTTAAAGTTGACAATTAAAGAAAGAACCTTAGACATAATTTTTTTATGGGAACATTTTAAAGTTGGAAATTAAAGAAACAACCTTAGTTAGATATAATTTTCTTTGATAAGGACATTTTAAAGTTTACAATTAAAGAAACAACCTTAGTTAGATATAATTTTATTTGATGAGGACATTTTAAAGTTGACAATTAAAGAAACAATCTTAGTTACATATAATTTTCTTTGGTGTGTACATTTTAAAGTTGGAAATTAAAGAAACAAACCTAGATATAATTTTCATTGATGTGAACATTTTAAAGTTAACAATTAAAGAAACAAACTTAGATATAATTTTCTTCGATGTGGACATTTTAAAGATTACAATTAAAGAAACAATCTTAGTTAGATATAATTTTCTTTGATGTGAACATTTTAAAGTTGACAATTAAAGAAAGAACCTTAGTTACATATAATTTTCTTTGGTGTGAATATTTTAAAGTAGGCAATTAAAGAAACAACCTTAGTTAGATATAATTTTCTCTGATGTGGACATTTTAAAGTTTACAATTAAAGAAAAAACCTTAGTTAGATATAATTTTATTTGATGTGGACATTTTAAAGATTACAATTAAAGAAACAACCTTAGTTAGATATAATTTTCTTTGATGTGAACATTTTAAAGTTGACAATTTAAGAAACAACCTCAGTGAGATATAATTTTCTTTAATGTGAACATTTTAAAGTTGACAATTAAAGAAACAACCTTAGTTAGATATAATTTTCTTCGATGTGGACATTTTAAAGATTACAATTAAAGAAACAACCTTAGTTACATATAATTTTCTTTGGTGTGAATATTTTAAAGTTGACAATTAAAGAAACAACCTTAGTTACATATAATTTTCTTTGATGTGAATATTTTAAAGTTGTCAATTAAAGAAACAACCTTAGTTAGATATAATTTTCTCTGATGTAGACATTTTAAAGTTTACAATTAAAGAAACAAACTTAGTTAGATATAATTTTCTCTGATGTGGACTTTTTAAAGTTTTCATTTAAAGAAACAACCTTAGTTAGATATAATTTTCTTTGGTGTGGACATTTTAAAGTTGACAATTAAAGAAACAACCTTAGTTAGATATAATTTTCTTTGATGTGAACATTTTTAAGTTGAAAATGAAAGAATCAACCTTAGTTAGATATAATTTTCTTTGATGAAGACATCTTAAAGTTTTCAATTAATGAAACAACCTTAGTTGGATATAATTTTCTTTGTGAACATTTTAAAGTTGACAATTAAAGAAACAACCTTAGTTAGATATAATTTTCTTTGGTGTGGACATTTTAAAGTTGACAATTAAAGAAACAAACTGAGATATAATTTTCTTCGATGTGGACAATTTAAAATTTACAGTTAAAAAAGCAGCCTTAGTTAGATATAATTTTCTTTGATGTGGACATTTTAAAGTTTACAATTAAAGAAACAACCTTAGTTAGATATACTTTTCTTTGATATCAACATCTTAAAGTTGACAGTTAAAGAAACAACCTTAGTTGGATATAATTTTCTTTGATGTGAACATTTTAAAGTTGACAATGAAAGAAACAACCTTAGTTAGATATAATTTTCTTCGATGTGGACATTTTGAAGTCTACAATTTAAGAAACAACTTTAGTTAAATATAATTTTCTTTGATGTGGACATTTTAAAGTTTACAATTAAAGAAACAACCTTAGTTAGATATACTTTTCTTTGATATCAACATCTTAAAGTTGACAGTTAAAGAAACAACCTTAGTTAGATATAATTTTCTTTGATGTGAACATTTTTAAGTTGAAAATGAAAGAATCAACCTTAGTTAGATATAATTTTCTTTGATGAGGGCATCTTAAAGTTGACAGTTAAAGAAACAACCTTAGTTGGATATAATTTTCTTTGATGTGAACATTTTAAAGTTGACAATGAAAGAAACAACCGTAGTTAGATATAATTTTCTTCGATGTGGACATTTTGAAGTTGACAGTTAAAGAAACAACCTTAGTTAGATATAATTTTCTTTGATGTGAACATTTTAAAGTTGACAATTAAAGAAACAACCTTAGTTAGATATAATTTTCTTTGGTGTGAATATTTTAAAGTTGACAATTAAAGAAACAACCTTAGTTACATATAATTTTCTTTGGTGTGAATATTTTAAAGTTGACAATTAAAGAAACAACCTTAGTTACATATAATTTTCTTTGGTGTGAATATTTTAAAGTTGACAATTAAAGAAACAACCTTAGTTACATATAATTTTCTTTGGTGTGAATATTTTAAAGTTGACAATTAAAGAAACAACCTTTGTTAGATATAATTTTCTTTGATGTGAACATTTTAAAGTTTTCAATTAAAGAAACAACCTTAGTTAGATATAATTTTTTCTGATGTGGATTTTTTAAAGTTTACAATTAAAGAAACAACATTTTTAGATATAATTTTCTCTGATGTGGACTTTTTAATGTTTACAATTAAAGAAACAACCTTAGTTAGATATAATTTTCTTTGATGTGGACAATTTAAAATTTACAATTAAAGAAACAACCTTCGTTAAATATAATTTTCTTCGATGTGAACATTTCAAAGTTTACAATTAAAGAAACATTAGTTAAACTATTAACAGTTAAACTTTTATTGCTACAGGTTTACGAATTTTTCATTCGGCAACTTTCGCGAAATGCTCATTTACTGGTCTGTTTACCCCATGTAATATACAATAAATTTATTTTGTAGGCCTATGTCGCGGCTCGACTCTCTGTCCGTCGAGCTGCCCGTGCGAGCTTCCCGGTCGCTGCCGCTACGACACGATGCCGGGGCGGCCCAGCCGGCAAAGCCCCTGCTCCGATCCTGGGGGTCAAGTGTCTCGGTCGGCTTCCTACGACCGCTCCACGGCCTCGGACTGGGGGGCCAGCACCACCACGCAAGACTCAGTGTTCGTCAGGGACATGGAAGAAACCTTTGCCAGAACACTCTCCAGACTCAGGAAAGGTAAGACTCCAGCATTCCAGAACTTTTAGCAAAACCCCAAAACTTTGTGTCACTGCTTACGGATAGGAAAGCATTTTTTAATAATCAGAGATATGAATATATATACAATTAAACATCAATTCAACGAAGTAGCTAAATCCCCAAATAAAGTTCGTTACATGGAAAATTAGTTGATTAGAGAATCATCTCAAAAAGTGGATAAAACATATTTTAAATTCATAAACACTAAATAATAAATTCATAAACACTAAATATTATTATAATTCATAAACACTAAATATTATTATAATTCATAAACACTAACTGTTATCATAATTCATAAACACTAAATATTATTATAAATCATAAACACTAAATATTAAATTCATAAACACTAAATATTGAATATTTGAGAAAAATGTGCATATAATTCGAGCGTTTGTACTTGAAAAGGAATATTTTTAAAACAATATAAATTTGAAATTTATGTAGAAATTGCTTTCGAAATAAGATGGGGACCACCGTTATATGATAAATTTGTTTCGAATCTTAATTTATACAAAATTCTTTTTCAGGTATAAAGTAAAACACTAAATATTAAATTCATAAACACTAAATATTGAATATTTGAGAAAAATGTGCATATAATTCGAGCGTTTGTACTTGAAAAGGAATATTTTTAAAACAATATAAATTTGAAATTTATGTAGAAATTGCTTTCGAAATAAGATGGGGACCACCGTTATATGATAAATTTGTTTCGAATCTTAATTTATACAAAATTCTTTTTCAGGTATAAAGTAAAACACTAAATATTAAATTCATAAACACTAAATATTGAATATTTGAGAAAAATGTGCATATAATTCGAGCGTTTGTACTTGAAAAGGAATATTTTTAAAACAATAAAAATTTGAAATTTATGTGGAAATTGCTTTCGAAATAAGATGGGGACCACCGTTATATGATAAATTTGTTTCGAATCTTAATTTATACAAAATTCTTCTTCAGGTATAAAGTACTAAATAATTGAATATTTTAAATATATATTACATTTCGAGCTACTTAAATATAGTTTTACGTGGCATTAACAAATTGCATCAGTCTATTCATAATAAAATGCGATATTTTAAGACTTCTATCAATAATTCAAATTTTCTATTTGATTGTGAAACTATCGACCTAATTATGGTTAAGTAATAAGTCTTATTAATTATCCTTTTATAAATATATTCATATTATATTAATGATATTTATTGGTAGAAATATGTTGCGTATAGCACTGACTGAGCTAAGGGATATCAATAAAGCCGGTACCCAACTATCTTAAACAGTGCTAGCTATGGATCTATCAATAAAGACATCAAGATAAGGGAAAATTTTTAAACTTGCATTCATTAGAAAATACCAATTGTCCTAAAAACAAGCAGGACATTCTTTTTTTAAAGAATTAACATTAAATCTTTCAAAGCGTCTATAAAATTCAATTTATAGATCAGGGGTGTCCAAACTTTTGGGATCCGTGGTCTACTGCACATTTAATAAATCGAAGGCGGTCTACCAATGGCAGAGCTAAATTAACGTAACGTACATGTTTATATATTTATTTTCGGTAACAAGAAAAAATGGTAAATTATCTATTTTTTCTAAAAAAAACTTAATATTAATATTTACAAAATAAAAACTTACTGACGAAAATAATCAAAGTATCCATATATCAAAAATTGACCTTCCTGTTCACCTCGTTTAGTTGAAATTTGTCACTGTATATCTGCTACAAGTTTATCCTATTGTGGCTGGCACGAGCTTATTGCAATGCGTAAACACGAAATTAAATTTTCATCTGTTAAACTCTACCGATGTTTGGTTTTTATGGTGTTCATGGTTGAAAAAGTAGATTCGCAAAGATACGTCGGTCCAAAGTAGGATTTCAAATACAAAATTAATTTATAAATATTTGGAAACGTTTCTTCAGAAATTAATTTCCAAAAATTTTTACTTTAAATAATTCATTAATTCTATGTCATAAGTCATAAATTAAATTGTTAATATCCGAAGTCATTATCGGGATGGTAGCGTGAACTACCAAAAATGTCTTCTCGATCGACGTCTTGGCCACCCCTGTTATAGATCATTGGTTACAAAAGAAAAGTCTGGCATATGTTTGTATCAATGAATTCAGTAATAGATAGTATCAGTTTTTAGAAGGAGTAATTCTGTTCTACAATTGTCCACGAGATGTTTTATCTATTTGCTTTGTTTTCTTCTTTCAGAGTTCCAGCGCTCCTCCTTCACCTCCAGTTACTCCAGCGTGGAGGAGTGGCTGAAAAGCCTCGACTTAGCAAACTACACACAGCTGCTCATGGACAGTGGATTCGACGACATCGACTTTCTGGTCAGTATCTCTTTTACTCATCTCCATATCCCAAATGCTTGTGTCATATCAAGTTGATAAGTTTAATATGTGTATACTTCTACATAAAATACATACAGTCACACGTGGCTAAAAAGAAACTGATAAGGCTATAAGAACATTTAGTATTTATTCTTCCTAGTTTTAACATTATTTCCTTTTGTATACTCCCCTTCATAACCACTGCACTGCTCCATGGGCATTTTTCATGCTTCAGAACTGCATTAGAAGTCATTTCAGGCAGCATGCTCATTGTCTCCTCATATTCTCTTTTACGGAATGAACTTTGTCAAATCATTTTTTTTTCAGTGTCAATTTCACCATATGGAATAGAAAAAAATTCCGTGAAGCTAGATCTTATTAATATGGGAATGTTCTGACACAGGAATCTTTTGATTAAAATATCAACCTTGATAATGTTCCTTTAAGATTTCTTTTGTTTCAATATGAAAATCATTAGCACACCTTTGAACACAATTTTCGGCAGTACTGTAACCTTGTAGAGTTTCGACAAATAGATGATATTATAGAGGTCTGTTCACGTAAGATTAATTTACAAAACTCTATTTTTCAGGGTGGCAACATCCTGGAAGACGAAGACTTGTTGGAGATGGGCGTGCTCGACCAAGGACATCGGCAAAAGATTCTCGATTCGTGCCACGGCCTACCCGCTCTGCGCCCTCTTGGGGACAAAGGTCCAGAGTCCGTTGGCGAATGGCTGAGATCCCTACACCTAGACCAATACCTCGACACGTTCAGGAGGAACGGATACGATGATATGGCTCGAGCCAGGAAGCTATGGGAGGTGGAACTAAACTCGGTACGTGAGAAATTTCTTTATCATCTTGTTTTCCTGAGGAAGTTCACTGGAGCCTTTCAAAGGAAAGATTCTGGATGTCGCTTTATAGGTTAGCACAAACCCGTCAGTGATACTACAGGCTTTTTAAACATTGCTAAGAATATAATTGGAAAAATACATATATGTAATATTTAATTATAAAACTGCTGGACATTATAGCCCCTATTATTTTTACTTGCCCGGGCTACTGGGCAAGGAGAAATCTAAACAGCTAGCAGTAATAAAAATGCAGTCTGCCGACATTGAAGAGAACGACAGAAGTTTAATTAAAACTTTATTTCAGAGCTGCTAAAACGGACATCTTTACTAGTCGACGACAGACAAGAGAAAAGACACAAAAATCACTCTGCTCGAACAGAGGTGCACCCAAGAGCGAAGACAGAAAGAATTTTCCCAAAGTAGAAGAAACTTACTCAGCGAATTAAGTGTTAAGATCAGGAAATTAGACCATTTGCCGGCGACAGCTGGTAAATGTGTTGAATAGACAGAAAATTTACATCTATAGTATAAAAAGCTTTTGGAAATGGATCGAAAGAATTTTAAGTCGAGAACGCTCCTTTGATGAAGACATTTAGAGGCTGGGAAAAATATTTTAAGGAATCAGAATGGGCGAGAGGAGGTTTTTAAGGAAATATTAAAGTTAAATGATTTTGATATTATATATATGTGCATGTATTCTAAAGCTATACAAGGTTTTGTCACATTAATATAATCACCTTTTAAATCCGATGCCAGCAGAGCGTAACCATTAAAATTAAGTACTTGATATAGGATGGGGTGGAGGTGCACTGTGAATATTCTCAAAGCATGGAATGAGGGGAGGTCGAGAATGAAACGGACAATATATTGAAGTCGCAGGGGGAATGATTATCATCTTTTGTGGCACAGGTGGCAGTATGTCTGTGAGGATTCAATTTAGAGGCTGCATTGAGAGAGCTCAGTGTAGTCCTTAACATTTTATGTGTCTTAAAAGGTATCTTATACGTGTGGCATTTTTAAGAATAACCAATATCTAAATTGTTAAATGTCTAAATAATTTTGTTTCAATTCTTTGTTCTTGTCTATGAATGAACATGAGTGTTGACCGACTGATTACATAACAGTAATTTGCCTTCGTACCACAAGAATTTCCCGATGAAGATTGTGCTTTATTCTTTTGGATCACAATTATAGAAATGAAAAACTTTAGGACAAGGAGTTTCCTCTAGGAAGAGATCCATCGTGTGAAAACGATTATCGCTTTTAATAATACGATAAATGACTCCGTTGCAGTAAGATTAAAGATGGAAGATTCTTAAAAACTTTCGTTCGTTATACTAGTATGAGGCTTTACGGATTCAAGACAGTTAAGAATGAAAAGTATCAGTAAACAATCTTTCAATATAGGCTCCGCAGATTTAGGAAGTGGTCAACTTAGATCACTCCATCTATCCTAATGAAGATTTGGTTTGAAAAGTACTCAAACTGTATGACTGTACTGAAACTGACTTTGGCTCAAAAAGTACAGCATTCTATGGTTTATCGCGTTTGCTACTTCCTGAAGGGAATGAATGGTAAATTGCCAGGTAAAAGACGTACGGAAGCAAACATTGCAATTGCCTTTAAAGTAATACAGATTGAAAGGAGCAAAGTTTGAGTAAAAATGAAGTTGTAATTTCGAAACCTATTTACCACTGTTCTCAACTACTCGTGAATTTTGGGTAGGAAATCTTCTTTAGAAATCTCTTATATGTTCCATTGATCGAATTTCAAAGAAATTAAAGCAATATTTTCGTTTGTTTGCTGTGCATATTGGAATTTCTTTTTTCATTTCTTATTGTTAAATAATTCAGAAATTTCTCTAATTAATGTTAAAATTATTTGATCTAACAGGTATCGAAGAACACAATCGAAAACATTTTACTGAACTTTGGAATGATACTTGATTATAAAAAAATAACAATTGAAATTAATGCAATGTTTTCGTTTGTTTGATGTGCATATTGGAATTACTTTTTTCATTTCTTATTACTAAAAAATTCAAACATTTCGCTAACTAATGTTAAAATGATTTGACCTAACAGATCTCGAATAATACAATCGAAAACATTTACTGAATTTTGCAATGATTTTTGACTATAAAAAATACCACAAAAAGCGAACCTTCTAGAAAATGCCCAAGTTCATTTTTGGCATATATAATGGTCTAGAGAATTTCGTAGCTCCTTCATTAACTTGCACCCCAATAAACGTATTCCGATTTTTGTAATCTTGCAGTGTCGATAGTAGTCTTAAGATTAAGCCAAGGAAAAAAATAGTTTTGAGCTTTCAGAATACTATAAAGAAACTTTTGTTTGCAGACGTCTAAAACCGGAAGAGTAAAGGTCATTAAGTTTTATACTTCACGGAAACTTAATGACACCAAAAATAAGAAAAAAAAAAGGGGGAATAAACTAGCTGAAGAAAAAAAGGCAATTCAGCTAATGCCTGCCGTTTGGCCGAACACCGCCAAACCTACAAAAATTCAGCTCTTCTTTTAAAGAATCGATATTTTTATTTAATTTTTTTTCTTCATTTTTGGCCTTCCTTTCTCTCTCTTTCGTTCTAGAGAAACTGTTCTCCATTTGCCAGAATTTTTTTTTTCTTCTTCCGGGTATTATCTGGCGTTTTCCAGTCATTCAAACACGAGTCATTCCTTCCCTTCGAACTGGCCCTTTCCTCGTGGTTGATTGGCCCGTCCTTAACTGGAAACTAAATGCATCAATCTAGTTAATGATTGGCGCGTTGGCGGGATCCGACTAAATCGCCCAGGGGCCCGAGTGGGAAGGGGGTAGGGGATGAGAAGGGAAGGGGACGGGATCATTTGCCTATGCGCTCATTGGTCCATACAGGTAGGGGAGAAGAGGTAGCGAAAGGGGGGGCGCTGGCCCTTGATTAATAGCGAGCGTTTGGTAATTGGCCCGAACGCTTCATTACTCCAGTTAATTAATTGTTAATTGCGTAGACGCTAAGATAATTGAGGCCATACCAAGCGCTTTTAATTCTGGGAGTGGATTTTTTAATTCTTTTTTTTTCCTGGGACAACAGAGAAAGAGGTGGAAGTAAAGCGAATAATAATAATAAAAAAAAAAGGACGAGGTAGGTGGAATTGGGGGTGGGTGGGCTATAATTGCGGACATTCCATAGAGTCCTTAATAGGAAAAATACTTGATCAGGCACCGGTTTTAATTAGTATATCAATAATATTTTCTTTCTGAAAGTATTGTGCGTAGGGAGAGGCGGGCAAAGCTGTTGCAATGACTTAATTACCGCGTCCAGCCAAGCACACACCGACACTTCTGGGCTGGCTCTGTTTTGACAAGCATGCTGGAAATTCTCAATCGGCTGGGCCCCCGGCTTAATTAGCGAAGGGAATTTTATAGACTCGCATTCACGGGGCATTGGAGAATCGAGAGGTTTATTATTTTCTGGCCCGCGTTCGTCAGTTCGTTAGAACTCGCGACTGTTTATGTTTGTCTCCGAAAAATTAGGGAGCGGTTGTTAGCCCAATTCGTGGCAGGGAAGACCTGAAGTTTTGCTCGGCGTGAAGAATTGTTGCAATGGAACCAGATGACCAATAATCGGTTTTTTAATAGGTTACTTGACTGAATTAAAATTCTTTAATGCTTCTTTTAATTTTGTACATAATATATATATATATATATATATATATATATAATAATATATATATATTTATATTGGAGAATCTATATATATATATATATTTTATATATTTCGTCAGTTCGTTAGAACTCGCGACTGTTATGTTTGTCTCGACGAAAAATTAGAGAGCGATTGTTGTAGCCAATTCGTGATAGGGAAAACCTGCAGTTTTGCTCAAGACTTGAAGAATTGTTGCAATGGAACCAGATGACCAATAATCGGTTTTTTAATAGGTTACTTGACTGAATTAAAATTCTTTAATGCTTCTTTTAATTTTGTACATAATTATATATATATATATATATATATATATATATATATATATATATATATTATATATATATATATATATATATATATATATATATAGTATTATAATCGACAAAAGATATTGTCCTCCATGTTTTAATGAATATCGACGAACAAATAACACAATTCAGCAAATATTGTTGTAGAAAAATTGATAAGACAAAAGAATAAGACAGAACAACAAGACAAGAACAACAAGAATTGTTGTAATAGCATACAATGGATCAAGATGACCAATAATCGGTTTTTTAATAGGTTACTTGACTGAATTAAAATTCTCTAACCCCTTCCAGGTTCATTTTTTTTCTAGATTATGCGTCAAAAAATGTAATTTTTTTTATGCTTATTTTCATACATACATAGCTTTTTAAACATAATAGCATCATTCGCATACAAAATTTAATAAATATTAATGTAAAAAATTCAATTTAAATAAATGAGTAATTTTACTGTATAGTTAGTTGGCTTTCTGTACGGCAAAAAATCATTAGAATTTGGAGCCAATTCACACTAACTGTAAATATAAAGCTTAGAATACCTAGCTTGACTGAATTAAATTTCTTGACTGAATTAAGTTACTTGACTGAATTAAAATTCTTTAATGCTTCTTTTAATTTTGTACATAAAATGTTTATGTAAAGTATTATAATCGACAAAAGATTTTGTCCTTCATGTTTTAATGAATATCGACGAACAAATAATAGAATTCAGCAAATATTATTGTAGAAAAATTGAACAACAAGACAAGAATAAGAATTGTTATAATAGATCAAGGATCAAGATCAGGATGACCAATAATCGGTTTTTTAATAGGTTACTTGACTGAATTAAAATTCTTTAATGCTTCTTTTAATTTTGTACATAAAATGTTTATGTAAAGTATTATAATCGACAAAAGATTTTGTCCTTCATGTTTTAATGGACTAATAACAGAATTCAGAAAATATCAAAGACCGAAGTATAAAGTTCAGGAATTAAAAAAAAAATTAGTAAAAGAGAAAATTTACTAAACTTTTGCTTAGTTCATGCTCTAATATAGTGGTGGGTGGGTCTATTGCCACTTGGTCATACCAAGACTGAAAGAGAGCTGCTCTTTCGAATTAAGGCAGAAATGTGCGTCTTTCGTTGTTAACGAGCACTTTAAGGTGAAAATATGACTTAACTCGAACACACAGGACACAACCTTTTTAAATACTTGTCGAACTCATTCATATACTCATTCATCAATCCGCAAGTCAGAATTTAGATCTAAACAAGAGACCGACTCATCCTTGATTCAGTAACCCTAGAGTTATAATTTGTTATGGGAACTTAGAGGACTTTGCAACCACGACATATATTTAACGTGCCCCAACTGTCATTAGCAACAAGACGGTCTTTGGCTAAGACGAGAACAGAACTCGCCGCCTTTCGGTTACGAGACTGACGCTCTACCAACCAGGCTACCCCTGCCCCCTCTAATATAGTAGATTTATATATTACAGTCACTTTTATTTTTTGCTACATCCTCCTGCTAAAAACAAAAACCTCCTGTAAAATTACACAAAGCATTTATCCTCCCTAATAGACACAGTTGTTTCAATAGGTATAAGTATATCCTGGGTGTAAGAGGAATCTTTCTAACTTCTCTTCTGGTTTTGCACAAGGATTTCTTACTTGGCTGAAGAGGAATTACATCTAGGTAAGCGAACCCGATAAAACACCAAACTAGATGATGAAAGTTATCTTATGACATCACAGGATTGGCACAGAGTTTTATACAAAAATTATAGATCTGCACTGATTTGGACACGAAATATGCCATCCTCAGTACGAAATTAACATTATCACATATTATAAACTGTATTATAAACACCATTATTCTTTAAAATCAGACATTCTGTTGATTTACAGCAAGAAATTAAAAAGCTGTGTAAACAAAGGACAAGTAAAAAGCTATTGATTGTAGATAGCAAATTCGCAGCTATAAGCAAATTCGTTATTAATCTGAGCAAACTGAGAAGATACAAGCTAGACAAAGATGCAGTTAGAAAATTAACGCTATATATAGTTTAAGTACTGAAATCGTATATATTTTGTTTTCTCTATTTTCTATCTCTGTTTTAGGGATACTCTTAAAGTATTTTACTTTATTACTTGATTACTAGCATATAGCCTGCCATATTACAGGATCATTAAAATTTTTAATTTTCCAGAATTGTAAAGTACTATGAGGAAAGATAAAAAAATGATTTGTTTTTCGGCTGAGAATTATCTGGTACACTCTCAATAATTTGTATATATTTACTGACCGTATGTTAGTTGCCAACTTTAATTATTCTTGAGATAGTACGTGATAGGATGGACAGCAGACGTTTTAATATTGACAATGATTATTTGGCGTTATATATGAGTGGTGTCCAAATATTAGCGAATTTATTGCAAACCGTGTGGTTATGTATAAAAAACAAACACAAACGAATGAACTTCAATTTTCAAAGATATATAACTTAAACCCTAGATATTTATTGGTCCGTGAAATAGACTCCTAGACTTTTATGAAAAGAAATTGTTGTTAATACCGGTGATAAAATTTTCATTGCAACAAAAAATAATCGATGATTCAGTTCAAAACTATCAAATATGTACCCAATCTATTATTTAAGCCAAATATAAAAGAAAATTATTCACTTAATATCTAAGTTCAGTGATAAAAAGCGTACGAAAATAATGCAGACGGTATTTAAATAATTTAAAATAAGAAATGTTTAAATGAGATGGTTAAAGGAATGACGTCATAATGCTAGAAAAAAATGTTATTTTTACCTGTTTATTAAGTGATAAATTAATAAATTTAATTGTCTGCTCTTAACCGGGAAAAAGAGGATTTGGAATAATGGCATTAAACGATCGAAAAAGGAGGGAAGGGGTGGACGAACGTTTTTGAACTCGATTTGAATTTTGCTAACCCGAACTCATCCATTCCAGGTCCAACCGTTTCATAAAATTCGAGGACAGACAGCCAGATAACTTAGGCTATTATTATATAGGGAATATAAAGTGTAGAAACAATTGCTTTTTACCTCAAGTTACACAGGATGTCTTAATGTGCAAATATACGAGAAAATAAGGAAGAAAACCCTCGATTTCAATTTCTCTCTAAAAGCCCGATATAAGATTAAAGTACAAAGACCACTTTCGTTTCATGTGAGTGCTGCAGTCTAGTTATGAATATACATAAAATATATTAATATAAGAAATTAACATTATTTATTTCTCTTCCAGGTACTCGAAATCTCGAAGCCGGGACATCGTAAAAGGATACTCACATCTTTAGGGGAAAAACCGTCCAGTCGCTTTTTCGACGAATTGAAAGACTTCAGCTTGTCTAAAATGGTAAGGAACCAAGACAAAGGTTTTAACCATCTAAGCGGTTAGCACGTACAATTCCGCCAAACCAATGATGTCTTCAAAGCGGTTGTCACGTACAATTCTCTCCAAAACGTTCTCCAAAACGTTCTGAAAATGGATGTAATGTACATTTCTGACAGTGGTTTCCCCTATGGAGTTTTGAGGTAGGAAGGTCAGGTGGACTGTTTAGGAACTGCACATTTACTCTCTGAGGCACAAAGACGCTGATAGCTTCCCATGCCTTTGTAAAACTCTATTTCGAAGTATTTCGATTGCGGTAACAGATGTATCTCTAATTGCACCACTTAAATAGCTTGGATGACTTTCGTAAAAAAGATAGAAATCATTCCCTTAAAGAATATTTTTATTTGTACTTTTAGAACCCATTATTTCTTATGGGATAATCTTCGAGACTTGACGAGCTTTATGTGTATTAAAAATTAACAATCTATAATGTCTATTTATATATATCTATTTATAATCGGAAGTAAAGTGACAGTAACAAAGGTGGGTTTCCCGTATTCCAATCTAGTCGACAAAGGGTGAAGTAAAAAATCATAGAACACTTTGGTCACTGACACAATGAAACTTTAGCGTATTTTTGGAGACTTTTTTCCTCGATGTGTACTACTCGGAGGGTTAAACAAAGTGCTATTTTTTTATAATGAAATCAGCAAATATTTATACTCAAATCTATGGGTCAAGAATGAATTTGGGGTTAAAGTGCCGGTAAAATATTCAGAGTTATAGGATTTAAGACATGCAGTGAAGCTTTTTACCTCCACGAATAGATCATCCACGTTGTATAGAATCAACCTGCAAGATAATAAGTTCTGAACCGTTCGTTAGCAGCAAATAGTCTAGCTGTCAAACACTTCAGCGAAAATTTCTAATGTATCCTTTATTTCATAGAAATTTTGTTTTGTTTTAACACTTGGCATGCGGGTATACTTCATCGCCAACTTACGCGTGCAGCGGGCGTTTTTTCGTGAATCGCGCGAAAGTTTAGTTATTCAGAAAAATCGCAGTAAATCGGAAACTACTTTGTTTTCATAAACGAAACTTTTTTTATTTTACACTTTAATATATACTGTATGATTATTTAACAAAAAAAAAATTAAGAAATCACAAAAATAAACGATTTTTAAAATTAAAGATGTCCGATAATCTATCAACACATATTTCTTCATCACTATCTTTGTCTCATTTTGTCAATTTTGTATTCAACTATAAAAAACCAACCTTCAAATTGACAAAACACTACCTGTACGTTCTGGAGCTAGGAATTCGATTGAAGACGAAATAACGCAACAAAAGGCCGAGTAACTCGACAATCATAACTTGTGGAAGGAAAAAATGCAAAGCGTTGCATAGCTACGCCAACAACACGAATATAATGTCACACATACATATAATTATACGTATTTAGTAGATTTGTGGTGGTTAGCGGGTACCCTCCACAAATCTACTAAATACGTGTTTTTACGTGACCCGCGCTCTAGTGACAGACTGTAAAAAACGTAAAATTACGTTCTTTACACGCGAAGTGTTAAAACCGGATAGTAATTGCGTTATGATGCGTCTGAAAGGCCACACAAAAGTGTTAATAAATTTATCTTAGTTTGGACAATATAGTCAATATTTTGCATCATGATCATTAATACGTCACGGACCTACTATTATATGTGTGAGAACGAAAATTGCATTATCCGGTATAGAAACACAGCATCCTTTCTCAGCACAGTGATGTGATGCTTCTTCAATGTTCTTCAATGTTCAATGTTCAATGTTCTTGAGTGAAGAAGTAGAGTGAAGAAGGATCACAGACTTAACAGAATTGAAAATCACTTTTATTTTCTGGAGTAAATAATTGCTATGTGCAAAAGGATTCTAATGTTCCAAAACAATTCGAAATGTAAAGGACTGTTGCTTTCATAACATATCCACGATGATCAGAGTCGTAAAAAAGAAATAAATTTTCTCACACAATGGGGAGGCTTTTCCGGGGTGTAACGAGAACCCAATCTATCCCCCGTTTGGTGTCCGAGACCCTACCGTTACCTTACGAGTCTCCCGAACGTATTTGCTAAAAAGTTGGCTCCGGTTAAAAGTCGCGGAAGCCTCCACGAGGTCAACTCACCTACGTAAAAAATGTCGAAAATCCCCGAGTCTCACAGGATCTCACAGGATGAGTTTGCATTAAAACTCATTGCGTCAAGCCCTCTTGTTTTGGTGTTGCTAATAATGACAATGCATAAGTCTATGAAATTGAGTTGGCTTGACATTTACAGTACCCTTTCGCGTACAGCCCAAAAGTAGCAAAATTCTAGGCTTTTTATACCTGGGGGTTAGTTACGGTCCCGCCAACCGTTTTCTTGTCAGTTACGATTCCAGTTATCCGAGAACTCCAGCTAAGGTTACAGCTAGTCAATTAGTCAAATTCCCATTCGCTATCTGTCCCTTTCCGGAATTCTCAAGGCAATGCTCCGCAATCATTACCTCGACTGATCAAGGCTTGACGCCTTTTTAACCAAACTGTTAACATCTTAGACGCTGCTTCGCCGCGCTATTGTAGTCTGGTCAAGCAGGTGGGACTAAGCTTGGCCGATTTCGGTCGTTAGGGTCTTCATAGTGCTAGTAGGGTCTGATAATAGAAATTTATTCAAAAAACTGTATTAAGACAATTCTTAATGGTTTAATATAACATGATTTTTATTCTGTTCTCTTATAAAGTTCATAACAAGCACGAGGATTTATCCCGTAAAAAGATATTTGATGAATATAGGATTGTCGATGACTTATCAAATTAAAACTCATATTCAAACGTCTTTCCATATTTTAGGACTGGAATCTGAGCAATGCGACGGGTCTCTCGACGGCGGACGAGCCTTCATCGTCCGGTGACGAGTCTCGGACGGTGGATATCATGAGGGGCGACACAAGCGTCCGGAAAATCTCCACGAACGGGAGCCTCTGCCGGACAGACTCACCTCCCTCTGTGTCGAGTCTCAAGATCCGGCCACCTACGCAGCTGATGGGTGACACCTCACCACAGCAAATAATGCAAGACCTACCTTCCGCGCAATGGAAGCACCAGCCAGATGTGCTGGTGAAAGGCAGCTGCAATTATACCGCAAAGGTAAGGTCTTTGAATTTTATAATACACTAGGCACCACGACAGATGATATGCTATGAACAGAAAAACTCATAATGGAAAAACATTCTGCTGTTTTCTTTACTCTTCTAGAGCAACATTCCATGTATTTGTGTATTTGAGTTTAGTTTGAAAGCCTGTTTTGAAGCTAGAATTGAACAGTAGAATATAGATGCGGGAGTGTAAGACTTGACGTAATTAAAAGTCTAAACTTTTTCTCTTTACACCACACCTCTTCGTCTTCCATGTTGGCTTAAATAAAATGAAGAGCATTATATATCTCCTCAGTTTAATTGGCTATATTAGTTTTGACCAAAATTTATCAGTATATTATTATTTTAGCTTGCGTATGTATATAACAACTATGTAGATAATAGCTTACGTTATATTTTTCCAGATTAAAACAATTCCGAAGTTTGGTCAGTGAAACTTTGAGCTTTATTGAGTTCTACCCATATGAGAAAAAAATGAACCGGTTTTAATACAGGTCCGTTCAAATCTTTTCCAGAATACGTGGTTTCTTTATTGTTAAGTAATTAACGCTTTTCTTTGTGATTAATAAGTAAACTTCTCTAGAATTCTAGCAAGAAATGAATCTTTACAACGATATGTCGCTTCCTAACAGTTGTAAAAAATAATATATGGAGATCATTCTGAAATAGAATTAAAAAGGAAATCAATATATATGTATATATATATATATATATATATATATATATATATATATGTGTGTGTGTGTGTGTGTGTGTGTGTGTGTACCGTTTTAGCTAAAGACCCTTATTAAGATAACGTTGGAAGACGGGTTCCCACTTCATCATAGGGACTGGACAAACGGAAGGGTCAGCTAGCATGAAGTTATATGTAGAAAACACTCAACACCTTGGTCAACATCTCGGTCAAAATCTGTGGGAAAATCTCTAAGAAAATCTGACTCCGACAGAATGCATCTCCTTTTCGTTTGGAAATTTCCTAAATTGTCCGCTAGGGCAATGTAGAGTTTTAATTGGTTAGATCCATTCTCTGAGGGCGTAAACTGTAGCCCCAGTGGTCAATTTAGGTTAGGGGTTAAAAAGGGGACTCGGGAATTTTTACCCCTTGACTTAAGTTTTGAAAAACCCTGAAACTTTTCTCGGGCTGTCTTAGGGGTTTTATACAAAATGCCTACATTAGTTTCCCGATCCAGTTTACTTTTCCTTACAATATCCTCCCCGGGCAAAAAGAAAGGGATGGACGAAGTGAGAATGTGTGAGTACTTGCATGAATATCTTATTTATTTTGGATTATATGCTTTTTTGTATGATAGCAGCTGTGCTATTATGGTAATGTCTTTTCCAGTACCTGGGCTCTACACTGGTGAAAGAGGTACGAGGTCTGGAGTCGACGCGTAAGTCGATTCAGAAGCTAAAGAGTTCGACCCGGGACATGAACAGGATTCCCAACGTTATTCTCTCTATCTCACACACTGGTGTCAAATTTATCGACGCACAGGCCAAGGTAAGTAACATAACTCATACCTAGATGAAAAAATCTGTAGGGAATTGAGCAGTAACACTAATATATGGTTGGTTTGGGCTTGATAGCACTGAAATTCCAAATGGTTCTCCAGATTTTTTCAATTTTCATGCTCTGGTTTGGTGGTGGGTGGGTCTAATGCTACTTGGTCATACCATGTCCGAAAGAGTGCTGCTCTTTCGAATTAAGGCAGAAGTGTGCGCCTTTCGTTGTTAACGACTCCATTAGATTCCATGCTTTCTTATGACGTTTCATCTGGTCAGATCCTGTATATTCCAATTTTTTTCACGTAACTCCATGTTACTTCTGAGCTGTCTCGAAAAACTTCAGTAACATCGGCGAGAAATGTAATAACTTTTTTTTCTATCTGCCTCCTGCAGAATGAGACACTTGTGCGAAATCACCAGCAGCAATTGAGAATTCCGGATTCTTCTACGGTATTGTTGGAATATTGGGATTTTGGCTGTACATGAACATTTGTGCACATTTTCTGTTTTATATCTCCTTAATACTTTACTACTATTTATAGCGATAAGAACCAAAAAAGCTATTTTATCTATTTAGTAATGGGCTAGGATTCTTAACTTTCTGGTTTTTTCTCTCCCTACATTTATCTGTCTTTCAGCATAACGCTTCCCTTCTTCACTCAATAACTTCCTTTTCTTGCTAGTTTATGATTCTCTATTTGTTTATTTGCCTCCTTTTCCTTTCATGTGCATTTTCCCTTTCTGTATCTGTTCCCGCCCTTCTCTATGATATTCCCTTTTTATGCATACTTTAGCAAAATGTAGCAATGCAGTTTATTGTTGTCATACCAATCCCGATGTTAGTATTTATTACCGGTGCTCTTTGGGGAAGTGATTTACATTGTGCTCTTGCCTAAACAGCCCCTAGAATTTTTTATCACGTGAGAAAAAAGGAAACTCAGTCTTTGTAGTAATATTGCCATGTTGTCACAAAATGTAACAATGTACTTTGTTGTTGTCATATCAAGATCCATGCTACTATATCTGTTACCTATGTCACACCTTGCTCCAAGTAAAAATTTTATTCTCTTGTTATTACAAATGAATATTTCACAATATTTAATGACAAATTATTTCTATGATTAGTCACTATGCTTTGAATGCATTAAATTTGTAACAATAGAAATAATCCAGAAAATAAGACATGAACATTACGGTTCATGACATTAGAAAAATTGCAATTTTGGAGTAGCAATGAAAATAATTTTATAGTTCGAGTTGACCAAAACACGAAGAACTTATTAAAGTATAACAGAATTACGATGAATGAGAATCACTACTCTATAAGGAAACAACACTATCACTACTCGATAAGTAAAACCAAGTTTCTCATTTTGGAAATCGCACCCAATCCCGACTTTAACTACTACAGAATATGAGGAAGATTATATTACCATACTGTTATTATCTAAATTAAATAATCAAAAAAGTGACACTACTCTATAAGTACTACCAAGTTTTTCATTTTGGAAACTGCACCCAATCCCGACTTTAACTACTACAGAATATGAGGATAAGCAGATTATATTACCATACTATTATTATCTAAGCTAAAAAAGTAAAAAAGTGACACTACTCTATAAGTACTACCAAGTTTTTCATTTTGGAAATCGCACCCAATCCCGACTTTAACTACTACAGAATATGAGGAGAAGCAGATTATATTACCATACTATTATTATCTAAGCTAAAAAAGTGACAATACTGTATAAGTACTACCAAGTTTTTCATTTTGGAAATCGCACCCAATACAGACTTTAACTACTACAGAATATGAGGAGAAGCAGATTATATTACCATGCTATTGTTATCTAAGTTAAAAAAGTAAAAAAGTGATTTTTTGTGAAATTTTTACTTCGGATTTCTTTAAATCTTTATCTGTTTACGGGATAGTAAAAAAAATAATTTTCCCTCTTTAAAACCAATAAAAATTAATGGCCTGTAAAAAGATAAACTACTGCAGACAGTATATCAATAGAAATGCAGGAAATAATAAATAATAAGCGTTATAGATTTCGTTATTTTTAAGTATAAGAAACATTTTTCAATAGTGATCATTAAAAGTAAGACATTTTCCTAATTTACAGATTCATAACGTATGTTTTTGTATAGTATGTCATATTTTATTAATAGAAACTTTAAAAATTTTAATATTTAAAAAACTTGTAAAACGATAAAAAAAGTCGTTTAAATAGGCTACCTAGTCATCATAAATAATAAAATTTTTGCATTGCAAAAATACAATCAGTTAAATATTTCTCCAACGAAGAAGTTTTAGAGTACGGAGTAAAGTAGTAATATATTATGACACCACCATTTTTAGAATAATAAATTCTCTCTAATAAATTTCGGACAGCGCGAAGGAAAGTGCTATAAATCAAAAATAAATGACGAAAGTTTTTACGAGGCGTAAGTGCAGTCGTTTTTTTTTTCAATTTTTGAAATAGGATTTACTTTATTCGTAATTCTAATTCCATAAATTCAAGTCTTCTTTTGTAATGCAAATTTTTATTACTAAACTTTTTTAATTTACTCATTTCAGTCTTGGATAAGAGAACGTGTTAAAGGATTGAGGTAGTTTACAATGTTGTATACTTTACTATGTTTCTAAAGCATCAAACTATATGAATCTTTTCAAGCATCAAATAAAGATGAGCATGTTATTAATCAAAATATATATTTGAACCTGTGAGGGTTGCAAGACAAACGTTTGCAGTTGTCAATGTTACGAAGTTTATGTTTGTATAGCCTTCATTCAGAAGCATATTTGTGACCTCAGTAGAAGATCATTAAGGTTTTTATTCCCTAAATAGAGAAAAAATAGATTATGGAAAACTCCATAAATTATGAACAAATTTTTTTCCTCCTTTCAAAAATTAAATTTTTTTCTTTACGTGGAAAAAAATTAAAAACATTTCGTCCAAATAATTTCAACTAAGAAATAAATCAAAAAATTTGTTAAGCTAGCTTACCCATTACAAAGCATAGATATAGTTGCTTTAATGTGTTTTAACTATTAACAAATACTATATTTAACTATAACAAATAATATTAAATTTATAATTTAATAAAAAGATTTTTTATTGAAAAATAGTTATTTGAGGCACCAGGCATTTCCCATATTTCTAAAATGGCTTCCAATATTTCTGAGGCTGAACGATGGCTAATCATTAGGGTACTGATCTTCGGTACCGTAGTTAGATTACATTCTACGCATAGATATAGACCGTTTTAATGCATTTTTAATTATTAATAGCCATGCTGTTAAATTTATAATTTAATAAAGAGATTTTTATTAAAGAATAGTTTTTAAGGCACCCAATTTTGCTAAATTTCTAAAATCTCTTCCAATGTTTGTCAGCAAGATGGCTAAGAATCATACGTGATCTTCGGTACCGCAGTTAGATTGAATAAAAATATTTATAGTTAATTTTTTTATAAGTATTTTAACTATTAATACTCTCTCTTCTCTTATAACAATAAAGAATATTTTTACTAAAGAATAGTTATTTAAGGCACCAAGTTGCCCAGATTTCTAAAATATTTGTTTGTCACTTAACATTGAATTAAGAAGCTTCGTACCGAGTTAGATTCCATTTCTAGATAGATAAAGCTGTTTAAAGTATTTAACTAATAATAGCAATGCTGTTAAATAATAATTTAATAAAAAGATTTTATTGGAAAATAGTTACTAAGGCACCCAGTGTTGCCTAGATAAAAGTGCCTTAAAATTATCAGCTCGATTTCATTAACGCTGATCTTCGTACCTTTTAGATTACATTTTACGCATAGATATATTTTTAAAGTATATTTTATAACTAATAATACAATGCTTTTAAATATATAAATTTAATAAAAAGATTTTATTAAAAATAGTTACTTAAGGCATCCAGTGTTGCCTAGATTTTAAATTTAATATTTTGTCAAATGAACGATGGCTCCAATCATTAGGGTGCTGATCTTCGGTACCGGAGTTAGATTACCCATTCTATAGATATAGCCGTTTAATGCTTTTTAATTATTAATAGCCTTTTTAAATTATAATTTAAAAAAAAGATTTTTATTAAAAAAAAGTTATTTAAGGCACTAGATTTAAAAATGCCTTCAATGTTTGTCAGGCTGAACGATGCTTAAAAAATTAAATGCTGATCTTCGGTACTGGAGTTCGTGGGATCCCATTGTGGCATGGATGTATATAAAGATTCAATATCGTCCTAAGCAGTAGGTCCTGGTATTATTATGATGTTGCAAAAGATAGACCATAGCGCTCTAAACCAAACCAAAACCAATATCGTCAGATGCCGCAAGGGGTAAAAGAAATATAATATCTTTAATGTGGTAATAGTTGCGCACTAGTTATATATTTCCAATATAATATAATTCTAAAAATACAATTATTTGCCTTGGAGATGTATATAACGTGTCATTTTGTCGTTGCAGAAGCTGGTGTGCGAGCACGAGATTCGGAACATCCATTGCGCATGTCAGGACGCGGACGACCTTAACCACTTTGCCTACATCACGAAGGAGCACCAGACCACAAACCACTACTGCCACGTCTTCTGCGCCCAGAATATGGTAAGTGGGTTAATCATTCCGGTATTTCTTCAACAAATCTTGACACTATAGCAGCACCAGAACAAATATTTAATGAAGGCCATAGAAAGACAGCAAGTGATAAGTGTTTTTACTTATAAGAAGCGCTCAAGTTACAAATGTTACCTTTCTAGGCTACATGTGTTAGATATAGTAATGTAGCAAGATTTGTTATAGCGAAGGATATGAAGTACGATTAACCCTCAAATCATTCCTATATAATAATACCTAAGCTATCTGCCGTACGTCCACGAATTATGAAGGGGTTGAACCTGGAGTGGATAGAGGCATCCATATTGGATTTTTGAATTAGCAAAATTCAAAGCGATTTCAAAAGGTTCAAATCCACCCCTTCCCCTTTTTGTTTAATGCCATTTTTTCAAGCCCTATTTTCTCCAGATAAGAGCAGCGATGAATAAATTCATCAATTTATCAAATTATCAAATTATAAGTAGATGACATTAACATTTTTTTGTATTAAAGATCATTTCTTCTTATTTTAATCATTTCTTATTTTACATTATTAAATATCGTCTGCATTATTTTCATATGTATTTTATCCCGGAACTTATATATTACGCTATTAACTTTCTTTTAAAATTAAAATATCATATGTGATAGTTTAAAATTTATTCATCGATTATTTTTGTTGCAATGAAAATTTTATCAGCAGCATTATCAAAAATCTTTTTTCATAAATGTCTATGAGTCTATTTCACAGACTAATAAGTATCTAGCCTTTAAGTTACATATCTTTAAAAACCAAGAAGTTTGTTCGTTTGTATGTTTGTTTTTTATATATAACGGTTTGCAATCTCGCTAAATTTTAGACATCATTCCAATTTACCGCAAACAATCAACTGTCGATATTAAAACCTCTGCTGTCCATTTATCACGTAATATGGCAAGAAAAAATTAAGTTGGCAGTAAAGATAGCAGTCAGTGATAAACAAATTTTGAGATTATACCAGATAATCCTCAGTCAAAAAAAAAAAAAAAATCATTTTTTTTTACCAGCCTCAAAGGGAAAATTAAAATTTTTTAATGATATTATCATATGATGGACTATGTGCTAGTAACAAATATTCATTACACACATACAAAGACATACATACATACCCACATAAATACGTGTTTCTTGGTTAGTGACAACCTCGGGTATGTACAAGTGTCACAAGCTCGAGGAGCCGTAGTGAAATTTTCTCTCTCCGTCCTTCCTGGTAGCCTGAAGCTATCCTCTGTAAAGATTGTTACTTACTGGGTTGAACAAAATAAAAATCAGACCATGACAGACTTTTCGTAGGTTCAGTGGTTTTTTATGCTTCAGATCTGTGTTGTGCGGTCTGGTCTTGTAACAATCCTCTGCATGGTCGCAATCTGGGTCATGTTAGGCCAACGAGATTATACACACATCCGTAGTTTTGCATGCATGCATAACTATGTCATAAAATGGATCAATAACGTAGAAAAAAATCCCTGTATCTTGAAAAATATATTTGCTACCCCATAAAGTCTTTTCTTTTATTCTCTAAGTTTTTATCTGATTTAAATTTGTCTAGTAAAAACTGGAGAATATTTAATTTACTCTTTACTTACCAGACGGCAGCGGTTTTTAATCTGCTTCAGATCTCTGTTGTGACGGTCTGGTCTTCTGTAACCATCCTCTGCATAGGCGCAAGCCTGGGTTACTTTAGACTAATGCGATTATACACACATCCGTAGTTTTGCATGCATGCATAACTATGTCATAAAATGGATCAATAACGTAGAAAAAAATCCCTGTATCTTGAAAAATATATTTGCTACCCCATAAAGTCTTTTCTTTTATTCTCTAAGTTTTTATCTGATTTAAATTTGTCTAGTAAAAACTGGAGAATATTTAATTTACTCTTTACTTACCAGACGAATTTAAGACAATAATTTTATGAATATTAAGATAGATATATGAAAAATATAATGAGAAAGGAATTATGATATAACTTTTTATTTCTTTTTTACAAAATTACATACCTTATATGACCACAAAATTTGAAGATTCGAAGCATGAGTAATTTATACACGGCCGTTTTACAGTAGTAAATTAATTCTCGATTTTAAGGCTAGCTTGTCAAACTGTCATAAGCATTTATCAAGCCTGTATGCACCTAAAAAAAATTTTTAAATTGAATCAGTTCTATTGCGAAAATTTACTAGTTTTTACTCATTTATAGTTGAAAATGATTTTTCAACACTTGCAACGAAACTAATAATGTACAAGCCTGCATTTGGAGTACTAATATCGATGACATACCTAACTTTAGATCTTTTACCCAAAGTATAAACATTACTAAATTTTTAAACTCAAATAACATTCAAGAATGATTACAAAATTAGAAAGCTTATATAAATTAATGCATTTAATAAACACACAAAAAAATATATTCTATTTATCAAAAATTTCGATAGATTTTTCTGATATGTTTATGTAATAACATTATTTATTTTCTTGTAAGAAAGTAAGAATACTATTTTACTGAATCTTTGTCACTTAA
>CM063500.1:84197256-84244756 GCA_032207245.1 Pardosa pseudoannulata | reverse complement strand
CCGGTGGAAATAAACGGAATATTTTAGAGTAATAATCTTTTTCTTTATTAAGTCTGTAGTTTTATTTTAAATTGAAAATTCACTGCACACTTCACTAAAAACAACGGAAACTGAATCAAAAGAGTGCAAGATTTCCGTTTAAAAAACATTTTGCAAAAGAATGTTCGAAAATCCTAGTAAATAAGCATTAAAAAATAAATGCATTCATTTTTGATTAAATAATCATTTAATAATTAATAATAATAATAATAATAATAATAATAATAATAATAATAATAATAATAATAATAATAGTTTAATAATAATTAAAAATAGTTTTATAATTATTAATAATAATTTCATAATAATTAAATAAATAATTTTTGATAAGTTCATTTTTGATTAACACCTCTTTAAAATAAAAATTAAAAATTGTATGGATATTTTAAAAATAGCTCCTAAATACTTTTTGCATACGTATTTTATTATAAAATTTAAAGAAATACTTATAAGCCTGTTCAACCAAAAATTTTGCTTTTATACTCACAGCGCATTGACAGCAAGCATGTTGTTGTTACTAATCCTAATTGTCTAGCAAAGCTAGACAATCTCCATAAGTCCAAAAATACACAAAAAGGTCCAAAAAACAATAGACGATCCTGAAGGACCTCGTCCTGTTTAAAGTCCAACCAACTTAAAATATAGTCCGGCGTCACCATGTCATCCCCGCAACAATTTCACTCAGGAAAGATCTGTCCCCTCTTGAAAGTGAGATAACCAGTCATGAAACGCGAGAAAGCTGTTAAAGCAAGCATGTATACTAGATATTAGTTTAGTAGAAAATACGTTTTATGCTTGGAGTTTTGTTCACAACGCTATTCTATCTTAAACACTTAATAAACACAGTTCTATCTTCTATATTGAGATAAATGTTAAGAATTTAAATTTTCTTGTTAAGTTGGTGTATTATGAGAAAAAAAAATCTATAAACACGAAATTCCGTTTATTTTCTAAATTATTGGTCTCCTATATAATAAATGCTAATGTTGCTGCAATTTTAATTATATGTTGATTGCATTAGCTTATACAATTTATTCAAAAATTTTAATAAATTGATTAAAGTGTGGAAACATGATGTATTAATAAGTGCTTAACACGACTGTAATTTTTGTTTCTTTTCATTTTCTTTCATAGTCCTCAAATTTACAAATGGCTATAAAAGTATCTGAAATTTAAAAGCACAGCAAATGTTTTCTAGGGTAAACAAAATCAAAATGGTATTCCTTATATTAAAGAGTATATAAATTACACTTTAATTCAATTAAAGATGGTTCAATTTTAGGGCTCTAAAAGTAAATAATGAATGGTTAATTAAAATTTTTGGATCAATTTAAGAAGTTGTTTCAGCAGAAATGAGAAATGTAACAGAAAGGGTTTTTGTAGTTAAGTTAGTTAACTATTATTATGTACTAATAAACGTTTTCAAAAATTAAATCGATTAAAAATAATTTTAAACATTTAAAACTAAGCGAGACGATACCCATTAGACAAAATCTGAGTCAGAAAGAATTCTTCTAACTTACTTTGAATTTCTTACTTTTTATTAAGTTCAATTACAAACAATTCCTGCACTTTTTTTTTCACTTTTTTACCTTTAGATAATGAAATCAGTCTTTTCGACCTCGGAGTTAGTAGTTGCGTTTGATAATTACTGTACTAGTTTCGAGTTTCTAAACTAGTCTTTGCAGAGAAACTTGCACATTTTAAATTATTAGTAAAGAAACTTCATTTTAATGATTTAATAATTTTATTTGAAGTGATGTGGTCTACTTTTCTACTAAATAAGTTAAAATGGGGCTGGGATCTACTTCTTAAAGCTATACCGAATGGCTGTAAATATCTATGCCACCGACAGGATTCAACCCACGAACACCGGTACCAAAGAAGTTCTCCACTTGTTAGGGCAATAACATCATAGAAAAATAACTAACCTAAAAATTTTCTTACGGATAGCTATTATTATCGTCAAATCGACCAATACGTGAGCATTAGCGTTCTAAAAATAGACGCAACTGGGGACGGGTTAAAAGCAAATTTTATAATTTTACTTTACTTCTTCTTTTAATTTTGCTAGAGTTTGCTTTCCAAATGTTAGCTTTAAGTGCTTGTGTTACGCAGAGTTATGTATTTTCCAAAATGCACGCATGCTAGTAGTGGTTTCGTAGCACTGTAGATTAGAGTCAAGATTTTGCAAAAAATATGTTTCCTTTTTTTTGTATTCATTCTTCTAAAACTCTGCTCTCGTCTTTCCCAGGACGCCCTCTGCTGTCACGAACAGGGACTCTATGGGAAAGTACAAGAGACTGGAGTGCCGCTGAAAACATCTTACTACGTCTCGAGAGTGAATTACTTATTTAAAAAAAATCAAAATAAAATCACGAGGCTTCCTTCTAAACGCAGCAAATCTATGTGTGCTTCTTCATCGCGAAGTATTAACTGAGCATAATAAACTGCTATAATCTACACGTAATAATATAAAACTATTGCCCATTGAGACGATATCTATGAGTAAACGAAGAGAAAACATCGCTTTTACTGGTACGCTATCGAAAAGACAGTGCGAATTTTATTATTTTCAAGTCGTTTCAGCACATTTGAAACATAAAACCGCCATTCTGTACTAAATACAAAGTCTATGTGTGCTTCTTCAAAGCGAACTATTAACTGAGGAATATAAACTTCTTGAATCTACAAGTAATAGTATAAAATTATCACCATTTGTGATAGTCCAAGATTCGAGAATAAAACTAAGAGAAAGCCCAAAACATCGCTTTTTCTAATACACAATTGAAAAGCAAATATTATTATTTCAGGATCATTGCAGGAATTTCTAACATAAAACCGCCATTCTGTACTAAATACAAAATATATGTGTGCTTCTTCAACGCGAACTATTAACTGAGGACTATAAACTACTAGAATCTACAAGTAATAACATAAAACTATCACCATTTGTGATAGTCTAAGATTCGAGAATAAAACTATGAGAAATCCCAAAACATCGCTTTTTCTAGTACACAATTGAAAAGCAAATATTATTATTTTAGGGTCATTGCAGGACATTTCTAACATAAAACCGCCATTCTGTACTAAATACAAAATCTATGTGTGCTTTTTCAACGCGAACTATTAACTGAGGAATATAAACTACCATAATATAATAACTACATTAATTATATAAAACTATTGCAATTTGAAACGATCCAAGATATCTATAAATAAAACCAAGAACAAACATCGTTTTTTTTTGGTACGCTATCGAAAAAAAATGCAAATTTTATTATTTTCAAATCGTTGCAGCACATTTCAAACATAAAACCGCCATTCTGTACTAAATACAAAATCATTTGTGATAGTCCAAGATTCAAGAATAAAACTAAGAGAAGGCCCAAAAGATCGTTTTTTCTAAAACACAACTAAAAAATGCAAATATTATTATTTGAGGATCATTGCAGAACATTTGAAACATAAAACCGCCATTCTATACTAAATACAAAATCTATGTGTGCCTCTTCAACGCGAACTGTTAACTGAGGAATATAAATTACTAGAATCTACAAATAATAATATAAAACTATCACCATTTGTGGTAGTCCAAGATTCCAGAATAAAACTAAGAGAAGACCCAAAACATCGCTTTTTCTAAAACACAACTGAAAAAATGGAAATATTACTATTTCAGGGTGACTACCGGACATTCCTAACATAAAATCATTATTTTGTGTTAAACATAAAATGTATGTGTGTTTCTTCAATGCAAACTATTTACTAATGATTATAAACTACTATCACCTACATGTAGTTGCATAAAACTACCACCTTTTTGAGACATTAAGATTTTCAACAATAAAACCGTGAAAAGAAAAAGACATCGATTTACACTATGGAAAAAATTGTAATTTTTTAAATTTCCGAATCATCGAAGCACATTTAAACACAAAACTGTCATACTGTACTAAACGCAAAATCACATGATACAATCCGAACAACACGTGATTCAATTTCAACTTTTAGCATCACGCAATATTTTCTTGAACACAGGCTTGACGCATGAAATAAAGCCGTAAAAGGGGAAAAAATTAAGGGAACTCCAGAAGGAAAATGCTCTGATTAGAATTTTTTAATTAAAATCATTCATACTTATATATTTTAAATGTTTTCTAATGATAATTTTAACATGGAAACTAATGGTTACCTATAATATTCGGAGAATAGTAAAGTGTTTTAATTTTGCTTAAAAATTCTATTTATATAAGAAATATTTCGTTGCTGTTTGATTGCTAAAAATTTTGAAATTCTTATTTATGATTATTGAATCAAATTTTTAATTAGAAATTTTATTAGATTTTATTGTTAACTCATTTCTTATATTAATTAGATATTAATCTAATTCACTATTAATCCACCGGCTAGTCCCACATTTTAATTTTGTGTTTTTGACAGTATTAGCATTTGTTTCAGATTTACAATCGGTAATATCACATTTCAGAGAGCAAAATAGAATGGAATAAAAGGTTATAAACATTTTTAATAATTATTAATTATAGGATTATAATATTTATAAATAAATTAGCTTTGCATGAATGTTAGTAAATTTTATTTTCTTTAAAAAAATGGAAGAAATATTAAAATTCACTTGAAAAAAGATACTTTTAAACCTATTTATGAGTCAAAATTTAATTTGGAAATATCTTTTCAGTACTAATAATATAGTTTGAATCAAAGATGATTTTATAATCCTGTAATGCAAATTGAAATTAAATTCCCAAAATTTTAAACTATAGGAGTGTCTAATGATCGAAACCTTTCGTTTAAACTTTAGCTTTGACAGAGGACAAAAATGCATTTAAAATAGGCTATACGTGTTATTTCCACTGTAAGTACTCTGTCATGTATATACAATTTAAAAAGCATACTTTATATTCATAATTAGAATCAAACATGAACTTTACGGATAATAACATCTAATTAGAAACTAATTTTTTTACAATCAAATCTAGATAAACATTTCTACTATGGACAGCACATCAAAAGCAACATCCAAAAAATAACACTCAATTTTCTCTGTAAACATGTAACATGGTCTTTTTTTATCGTAGAGACCAGGCTGAGAAAGACCAAAATTTAGTCAATGGGACCACTTCATTCATTACATAGGTTGCACAGATTCTCTGCTAGGTCTCTTCAAGGCATAGTATTTGGTTCCAAAATAAAACGTACCCTCAATGTACATGCTGTTTTCAAATGCAATTAATGATATTTATAAATCCACAAATCGTCATTTTGGAATCCACGCAAAATAATTGATGGGATAAAATCATAAATTGTATGACTTTTGTCTACAACCTTGCATTTTGTTCGCAAAGCATGGAACATGCTTTTAAAAATCTAGTATATTATTCAAAAATCAATACAAAATTTATTTATAATTAATAGAACAATTTTAAGATAATTGATTTATCAGCTTTTAAGGATCACTGTTTATAAAACTTACTTAATTTAAAAGTGAAATTAAACAATAAATATATATCATCTAAAATTTAAGTTATGGTTTATTTAATTATTTTGATTATGGTTTATTAATTGTTTTGATTAAAATACATTTTAGATTTTAAATTTAACAGATGTGATAAAATCACAAATTGTATAACTTTTGTTTACAACCATGCATTTTGTTCGCAAAGCATAGTATATGCTTTTAAAAATCTAGTATATTATTCAAAAATCAATACAAAATTTATTTAATAATTAATAGAAAATTAAGATAATTGATTTATCAGCTTTTAAGGATCATTGTTTATAAAACTTAATTTAAAAGTGAAATTAAACAATAAATATATATAACCTAAAATTGAATTTATGGTTTATTTAATTATTACATAAAAATGGTTTTGATTAAAATACATTTTATATTTTAATGTATAAAAGAAAATATGTTTAATAAAATATTTCAATCCTTTCTTTTAACAAAAAAAATTTAGAATATAACTTTTGCTTTATAGAGATTTTACGCAGGACTAAAACAACTTTTTCCTATTGTATGTGAGAAGACAATGTGAATCAACCCAAGCTCTTTTCGATAGCCACTGCGTTATGGAGATTCTACGCAGGACTTAGTTAATACTATAGTAGAACGTTAATGGTTGGTACAGTTAAAAGGATTCCACGGCAAAAAGAAAGCGTTAGAAAATTTAAAGCTTGCTGTTAAGGTTTGGTACTAGATATTATAAACGGTAAGGAATTTTTATGCCCCTGTCCAAACTGCCTCTAGTTTTATTTCAAGCTCCATTAATTTTACAAGTACATCTACTGTCTTTTCTGAAATTAATACGGAGTGAAATCGTTACGTAAAAACATTTAGATTTAGCTTTCAATGCTAGAATCATAAGTCCCTAAGCTACTCAGGAAAAATATACTTTAATACTTTATTAGTTTCAACTGTTTTGTGCCATAACTTCTCCTTTACACCATAGAAAAGTATTCTGAAAAACCATGAATGCATTTATAGTTTGAATCCACGAAACTCGCGGACGCACTTACAACGAAACTTGGCGTAGTACTAAATATTTATCAGGAATTTCGAAAACTTTTGCTTGTAGACGATAGCTGCTAGAAAGTATTTTTGTGATACTATTTACACTTAAAGTTGCTGAAAGTTTATGTACCTGAAACTATAAATAATAGCGGGAAAGAAGTTTCTGAAATAAATATAAATAATTGAGACTTCTTAAAAGAATTTTGGAGTATTAGAGATTTGTTGTTAATATTTTGAGAATGATAGTAGAAGTGTGGTTGGTATCGATTCAGTAAGAATATGTAAATAGTATAATGTATTGAATTTTCAGGAAGTGTGTTTCTTCTACATCTGACCGATAAGAAATATCTTAATGCGGAAAATTTCAAAGAGATCAATAACTAATGATTCTTGTGTGCAGAGAGTATTTCTGAAATTGTAAAAAATCTCCAGTAACTGTACAAATCTTCTGTTCTCTAGCTGTAGGAATATTCTTTTGTTTTTTCTATTTATTTTTTTTAAAAAGAAGAAATAGAGCTAAACAAAGAGCATAAGTTTTACCGATATTAAAATTCTTGTTTGCCGTTAAGAAAAAAAAAAGAAAAGAAACTAATATAACTTGTATCTGATAACGAAATATATATCATGGTGCATTTTATGTTAAGTTTGAATTTAAGCAAAATCATCTTCAGTTTTTCATTAGTAACATAAATATTTTTACAGACATTCAAATTAATATAAATCCAACTATACACATTTTTTATGGCATATTCTACAGTGGCTACAAACTACTGTATATCTTTTGCAATCTAGATAAGCTACAATTTTGTGAAGGGATATATGTTCTTCAGAAAGTAATAAATATCTAAACGGGGTAGTTGTTAAAGTAATAATATTTTTATGCATATATCAGAAAATTTTATTTCCACTTTAGAAAAAAATACGTTATGCTTTTGAAGGAAATCATATAATAACTTGAAATATTATAAGTGCAACAATCATTATGAAGTGTATATATCATCTGCATTATAATACTGCAAATTTTTGTTCACATATTGGTTTGCTTTATATTTGAAATTTGAAAATGGTGATTTACGTTTAATATGTCTGTGAAAAATTTGATATTATTTCTATTGTGAATGCTCTACATATATGTATCGATTCAAACCTTCTAAACAATTATATCGATAATATCGATTCAAACCTTCAAAACCTATCGATTCACTTGTGTGCTGAATGACTTTAACTGCCACTGTGTGCTACTTGCCAAACGTATGCTCCTAAAATATTCTGCTCACTTAGATTCCATAATTTCATTACTTGTATATAGTTACCAATTTTCAGGGCTTAAATCTTCGAAAAGAACAAAACGTTTTAAATCGATCAATTTATAAGTTTTATTAGAAAAATTAAAATTAAGAAAGTTCTCACTTTTTTTCTCTAAAGAAATACAGTAAAGCCCGTTTAAGGCGATGGTAAACTTTCAAATTGGCTAAAATCGACCGAAAATTCGAATTTTCGATTTTAGTGAATAGTGAAAGAATATATCATTAGGAATACGGAGCAAAAAGAATTTTTTCATTCCCATCATTTTATCATTACTTATGGGTATAATAAGCTTATCATTACTTATGCGTATAGCAATAATAACTTCAAATGCTGTTTATTCAAAAGTAAAATTTTTATGTATTACAAATGTTTAAAGTACTCCAGGCGCATTGAAAATAGATCATTGTCTCTGAAAATCCAGTATTATTTACGTTAGAGTTTATAAAATAAAATCTAGCTGAAACGGGTATGTTTCGAAGCATATAATATGTTAATTATGCATTTTAATTAACCGCTATAGCTGTTTATTCTGCAAAATATGGGTATTATCATCATAATTATTTTTTTCTTTTTATATTTTCAATGAATGTTTATGGAAACAACTACATTTTTTTTGTAAAGTCTATAAGGTATACTTAAAATTTTTTTTATAATATTTTATGCAAAATTGATGCGCTTGGAGCATTTTCAATTAAGCTAATTATGAAACAATTAATAATTAATAACTCCAAAACTAATTGATATTTTGCCTTTAAATTTTTAAAATATTTATATATCAATAGTACTAATAACATAGTCAATCTTCAAGGAAATTCACTTAAAAGAAAAAAGTTTGCTCTAAAGGTCCACTGTCGCCTTAAGATGTTCTCGCTTAAGAAGTTTTCCCGTTTAAGAAGTTTATATTTTCGGTACCCATTTTCCCCCCTATTCATACCATATTAAAATAACCCATTTATAAAATTTCGTTCTACACTCTTTCCCTCTTAAAAAGTTTTCTTTCATTTCTAAGTTTACTTACAGAACGCGTTTATAGCTGCCTTTTGATTACTGTTTTTTTTTCTTATCTCTCTCTCTATGTAAAGGTCAATGTTTATGACTGAAAACGATTTTTGTCATTTTTATTTAAAATGTGCCTGAAGAAGCTTTTTAAAAAAGACAGCTGGACTGTTATCAATTACAAATTTCCGATAAAAACAAAAACAAAAAAAAACCTATAAACAATTTTTTTTCTGTAAAATCGATTCTAGTGGTGTTTAAAGCAAAATTTCTTAGCTGAATTAAAGATATTCTAAGGTAATTATGTTGTTTTCCTTTATTAGCTGATTTTTTAAGTATGCAAAAAATGTAAATTTTTGAAAAAAACCTATTGTTTATATATTATTTTATAAAGAAAAAAATCCTCTCCTCATTATCTATGTGATTATTTTGTTTAAAAAAAATTAATTTCGATTAAGAAGTTTTTTTCTTTCCATTCCCTTAGAAAACTTCTTAAGTGGGTCTTACCGTATATATATATATATATATATATATATATATATATATATATATATATATATATATATATATATATATATATATATATATATATATATATATATATATATTTATATATACACACACATACAAACGCATAAATAATGCTTATTGCCTGATTTTCCGTTTAACAAGTTTTAATCAGTTAGGCTCTTGGAAAACTTCTTAAGTAGGTTTTACTGTAATTATTTCTAAATACACAAAAAGATGCCTATTTTTTATTCCATATCTTTTCTTTGAAAGGGTCAAAAGAACAAAGAGCTCCTTTAGATAAGTCTGCAATGAGTAGTAATATTGGTGTAGGTGTATTAAAGTTTTTTATAACGGAAGCTTTGTTTAGAAAATTACAAGAAAAATTCATGCTTATAGATTTTTATAAACATCTATGTATGTGTCGTGATAGAATCTATAAGTCGGATAAACAAAGGTTCTACAAAATATTCATTGATACTTTGAGATATTCGTGCTGAAAGCTTGTGATCGATTTTGAAGAATTTAGAGTCAATATGCAGTCAGTGATGTTTTAAACTAAATTTTTTTCAAGCTTTAGAATTTACGAGATAGTATAAATATTATCATTGAAAAAGAATAAAAACCTCAAAGATCTTTCTTATTAGAAATTACTTGTTTGAGTTCATTTTTTCATTTAAAGTTACTTTTAATGTAATAAAATATTTTTAACTGAAATTAAATATATTAAAGTTAAAATATGAGTATTTGTTATAATAATCTTGATTATTTTCTTTAAATAACTTTGATTAATTAAATAACCTTTGAACGAAAATGCATTATTTAAAAATTAATATAAACTATTACTTAAATAAATATAAATAAACTTTTGCTACTTACTTAAAATAGCAACTAAATTACTTATTTAATAAAGAAAAAAATAATAATTTTATTCATAAAAATAAGAATAAATTATTTACCTTTATTAATAGACTTTTAATGAATATTTTTATGATTACTAGAAAACTAATTATAAATCAATGGAATTTTAAGAAGAAAATAATTTTTTTGATAAAAATAAGACAAACATTATTTTCCTTTATTAATAGACTTTTAAAGAAAATTCTTATGATTACTAGAAAACTAATAATAAATCAATGGAATTTTAAGAAGAAAATAATTTTCTCGATAAAGATAAGACAAATATTATTTACCTTTATTAATGGACTTTTAATGAATAGTTTTATGATTACTAGAAAACTAATTATAAATCAATGAAATATTAAGAAGAAAATAATTTTATTGATAAAAATAAGACAAACATCCTTTACCTTTATTAAGAGACTTTAAATGAATATTTTTATGATTACTAAAAAACTAATTATAAATCAATGAAATATTAATAAGAAAATAATAATTTTATTGATAAAAATCAGACAAACATTATTTACCTTTATTAATAGACAAGTATTTAAAATTAATAATAATAATTTATAGCACAAAATACAAAACTAAGTAAGGCACAAATAGTGAAGTAATGTGTTCTTTTTCTCAGCATTTGTGCTTTACTTATGTTGACTTTTTATTTTATGGTATATTACAACACAAAGGCTTTTTCGTCATAAAAAGAATTATTATCCTTTTGTTTAAATTAATTGAATGATTAATCGGGAAAATAATTTAGAAATTTACAGCAATTAAGGAGATTAAATTAAAAAACATAAAAATCTAAAATTTTGTGCTTTACTTACGTTGACTTTTCATTTTATGGTATATTACAGCACAAAATCTTTACGTTTTCGTACTAAAAAGAATTATTATTAATTTGTTTAAATTAATTCCATTATTAATCGCGAAAATAATTTAGAAATTTACAGAAATTAAAGAGATTAAATTTCAAAACATATTTAAAAAAAAAAAAAAAATTGTTTTACTTACGTTGATTTTTTATTTTATGTTTTATTACAGCACAAAGGCTTTACATTTTCGTAATAAAAAGAATTATTATCTTTTTATTTAAATTAATTGCTTGATTAATCCAAGAATAATTTAGAAATTTACAAGAATAAAAGAGATTAAATTTAAAAGCATAAAAATAAAACATTTTGTGCTATACTTACATTGACTTTTCATTTTATGGTATATTACAGCACAAAGTCTTTACTTTTTCGTAATAGAAATAATTATTATCTTTTTATTTAAATTAATTGCGTGATTATCGGGAAAATAACTTAGAAATTTACAAGAAATAAAGAGATTAAATTAAAAGAATAAAAATTAAAAATATCCGCAAAACTTTATAGTAAGTATTATAATGTAAACTTCTATGCAATTTATAGGTAAACTGTTAAGAATTTTGAGTGAAAATTGCTAAACGCAGATTTAGAACTGGGAAATGTTTAGAAAAAAGACATTAACAGTATGAACTAAGCTCTAATTTTAGACTATTTTTGACTATTTAGATTATATTTTTTTTTTACATTTTAGATTATTTTTCATCATTCCTCTTAAAAAAAACAGGAACTTATGATAGTGACACTGAAAAAAGAATGGACTTGTAAATTAAAGATTAAACTTTCTAAGTTGCATAACGAACAGTTAAAAACAGCAAACTAATATTTCTCAACTCAGAGGATTTAAGCCCTGATTGCAAATTTTTTTGTGCATGATGTAGTATAAGATAATTTGAAATGAAAGAGAAGCCATCTATAAGTATAGCCTATACTGTATTTATTGAAAGAGAAGACGTTTTAAAAGTTATAAACCCCTCTTGTACAAATCACCGGAGTAAACGTTGTATGTTGAAAAAAAAAATAAAACAAAGTTTATGGATCAATAGAAGGCATACCTGTTTCAGGTATACTCTACTACTATGAACACTGCTGCTACTTTTCAATGAATTTACTACTCGTATTGCTTAGCAAAATCCGATTTCTTTGAATCCGCTCCTCTTAGCAATGGAATCCTGCAAGTGAAGGAGATGCCTCCTCAAAGTGAATTCATTTGCAATGAAAATAAACATTTGTTGGATTATACTGGAATCCTTGTAAAGTTTTCATGATGAATGCATAGACTGCTTGTGCAGTTCAATGGACAATAGTCGTATTCTTATTTGTGAAGTAATGTAAAAGTTCTCCCTGGATGTTTTTCTAATTTGACTGAGATACTGATATGTGAGTTTATATATTTGAGACATTCAGATACCAATGTAGTTAAGTCCGATTTGTTTTATATTTTCTGATTTTTTGTAAATTTAGATGGAATATTTAATACAATTTTTAGATTCTAAAGAGTTAACTAGTTGCATTTATCAATTATTATTATTATTTACTTTTACTGTCTTTAACAAACCAAAAATAATTTTAAAAAATAATATAAAAATAAACAATATACTAAATATAATATACTAAAATCCTTAATTTTGACAAATGTGTTTTCTGGACTTAACTTCACTGGCTTCTTAATGACTTATTATAATTGTCGATTCAACTTCTTCTTTTCCATATTTTATATATTATAATTTTCTTTTTAAACAACTTTTTACAAATATCCAGTAAATTAGAATATAATTGATGCATACACGCACACACACACATATATATAAGCATATATGTTTATATATATACATATATATGTATATATATATATATATATATATATATATATATATATATATATATATACATATGTATATGTATATACATTTATATATATGTATGTATACATATTATATATTTATATATATGTATATATGTTTATATATATATATATATGTATATATATATATATATTTATATATATATATATATACATATGTATATATATTATATATATATATATATATATATATATATATATATATATATATATATATATATATATATATATATATATATATATATATATATATATATATATATATATATATATATATATATATATATATATATATATATATATATATATATATATATATATATATACAAACATATTTAAGTAATAGATTTCAAAAACCATTAAGTTATTGCATAAGCTCTGTAAAGTACATCTTGACCCTTTAAATTTCACAATTAAAACTTCTTCGGATTTAAGAGAATTAGGTAATATGGTATTTATGAGCCTTGTAAATGAAAATTATATGAAAAAAATTTACAATTTTTCTGGGGGTCTTTTTTTAGGGACGGGAACTATCTGTGAAACTACCTTCTTGAAAAAAAATAAAAACGGCGAGAAAAAATATTAGAAAATTAAAGAAAAATTATCATAAAATTGATGCAATAAATGAACAGTTAAATAATGTATAGGTATTATTTAGGGTAGGAATTTTATTTTTAAGTTATAGTTGAGAAAAGTCAAATTTTTTATTTTTCCACTTAGAACAATTTTAAACACGAATATTTGATAAATAAAATTAAATTATTTGTATTCAAAGATAGAAATAAATTATGTGTAGTGATAACACTTATTTATATTTAGAGTATCAAAAATATCGTAAAACCCCCAAAAAATATTCATGGGTCTTAAAAAAAGAAAAGAAAAATTTAAAAATATTAATTCCGCTAAGTAACCATTGTTTTTTAAATTGTGCGGTTATACGACACATAAAGTCGAAAAAAATATAAAAAAATTATCATTTTTGACTTCTTACAGCTTTAAAACTACCAGTTTTACAAACATAAATTTTTAAACATAGTTAGAGCAAATTATTATCTTTATTTACGTATCTCATTCATTTTTGAAACATAAAAAATATCTTTGTTAGAAATTTTTAAATAAGAGACACTTTGTTAATAACAAAAATGATATCAAGGCTAACGCGCATTATAAATAAAATTATAATTAATTTAAAGACAAACTTATTGCTTTGAAACATACTACAATATCTCAAAAAAAAACTTTGAACCTAAATTTATATGTATTTCAGATACATATACATTTAAAAAAATATATAAAAAAATTGTTTTCCATAAAAAATGAAAAGTTACCAATACAAAAAAATATAATTATATTTTGAGAAAAATTTAGGTTTAGTAGAATGAAAATTGTATTGTCTGCAACCTGTAAAAATTTCATAAAAAAATATTAAAAAATTTTAGAGAAAACATGCGTAATGCATGAAAAAAATTCAATTTTAAAAATATCAAGTTAAAGTTTTATAAGTTAAATTTGTTTACAGTAAACATCTGACACATTTTTATTCATTACTCTCTCAATATTTGAATATTTACGCGGTTTGTTTTAAAATGTTCAGAACTAATTTCACTTAACATATACTTTTTCTAAACAAACTAATTTTTTTATTGATTTAACAGTCGTATAACTCTTTTAGTCCTCTAATTCTACCACCTACTTTTACATGAACCACAATTCAATGATTGCAAGGATTTTATATTTTACACTTTTATTTTCGTAGGAATTCATCTCATTCCTGCTACAGATTTTCTACTTATTTTTAAAATGTTTTTGTCAAGAATCATTTCCTGTTTATACGTTAAATATATCTTGAACAACGGTTTTCCATTACTCCTTAATCACATGAGTGTAAAATTAATGTTTTATGATAGGTTAGTTATATTTGTTTAGATATTTTAGAACAATTGTTAAAATTCTAAAACTGTTTCCAGTGTTATGAATAGCTTACAAATAAGAATACACTATAAAACCAGTAAAACTACGAACAAATTTCAAATGTTTTATAGTTGATGAAAATATTGAATAATGATAGATTATGAATCCATCATCTGCCAAATCGTCACTTTTATCTATCTACTAATTTTTTCCATCAAATATTAAAATTTATTATTATATTTTAAGCATTTTATTTTACTTTTTTTCCCCTTTCTGCTTTTGCTAAAACACACACATATATATATTAAATGAAACTTTTGCTATTATTAGTAGCATTAAACTTTTTTCAACAAAGCCAAGGGTACTTGCTTATCATTTTAACGTGGGAGACCATATAGATAGGACATTGCTCTCTATGAAGGGACAACACAAATGACAACCAAATCTTACACATTATTTCAATTAACATCTCTAGCACAGTAGGGGAACATTAGCCAGACGGCAAATGTATATGTATGCATGTATATATGTATATATATATATATATATATATATATATATATATATATATATATATATATATATATATATATATATATATTTATATATATATATATATATATATATATATATATATACATATATATATATATATATATATATACATATATATATATATATATATATATATATATATATATATATATATATATATATATATATATATATATATATATATATATATATACATATATATATATATATATATATATATATATATATATATATATATATATATATATGTATATAAATATATAGTTCATGATCTTATGTTTAAACTACAGGAATATGTTTCTGATAATAGAATTTTAAAATTGTAAGGTGAATAATTTTTTTTTTCAGGGAGCAAAGGTTTTATTGTAGACATTTTTTCATATAGATTATCTTCCAATAACTTTGTTTCTCTAATCTATATTAATTAGTTTAAATAAAAACATGCCATTAGAGTATAAAAAAAATTATTTACGGAAAAATGAAAAAATAATCCAGAAAAGATACGATAAGTTATACCTAACTAATCGGATAGATAGCGTCAATTTTTATAAAATTAGTTATTTTTTCTTCTAATTCATCATCTTGTTAACACCTTTCTCTGTTTAAATCATCTATCTATACAAGGATATTTTTCATTGTTTTCATTTTACATTTTTTTCTCAACTTTCCCATTTTTAATACTTTTGTCAACACAGCAATCCTTATAATGTTTTTTATCCTAAGCCAGAACTTGGCATGACTGCCATTAGTCTGTGACGGGCATCCCAATAGAGTTCAGACAGACAAACAAAGTGAGAAATTTTTTTAGCAGAGTTGACTACTTCACTAAGTCCAGAACAAGTGATCAAGTGATCTCCACACATGTCAAAAGCAAGTGGGTTAGTCGGGGTGTCTGCCAAACCAAATCTGAGCAAATGTTTGAAAAGGTAGTCATGTCCTGATTTAATTCTATAGTTGGTGACACCAACAGCTACGGACAGGTCACGAAGGATGGGATTTTCCATGAAGTTACTCCAACTCTTTCCCTCCACCAAATCCTTGAAAACCTTCCTTGATGGACTTGAAGTCTAGCATTGATGATTCATTTCACCTTATAATTTTAAAGTTATCAACATTACACCGCACATGGAATTAACTTGGTCCTTAAAATGTTGAGTACCAAGTTTAATTATTTAATTCCTTTCCTGCAGGTGTTGATGGATTCATAAAATTTGTTCTTCAATCAGCAATCCGCTTTGACAAAAACTTTCCCAGACATAAAACAGCCTAACAAATTTCACTTTCGTTCACACATTCAAGAGAAAAATTCAAAACACTTGGTGCTAAGTATAAAGTACTCGTCACATTTTTTTGTGAAACGTTGCATATGAGCCAATAAAAATAAAAATCTCCTAGAAGAGTACTTTTCTCCGACTATTACCGAGTACCGACGCTAAACTGTGATGTATGCATGAGAGTGTGGATTCTCTTGTGTGTTCCGGTTGCAGTGAGATGCCTGTTTGTGTGTGTATGATAGAAGATAAAAGATTTAAAAAAACAAAGTTTAAATCCTCTACAGGCTGTGCTAAGACTGTATACTTTATGAATTTGTAAGATGAATTATATGAATACTTGTGAATGTTTTAATTTCTAACTGTAAATTTCGAAAGCAGATATTTACTTCGCATTGTAATTATGTACTTTGTATATTTATCCCAAGCCTTGAAATAAAGAGACTTTAAACTATCGTCAACATTCGTGTGCCTGTCTGTTGTTTCTAGTTTGATACATATCAAGGTTCTCATCATAGGAAAAAATGGGTGAGAATGTTTCACCTTTTCATCAAAACAATCATATAGCCAGTCATATGATGGGGTCAGTGATATTTTTAATTTTCCAGAATTGTAAAGTACACTATGAGGCAGGTAAAAAATGGCTTGTTTTTTAGCTGAGAATTATCTTGCAACAAAAAATAATCAATGATTAAGTTTAAAATTATCACTTATGTACCTAATCTATTATTTAAGCCAAATATAAAAGAAAATTATTTATTTAATATCTAAGTTTCATGATAAAAAGTATGAAATAATGCAGACGATATTTAAATAATTTGAAATAAGAAATGATTAAATGAGATGGTTAGACAGATAGACAGATAACAGGCTATAATTATATTTGGGATAGAGTGATAATTTTAGCTTTGGGAAAAAAACGAATAACCATTTATATTTATTAAAGAACATTTTTTTATAAAATATTTAATTTATTCCAAACTGTGCCCGAGCTAAGGTGGGTGCTATTCTACAGTGGGTTGGGTAACAATTGTTTCTTTTGATTAAGGATTTCTGCACTTACTAGTATGAAGTGTATGTTATTGGTTACTGCCAGGTTCCACAGATCATGTCCTATTTAATTTAGTTATGTAAGAACACTTTTTGTATTCCTATTTTAATAAGAGAATTAAAATAATTCCTATTTTAATTTTCATTCATGTTACGATCACGAGGTTCATAACAAAGTTCAGCAGAGTTAATAGCTCCCAGTAGAGAAAAAAACACAGACTTGATGATGGGATTAAAAAAGACAACTTGCTTTAATTAAAAAAAAAACATAAGAACATCGAACTGAAAAACACAAGTTCACATAGCAAACAAGTTCACACAGTTTACGTTGGAAGGGTATGTTGCAACCTAACAACTCCCACCCACCGGCAAACATGTACCGAGTTATATACTTCCTCGGTTGAAAAAATGTGAATATTATTTGTTGCCAAAACAAAGGTTCCGAAGAAGAATAACTTAAACAGTGACGTCACAATTTAAATATGGAAAATAAACTGAAAGGAATTGAAATGCGTCCCGGTTACCTTTTACAATACACTGTTAGTAATCACATGAGATTACCAAATTCCGCTCAGTAAAAAGGGAAGATAACAGGTAATTACTTCATATTTAACAATGCAAAACCAAATATAAGTAAATTTTTACACTAATTTTTACTAACTATTAACTTAGCATAATGTACCTTGAGAGACAACGAATGAATCACTCATGGAAAGTTCAAATTCATTTTTTTGGGGTTAATTTATGAAAAAATAGTAGAAACTGAGAAATGTTACAAATGTTTGGTTTTGTATACAAATACATATAATTGTAGGCTCACTATTAAAACTGTAAAGGTAAAAAGGTTTCTTAATAGAATAAATAAAGGGTTAATAAGAGTTTTCTGCTTAAAAATACTTTTTACCACTTTTTAAAATAAAGAAACTTTAAACTATGGTCAACATCCCTGTGTCTGTCTCTTGTTTCTAGTCTGATACATATCAAGGTTCTCATTACAGAAAAAAATTGGTGAGGATGCTTCACCTTTTCTTCTAAACAGAGTTGGATTTTAAAAAGCTTGGAGAAAATACGAATAGCTATTGTGAAAAAAAAATATTCTCCATAGTAAGACTCTATTAGTTTATAAAATAGTGAATTTGATTGTCGTAAAATTGCACCTGAGCTAAGATGGTTGCTATTCTACAGTGGAATATGTAACACCATCTGAGAAAGAGTTTCTGCACGTGGTAATATGAAATTCGTGTTATTGTATAGTTCCATTTTCCACAGAAAAGGGAAAGGTCCCTTTTATGGAGTAATGTCAGCCCCCTAGTTCTAGGGGCTGTTGGTAATGTTCTGTTTATTTCATCTGTGTATAAAACACTTTTGTGTATTCCTATTATAATAAGATGAACAGCGGTTGAAAGAGAAATAAGAAATAAGAATAGAGGTATAGAGGTAAAATTTGAGAGGAAACCCGAAGAGACCTTGATAAAAAAGTTCTCTTAACAAGATTTTCTTCGTATATAAATAAGGGAATTTGTAAAACTGCGTCCTAGCTAAGGTGGTTACTATTCTACAACGGGTTGTGTAACACTTATTACTTTTAAGGAAGAACTCCTGCACCTTTTCTTCAAAACAAAATGAGTTTTCAAAAAGTTTGGAGAAAACTGAGAATAACCATTATAATAAATATATTCTCCGTAATAAGACTTTCTTAGTTTATAAAATAATGAATTTGACTGTCGTAAAATTGTGCCCAAGCTAAGGTGGTTGCTATTCTACAGTGCAATGTGTAATACCATCTGAGAAAGAATTTCTGCACGTTTACCATGTGCAGAAATTCTTTCTCAGATGCTATGAAATGCGTATTATTGTATAGTGCAATTTTCCATAGAAAATTAGAAGCTTCCGTTTTTGGAGTAATGGCAACCCCCTAGATCTAGGGGGTGCTGGTAATGACCGTTATTTTTATCTGTGTGTAGAACACTTTTGTGAGTTCCTATTGTAATAAGATAAAAAGCTATTGAAAGAGAAATAAGAAATAAGAATAAAGGTATAGAAGGTAAAATTTAAGAGAAAACATGAATAGGCATTGGTAAAAAAATTCTCCATAACGAGATTTCCTTCGTTTACTAAAAAGTGAATTTTTTGAAAAACTACGTCCTAGCTAATGGGATTACTATTCTACAATGGGTTGCGTAATACTTGTTAAGTTTGAGTAATAATTTTTGCACGTGCTAATATGAAGTACGTGTTATTGTTTACTGTCAGGTTCCACAAAAAGTTAAAAGCTCCCGTTTATGAAATAATGCCAACTAATTCTAAGGGATCAGAGAGAAATAAGAAATAAGAATATAGGTATAGATGTAAATTTTAAGAAAAAACACGAAGAGATATTGGAAAAAGTTCTTCATAACAAGATTTCCTTCGTGTATTAAGAAGTGACTTTGTCGAAAAACTGCGTCCTAGCTAAGGTGGTTGCTATTCTAAAATGGGTTATGTAACACTTGTTACTTTTGAGGAAGAATTCCTGCATGTGCTAATATGAAGTGCATATTATTGTTTACTGCCAGGTTCCACAGAAAAGGAAAAACTCCAGTTTACGGAGTAATGTCAATTCCTGCTCTGTCTAGGGGATGTTGGTCATGTCCAGTTTATTTTAGTTATGTGAGGAACACTTTGTGTATTCCTATTTATATAAGAGGAACAGCGGTCGAAAGAGAAATAAGAAATAAGAATATCAGTATGAAGAATGAAATGCAAGAATCTCGCGTACATTGAAACTGTTTTATTTAAAATATAAAGACTGAGCGAGTGTGTCGAACTTTATTAATTTCACTTAGTAATGATTTTTTTTAATGAGAGAAAAGAAAGAAATACGTGAGTTTCTGGTGTTACTGACACTGAGAACACTGCATATTTTCCGATTTTACTGCCATCTATCAACGGAACTCAAAATTGAGCTATACTTTCTTTAAAGTGGCCTCATTTATAACTAGGTGTTTATCACAGGCTTTTTTTTTGGTAGATTATATAGAAAAAATTGTAAAAATTGATAAGATTTTACAAATTTGAGGTTTTGAATAGAAATAATTTGTAGATCCATCGTGCATAAGAAATTTTAATTAAAAAAATTTAAGTATTTTTTAATTAAAAGTTAATATAGTTTTTTTTAATTAAAAGGCCCTTTTTTAGTGCTTTTTTACAAATAAGATTTCTTATGTGCAATATGACGTCACAATATTCTCAATCAAAATCAGTAATTAAGGATCAGTAAGTAAGGATATTAAGTATAAGCCTAATCTTTGAGTCTCAGCAAGTATCCTTTTACGATATGATAATGTAATATGCAATACATTTGCATTTCTAAGCTAACTCTAGCAGCTAAAAACATGGTCTATAACTTCATGTTTGATCAATGAAGAAATTTTTACTGTTACACACACACACACATCCAAACTCAAGTACACACTCATACATATTATAATATTAAAATACATATGAGTTTGATTCTAGTAATATTATCCACTGATATTAAATCTTATATAATTTTTTACTAAATTTATGCTTTTTAGTTAAAAAACAATAAAATAGATAATTTGCTCAGCCTATGTCCTTCCTTCTGAAGCTAAATCCTGGTAAGGATCGCTTTAATGTATATTATTCAACATATTAAAATAAATCCTTTCTTTCAATAAAATTAAGGCTTCAATTCTTGAGTAAAATAGCGTAATAGATCATGGTAAATCTGATTTTTCGCTTGAATATTCTTAAAGTATTTCACAAGTGGTAAAAAGCTTTACAGATCAATCTTGACCTCTTTAATGGAAATTTGAGAAAATTCATCTTGACTTGTAGACTTTCCTTTCAAGGACAAAGTTACATTGTGTGTACATTCCCATGAGCCATTTTAAGGAACAAAGGCTCTTGAAATTTACTTACATGACTTCAGAAACAAAATAGACAAGAAGTTTTACTTGGTCTCCATGAACTCTCATAACTTTGGACAGAATTGGCGAATTTCCCCTCCTGCAGCTCAAGAGGGAATTTTTTCTATATCCTATACCTCTTTTTGATCTCAACCTCGCAGCATGAGAACTTCATATAACCACAGATTTGTCTTGCGCATAATACACTCTTCATCCACGGTTTTCAAACTAAGTGGCGTAGCAACAATCAAGAAAATACTGAAACTCTTTAAAACGGCACAAAGGTACTTAAAAATTAAAAGTTAAGTATATTTCCTCGTCACTACGACATTGTCGAAACTCAATAAGAATTTTCCTTGTATTTTCCTAGAAGAGGACAGATTAAGAACCAATGATTTACCTGCAATGGGGATGTCGTTGATTGAATAAAGTTCAAGTACTGCAATCTTGTGTATTACCCTGTTGTGACAATTACTGGAACATGGTGAGCTGTAAATCTGAAGTAATGACACTTACATAGGATATATTTGATATGGACACTAAGACTTCTTCATGATAAGGTTTTCATACTGGGTGGACAAGTAAGAAAAATTCTAAAACTACTAAAGACGGCATGAAGATACTTAAAAATTTAAACTTAAATTATGTACCCTTTTCAATGCTCCATTGTCGAAAGGTTTTAAGAATTTTCCTTATATTTATATAGAAGGATAACAGATCCTCTATTTTGATGGTTTTGGTTTGTTTGGTCTACTATTTTGCTAGTTAGGGATAAGGAGACCGGGACCTACAGCCTAAAGCTATTTCCGAACAGCTACGAACGTCCATACCAAAAGCGGGATTCGGACCCACGAACTCCGGTACAGAAAGGCAGCTCTGTACTATTCGGCCATCATTCGGCAAAAGCAGAGGGATATTTAGAAAATATTTCTTAACAGTAGCATTAGAAATTTAGCTTACAAGCTTAAAAATGAGGGTGGGGGTGTTTAAACTCATAGACCTCCCTCTAGGTGCAGGTCACATCGAAAAGATGCATAAACTGATTAATTCAATTGCCTCCGAGTAGAAACGTTGTTTACTCACAGGCAGTTAAAAGGCGATGATAATGAAGACTAACATAAAAGTATGACTTTTAACGTCACTTTTGTTTGAATAGCTCTACAAAATGACGATCTTTTGATTCTAAAGAATGACTTTACTTTCAAATCAAAATATTGTTTTCTCATAGATAGTTAGCTACATATGTATGATAAGTGATGATAATAAAAAATAACCTTCTAGCATATATTTACGAACATTAAATACATAAAGACACTTTGCAAAATAGTGGAACATTAGGAAAAAATAATTATCTACCAAAAGATACCTTCCCTGCATCCTTTTCACCTTTTTTACAACAACTTTTATGAAAAATTATTTTACTTTCGAGTTAAAAAATCGTTTTTCCATAGTTAAAAGGCATTGATGAGTAAGAAGAAAACCACATGAGCACATACATGAACATTAAACATATGAATCAATTTTGTGAGGTGGAAGAGAGTGAAAAATTATCTGAAACTGTCTCATAGATTTTTCAGAAGTTTACTTCTTTACTTTTCTGAATTCATTGCCTCATTTTTATTACATGGGTTAATCAATGATAATCAAAAAATGTTAAGCTAAAAAATACATAAACTAAAGAATTACATTGCTTTTGAGTTGGAACATTGTTTTCCCATAGGTGATAATGAGAACAGTACATGGCCACATAAGCATAAATATTAAATATTTGAATGTACTTATCAAAAAAGGTGAAAATGTATAAAATGTTATCTGAAAATCCCTGATAGATCTTTCGGAAGATCTCTTTCACATCCTTTGCTCCATTTTTACTTGCGTTAATCAAAGATCACACATCGAAAAGATGCATAAACTGAGGAATGCATACTAACATTAAAGACATAAAGAAACTTTACAAAATCCCTAGGTCTGGCAAATGAGATTAATTCCCTGATCTCTTGCACCATAAGCATAAATATTAAATATTTGAATGTACTTATCAAAAAAGGTGAAAATGTATGAAAAATCTGAAAACTTATGTTAGATCTTTCGAAAGATCTCTTCTTTGCATTTTTTGCTCCATTTTTACTTGCGTTAAACAAAGATCACACGTCGAAAAGATGCATAAACTGAGGAATTCGTACGAACATTAAATACATAAAGGTACTTTGCAAAAAGGTGAAACGTCATGAAAAATTATTATCTACCTAGGTCTGGCAAAAGATTACTTCCCTGCATCTCTTGCACCATTTTTACAACAACTTTTTGGAAAAATTATTTTACTTTCAGTTTGAAAAATTACTTTTCCATAATTAAAAGGCATTGATGATTAATAAGAAAATTAGATGAGCACATACATGAACATTTAACATATGAATAAATTTTGTGAGAAGGTAAAACAACGTGAAAAATTATCTGAAAATGTCTGATAGATTTTTCAGAAGTTTACTTCTTTATTTCTCTGTATCCATTGCCTCATTTTTATTACATGCGTTAATCAATTATAATCAAATTATGTTAATCGAAAAATAGATAAACTAAAGAATTACATTGCTTTCGAGTTGAAATATTGTTTTCTTATAGGTGATAATAAGAGCAGTACATGAGCACATAAGAATAAATATTAAACATATGAATAAATTTTGCAAAAAGCTGAAACAACCTGAAAATTTATCTGAAAATGTCTGATAGATTTTTCAGAATATTACTTCTTTACTTCTCTGCATCCTTTACTTCATTTTTATTACATGGGTTAATCAATGATAATCAAAAAATGTTAAGCGAAAAAATAAATAAACTAAAGAATTACATTGATTTTGAGTTGAAACATTGCTTTTCTATAGGTGTTTATAATGTAGAACAATCCATTAGCACATACGCATAAATATTAAACATTTGAATGTACTTATCAAAAAGGTGAAGATGCATGAAAAGTTATGTGAAAATCCCTATTAGATCTTTCGGAAGATCTCTTTCACATCCTTTGCTCCATTTTTACTTGCGTTAATCAAAGATCACACATCGAAAAGATGCATAAACTGAGGAATTCAATTGCCTCCGAGTAGAAACATTGTTTACTCACAGGCAGTTAAAAGGCGATGATAATGAAGACTAACATGCAAGCACAAATGAATGTAGTTTGCAAAAAGGTGAAACAGCATGAAAAATTATCTGATATTATCTAATTAGATCTGGCGGAAGGCCCCCTTCCCTGCATCCATCGCACCCATTTTTACATGCTTTAATCAAAGATCACACTTCGTAAAAATGCATTAACGTTTCACTGAGCTCGGCATTTAAGCGAAAGACAAGTTTTTTCCCCCTTTTCGTTCTATCCCCTTTCACGACTCTCTCCCAATCGCTGTACCTGAACATAATCTAAAATTGACGGCAAATCTTTCGACATGCCTTGCGCTTTTCCCTTCACTACCACACGCAGATCATGCCTATTTTATATACAACCGACCACCAGACGATAATCAAAGACGGCTCGAAACGGCACCCCCGATGAACACTCCCCCCCTCCACGCCCCCTTTTTGGTTCCCTCGCAGGTATTCTCGCCGTAATTGGATCGAACGCGGGGCGTCCCCCACCCTCCTCCCCTGTTCTAAAGCCCCTGCATATGACAGCACTCGACTCCCGTGATTAACCAATTATGGCGCCCCGCCGACAGCACGGTTCAAGGGGCACAGCTACTGGACGCCGGGCACTGGACCAGAAACTTGATTAGAGTACGTACATGGGTGATAGAAGCGAAACGCAGGTCGTCCGGGGAAACGCAACACAGGGGGTGCCCACCAAGAACGGGTTGCTTCTCTGAGGGGGTCTCACCCTTTTTGTGACCGAATGGGAAAGTACTCGACAAGTTTGACTTTCATCTGAAGCCATCCATACTTACAAACAGTAATAGAAAATGCACTCTTTCCGTAAGTCTTTGTTTTTAAACCTCCTTCGCACTTAATTAGTGGACAGGAGTAGAAATTACAAAACATTAAAATAAAATTATATTAAAGTGACAGAAACTAAACAGTTTAACCCCTTCTCTGACAGTTTTTTTTCTCGAATTTCTGCCCTACAAAAAGCATTTTTTTCATTGCTAAAAATTAATATATGTTCTATCCTAAATTCGGAAATATGTAATATTTTTGAAGTGAGCAGTTTTTTGCTGAACCTATGGCAGGGCCGTAGCCAAAAATTGTTTTCCGAGAGTTGGAGGGGAACAAAGGGGAAAGACTTGTTTTTTTTTTAACTAGCATATAGCCCTTCAGCATCATCTTGAGTCACTAGATTCTGAGTCTAAAAATATTCAAAATAATGAATAAAATTATCATTACTAAAATTTATCGATATTCATGGGTTTTCTGTAAAACTAAAACAAGGAGAAGCAAGATGAACTCTTTTTCTTCTACTCACATCCTTACTGATCTCATATCAGCATCTGCATCTGAGTCTCTAGACTCTGAATATATATTACTAGAACTCTAATCTTCCGATTGAGGAATATTCATTTCACTGTCCTCGGCCTCACATTCTGAATCAATCATAAAATCCATTTTTCAAGCAAAAATAACACTGTAAGCGAAATTACTGACAGTACAAAATGATTTGGATTTTTTAATTAAAGCGGGAAATCTCACTGCAAAAATTATGAAAAATGTAGGACTAGTTACGCTAGTTATTAGCAATATCCAGAAACATAAAAATAATCGCAAACGCCGAAGTAGCGAATAATTCGATTTCAAAGATGAAATTTTTTTTTTGTGTCTCAGCCAGTACAGACTCAAAAACGACTAACGTAGATGCGACTCTGCCCAAGATGGAGTTAACTCCCCATAGCTTTGTGTTATTGGAAATAAATGAGTGAGGTAAAGGTCTTTTTGTGTGGATCATATCCGAATGTGAATGCTGAAGAAATTAACTGTCATCTGTGGTCATACAAAATTAGAAAGAGAAATGAGGTGCGGTAGCACAGTAGGTAAAGGCAAAGATCTCGTAAATGAGATTGCGGGTTCAGAACCCGAGACCGTCTAAGATCCGCCTTGTTCGTTAAAGGTGACTGGAGCACGTGAAATATGTTCGTGGTCACAATGTCCTCCAAGTTCTTAATCAATACCTCTGGGGGTGGCAGGCGATGTCTGTGGCTCTTTAGCTTGGTCCCAGCTTCAAATTTACGAGGACCTGCTTGAGCGAAGTCGTTCTTTCCCCTTAGTGGTACTCATTAAAACGAAAGGATCATCATTTGGCCTTAATACGAGAGCCTGCAGACTCAATCGTGCTTGGTTTATCCAAGTGGCATAAAAAACAACAAAGAGAAATTGGAAATACACGCTTTTCGTAAAATTTTTTTTGGTTTTTTATGCTTGTATAAAATTGGTAATATATGTCTGTATAGGTATAAATTTTGTAATAAATTTTTCTTTAACTTATCGATCTGTAATTGAGTTGCTGAAAGTTTTATTTTAATGTCTTATCTAAGCCTTTAAAGAACCGGTTGCCTCTCTTCGAAGATGATTGGAAAATACTTTTTTGGGTCCATATAGACAAATGGAAAATGCTAGTATTCTGTAGCTATTTAAATTAAAAATTAATAGAAAATGTACGCTTTTCAATAAGGTTTTCGCTTTTAATTTTCTCCTTACTCGTGTCAGGACAAAATTTTCAAAAATAAACAAAACAAAATAAAATAAAAATAAATAAAAGATTTTTTTTGTAACGGGTAGAGAGAAGGAAACAAACACTTTATCTATTTCCACCAGATATAGATAAAGTGGGGTTAAGGTCTTGTTTTGTGTCCATCATCGTAAAGTAATGTGAAAGTACTGGATGATTTGCCTTTCGTATGTAGCCCTATACATTTACAAAGGGATATACACTCTTTAAAATTCTTTTATCTTAGCAGCTTTTATTTAAAATTCGATATCTCTTTATCTAGGTCTAAATTATGTAATAATTTTTTAACGTTACAATCTGTAACTGAGCTGAAATTTTTATTCTAATGTATGATTTACATCCACCAAAAACAAGTTGCTTTTCTGGGGGTATCTCATTGGAAAACTCTCTTTTGGGGTCCGAATCTAAAAGTACTCTAGACTTTAACTTTCATCAGTCATTATCAACATTTACAAAGAAAAATAGGGAATACACGCTTTTCATATCTGTATTTATACTTGTATAAAGCGCACATGTTTTCAAAAATTTGGGGCAAAACTTCAAGATGCACTTTTCATAAGAAATAATTTTTACTGACTCCAGTAATCTCCCGATATACGTGCGAATGAAAATAGATGTTTAAGCAAGAAATTTCAAAGGTAGAAACCTTACTCAACAGAAGTACTGCTGTAAATTTATTTCATTCTTATTGAATATATTTTATACAACAATGCTAGTAACACCAAGTATTAACTTTACTTCTACAAGTTGTCGACATATAAATAACCACGAGTTCGTGTTTGATAAAAGGCATGGACTTATAAAGTAAAATGCCTACATGCAAGCCTTTTTCACAAAATGTGCACTCACTGAATTTCCGAAATAAATTACGGTTCCATTTTGTATTGTATATCGCACTAAAAGCAGCCTGAATGCTGCAGTTAACTATATTCCTTCTCTATTATACTCACGTGTTGTCACGTAGCACTTTTTCTTGTAGAAAAAGGAATAAAAAAAGTTCCTTCCTCTGAATAACACAGCTATAAAGGTAGGTGTGAACGAGGTTTTCACTTATTCACGGTCATTTCTTAATTGCCACAAACCTTCCATTGACCCTAGATAAGCGATAATGAAGATTGGAACTTAAATCATTGGGTTTAATAAGTTTTTAATACAGAAAGTCATTTTTAAGCCAAATTTTAGGTATGCTTTTTACTCTCCATATAATTTTTGCCATTTTTTCTTACAAAAACAGGTATCATGTTATACACGAATAAGTATGGTAGTCTTCCCTTTTCCACACTTTTATTTAACTAACACTGTATGTCTATCTAAGGGCCAGTCTCACCAAAGTCATTTAACAGCTAACCACGATTAACCCATGTCTCCAACCAATGGTAGAACTTTCTTCTCCGTTTAAACAGAGATTAATTCTGGTTAACCATTAAACTACTTTGGTGAGACCGGCTTTAAATTTGCAACCAATTGTTCGTTAATATTTGCACCAACAATTGAGCAGAAATTTTGTATAGTAATATATGATCTCCGTCAATATATAATTTAATAAAAAAATTACATCACTAAAACAGCGAACACAGCGTGAGATTACCCGAACGACCATGCAGGTAGTTTGGGCAATCTCACCACAGGGTGTCCCTCAAAGAACGGGTTACTTTTTTGAGAAATCTCTTTGGAAGCTCCCTTTTTGAGTACATCATATTCGCATGTGCAAGTACTTAAAAATTTGAATCTCATTTGTAACCATCCACCCTTACGAATTGTAATAAGTCAGGAGTCAGTCGTATATCAGGAATGTCTTGGTTTTTAGAAGCTTTTATTTGTAGTTATTATATATACAATCAATTAAGTTATAGCAATAAATCTAATGGAATCACAAGTACGGCTTAGAGAGAAATTTTTTTATTCTTAGTTGGGTTGGATATGCTTTTATTAAAGTATATAAAAAAGGTTTATCTATTCATAAAATACCACACTTCTTTATGAGAGATGCATCTAATTTTAATTGCCTTTGGGGCATTGCTATTCCTTATAATATCATTTTGAAAAAAAAAAACAGTATGCAACATTCTAAGAAATACAGATGGAGAACAAAACGGCTTAATAGCAAAAAAGAGAAATACGTTTACTATTTTGAAAGTAAAAAGGACAGTTGAATAGTTTGCTGTCATAAAACTGTAATATTTAACCTGAATTAGAATTTGCCTCTTGGACAACTTTGTTATAATTTTAATTTTTAAAGTTTGAATTAATAGATTAAATTCGATGTAATGTTATGTTTGGTTTCGATTCTTTAATTTTATTTATAAGAGTCATAATTTGCATTGACACACATCGATTACTTTCAGTTTGATACTATTCATCCATACTTTTCAATATTTTTTGTATGTGTATACATTCCATAGATTTCCGAACTCTTTAATCACGAAACTAGTTGGGTTTGGTAATTTTTTTGCTACGCAAGGACCTACTGCTCTATTCTTTTTCCAACATTTACAAATATTCATACTAGCAGTAGGATTAAAATCTATTGACTTTGGTATCAAAAGGCGGCGGTACCATTTTAGAATTCCATGACACTTATGGTACAGTTACTTAGATGTCCCCTGTCTTACAATTTAATGCTGTTTCCAAGTTGTATTGTGAAGTTTACGAGATATTTCATTTAGGGAACAAACTGATAATCATCGGTATACATCGGCATACGACTGTTATTAATTAGAGTTAATGCATTGCAATAGTTTAATTGTCTGTGTGTTACTTTGAAATGTAATTTGTTATATCAGGAATACACAAGGACCTATCGCTCAATTCTTTTCCAAGTATAAGTTTACAAGTATTCGTATCAACAATAGGATTAAATCCTGTTGACCTTGATATCAAAAAGCAGATGAATCATTTAAAATTCCACTACAGTTATGGTACAGTTACTTAGATGTCCCCTGTCTTACAATTTAATGCTGTTTCCAAGTTGTATTGTGAAGTTTACGAGATATAGCATTTAGTGAACAAACTGATAATTATCTGTATACATCGGTATACTACTGTAGTTCATTAGAGTTAATGCATTGCAGTATTTGAATTGTCTGTGTGTTACTTTGGAATGGAATTTGCTATATCAGAAATACACAAGGACCTATCGCTCAGTTCCTTTTCCAACGTTTACAAATATTCGTACTACCAGTAGAATTCAAACCTGTTGACTATGGTATCAAAAAGAAGCGGTACCATTTTTAGAATTCCCTGACAGCTATGGTACAGTTACTTAGACGTCTCCTGTCTTACAATTTAATGCTGTTTCCAAGTTGTATTGTGAAGTTTATGAGATATAGCATTTAGGGAACAAAATAATTATCATTAGTATACATCGATCTACGACTGTTATTAATTAGAGTTAATGCATTGCAGTATTTGAATTGTCTGTGTGCTGCTTTGGAATGGAATTTACTATACTAGGAATACACAAGGACCTATAGCTCAATTCTTTTTCCAACGTTTACAAATATTCGTATCGACAATAAGATTAAATCCTGTTGACTTTGGTATCAAAAAACCAGATAAATCATTTAGAATTCCATTATAGTTATGGTACAGTTACTTAGATGACTCCTCTCTTACAATTTAATGCTGTTTCCAAGTTGTATTGTGAAGTTTAAGAGGTATAGCATTTGGTGAACAAAATGATAATCATGGATATACATCGGTATACGACTGTTATTAATTACAGTTAATGCATTGCAGTATTTGAATTGACTGTGTGTTACTTTGGAATAGAATTTACTATACTAGGAATACACAAAGACCTATAGCTCAATTCTTTTTCCAACGTTTACAAATATTCGTACTAGCAGTAGAATTCAAACCTGTTGACCATGTTATCAAAAGGCAGCGGTACCATTTTTAGATTTCTCTGACAGTTATGATACAGTTACTTAGATATCCCCATGTCTTACAATTTAATGCTGTTTCCAAGTAGTATTGTGAAGTTTATGAGGTATAGCATTTAGGAAACAAACTAATAATCATCGTTATACATCGGTATACAACTCTTATTAAATAGGATTAATGCATTGCAGTATTTGAATCATCTATGTGTTACTTTGGAATGGAATTAGCTATACTAGGAATACGCAAGGATCTATCGCTCAATTCTTTTCCCACTGTTTACAAATATTTGTATATACAATAGGATTAAATCCTGTTGACTTTGGTATCAAAAAGCAGCGGTACCGTTTTTAGATTTTCCTGAAAGTTATGGTACAGTTACTTAGATGTCCCCTGTCTTACAATTTAATACTGTTTATGAGGTATGGAATTTAGGGAACAACCGATAATCATGGGTATACACCAGTATACGACTGTTACTAATTAGAGTTAATGCATTGCAGTATTTGAATTATCTGTGCTCTACTTTGGAATGGAATTTGCTATACCAGGGATATTTGACAGATGAGGGGCAAAAAGCAAGAATTTTAACTTGCAAAGGCAGCAAATTACCCAACCTGTCACACATCATGTTGTTTACCAAAACAGATATTATCCCTTATTAATGCGCAATCCAACGCACACTCGATGACATTCCAATTTAAGCCGTGTTACCCCAACTCTCTTAACAACGCAAGCTGTCGTACAAATTGCGAGACCTCCCGTTGTCATTAATTTCCTTCCTCCATCTGCGACAGGCTGTCGATTAGTGTCGACGCAGGCCAGATTGACGTCTGCAAACACCCGTTTTCAATGGATTCTGACGCAGACGAGAGACTTGTTTTATGGCATCTGATATGTCTCGTCGGTTGGGAGGAGAGGGTTATTTTAACGTATCGTTTATCTGTACGCTCCGCGGGTGCTTTGCAGATAGAGCTGGATTCCAGATCGCTCACCGCGTAAAGCGCGGGACTATCTGTACATCATTGATTTTGAGTATTCACCAAATGTGTGTTTTCAGTGGGAACAATGTAATAAGCACTTTCAGTGTAAAGTGAAGATATGCTAATATATTTATAAATGTTTCAGCTACATTCTGCCTACATATAATTACACATCGGTTTGTGTTATATAAAAGGCATGCCTTGTGCTGTGATGTAAAAGTCTACATGCAACTATTTTTTAAGAAATGTACACTTACTGACAGTTAGCTATTTATCCTATCGGCTATAGTAAGAATTCAGCTAGGTGGAATTTGTATGAAAATATAGCTGTTTTAATATCGACCACCTTATTAAGAATATACTCATTACTACAACAGATATTTAGTTATTATTAGTAACTACCTTAAGCACTTTTTATAACAAAAATTATCGAATTTTATATGTGTTTGAAATATATGTTACATATAAATGTTTCAGCTACATTCTGCCTACATATAATTAGGCATGGGTTTGTGTTTGATAAAAGGCATGACTTGTGCTATGATGTAAATGTCTACGTGCAACTATTTTTTACGGCATGTACACTTACTGACAGTCAGCTATTTATCCTTACGGCTATAGTAAGCATTTAGCTAAGTGGAATTTGCCTGAAAATTCATTTTTTTCTGTCCTTTTAAATTGTGAAATATAACTAAGAATAAATACCAAAGAGTCTGTTTTAATACCGACCACCTTATAAATAACATACCTATTACTACAACAGATAATTTAGTTATTATTAGTAACTACCTTAAGCACTTTTTAAAACAAAAAAGTATATAATTTTATATGAGTTTGAAATACACGTTACATATAAATGTTTCAGGTACATTCTGCTTACATATAATTAAGCATGGGTTTGTGCTTGATAAAAGGCATGAAGTGTGCTATGATGTAAAATATCTACGTTCAACTAATTTTTATGTAATGTACACTTAATGACAGTCAGCTACTTAGTATTAAGTCTATAGTAAGCACTCAGCTAGGTGATATTTACCTGAAAATTCATTTTTTTCTATATTGTGAAATATAACTAAGAATAAATACCAAAGAGGCTGTTTTAATATCGACCACCTTATAAATAATATACTTAATACTACAACATATATTTAGTTATTATTAGTAACTACCTTAAGCTTTTTTTAAAACAAAAAATATCGAACTTTATATGTGTTTGACATATATTTTACATATAAATGTTTCAGCTGCATTCTGCCTGCATATAATTAGGCATAGGTTTGTGTTTGATAAAAGGTATGACTTGTGCTATGATGTAAATGTCTACGTGCAACTATTTTTTACGGCATGTACACTTACTGACAGTCAGCTATTTATCCTTAAAGCTATATAATAAGCATTTAGCTGGGTGGAATTTGTCTGAAAATTCCTTTTTCCTATCTTTTAAATAGTGAAATATAACTAAGAATAAGTACCAAAGAGGCTGTTTTAATATCGACCACTTTATAAATAATATATTTATTACTACAACAGATATGTAGTTATTATTAGTAACTACCTTAAGCTTTTTTTAAAACAAAAAATATCGAATTTTATATGTGTTTGAAATACATGTTACATATAAATGTTTCAGCTACATTCTGCCTAGATATAATTAGGCATGGGTTTGTGTTTGATAAAATGCATGAATTGTGCTATGATGTAAAAAGTCTACGTGCAACTAATTTTTACGAAATGTACACTTACTGACAGTCAGCAATTTATCCTTAAGGCTATAGTAAGCATTCAGCTGGGTGGAATTTGTCGGAAAATACATTTTTTTTCTATATTGTAAAATATAACTAAGAATAAGTACCAAAGAGACTGTTTTAATATCGACTACCTTATAAATAATATACTCATTACAACAACAGATATTTAGTTATTAATAGTAACTACCTTAAGCACTTTTTATAACAAAAAATATTGAATTTTATATGTGTTTGAAATATATGTTACATATAAATGTATCAGCTACATTCTGCCTACATATAATTAGGTATGGGTTTGTGTTTGATAAAAGGCATGACTTGTGCTATGATGTAAATGTTTACGTGCAACTATTTTTTACGGCATGTACATTTACTGACAGTCAGCTATTTATCCTTAAGGCTATAGTAAGCATTTAGCTGTATGGAATTTGCCTGAAAATTCATTTTTTTTCTATCTTTTTAAATTGTGAAATATAACTGAGAATAAGTACCAAAGAGGCTGTATTAATACCGACCACCTTATAAATAATATACTTATTACTACAACAGATAAATTAGTTATTACTAACAACAACATTAAGCATTTAAAAACAAATATCGAATTTTATGTGTTTGAAATTTATGTTACATATAAATGTTTCAGATACATTCTGCATACATATAATTAGGCAAGAGTTTGTGTTTGATAAAAGGTATGAATTGTGCTATGATGTAAAAATCTAGGTGCAACTATTTTTTTTATGAAATATACACTTACAGTCAGCTATTTATCCTTAAGTCTATAGTAAGCATTCAGCTGGTGGAATTTGCCTGAAAATTCATTTTTTCTATCCTTTTAAATTGTGAAATATAACTAAGAATACGTACCAAAGAGGCTGTTTTAATATCGACCACATTATAAATAATGTACTTATTACTCCAACAGATAATTTAGTTATTACTAGTAACTATCTTAAGAACTTTTTTGAACAAAGAATATCTAATTTTATATGTGTTTGAAATCATGTTACATATAAATGTTTCAGCTACATTCTGCCTAGATATAATTAGACATGGGTTTGTGTTTGATAAAAGGCATGACTTGTGCTATGATGTAAAAAGTGTACATGCAGCTATTTTTTTATGAAATGTACACTTACTGACAGTTAGCAGTTTATCCTTAAGGGTATAGTAAGCATTTATCTGGCTGGAATTTGTCTGAAAATTCCTTTTTTCAACTTTTTTATATAGTGAAGTAGAACTATGAATAAGTACCAAAGAGGCTGTTTTAATATCGACTACCTTATAAATAATATACTTATTACTAGAACAGATATTTAGTTATTATTAGTAATTACATTAAGCACTTTTTAAAACAAAAAATATATAATTTTATATGTGTTTGAAATACATGTTACATATAAATGTTTCAGCTACATTCTGCCTACATATAATTAGGCATGGGTTTGTGTTTGATAAAAGGCATGAATTGTGCTATGATGTAAAAAGTCTACGTGCAGCTATTTTTTTATGAAATGTACACTTACTTACAGTCAGCTACTTAGTCTTAAGTCTATAGTAAGCATTCAGCTGGGTGGAATTTGTCTAAAAATTCATTTTTTTCTATATTGTGAAATATAACTAAGAATAAGTACCAAAGAGACTGTTTTAATATTGACCACCTTATAAATAATATACTTATTACTACAGCAGATATTTAGTTATTAGTAACTACCTTAACCACTTTTTAAAACAAGAAATATGGTGCATTTACACCGGAATTGCGGAACATATTAGAAATTATGGAAAGGATATTGAAAAGTAAGTGTGGGTGAACTCTAATGTCCATTTTATAATTTAAGTGAGTTATTGGAGTGTTGTATAAAGCAACTTTTATTGCTTCCAAAAAGTTTTCTCATTTATTCTATTTTGTTTTTTTTCTTAAAAAAAAGAAAAGAAACAACAGAAGAACATTATCATTTTCAGTTTTAAACTCTATATTCTTTTTCTTACTTCGCGGTTGTAGGGAATGTCATGTATATTTCTCCCTGATCAAGTTCAAGTCAAGGACGAATAAAAGTAAAATGTGTTTAATATGTCCGATGAAACATCTTGTAGGTCAAAAGAGAAAAGCAGTAGACAGAAAAACTCAAATACTCTTATGTAAAAACTCTGCAACATTCAATGCCATGCTAAAATGGGGCATACGGGTGATATTTCTCTCTGAAAGAGGGATTAAAGAAGAAAAGAAGTGTTAAAGTACTATGTCTTCAGGGCTCGTATTATGTATTGGTAATTTTCAAACATTCACCCCTCCTCAAGAAGTCTGACTAAGGCACTTGTGGAAGTCTACCTAACAATACTCAACTGTGTGTGAGAATCTCACAAAGATCCTTTGCCCTACTGGTGAACAAAAAAAGCACCCATCTCTTCGGGCTGTTGTGTGTAACTGCAGTCTATAAAACAGTCTGTGTAGCTTCTCCCAATGAACTATCCACACTCCAAAAGCCAGGTAAGTATCTGTCACAAGAATCAATGGTAACATCAATGAAGTCAACCAGCTAGCTTTTAAAACCGTTCCCCCTGTCTCTCCTCTTCTCTCTCCCTCTCTCTTCCTCTTCCACTTTTAAATCCTTCCGGCCCACTGGCCGCTCAGTGTCCGGCCAATTGACCGTGATCAGATCACTTTGATGATGTTACGCGCATGAGCAGGAATCTTCTCCAGAGAACTACCCCCCCCCCCATTTTCATTCTTACTTATCCCTTTTCGGGGGCAATTAAGCAAGGAACAAAATTCAGGGGGGCCAACTCGAGGGAGAGTTGGCCCATCTTTCCGCCACAAAAGGAACTTTGTGCGTGTGTAATGGAGTGCAAGGGTGTGCGTTTAGCAGCTGCACATCGTGTGGGAAACTCCAAGGCCGGATATCGCCCGGATAATGAGCATGGAGATAGAGATGCGCGGCAAAAGGTTCCTTTATTTATGGCAGTCACTTTGAGCGCATTACTTATGCCGCTTTTGGTTCGCATTCATGCTTCAGTGGCCAAAGCCGAAGTATCAGATAGTAAAGTCCACTAAATGGCGATAATGTACCAGTTTAGCAATCCTGTTTTTTATTTCTTTATTTGCTTAGCTCTTCCACCCTGGACACTTAAGCCTCAGTGGAAAGTGCAATAAATACAGTAAGATTAGTCCACTTAAGATTTATACTGCCAAAACTAATAAGTTTGGCATTGCTCCTTATCCAGCTAAATTAATGAAAGAGCCTGTGGTAAGAAGCCTTATAGTACCGATACTTCTTTGGAGAAATGCTTTTGGTTTTTGAATTGAAATCTAGTTTTCCTCTTTAAATGTAATTCAAAACTAAATAAAACACATTTTCTTTTAACTGAAAATTTTTTTTAACACACTGTATGCGGAACAAGTACTTTTTGAAGTTTTCTGACGATTGATACATGATCGTGGGTCACGGACTAGTATGGGTTAGTATAACAACATGGTTTGTTTGTGGGTACAAAAATAACGGTATATACAGGAATACGAAGCCGAATGTTCTTGTCTACTACCTAGATTCAGGAAAAAATTTAGACAAATAAAAATTAGTTTTTACATCAGTCGATGCACAACCACAGAACGGGAAAAAATTAAAACTATATACTACTATTTCTATTTGATTTTTCATATTTACAATACTATTATAAATTTATCCACTAAAAAATATTTTTTGTTACAAAAATATTATGGTTGTTATTTATATATTTCTATTTATATATTTGTTTATATATTTCAATATAAAATACGAAAAGTTGGTTAAAAATTAAATAATTTTCAATCTATTGTGATTTAATTGGATAATTAAATTGACGCGCAAAACGCCCACTCCCGGTACAATTCCGCTTTGAAATGTTCCCGAACATAATGTGTTAAAATGGAAAATGGAATTGAATTGAAATCTGCCAAAACATCTACTGATGTGGTAATGATCATAATTCTAAATCAAAAAATTACTAATTTAAAAATTTCGGAATAAATATGTTGACCTATAAAATCTACTGTCGATCTTTAAGGAACTTGAAGCAAAACAGGCGTTAAAATTAAAATTTTAATGAAAACTTAAATATTTCTTATTATAACGATTTTATACCATAGTAACTCAGAATATACCAAAGTTAGAATCATGATCATAGTCCATATTTTTTAAGAATATTTTATACAGATATATGCAAAACTTGAACTACAGTGTAGTCCACTTAATGCGATCGCGGTTATCCATCGCTTATTGTTGTCGAAATCACTGGGTCCCGATTTTCTCTATTCATTTGTATGTTAAAACGTTCGTTTTACGTGATCGTTACATCTGTTAATGTTATCAGTTTTCGAACGCTATTTTAACTGGCTAAGGAATATTCACAATCTATTTAGAAGGAACCCATCCATTCTTTTTCTTCGCTGTTGTTTGAATTTTTGAAAATACTCCCTCTTCCACCTAGGGAAATAAGGAATGAACAAAGGAGTGGAGTAGAACACATTCCTGAAATTTTTCAGAAATACGCACACCCTGCTGGTGGTCAGTGATTGTCACATAAGCAGAAGGCAACACATTCTTATCGGAATTGAAAAGGAACGTATTCGCATTTTATGCCTTGCTCGCTTACATGCAATTTTTCGTTATTGAAGCCAGAAAACGAAATGATTTAATGTTAAAACAAAAGATCGAAATTTTAAATCGTTAGGACAGGTTGATGATGATTACAAACAATTTATCAATCAACTTCACAGAAAAAAATTGTAGACAGTCAACAATTGATCAATTTTTTAAATTATGTATACAATTCTTATGTGTTAAAGGATAATATACATAAATGCAGTATAATATAAGGTGTGTTTTTTCATTTTGTTTTGAAATTTAGTACATGCAAATAAAAAGAGGGGCCTAGTCGAGAGGTGACATGCTCAATAACAGGATATAGGATAGTTATGCCCTTTTCAAGTCCGTTTAATTCATACAAGTAGTCATTGTGTAACCTGGAAAATTTTTACACGTTGTAACTCCAGTATAATGTAGAAGTTGACAAAGTAATCAAGTATGGAATCATCCGGAAAATTTGTTAAGAAATGAAACAAAACTATCGATCCAAATACTAATATTTTTAATGAAGTAGAACGTGATATGAGTGAGCTTTTAAAGTACTATAGATATATTTATCAAAAATCAGATATATTTATCAATGTATTTAAAATATCTATTGCAAATATTTTATGCAGGAAAAATTTATGTTAAAAACTATATTTTTGTTTATAATTATCGTAAATGTTTGTGACAATAATTAAGTTATATTAAATTGTTAAAAATTATTTTGTAGGTAATAATGGCCTCATCAAGCCTAAAAAGAATGTGCTGGAGCTATTGTTTATTATATTTATACTTGATCGTTTTAAAATAATTTGTTTTTAAATTTTAAAACTAGGTTTTAGAGGTGTTGAAGAGCAAATTATAGATAAAGATTTCCTACATTAAATTTATTCATTAAGTTTATATCATCTCCATTAAAGGGAATTATATCTGTATACAAAAGGTGTAGTAGTAGATTAACAGAAGCTATATTCTACATTAATAGTTTGAATTATATATTGATTCTAATCTATGAGAAATTCTTGGATGTTAAAATCAGTAAACACTACTTTAAATACAACATGGTTCCATTGCAAATATCTACAGTTAAAAAACTAAACGTTTTAAAATTATTTATAAAAATTTCTAGTTCATTTCTTTGTTTTTAAATATAGATAAATCTTACTTTACGGTCTATCCTATTTACAGTCTTTTACGGTGTACCCTCTCGCTTATAACTTTTCAAGTTACGATCCGCAATTCGGTGAATCCTGGAAAACTCGACTGGTCGAACGGTTTGGTTTAGTTTGGAGTGCTATAGTCTACTTTTATGCAACACGAGGCTTAATGAGATCGGGACCTACTGCTTAAAGCCGATTTCAAACGGCTAGGAACATCCATGATACAGTGGGATTCGAACCCACGAACACCGGTACCGAAAGCCAGCCCCCTAACCATTCGGTCATTGTAAGGCCTAGTAGAGTGGTGACATGATCAATAACAGAATATAGGATAGCTATGCACATTTCAAGCAGTTAATGTGTAACCACGAAAAATTTTACACATTTGTAACTCCAGTACAATGTATAAATTGACAAAATAGACAAGTGAGGAATCATTTGGAAAATTTGTTAAGAAATGAAACAAAACTATCGATCCAAATACTAATATTTTTAATGAAGTAGAACGTGATATGAGTGAGCTTTTAAAGTACTATAGATATATTTATCAAAAATCAGATATATTTATCAATGTATTTAAAAATAATGTTTTTAAATTACAAATATTTTTTGCAAGAAAAATTCATGTTAAAAACTATATTTTTGTTTATAATTATCTTCGATGTTTGTGATAATAATTAAGTTATTAATTATTTTATTGGTAATAAAAAGAATGGCCTAAAAAGTATGTGCTGGAGCTATTTTTTTATTATATTTGTAACCGATCGTTTTAAAATAATTTGTTTTAAAATTTTAAAACTAGGTTTAGAGGTTTTGAAGAGCAAACTATAGATAAAGATTTCCTACATTAAATTTATTCATTAAGTTTATATCATCTCCCTAAAGTGAATTATATCTATATACAAAAGGTGTAGTAGTAGATTAACAGAAGCTATATTCTACATTAATTCTTTGAATTATATGTTGAAGCTAAACTATAAGATGTCCTTGGATGTTAAAATCAGTGAACACAACTCGAAATACAACATTGTTAAATTAAAAATATCTAAAAATAGAAAACTAAACGTTTTAAAACTATTAATACAAATTTCTAGTTTATTTCTTTGTCTTTAATTGGAGATACGCTTTACTTTAAGGTCTAGCCTATTTACGGTCTATTACAATGTACACTCGCGCTTATAACTTATCAAATTTCGATCCGCAATTCTGAGAATCCTGGAAAACTCGACTGGTCCTATAGTTTGGTTTACTTTGGAGTTCTAAGGTCTACTTTTTTGCAACGCGAGGGTTAATGAGACCAGGATCTACTGTTTAAAGCCGATTTCGAAGGCGATTTCGAAGCCAGCTACGAACATCCATGATACAGTGGGATTCAAACCCACCAACACCGGTACCGAAAGCCAGCACCCTAACCATTCGGTCATTATTAAATCTAGTCAATTGGTGATATGGTCAATAAGCAGAATATAGGATAACTATGCACTTTTAAGTCCGTTTCCTTCGAACAAGCAGTAAATGTGTAACCACGAAAAATTGTACACAATTGTAATTTCAGTATAATGTATAAGTCGACAAAATAGACAAGTGAGGAATCATATGAAAAATTTGTTAAGAAATGAAACAAAGCTATCGATCCAAATACTAATATTTTTAATGAAGTAGAACATGAGATGAGTGAGCTTTTAAAGTACTATAGATATATTTATCAATGTATTTAAAATATCTATTGCAAATATTTTATGCAGGAAAAATTTATGTTAAAAACTATATTTTTGTTTATAATTATCGTAAATGTTTGTGACAATAATTAAGTTATATTAAATTGTTAAAAATTATTTTATAAGTATCATAAAAAAAGGAGATTACGAAGCAAACCACACGAGTTTCTTTTTGACCATTGCATCCAGGATCTTTGATCTTAACATTTTACAGGCCGAATTCAGATCGAGATATATTTTTAATTATTTTTTTTGCATATCTTGCCTTCTAATGCTTCAGTTAAGGTATATTAGTCATTTAATTGTGGAAAAAAATTCTTTTACGATTTTCATGATGTTCCCAATTGTGAACATTGGCCATTTCTGACTATACACTGAATTCAGAAATTGAGTAGAATGATGTATATATTAAATATTAAATAATAAGATAAACAATTAGTATGAATTTAAAATTTATTTTTAAATTTAAGCACAGATATCAATAAAGTTTAAAAATTATAAATTTAAATGAAAACAATATTTGTTAAACAAATATCAAAAACATGAGTTTATACCTTTAAGCCATAATATATTGGAAAGCAATGGAGATGCAATTTTTCCTTGCACTCATTATAAGTTAATCTTGCATTTATGCACTGTGCACCTTGTGTTGATTGTACAAAAAAATGGCCATCTCTTTTTCTCTGTGAACTTTGGGTTCTGGTTCATTCCCAACTTTCCTTGGTGCAGTTCTTAGAAGAGCGGTTGTAACTTGTTGGCGAAACTCCAGATGGGTCAGCTTGTTATATTTTCATGCGTTGTTGAATGTAAAATCCAACCAGAAACAACAGCCATGTTTAAACATTAACAAATAAATTCCACCACCATTTCTTACTACGAAGCATTGGGCAATAACTGCCTAACATTCTATTTAGAAGGTCAACTCCTCCTATTCCAGTATTATATTTATGCATTAAATTTGGCTGTTGTATCTCCACATTTTTCTTTTCTTTTCTTGAATATCTTTTCGTCAACTGCATTGGGAGGTGATTACAAAAATTTGAAGAAACCGTCACTACAGAATTGTCATTCCAGCGGCATAAAAATACCGACCCATCACATTGGTAATCAAATGAACCTTTTTCTAGTTTTTTCATCTGTTTTGAGAGTATCAATGGGTATTTTTTATGTGATGTTCGCGGATAGTTCCAATAGCTTTTATACTTCTATCAGCAAGGTCCTTCATCAAATCATAAGTAATAACCGTAGAGTAAATTATTTCGTCACAATATAGCGGCCACAGTCCATTGTTTCCAATTGGGAACATCAATAATTAATAAATTATTTCAGGTACGTTTCTGATTACTAATGTCGAATTTCACATTTAAAAAAAATCGAATAGACCTTTTATTACATTTGCTAATTTTTTTGTATCAATATTGATGAAATTTAATTTTAAATAATTTTATTAATATTATGTTTCCTATTGGAAACAATGGACTGTAAAAGGTTAAGCGTACAATTTCTGTTCCATCGACATCCTCTCCCTTACTCCGACACTTTACAGCTCTAAATAAACAAATAGCAATGTGTACATATGTAGGTTTTTTTTTATAAATTAGTTTGAAGTTTGTTTCACAATTTTTATAATTTTATGATGCTTTTCTATTTCCTGCTTAAGTTGCTCTCTTATCGACTAATCTATTTAACGACTTAGTCATGGAAGTCGGTCATAAAGTGAGAAAAGCTTAGTGCATGGAAGGTTTTGTCCAAGACAGCTTAAAATTACCTCTTATAATATAAAAGTGATTAAGTCTCTAATTTATTCATTCAAAACAAAATAATTTTTTATAGTACACTATCACCACAAGGTAATCCTTACCTTCCATATAATTTTATGACGCTTGAGGTTAAGCTCTGTGACTATCGACTAATTCACTTAACAACGTAGTCATAGAAACAAAACTCAGTCATGAAGTGAGAAAAACTTACTCCATTCTAGGCTTTTACCAAGACAGCTTAAAATTACCTCTCATAATATAAATGTAATTCAATCTCTAATGCATTCATTCAAAGCAAATTTTTTTTATAGTACACTATCCCCACAAGGTAATCCTTACCTTACATATAATTTTATGACGCTTCCGGTGTAAGCTCTGCGACTAGTTCAGTTAACAACGTAGTCATAGAAATAAAATTCAGTCATTAATTAAAATTACCTCTCATAATATAAATGTAATTCAATCTTTAATGGCCGAACGATGGCCGAATGGTAGAGCGCTGCTCTTCGGAACCGGAGTTCGTGGGTTCGAATCCCGCTGCTGGCATGGATGTTTGTAGCCGTTCGATCGGCTTTAAACTGTAGGTCCCGGTCTCATTAGCCCTCGTGTGCAAAACAGTAGACCGTAGCGCTCCAAACCAAACCAAACCAAACCAAACCAATCTTTAATGCATTCATTCAAAACAAAATGATTTTTTTATAGTTTACAATCCCCACAAGGTAAACCTTATCCTCCATTTATGACTCTTCCGCTGTAAGCTCTGCGTCTACCGACTAATTCACTTAATAACGTAGTCATTGAAACAAAACTCAGTCATAAAGTCATAAAAACAGTGCATTGGAGGTTTTTTCCAAGCACAGGTTAAAATTACCTCTCAAATTATAAATGTAATTCAATCTCTAATGAATTCATTCAAAACAAATTTTTTATAGCTTACTATCAACACAAGATGATTTATGTCCCATACAGAAGAAAGGGAAGATTTTACAGAAATTACTTTATAAAAGTCATTTAAGGAATTACTTGAAAATTCTAACATACAAATGCTCCTTAGATTTTAAAATCTGTGGAAACATATCTAAAAATCTAACGGTTCCATTAAAAAATCTATAATTAGAAAACAAAATAATTCTAGAAATTATTTTAAAAAGTTGATGTGTATCTTACAGTTTTTAAATATTATCTGTTATCCAGAAGTTTTTTCTAAGACAGCTTAAAATTACATGTTTTAGAATAGAATTGGAGTCAGCTAAATCCATTTATCACCAACAAAACAAAAATAGTGAAAATGAGTAACTCCTGTTCATCTTTCAAAGTTTAAACAAGTGGTAAACGAAATATATCCAGCCTTGAACTGTTTCAAGGTTCTATACAGCCGAACTCAAATTTAAAAATTTTATGATATTTATGAAATATAATAAATTACAATTGAGAAAATGATTATATTAAATTCAAGTGTAGTGTAAATCACTTTCTGATCTGGTTACATTTCAAATTGGGAAACATAGAAATATGTGAAAATTTTCTTTTCCCGTTAACTAGTTGTTGTTGTTGTTTTATGCCACTTGGTCAAACCAAGCTCGATATGAGCCGGAGGCTACTCGATTTAAGGCAAAGGGGTGGGCCTTTCGTTTTAATGAGCACCTCAATGGTGAAAGTACAACTTTTGCTCAAGTGGGTCCTCGTAATTTTGAAGCATGGACCAAGCAAAAGACCCACAGGCTTGGTCTGTCACCTCCAGAGGTATTGATTGAGAACATGGAGGACATTGTGACCACGAACATATTTTACGTGCTACAGTCACCTTTAGCGAACACGGCGGATCTTAGGCCGGCTCGGGATCCGAAGACGCAACCTCTCAGTTACGAGCTCGTTGCCTTTGCCGACTGAGCTACCGCGGCTCTTCGTTGACTAGTATTCAATATAGATGAATTAGAGCTCACATTTAAGCTTTACCCAGTATCTATTTTTTCAGCAAAAGTTCTTGTATTAGCTAATTCATAGATTCAACAGATGACGGATAAGTGGTACCATTTTGAATATTGGTGGAATTGTGTTAATTGTGCTTCTTTGGATTATTATGGGTATTCATAAAATATTTATAACCGAAAATATCTACTAAATAGAGTAAGTTAGAATCAGAGTTTTGTGTCCATAAAGATGGATGAACCTGGAAATATTCTCTACAGTTGTTGAAAATAGAATAAAATGTGTTAGCCCACTAATTTTTCCTTTTTTTTACTCTATATAAAAGTGTTACCCATCGCCGATTTGTTTAAATCAGATATGGGTAAACCCTGACACGGTGGCAATTTCAAATAAACACGGTCTTAATATTTCCCTAACTTTAGGAGAACAGAATATAGTATCTTTTAATTTTTTTTAAAATTTTATTATTGCCAGTAAATATTGCAATTATGTTGTATTTTTTAAACCAATTTAAAACATAACTAACTCCTTCCGGTAAAATGACGAGTCTAGCTCGTCATTAGTTTTTCATTCCATACCGCACAATGACGAGCTACACTCGTCATGCGATTAAAGTTACTATTAAATATGATAATTAATTTAGTTTAAAAATTTCTAGTGTACTGAATTTGGCAACACTTTTATCACTTGTGAAAATCACAAGTCACTATTGCATATTGTTTACTTAGAATTTCTTGGTACAAGTCATTGCCAAATTAATGAGTCAGAATAAAAGAAAACCTACTAAGAAATGCCGTGTGTGTTACAAGAATCAAATTAAAAGTGAGACTACTTGGCGGTGTAAACAATTAAGAATTCCTTTGCACTTTGTTTTGAAAAGTACCACTAGCTTGAAGACTATTATCTGTATACCTTATTAATGTTTTGCTTTGATATTTTCTTAATTTTACTGTTTCTGATATTATTTAACACTATGTAAAAAGTGGATTTTAATTAAGAATATGTAAGAATTGTAAAATGAAACAAGTTTTTTAAATAAAAATTAAATGGTTATTTCATGCACAGTTTTTAATTATTATATTATACCGGAAGGGGTTAAGAAAGTAAAGTCTGTTTAAGCAAATCTTTAATAAAAGTTTAAAGTCATTAAAGATTTTTAAAGTTTTTTATCCTTAGAACTTTTTTTTTCAAATATTAATTTCAAATAGTTTTGCTCTAAAATATTGTATAAGTCTTAAATCTTACTTTAGACTGTGAATGGAGTTTAGACATTACTAATATTATGTTTTATAAAACTTTTTATTGACAGCAAAAACAATGAAATTACAGTAAAAATAATGAAACTCGACAGCTTTCTGTTTATGTTTTAATATTACAAAAGAAAAAAGCAATTAATCTCTATTTCTATAAACAGTTTTATTCTTTACATTATAGAATATGTGTACAAAAAAAGAATGAATTTTACCTTAAATACAAAAAATAGGAAGTTCATTTTGTGTATTTTATTATTTTTAAAATCATTTTTCGCCATTATATTTACTAAATACAAGTAGATTACTGAGAGTACTCCCAGTTGAATTTCCAATTTCAAAGATGCTGTGAGTGTCGAAATTTGAGAACATTATCTTTGGAGGAATGGACTGTTTTTAAATTAATTTCGTTATCACATATAGAAGTTAATTTTTAAATAATCTGTACATATCTGTTTTAATTGATAAGAGAAAAATATATCAATTTTTATACTTTTTACTAAGTAGTTAAAGTTCGAACCTCACATCAGAAATAATCAAGAGGTTTTTTTAGCTTTGATCACAGAACAGGTGTTCTGGAAAGTAATGTACAGAAAATAGATCAGATTTGTTTTTTAACTAAACCCCACATTTTATCCAAAGAAGGACACTAAAAAAAACCTTCTATGTTTCTTTGTGAGGAAAATTTCGAAAAATCCTCCTTAAGATCTTCGATCACAAGATGAACCTGAATAGAGAAACAACAGTCTTGGTCCACCAAAAAGAACCCTACATAAGGTTTCACAAAAGATCCCAAAATACCATCTTTCAACAACCTTTCACATGCACTCAAATAAAAAAAGGGAAACATCGCGAATTTTATTTACGTGATGAACTACAGTAACGTTCTTCCCCCCTGCGTCAAAAGTTTGCATTAACGTCAACAAGATTAACTTCCAATGGCTGACTTTCCACAGAAGGTAAGAAAAGTTCTCCATTCTCTGTGGTGCTTTGCATGTCAACTCTAGCGTGGACCACACAGGTAGGATCAG
>CM063500.1:84179756-84192256 GCA_032207245.1 Pardosa pseudoannulata | reverse complement strand
ACATACTAGTTAAGTAGTGTGTATATTTAGATAATTTTAATATTTTTATATCTGATTAATATTTTTATATCTCATTTCTATAACTGATTAAATAAACAATCCTGTAAATTTTATTCTTGTAATTGTTACCACGAAGTATTAAATTTTTGAAGCAATGCTATTTTTATACATTATTACTTTCATAAAAGTTGTCTTCGAGATTCCTTTATATACTTGCACATTAGTAAAACATACTAGTTAAGTAGTGTGTATATTTAGATAATTTTAATATTTTTATATCTGTAGTAAAATGCATTAAATGCAACTGAGAAGATGTTAAGTATCGATATATTTGACATATTGTTAAAATGAAAATTATAAACTGCATTCTTAAATATCTTAAATTACATTTTAATTAACCAGCGGTTACAGCATAAGGTTAATTTTCTCATATTTTTCTAGAGGTAATTAATTCTAAAATCGTTAATCAATTGTTAATCGCTAGTAAATTGTTAATTTTGTTTCGCATCGTTTGCCTTTTGTTTGCACTGGTGCATTAATCTAAAAAGGAATCTTTGTTTGTATGAAAGAAAATGGATACAGAGAATTTACTCATATTATTTTAATTTTGTTTGTTAATCAGAACCGTAACTAGATTCTTTAGCACCCGCGGCAAAAAACTGGTCTGAGCACTTACCACCACATACAATGAAAAAATATATAAAAAAGTATTTTTTTTCCTGTATCATATATTTAAAATGAACTCAAATATTTTGTTAATTCGTAAAACGTTTCTATTATACTAATTTATAATTTTTCTTCTATTTTTATCTCATTAATACTTGAAAATATTTTTTAACACTTTGGGGCTATTATTTTGTTCATAAACTGAATAGTTTATTTGATGGGACTACTTTTTATTTAGACATTGAATTTTCATAAAAAAGTGGCGAATTTCTAAATTTAAATTTAGTTTTAATGACTTTAGTAAATTCAAATTTCAAAACGAATACCCGAATTTATATTAAAGCATATTAACACTAGATTGCCCAAGGCAGTCATTTTGACTGTTTTTTTAATTTCAATTAGAAAAACAGTTATGAAATATAATGACACAATTTCTTAGAATTTGGTGACTTTTTCTATAACATATAAATGGGTTTATGAATAATTGTAGTTACTTCCGCCCTCCTTTATTATATAATATTAAAAATTAATTTTAAACAAATTTCTTTACATATTTGTTATTTTTTCACAATGCAGTAATTTTGACTGTTTTTGGGCAATATAGGTATACAAGAAATCTCGGGCAATCTAGTGTTAAGGGTGCTTGGTAAATATTCTGTAAGAATCTAAAACAAGTTTAGTCTCTAGAAGCATTTTAACCCTTAATTCAACAAGATGTTTTTTCAAATATTTTTTAATTTCTGTTATTTTTCCATGTCTGTATAGACATTAGGATCTCTGTTAAATAAAAAAAAATATATCATTTTCCATTTTTGAGATAATTAATGTCCGCTGTGGCGAACACTGGCAGTTATGTTATATACTAGTTATAAATATACATGTCTGGTGCCAAATTAAGGGTTCAAAAATAAAAAAAAAATAAAAGAATAGTTTTTAAACTCATTGGATTTTCAAATAAAAATAAATTCTTTTCCACCTTTTTCTTATTTCTACTTGGGACGAATCGTCCTCTTTCGGATCAAATTTTCCTCACGGTGTGGCGACTGATGCGCCCGTGGCAAGTGTCACCTTTACCACGCCCTAGAGTAAAAGGGTTAGTTTCACCTAAAAAATATTATATATGAGACTTGTGGTTCCTAAGAAGTTTCTACTCCGGGTGAGCTTACTGAATTAAGGTTTACCTATTAATTACCTGATATTAATTACCTATCATTACGTTATATTTCGGCAAACTTTGTGAAAGAGCAAACACATTTTTATGTAAAGGGTTTAGACAAGTTCTGTAATTTTTTTGTTCCCTTGTAAAAATTCAATAGATATCAGTTTAGAAATCGCTTCTTTACACCACTTATTTATTTATTCTACTGACTTTTCTTAACCCTTTAAAGGTCACCAAAATAAATTCATAGGAATTTAATGTAATTTGTTTATAAATGTTATCTATAAACCTTGTAAATGTAAAATATATATAAGTTTTCTTTACATTCCTTAGAAGGGTTTGCCTTAAAGGATACCTAAGGAAAGTTTGAAAAGTGGTTTAACTGACTAACCCCTCCCCTTGTATGGCTTGAACATTATGCCTTTTTAAAAGTTTAACTATATTGGAAGAACAATAAATGATAATCCTTAAACTGGTGTAATAAATAAATAGCTTAACAGCTTATAAGTGTTGTTTGTATAGATACTTTTATTTGAGGTCATAAGTAAGATAAATTGAATTACTGACTTCTCATGTACAGAAAGTTTAAATATATATATTTCGAAAGAAAAAAAAGATATAAACGTAGAACTATCATCTGTTATAAATTTAAAATATTAAAAACATAATATATATATATATATATAAACACACACACACATATATATATATATATATATATATACATATATATATATATATATATATATATATATACATATATATATATATATATATATATATATATATATATATATATATATATATATAAATATATATATATATATATATATATATATATATATATATATATATATATATACATATATATATATATATATATATATATATATATATATATATATATATATATATATATATATATATATATATATATATATATATATATATATATATATATATATATATATATATACATATATATATATATATATATATATATATATACATATATATATATACATATATATATATATATATATATACATATATATATATATATATATATATATATATATATATATATATATATATATATATATATATATATATATATATATATATATATATATATATATATATATATATATGAATGTATATATATATATATATATAAATCAAAAAATCATCCATGTCACCAAAAAGTTTTTTTAATTGCAGAAGCTCTTGATTCTACATCATTGGCTTCCATACATCACAGATGTATGAGATTGGAGCCGTAAGTAATTATAAAAAGATAAAGTAAAGTACTCCAAAAAGTAAAGTTTAAAAAAATAAGATGTTTAATAGGTGGTTTTGCTACGAAACCACTGTCCGCTAAAGGGTTAACTAGTTTATAGGAGAGTTACTCTAACACTCGCTGTGAATAAAAGGTTAGATATGGAGCTCTACGATCTTCATTTTTGCTACACGAGGGATAATGAGACCGGGACCTACTCTTAAAGCCAATTCCAAACGTCTATGAACAACCATGGCACAGTGGTGTTCGAACCACGAACACCGGTATTGAATATTAGTACTCTAACCATTCGATCATCATTCGGCCTGTTAATAAAAGAGTTAACTGGGAACTTTAATTGAAGTGAAATGAATAGATAAGATGAATTTACATTAAACACGTATTTAATAATTATTTTATTCATAGAAACATTTAAAAGAGACTGCATTTAAAACAGCATTTATCTTCAATATAAAATATCAAACTATTCAAATTTGGTCAAGCATTTTAGAAAAAATGATATATGATTCTTTATTTAAAATTATTAGAAACATAGCACAGTAGAATTCGAACCACGAACTCCGGTATTGGATATCAGAGCTCTAACCTTTCGATTATCATTCGGCCTGTTAATAAAATAATTAAATGTGGTCTTAATTGAAATGAAATGAATATATAAGATGAATTTAATTAAAAACGGATTCTGTAATTATTTTATGAACAGAAGTATTTAAAAGAGACTGCATTTAAAACAGCATTTATCTTCAATATAAAATATCAAACTATTCAAATTTGGTCAAGCATTTTAGAAAAAATGATATATGATTCTTTATTTAAAATTATTAGAATTACTGTTCAAGTAAAAGTGTAGCATCATTCCTTTGATCTCTAAGCTACCTTTTTTTTTTCTTAAGAAAAAAAAAGAAAAAAAATATTTTTCTTTACTTCCTAATTTTTTATAGTAGGAAATTTGCTTAAGTATTAAGAAAGGTAAGTAATTCAAACATTTCTTAAAAAATGTGCAAGCAGAAAATTATAATTGACTTTAAAAGCGACTCTTTACAATTACATTAATTATAATATTGACCAGTTAAAATACATAATAAATAGTTAAATTTATAATATTCAGCCTTAATTCTTTATAAAAAGAAATTCAAAAATGTTTAAAGAAATTGTACTGATCTAACTATGACCTAATGGCGAAATAATTATCCTCTTAAACGATTGCAAGGATTACTTAGAGATATGTACATGATGAACTGATATATATCCGTAACTTTTCGTTAAATTTGAGATTAAAAAAAATGAGAAGATCCAGCATTAAATGAAAATACTTATAATAAATACAGTTTTGATACATGAAAAATAAAAATTGGAAATAATACATAAAATTAATAATATCTCTTCTAACTAAAATGCTGTAATATTTAAATCAATAATAGTATCAGTTTTTTATTAAAAATAGAATGCGGAAAGTTTATGAGAGTAACATCAGTAAAAGAAAAATAATTTTTAAAGGGAGAAAGTTTCTTGAATTCTAAACACGTTCTGGTATTACTTTACATTTCCTCCTTCCCGAATTTAAAGCGTTAGCACGCTCATACTACATTCTTCTGATCCCCTTTACCTTAATTCCAGAAACTTACATTCACCAGAAAAAATACAATTCTGCGAATTATTCATACTAAAGCGTTTGTTACAAATAGAGAGGAATAAATAAAAGAAAGAAAAAAAAAGGGTTGCACAGAACCCTTCAGGAGCAATCATTTGAATTGTAAGTAGCACATTATACACGGGGATGGTGCGCTAAGCACAATCGAAGGCATGAAGTTCATTTGTCGGTTTCTACAGAGAGAAAGAGAGAGAAAAGCGAAGGCTGTATTGCCATTCCCCAAATAAATTTTCGGACCCGAAGAAGTTTATCTGCTTGCATCCCTCAAGATCAACTCTACTCTCATTGATACCTGCAGCTAACAAAAACAATCGGAAGAGAGCGGGGGAAAAAATTCCCATTATAAAACTTGAGGAGGTTTCCATCTCCTCAAACGAAAACATCTTTTTTGATGAATGACTATCGTGCGCATTGTTTTCCAGGATTCTCGCCACTCCTCCCCCCCACACCGTACTTGATCATTTTTTACCACCATCACGTGACTATGGGACGTGCGAGCTCCCCCTTTGCCCCACTCTCCCCCCACACGGAATCCACATCCCTCGTCACCCCATCTCGTTACCAAAGAGGAACAAGCGCCACATTGGGTTTTAATTTCTCACTCCAGTGAACGTCGGGAGCGTTCGATGACTACGTGAACGCCCACCCCCTTCGACTACCCCTTATTCCGTTCTCGGTGTCTTTTAATCCGAAGAGGGGGGCACATCTCCCCCACCCCCCTGAAGTCTCCCTGGCGGCATTTTCCGAACCGCTGCTCTCGGCTTCCCCTTTTTTTTATTCTTTTATTTTTTGCCTGCCTCTAGTTTTTGGTGAAGAAGTTCCCTAGCAGTAGTTTTTCTCTTACTTCTCTTATTTGTTCTTATGTCTTGTGCTGTCTCTTTTTGCTTTTTTGCTTCTTCTTCTTTTGGTTCTTTCTCCGTAATAAAAATCTCCGCCTTTCGGTGGTGGAATAATGGTTTTTCATATATTCGGGAACGATTGTTTGGTTTGTATCGATACAGTCATTGTTGATTGTAACATGTAAAGCTAACAAGGTCACATTTTCGTGTCCTTCTGCTATACTATAATATCTTACTACTGTAACCTATTTTAACAATATTGTTTTTATTTCTAGAGGGAGGCTCAGCCTTATTTCCTATCTATTTTATTTCGAGCAACCCTCTCTTTTTAATTACCACTTCTTATTCGGGAAAAAAAGTTAAGATTTTTTTGGTTTGTATCTTAAATATGATACCTGAACACAAGAAATCATTGTTGATTGTAACATGTAAAGCTAACAAGGCCACGTTTTCTTGTCCTCCTGCTATAGTATATCTTACTACTGTAACCTATTTTAACAATATTGTTTTTATTTATCACTTAACTTGTAGATCTGTTCGTTATTTTAGAGTCTCAGCCTTATTTTCTTCTTCTATTTTATACATTTCTGTTAAAGTCCCTCTCTTTTTAATTACAATTTCTTATCCTGGTAAAAAAAGTTAAGAATTTTTTACTTTTTATCTATCTTAAATATGAATTACCTGAACACAAGAAATCATTGTCGATTGTAACATATAAAGCTAACAAGGCCATGTTTCCTTGCCTTTCTGCTATAGTATAATATCTTACTACTGTAATCCATTTTAACAATATTGTTTTTATTTATCACTTAACTTGTAGACCTGTTGGTTATTTTAGAGACTCAGCCTTATTTTCTTCTTCTACTTTACACATTTCTGTTTAAGTCCCTTCGCTTTTAATTACCACTTCTTATCCTGGTAAAAAAAGTTAAGAATTTTTTACTTTTTATCTATCTTAAATATGAATTACCTGAACACAAGAAATCATTGTCGATTGTAACATATAAAGCTAACAAGGCCACGTTTTCTTGACCTTCTGCTATAGTATAATATCTTACTTCTGTAATCTATTTTAACAATATTGTTTTTATTTACCACTTAACTTGTAGACCTGTTGGTTATTTTAGAGCCTCAGCCTTATTTTATTTTTCTACTTTACACATTTTTGTTTACGTCTCTCACATTTTAATTACAATTTCTTATCCTTATAAAAAAGTTAAGAATTTTTTACTGTTTATCTATCTTAAATATAAATTACCTGAACACAAGAAATCATTGTCGATTGTAACATATAAAGCTAACAAGGCCATGTTTTCTTGACCTTCTGCTATAGTATAATATCTGACTACTGAATCTATTTCAATAATGTTGTTTTTATTTATCACTTAACTTGTAGACCTGTCGATTATTTTAGAGCCGCAACCTTATTTTCTTCTTCTACTTTACACATTTCTGTTTAAGTCCCTTTCTTTTTAATTACAATTTCTTATCCTTGTAAAAAAAGTTAAGAATTTTTTACTTTTTATCTATCTTACATATGAATTACCTGAAAACAAGAAATCATTGTCGATTGTAACATATAAAGCTAACAAGGCCACGTTTTCTTGACCTTCTGCTATAGTATAATATCTTACTACTATAATCTATTTTAATAATGTTGTTTTTATTTACCACTTAACTTGTAGACCAGTTGGTTATTTTAAAGTCGCAACCTTATTTTCTTCTTCTACTTTATACATTTCGGTTTAAGCCTTCTCTTTTTAATTACAATTTTTATTCTGGTAAAAAAAAAGTTAAGAATTTTTTACTTTTTATATATCTTAAATATGTGGTACCTGAAGACAAGAAATCTACGATGCTCGGAATACTAGTAATAGAAAAAAAATATGCTCTGAAAGAAATATTTTGCTCTTTATATTATACGGTTTTTCTGTTGCATTACATTTTAACAATTTCTAACGCAATATAGTGTTGAAATAATCGTTTACTGTTTTTTCTAAAGCAGTAATTTTTGCTTTGGTTTGGAGCGCTATGGTATACTGTTTTCCTCAAATTGTTATTGAGACCGGGACCTAGTGCTTAAAACCGATTCCGAACAACTACTAGCATCAATACCATCAACGATATACAAACTAGCTAACTCTGGCACAGAAGAGCAAAGCTCTAACATTCGGTCATAGTTCAGTTCAGAAATTTTTGAATTTTATTTCTGTAGTGGAATTGAGTTAATGCATTAGGAAGTGTTGCCATAATGTACATTTCATTGTTTTCTTTAGACGATATGGAAGCCCTTTTTCCTATTATTTATATCGTACAATTTTCCACTATCCAGGCCAACCCTTTCATATACATCAAAGACCCCAAATATTATTACGACTTTACAGCTTAAACTTTTTTTTTATATCGTACATCATTTTATATGATACATATTTTTATATCTTACAATCTTTATTTATATCGTACAATTTTCCACTACCTAGGCCAACCCTTTCATATACACCGGAGACCCCAAACATTATGACCACTTTGCAGTTTAAACATTTTTTTATTTATAAAGAAATATTTGACGGACGTTCACTAACTTTAGCCATGCAAAGCACATGATTAAACTGACATTTGCCGGTAAAGTTGTGGGGATTTGTTGTAGCTAAGAGACACAACATATTAAAAAAATATTTGATAAACCTGCATCATAAACAGTTAAAAATGACTTGTACATTTTAAATAACACTTTTTGGACTATTGGCAATGAATGTGGGATTATTTGGAATAACAGCTCAGACGGCTCCCTCGATTTGAGGGGGGGGGGGCATCAGATTTGTAACCGACTACGGGTCACGTGAAAAATGTGGGCGAAGAATTTTCCCCTTTATTTCAATACTGTGTTTTAAATTAAAATTACGAGGACCCATTTGAGCATAAGTCGTTCTATCACCTTAACGATGCTTATTAAAACGAAAGACTCAAACCTTCGTTTTGATGCGAGTATTGTATGGCTGAATGGTGCTTGGTTTGTCCAAGTGGCATTAGAAACAACAACAATGTATTGTCTCCATTTGAACAGAATCTTATTTTTATTTACCACTTTATGGTGTAGACTTGTTGTTCATTTTTGATTATTTTTTTTCTAAAAGTTTTTTTTTCTTCCTTACTGCTACATTACACAGTTCCCTTTATGATACTATATCACTTAACCATCTCTGTTTAATTATTGCTTAATTCGTAGGAAGCTGCATTTTGGTGCCAGAATCCTCAGGCTTTGATATCACTATTTCCATAGGAGTTCTAAGCCTTTAGGAACGGCTTAGAACTTTAGCAGCTTTTAAATAGTAAGTCCCAGCCCATCTGGCTTCCGTATGCCAAATTTTTAAACTAGCTCTCTAAGCTAAATTACATTTTCTTATTCTCGAATTTTTTATTTTGTTCCTTATGCCTGAATGACTAATTTACCACCTTTTCAATATAAGATGTGACATTAAAGATAAATGTTTTTAGAGAATAGAAAATACTAAATTAAAAAAACATTATTTCTCAAAAGTTTAAAATTTTTAACACACTAGGAAACAAAATTCAATTGTGCATCATGGTTTGAAGTCTAATATTGATAATGTATCATCTAAAAGCAGTATGGGGTTACTTGAAATAAGTTTTCATCCATCGAAAGTTTCAGCAAATATTATTGAAAAAAAATTACTGTTGTAATATAATAAACATTTATTTTACAAAAAAAAAAAGAAAAAAATATTTAGCATAAATTTTTAAGATAAATTAAAATATGTTTTACTATATATCCTTTATATTGATTCAATGGTTAGGATTTCTCATTCCTCCCAACGTACTTCCTATGCTATCTCTTTCCCATACGTTAGGCTACTGTATTAACTGTACAGAAAATTGATATACAATGAATATTGACAACCAGCAGGTCCTAAGTCAAAGTCATCCTTTGACTTTCACTTAGGAATTCACACTTTTTCAGTAATGTGATGTTTAGCTATTGTAATTCCTTCTTGTCTTATGTTTTTTTACATAGGTTGCTCCCTAATTCGACTGATAAATTCAGAGGGATGATATCGGGCTGCAGCAGCATAAAAAATAGTATCATTCTGAATGAAAACAAAACTAATCTGGTGTTAATTTTGGTACCATTTGGTCAAACTAAGCACAACTGAGAAATACGGTACTCGTATTAAGGCAAAGGGATGCTCCTTTCGTTTTAACGAACACCTCAATTGTGAAAGTACGGCTTATTGCTCAAGTGGGTCCTTGTAATTTTAAAACAAGGACCAAGCAGAAGAAGTATAGGCTTGTCTTGCCACCCCCAGAGGTTTTGATTGAGAACTGGGAGGACATTGTGACCAAGAACATATTTTTCATTCTTCGGTCACCTTTAACGAACACGGTGGAACTTAAGCCAGCTCGTGCTCCAAACCCGCAACCCTCCAGCTGAGAGAGCGTTGCCTAGTTCATGCGAATATAACCATACAAATTCAGATTTTCTTCATTAGTTTCAATGCTATTACCTACATGGTTTTTAGATGCCATTCATAATTCGACATAAAAAGTAGTGTGCGGTATAATTAGTCTTCATATTGTTAATAACAATCGAATCGCTCAAAACGAAATCAAAGTCCCGATCCAATTCAAATGTGTATCTCTCGTACCTCACCTTCGTCCGGAACTTTCGGAGATCAGCAAGTTTCGGTTTTGGTTTGGAGCAATACCTTCTACTTTTGAGAAAATTCGAGAAAAGACATGTATTGGGGGTGTAAGAGTTGTTTTTTTCTGAAGAGATCTTATCTGCTTGTTGGCGGTCACCCTCAGCTGTGAGTGTACATCAAGAACATCTTGTTTTTGGGACCTGACCTCCAATCTAGTATTTTTTTTTGTCTTTCCAGGAGTCCAATTGATAGACTGGCCAGGAGTCTTTTCACGATCGGTGCAAATCTCCACGCATCTATAATCTCCTTGTGTGTAACTGCTTTGAAGTTTTATTTTAATCAATAAATAGTTGTTTTTGTTACCAAAGCTATGTTCCTGATTGTCAAGTGTCCATGACATCTATGCGTTCTTAAAAATAGAAGAACGATGCGAAGCCACACTATCCATTTTGACGAATTCTTGTTTTTATTTACCATATAGTTTAAAAACTTGACAATATGTACCAGTTGCTTATTCTCTAGCCATGGCTCACAAACCGTGGGAACCCTGTGAAAACTGCGAAAACTACATTTTGTGTATCACCAAATTCAAAGAATTTTTTTTACAATAGAAATATAGGCTTTTGTTTGAAAAATATCAGGTACGATAAGCTTTATTTAAATTCAGACCTACATTAGACCTCAAGTTTGGAATTAGTCTTAGAATCACTCCGTGCAAAAATGAAAAATTACACCTCTATGGAACTATAATGTAAACATTCTAAAAAAATAAAAAGCTATGCGGCCTTTTCTATATATTTTAGCGAACGGGAAAAAAGCTTAATAAATGACATAAATATTTGAAATATTCTTCCATGTAAGATACTTCATCTGATAAACAGTTAACACTTTTAAAAATCTGACAATTTTTTTAATCAACTTTAGTGTAGAGAATTTGTAAATTAATTCAGAAACATCTAATCTTACCGAGTTACTCGTAATACTCAATTCCAAATATATCGAGTCCTGAAAAATGTTGCTTGGCATCTATTTCTCCAATAGATCTTGATTACTTTTTGTTTGGAAAAACTGTTTCTTGGATGCAACCCTTATTGGAAGAGTTAGTAAAAGTTGTTTAGATCGATATTTTCCTTTTTTTTTAGGAATTTTGTGCTTATTTTTTTAAATACACACTTGTACACCCAATAACGAATCATTTGTAAAATCTTGTTTCTATTCGTACTGTTCGCAGTTCTTTTGAAAAGTAACAAGGTACATTTATCATGAAGGGTAATTTTAGCCACGTAAAATTGAACTTCTAATAGACTAAAAGGGTATTTTACATTATATTGGGACTATTTGTCAGTAAAGCATATATGAGTTTCCATGTATCTATATTTTCTCTTCTCCTAAACAGAAAATTACAGGGGTTTTAAAATATAAAGTACAAAGTAAAGGTACTTGAAATAAAGCTGGGTAAATCGGTGCTTAAAAAAAGAAATCAGGGCCCGACACCCTTTGAAAATGTCAAACATGAACACCACCGAAACGGGATTAAAAGTTTCAATTGAGCAAATGTACAGTGTTTGTTTATCATACATACATACATACATACATATAGATATATATATTGTATATATATATTGTAGGTGTATTTTTGTTGCTATTCTTGTGATCTTTGAGGGTTTTTAATATTTTATCACTTTTGTGCAGATTTCTCATTAAATGACTGGCCTCATGATAATCGTGCCATATATATTATATATATATATATATATATATATATATATATATATATATATATATATATATATATATATATATATATGTGTGTGTGTGTGTGTGTGTATATGTACACATATATATATGTATATATATATATATATATATATATATATATATATATATATATATATATATATATATATATATATATATATATATATATATATATATATATATATATATATATATATATGTGTGTGTGTGTGTGTGTGTGTGTGTGTGTGTGTGTGTGTGTGTGTGTAATACATCAAAATTATTTAACTTTAATATTTCCTTAAAAATCTCCTCTCTCCCATTCTAATTCCTTTAAATCTTTTTCCCAGCCTCTAAATATCTTAAAGGAGCATCCTCGACTTAAAATTCTTTCGATACAAGCCCGAAAGCTTTCTGTCCTATAGATGTAAATTTTCTGTCTATTCAACATGTTTTCCAGCTGTCGACGGCAAATGGCTCCGCATTT
>CM063500.1:84157256-84174756 GCA_032207245.1 Pardosa pseudoannulata | reverse complement strand
TATGTTTTATACTGAATCTAGGTATTATATAAATTATATTTTATGTAAATCCATATTTAGAAAGGAAAAAATTAATCAGGCGGTACACATTACTTAAAACATATAAACAAGTTTGTTTTTTAAAGCAATGATAAACAAGATTGTACCATTATTTGTTTCTTTACAGATTATATAAAAAAGTAATGAACAATTGAAAATAACAAGGTTTATTTTAATAGGAAAAATCGTTTGAAATATTTTAAATTGAGGTTAAAGTTAAAAAGCTAAAAATAAATTTGAAATTTTAAAAGCTAAAAATAAAACAGTAAAAATTTTTCAATGGAAAAAATAGAGCTTACAAATAAAACTTTGTGTAATTTTAGCCTCTTGGGTGAAAGTAATTTTTCCAACCATAAGTTTTTTTTTTAGAAATTTTGAAATGGAAATTTGGTGAAACTGTAGAAACTTATAACTGCTTTTTCAAATTAGAATTTCATCCAAAGTAGTCCCTGCACAATAAGTTTCCATTATTTTGCAGTTTTTTCCTGAGTTTTGTTTCATAGCTTACACGAAAATGTACAGGGTTACTACATATATATATATAGTGATACTAGTGAAACCTTAATATGAGAATATTAAGGAATTAAAAGAATATACATGCAATTCATTAAACCACAAAATGCCAATTCTTTACAAAATATATCAAAAAGTATTGAATAATTGAAAGTTACAAACTCTATTTTAATAAGAAAAATTGTTTTGAATATTTTAAATTGAATACTTCTGTCTTAAAGTTAAAAATAAGGCGATTTCACGCAGTAGGGCATATCTCAAATTATGACAATTCTGGCTTTAGTTTCAAACGGAAGGGCAGTTTATTGTTAATCTATTGGCTGTTATAAACATGAACATTAATGGGAAGGGCATTATATTAGTTCGTGACGTTGGGACAAATTGCCTTATAAAGCAAATTTAATAGGATAAACAAAGATTGTAAATAAAACTTTTTGTATTTTCAGCTGTTTGGAGTGCAACTAATTTTCCCAACCATAAGTTTTTTAAAAAAAATTTATGAAATTTAAATTTGGAGAAACTGTAGAAACTTATAACAGCTTTTTCAAATTAGAATTTCGTACAGAGTAGCCCATGCACAATAAGTCTCCAATTTCTTAATATTTTCAATTTTTCACAGTTTTTCCCTGAGTTTAGTTTCATTGCTTACACGAAAATGTACAGGGTTGCTACATATATTTTATACAGTGATACTAGTAAAACATTAGGATGAAAATATTTAGGAATTAAAAGAATATACGTGTATTTAGTTAAACCACAAAATGATGATTTTTAATTTTTGAGGAGAAATAATTAGAGATACACAGTATTTAAATTAAAAGTTAAAAATAAAATAATAAAAATTGTTCAGTCGGGAAAATAAAGCTTACAAATAAAGCTTTGAGTATTTTTATTTGGAGTGCAACTAATTTTCCAACCGTAACCATTTTTAAAAATTTCTGAAATGGAAATTTGAAGAAACTGTAGAAACTTATAACTGCTTCCTCAAATTAGAATTTCGTAAGGTAGCCCATTCACAACAAGTCTCCAACTTCTTAATATTTCCATTTTTTGCAGTTTATTCCTGAGTTTAGTTTCATTGCTTACACGAAAATGTACAATGTTACTACATATATTTTATATAGTGATACTAGTAAAACCTTAGGATGAGAATATTTAGCAATTTAAAAAATATACATGCATTTCATTAAACCCCAAAATGCCGATTCTTTACAGAATATATTAAAAAGTAATGAATAATTGAAAATAACAAATTTTATTTCAATAGGAAAAATAGTTTGGAATTGAATCTAAATTGAATACTTCTGTCTTAAAAGTTAAAAATAAAACAAATTCAATCGAAAAAATAAAGCTTAAAAATAAAACTTTGGGTATTTTTAGCTATTTGGAGTAAAAGTAATTTTCCCAATCATAAGGTTTTTCAAAAGTTTATGAAAGGGAAATTGGGTGAAACTGTAGAAACTTGTGTTTTTTTAAATTAGAATTTTGTCCAAAGTAGCCTGTGCACAATAAGTTCCTCATTTCTTAATATCTCCTAGTTTTTTAAGTTTTTCCTTAAGTTTAGTTTCATGGCTTACACGAAAATGTACAGGGTTACTACATATATTTTATATAGTGAAACTAGTAAAACATTAGGATGAAAATATTTAGGAATTAAAAGAATATACGTGTATTTAGTTAAACCACAAAATGATGATTTTTAATTTTTGAGGAGAAATATTTAGAGATACATATTATTTAAATTATAATTATGTAACTTGGATCGGCGAAGACAACTAATCCAAGTCTGCTTAATGCATAGCTATAAAAAATCTAAAATCTGAATTACAGCTGAAATTTTGCATAATAATTTTCTGTATCGATTTATTTACATAAAAAATCCAGTGAACAATCAAGTTTTAAGTTTATACCATACTCAATAGAGAAAAATTTTTAATGTTGTTGAATTCAATTTTTGAAAACTTTGAAAATTTTTTCAAACCGATTATGTTCGGCAATCATTTTATGTTTTTCCAAATCCTTATTTTTAAACTCTAAAGATGAAAAATGTGTTCCAAATTACGCATTTCTGTTCTATAGATTTTTTTTTGGTTTGACAATTTGGTTTGGAGTGCTATGGTCTACTTTTTTTGCAACACGAGGGTTAATGAGACCGGGACCTACAGCTTAAAGCCAAATCCGAACGGCTACGAATATCCATGCCACAGTGGGATAGGATCCCACAAAGTTCGGTTACGAAGGCCAGCATCCTAACCATTCAGCCAGCCTTGGGCACCTATAGTATTATTAATTTTTCTTTATAGTTTCTAACAGTTCTATAAGAAATATAAACTATAACACTATATTGAACTCTAAACACTATATTAAATATATAGAATATATATAGAATAACATATAAAGAATGTTTGTTTGGTTTGGAGTGCTACGGTCTACTTTTTTGAAACACGAGGGTTAATGAGACCGGGAGCTACAGCTTGAAGCCGATTCCGAACGGCTACGAACATCCATGCCCCAGTGGGATTCGAACCCACAAACTCCGGCACCGAAGGCCAGCACCCTAACCATTCGGCCATCGTTCGGCATATAAAAAATGTACAGAATACTATACAAAATATATAGAACTATAAAGAAAATCTTATAGAACCATATGAATATATAGTTTTTTATAGTTCCATAAGATTTTCTATATAGTTCTATATATGCTTTATAGTTTCATGATAATTTTAAAATTATGTAATAGTAAAATGTTTTGCAGTTTTTATGGTTAATATGAAGCAAATTTCTAACTAAACTTGATGTTAAACCAAGCCTATTTATTAGCATTGTTTCTGATGATTTTGAATGTTTTTGAAAACAACTTTAAATGAAAACATTACTCATACGAATTGATGTAAGGTAGTATTGAATAATCTAAGGTAGGTTATAGTTTCATGATAATTTTAAAATTATGTAATAGTAACATGTTTTGCATTTTTTATTTTTAAAATGAAGCAAATTTCTAACGAAACTTGATATTAAACCAAACCTATTTATTAGCATTGTTTCTGATGATTTTGAATGCTTTTGAAAACAACCTTAAATGAAAACATTACTCATACGAATTGATGTAAGGTAGTATTGAATAATGTAAGGTATGCTTCAAATTTTTATTTATAGTACGTCAACGGGGTTCATGTTAATACTAAGTCCTAAAGCCCTTTCATTCACTTTTTCTCCAATCCTCCCATAAATTCTTCCTTCGCCTCTATTTTAAATGTATTCTGCGTTAGGCTTAATGCTTTCCATGCAAATCTGACGAAAGGGGTGGAAAGGGGGCGTGAGGGGAAAGCCATATCCTTTCAGGGGAGCTTTAGAGAAAGAATTTGGTCAGAAGAATTTCGCAGATATTCTGGAAAACGGACGCCTGGAATGTTTTCCGGGTACTCAGAGAGGACAAGCAGATGACAAACACCTTTTAGCACCCGTGGTTCGAAAATTCCAGAACCTTATCCTTTCCCCGACGGAACAAGGAAAGGGTTCTGCGAGAATTTCGTTCGGAACGCGTGAAGCGTGCATACAGGACCATCCCGGAAAAAATTTAAATCGTGGACGACGGGTTTTTTTTTCTTAATATTTTTTTCTTTCCTAAAGGAGAAGCTGAAGGGGGTGTGAGAAAAAAATAGAGCGAAATACCCGTTGCCTCCTGGTTTTATTTTCGAATCTTTTTCCTTCGACAAGTAGGTTTTTTTTCCATTTCCTCTTTTACGCAGTGAACCTATCGGAGCAAAAATTGAGGGAAGAATCTCGAGAAAAGAAATTTTGAGGGTAGTGCGTCCCTGCCCTTCTTTTGCATATTGCACATTCCCATTCTTTACTCAGCCGAGGAACGTCCATCTTCGGAATTTTCTGTTCCATTCTTGGGATGTGCCCAGTACCGGCTGCGAGGACGACTGGTCCAAGTCCACATAATGCATAGATATGAAGAAAGGTGGTCTAAAAGGAAAGTTCCCTATACTTCAGATAGTAGACGTAAAAACATTACTCGTCTTGAATATTTAACTATCATTTAACAATATAGGTCATGTTGCCAGTGATTTTTTCATTATATCCATGCTCTTATTTCATTTGCATTATATGTCTGACTAGGTCTAAATTTTATAAAGAATCTTTCACTAAGTTCTCGATATCTATTTCAGTGGAAATTTCGTATTATAATACATATTATGAAAAATGTACAAATTAATCGTAAAATTGTATACATTATAGATTAAGGGTTGCTTAGATATTTAGAAAATTGGTTTAAAATGAAAGTTCCCTGTGATTCAGATAATAGAGATGGAAACATTACTCGTCTTGAATATTTAACTATCATTTAACAATATAGAACATGTTGGTAGGGATTTACTCACTATTTATATACTTTTATTTTATTCGCACTATGTATAAATGAATTATAGCCAATTTTCCTATTGGTTTTGGGCATCTCTCTTTTTTTACGTTTCATCAAAATTGATTTTTTCAAAATTGTGTTGTTCTATTGGGTTTTTCGTCTTGTTTGGCGGAGTTTGTCCCAAGAAGAATTAGCACCACTAAATTTCAACCAATCAACCAACCAGCCAGTGTCGAACTCACAACCGTTCACTTGTGAAATCGATACATTTGTCGACTGCGCCGCCGTGACTCTTATTAAAATTTTTAGAATTTTATTAAACTAATTGAATCAAAGAAAAACTGAAATTATAAATTAAATTAGCATTTTTCTTACGAATATTATGATTAGAAAACAATTTTATTTATAAAAATAATAAACTGTATTCACTAAATGAACCGACATAATGAAAATATTCATACAAGGTTTCACGCATTTCAGAAGGGTGGACATTTTATAAGTGTACCTAATTATAAAAAAAACGAATTTTGAGAAAAACTCAAGTAGCGTCATAATTTTCAGGACTTCAGTTTTTTACATTATATTATTCTCATTAACCTTGATTTAAGTTTTCATAATATAATCATCCTAAAGTCATAAGTCTATATAATAAATATAATATATTTTTAAAACCGGCAAAGCACCTATAAATATTTTTAAACAAAATATGAAAAATTTACTTTTTGAAGACTGAAAATGGTCCAAGTACGCTTAACTGCTTCCCTTTCAATTTTTTTTTAATTACAAAATATCATCACACTTTTTTTTTAATTTTATTATTAAGTACAAGGGAATGAAACAAAACAAAATATGTAGGTTTTAAATTGAGTTTTTAATTTTTTGCAGGTGTAAAATCATTTAGTTTTAATATTTTTTTATTATCCCGAGTTATCTCGGGAAAGGGGAAAATATTAAAAATATTAGTCTTTGTATGATAGTTTTTGAAAAAAGGGACAATACCTAACATGCTGTAGATTACTATCTGGTCTCTTTTCTTTCTGGCTTACTTCTGGAATCTGTTTTAAGCAACCACAGAGTACACTGTCTCGTTGAATCTCGTTAGATTTTTTTTTCAGTAGCAGAAATAACATCTAGCAAATGTCTTGAAGTTAACCTGAATAGTAAAGAACATGGGGGGATTTTACTGATGTGGCAAAAAAACTCGTCACTTTGGTTTTCTGAAATTAGTTTTTCAATCAGTGGACAACACGTGACCAGTCCCGCCAAAAGCACTACAAAACCAACAGAATTTGCCTAACTGTCAATCAGAGCTGAAAGTTTCCTTTCATATCCTCCAGACCGAGTAAAATCGTGAAAAAAAATCGTACCGACAAATTCTACTTTACCCGAGTTTTCTCGGGATAATAATTAACTGCAATATATACGAACACGAGATAATTCGGGATAATCATGCAAGCGGTTAATCTTTTTAATTCATTGTTTCATCTTAACATCCAGCAAAGATTATCGTAAGTTGAGTCAAAGTTTTTCTCAGTATTTTCTATTAAAAAAAAAGTACACACTCATCTCTTTTAGCCATGGTCTACGATTTGCATTCGTATGTGATTACTGGATTGATAATAGTCATATGCTTTCAATTTTATTTCTTTTGACATATATTAATTATTAAGAGATTACTTATATAGATAGCAACATTAATTTCCTTCTGTACTCTTGAATTAATTTCATCATCATTATTTGTTGGATTACTTCCAAAGTTAATGCAATCAACCCGCGAGGAAGCGTGCTTCCCGGAGAGCCTCGGAGGTCTGGTGCAACTGTTTTGAGCAAAATATCAGCAAAATTGCTTTTGAAAGGAACAGAAAATTTATATAGCAAGATATACTTTATTAAAATTTTAAAATATATATCGGATTATTTGAAATATTAACTTTTAAAATTATTTTGGACTGTAGATCTTTTTTATTAGCATTCCGAAAACACAAACATAAGACACACAAGTTAAAAACATAAATGACATCTTTATATGTCGGATGAGGGATGATTGATATCGGATTTTTTTTTTGTTTGTGTTGACTTTATATATATTTTTGTTAATGACTTCAGAACCACTTTGATTTTATAACTAATCAAAATTTATTATTTTTTGTATTTTTGTAAGTATATATTTATTTTGTATAATGAATGAACATATTTGCTGCTTTCAAGTCAATAAATTTGCTGCATTTAAAGTCAATAAAGTAGTACTTTTCAACATTCTGCATGTACCACTTTGTGTTTAACTTTTGAGAACATGCATTATTATTAAAAAAAATGCGTTTTAAATCCTTTTATAGTTTAAAAGAAATACTTAGAATTCATTTTCCAGTAATTCTCGAAATTTCCGTGGAAAAGTCTTAAAAAATACTTAAAGGAATATCTGTACAAAATTTCAAACATATTATTTTAATATAATTTGAATTATATCAATTTTATGTTGCCAATACAAAAAGAAAAAAGCATACATAGTTAAGGCAACATAAAAAGGAATATTTACTCTCTTATAATTACTCTAAGATTACATAGTCTGTATTCCTGGATTTTAGGAAATTTATAGTAATATTTTATCTAAAATAAAGAAAAAATTAGGTTTATTTCTTCGAGATGTTTGAGTTTCAAATCTCCTTAAGAGGACTAACTTTGTCTAATTAACCTTTCAGGTTCAAAATCATAGCTTTTACAATAATTTAAGTTGTAATATACTGGTATATATAAAATCAATTTAATACATATGAATAACTGCTTTTTTCTTTTTCTTTTACCTTTTAGCTCTTTTACTCTTTTACTTTAAAATACCAAGCAAATCATAACAACATATTCAATATTGTTAAATAATAAACACACCATCAAAACAAGTATTGTGGTCTACCTTTAATAGCTGAAAGATAGTGATATTTCAGTTTAAATAAAATAAAAATGATACGTAAAAATCACATGACATTTTTACAAGCATAATAAATAAAACACATTTTAATAATTTTATGTAATGCATCATTAGAATTATCATGAGCACATTCTCTTTATTAAAAATTACTTCCGTTTCATGAAAATAATTTTATTATCTCAGTATTGTTCAAGCATTGGCATTTGGGGGTGACCTGCAGTAATAATTTTCGTTATATAGATATTTCCCTTTAAACCGAAATCTTTCTCAATTACATACTTTCTTTTCTGCGTACCAGGAAGTAATGAACCAGTAAAAATTCAAAATTATTCTTTGCGTATTATGAATTTTTATTTTTGTTTTCTAAAACTTGGCTTTAAAAGCATTTTATTAGTTGTTTAACAATCACTGTAACAGCTGCTTGTAGATTCGTTGATATCTTAGTGTTGAACTATTGGAAACACGCAGCTTTCATGATTGTTGATGAGATATTTCGTTACATAAAATACAGATTGTAATAAAAAATGCTGATGCCGAATCAAAATTCACAGCAGTTCTAAATGAAAAATTTACACTTTCCGACGCCTTATCATTTTTGAGTTCTGTCCGGTAGTATAGGTTATATTGAAATTTATCTCTATATAGAATACTGATTGCAATATAAAGGGCTATATACAGATGTTATAACAGCTCCAAATACAAATATTCAAACTTCTATGGATAATCACTTTTGAGTTATGCCATATACGTAAATACGTATATATATGTATGAGTGTATATATGTATGTATGTATATATGTATACATATATATTTATATGTATATATTATATATATATTATATATATATATATATATATCTGTATATGTGTGTATGTATACATGTATGTATATTTTTATGTATATATATGTATATACGTATGTACGTAAATAACGTTTAAACCTGTCAAAATTTGTTTAGGGTTGGACAAAGTAGGGATTGAAATGAAAATTGAAATTTCCTTATATATATATCTTACAGACTTAACAACGAAACTTGTCTTAGTTGATTCAGAAATGAGTAAAATGAGTATTTTTACGTACATTTAAACGCTGAATTTTTTTTAGATTAGTATGCTTACTTTGCTTCGTACAAGGGAATAAGGAATAGTTATTGCTTTTCAACCCTCTTAGAAGTAGGTAAGTAACTGAATTTCTCTAATCCAGGAAGTTCATTTTACGTTGCTTGTTTAGAGAAACTTTGATGAACTGTTTAATTTAAAAAGTTGACTCTTTTATGACTTTTATTTTTCTTCAATATTGTGTCCTGGATCTTAACCCATTAACGCCCAAATTATTTTATTTTGACGCACTGACATATAATTCATAAATTGGGTGTCTTTTACCATCAACATGAATATTATTATCGAATTTTATCAATACGTACCTTAGTTTTTTTTTAAAATGCTGATCTAAAAATAGATCACTGGGCGTTCGGGAGGATATATTTTAGCAAATACACAACAATCATTAGTACTTCAATAACGTGGTAAAATCGAACCAAATAGATAAAAACTAATGCATTTTCTTTTAAAAAACGTTTATTTATGCAGAATTTCACAATATTACAGAATGTACTTAGTAAAGTTTAATTATTTTAAAATAATAAAATTTCAATGCTTCTACAGTTTAGTGTGGAATTTGAAGAAACACTTCTTGCATAAAGTTTCATCGCACTTCACACAATATGTTAAGGGCCTTCCTTGGCACCCTACAAGTCGACAGCGTCTTTTGCCCTTTCTTTGTCCCATAATGTGATCCCTTTTATAAAAGCGAACATCATGACTGAGATTAGCTTTTGAGGATGAAGGAAAACTGTAAGGTCGACCTTTCAAAACTTTTTTTCCGATTCCCAATTTTAGATATTTTACAGCAACAGCTCTTTGAAAATCTTACATGGGCATAGAATCACCTTTATGATAATTTCTGTGCAGAATACTTGCATTAACTACAGCCATATCAATTATTCGAGTGAATAGACACCAGTACCATATTTTACCTCTTATTCTCTCCAAAAGGAGTTTTATCTTGATTTGTCATTCTTACGTTCATCTGCTTTTGAAATGTCTTGGAAATGAATATATGACTTTATTTTTAGGTAAGCATTTCTATTAAAAGAGTCCTGTACAAGACCTATCACTAAATCTTCTACATCACTCCAATAATATCTTTCACTTGAAAGAGTAAGATAGCCAAAATATATCAAAAACCCTATAAATATCTTTATATCTTCTTTAGTGATAATTAAATCATGGTCGTTTTTGACATTTTTAGCATAGAGAATAGTCTCATCCACAATTACGTTATATACTTCATCAGAAAAAAGTTTTTCAAAGCAATGATGCAAGATGCATTTGCAAGATCATTTTCCATTGCCAAAATATTATTCTTATAAGTTTCCCCTAATTCCGACCATTTGGTATAATTCGTTTTTTTTCCAAACAATTTTTGGCTTTTCTGTTTTTAATATTTTAGGTTTCCTCTCAAACGTTGAAGGTAAATCTATTTAATCACACTCATCTTTTGATATTACTTCTATTTTACCAACAATATCATTTACAAATGGAGCATGTAACTTATCATCTATTTTCTCTTCATCTGTCAGTTCATCTACATCAGTGGATATGGCAATAATATCCTCTTTAATTTGTTCAGAAAACAGATAATCAACTGCATCCTGAAAGCTATTAAATACTTTTCAACTCATATTTTCATCTAAAGGTGAAAAAACGTAATATTACCAGGGTCAGGAAAAAAAAAACGCCCGAACGCCCAGTGATCTATTTCTAGATCAGCAGTATTTTGACACTAATTTTTACTATTTATATTTGTTTTAAGATAACATCGGTTTATATTCTGATAGCTACATCTATGAAGATATTAAATCGCCAAAAAAATTTAACTTTCGCTTATTACTTAGCTGTTTTCAGTGTTTATGCTAAGAAACGTAGAAAAACGGCGGAACGAAAGGGCGATACAAACTTTCTCTTATCGCTTTAGATCAATGATATAAACAAAACAAGAAAACCACTTGTTGGTAAACAGGTGCATGCCTTGTCTTGCCCCCTGTGCAGTATAGAATGTGTGGGGTGGGTTTAAGGTCATCTAAAAGCGAGTTTACCAAGCCATGTTTAGCGATCTAAAAATAGATCACTGGGCGCTAATGGGTTAATAGAATCTGGTCTAATTAGCCGTCGAGTTGTAAGTGATTGCCTTTCTCAGTCAGCAAATCTAAATTAAAGTAGTATATGTAAAATCGATCTTTTAAAAAGGATTATTGCAGATTTTCGTTGTTACATATCATTTATGATTTTACTTTATAAAAACATTGTAATTGTTTTCTGGAAGCCTAAACTACACATCTTTTTTTGCCAGAAAATATGCTTCGATCTGGAATAAAACACTGGCGACCATAGTGAAAGCTGAGCAGTCTATAATGGAGCCACCAAAGCTTGCGTAAAGAGGTGACATAAGAGGAAAACTACTGTTGGAATATTTACGGTTACTGAAATGAATTAATTTATAATGCATAAAATTTTATACAATTGATTCATATATTGTTCTCATAGGTACATTGTTATGGAAAATTTCAGCTGAAATTGAGATCGGAAAGTTAGCGAAAGTTTTATTATAAAATTTAGACCTAGACAGACATACAATGCCAAAAAAATAAAAGCGTGAAGAAAGGCTGAGCAAGTTATATCCAACACAGATATTGTAAATAAACAAGTACTTCTTCAGAACAAGTGTTGTTGTTCGTCTTTACTAAATGAAACCAGGTGAATTTTCATTTTAGTACACCTTTCTTCGTATTTGTAAATCTATAATGTATCCACTTTTATGATCGATTCAAATACTTTCGGCAAGATACAATATTGGGCAAAATTCTTAACGTAATGGAAATCGTGGAGTTAGCAAAATATTCATTATAAAATTATGACTTAAACAGACATATAATATAAATTAAAGGAAAGGGTGAAAACGGTAAGGAATTTACGACCAAAATGATGAATATCATTAACCCCTTAAGGTACACATTAATTTCTAATTTTCGGTCAAAAAATCACCTATTTTTTTTCTTGCATAATCATATTCTCTAGTGCATTTTAAGACATGATCGACAAATAAAAGTAATTTTTAACTAAAAATTAATTAAAAAATCTTATTTTTAATTAAATTTTATTAAATGATTTATACTAATTTGATACCAATTCTTGCTATATCCAAAATTCGTTGTCATTATATTGATTCACTTCCATCACTCAAGAAATCATCACTATCATCGAAACTGTTGATAATTGGCCTATTCAAATTGTCATCGTCAGAGTCGCTCCTTATCAGATATTTTTTTATTACAAACACGTAATATATTTGCAGTTAACTGCTTACTTTTATTATTTTTACTAATAAACATGGATATATTTCCTTTTCCACACCACTACTTTATAGCAAAGAAATTCTAGAAACTTATAGCTAATATCAAAATTTTTACACAAGAAAAAATGCTGAAATTGCTATTAGAAAATTTAATTATAATATAGTATTTTTTTTTACTAACGGATCTCAGACAGAGCATAGAAAATAAAATAATGCGAGATACAAGGGCGCCGTGTAAACAAATCTTTAATTAAATAGGTACATCGTCTGTTCGGTGTTGTTGTTGTCTTATGCCACTTGGTCAAACCAAGTACAATTGAGCTGGATGCTACTCGTATTAAGGCAAAGATGTGCGTCATTCATTTATAACGATCCCCTCAAGGGTGGAAGTACGACTTATGCTCAAGTGGGTCCTCGTAATTTTGAAGCAGGAACCAAGCAGAAAACCTCTGAGGGCCAGCTACCCCCAGTGGTATTAATTGAGAACTTGAAGGATTTGTGCAGAAAATATTTTACGTAGTCACTTTTACGAAATATTTCAGTCAATAACCCGCAAATAGTTATAATATTTTGGACTGAGTCATTTTCTGCTTGTATAGCTTAAGTGAACTAAGCAATTATCGAACTTTCATTTTAGACCCCCTTTCTGCATATCCATTAATCTATATTGCATGCAATTTTATGATTGATTCATATATTTTCCTATATTTATTAGGCATAAATTTCAACTGAATAAAGATAGCATTTATAAATTTAGACTTAAACGTTATAGAGGAAATAAAATGTTGTGTAAATATTCTAGAAATCAAGACTTTGGATAATAATAATAATATAATAATAATAATAATAATAATATAATGAAATCCTACCAATTATGACCTATTGTTAAATGATAGTTAAATATTCAAGACGAGTACTGTTTCCATCTCTACTATCTGAAGCATAGGGAACTTTCATTTTAGACCCCGTTCTACATATCTACATATCCACTAATCTATAACGGATGCAATTTTATGATTAATTTTTATATATCTTAATATATATTATTATACAAAATTTCTACTGAAATGGTGATCAAGAAGTTAGTAAAAGACTCGTTATAAAATTTAGACCTAGTCAGACATATAATGCGAATGAAATAAAAGCATGTAAATAGTTAAGAAATCCCTACCAATTATGACCTATATTGTTTAATGATAGTTAAATATTCAAGACGAGTAATGTTTCCATCTCTACTATCTGAAGCATAGGGAACTTTCATTTTAGACCACCTTTCTATATATCTACATATCCACTAATCTATAATGGATGCAATTTTATGATTAATTTGTATATTTTCCTTAATATATATTATTATACAAAATTTCTACTGAAATGGTGATCAAGAAGTTAGTAAAAGACTCGTTATAAAATTTAGACCTAGTCAGACATATAATGCGAATGAAATAAAAGCATGTAAATAGTTAAGAAATCCCTACCAATTATGACCTATATTGTTTAATGATAGTTAAATATTCAAGACGAGTAATGTTTCCATCTCTACTATCTGAAGCATAGGGAACTTTCATTTTAGACCCCTTTCTACATATCTACATATCCACTAATCTATAATGGATGCAATTTTATGATTAATTTGTATATTTTCCTTAATATATATTATTATACAAAATTTCTACTGAAATGGTGATCAAGAAGTTAGTAAAAGACTCGTTATAAAATTTAGACCTAGTCAGACATATAATGCGAATGAAATAAAAGCATGTAAATAGTTAAGAAATCCCTACCAATTATGACCTATATTGTTTAATGATAGTTAAATATTCAAGACGAGTAATGTTTCCACCTCTACTATCTGAAGCATAGGGAACTTTCATTTTAGACCAAATTTCTACATATCTACATATCCACTAATCTATAACGGACGCAATTTTATGATTAATTTTTATATAAACATTAATATATATTATTATACAAAATTTCTACTGAAATGGTGATCAAGAAGTTAGTAAAAGACTCGTTATAAAATTTAGACCTAGTCAGACATATAATGCGAATGAAATAAAAGCATGTAAATAGTTAAGAAATCCCTACCAATTATGACCTATATTGTTTAATGATAGTTAAATATTCAAGACGAGTAATGTTTCCATCTCTACTATCTGAAGCATAGGGAACTTTCATTTTAGACCCCTTTCTACATATCTACATATCCACTAATCTATAATGGATGCAATTTTATGATTAATTTGTATATTTTCCTTAATATATATTATTATACAAAATTTCTACTGAAATGGTGATCAAGAAGTTAGTAAAAGACTCGTTATAAAATTTAGACCTAGTCAGACATATAATGCGAATGAAATAAAAGCATGTAAATAGTTAAGAAATCCCTACCAATTATGACCTATATTGTTTAATGATAGTTAAATATTCAAGACGAGTAATGTTTCCACCTCTACTATCTGAAGCATAGGGAACTTTCATTTTAGACCAAATTTCTACATATCTACATATCCACTAATCTATAACGGATGCAATTTTATGATTAATTTTTATATATTCATTAATATATATTATTATACAAAATTTCTACTGAAATGGTGATCAAGAAGTTAGTAAAAGACTCGTTATAAAATTTAGACCTAGTCAGACATATAATGCGAATGAAATAAAAGCATGTAAATAGTTAAGAAATCCCTACCAATTATGACCTATATTGTTTAATGATAGTTAAATATTCAAGACGAGTAATGTTTCCATCTCTACTATCTGAAGCATAGGGAACTTTCATTTTAGACCACCTTTCTATATATCTACATATCCACTAATCTATAATGGATGCAATTTTATGATTAATTTGTATATTTTCCTTAATATATATTATTATACAAAATTTCTACTGAAATCTTGATCAAGAAGTTAGTACAAGACTCGTTATTAAATTTAGACCTAGTCAGACATATAACGCGAATGAAATAAAAGCATGTAAATAGTTAAGAAATCCCTACCAATTATGACCTATATTGTTTAATGATAGTTAAATATTCAAGACGAGTAATGTTTCCACCTCTCTTATCTGAAGCATAGGAAACTTTCATTTTAGACCACCTTTCTATATATCTACATATACATTAATCTGTAACAGATGCAATTTTATAAATACTTTGTACATTTTCCGTAATATGTATTACAATACAAAATTTCCACTGAATTTGAAATCGAGAAGTTAGTAAAAGATTCATTTTAAAATTTAGATCTAGTCAGATTCATAGTGCGAATTAAATAAAAGTATGTAAATAGTGATGAAATCACTACCAACATGACTTATATTGTTAAATGTTGGTTAAATATTCAAGACGAGTAATGTTTCCATCTCTATTAAACCAATAGTATAAATGAGTTATAGCCAATCAAAAAATTTAGAGCAAGATTTCAAGAAAATAATAATGAAGTTTCTAACATAAATGCCCATAACTCATCTCAAAACGAATATATTTATAATCCTGGGGTTCAATGCATACACAACATCATTAAAACTTTACAGTTAAATTCCAATTAAATTCTAAAAATTATTTTAGCAGTTATGACTTTTGAGGTGTGGTAGTGTAGTAAAAATCACAGTTTTTCAGAAATTCAATTTAAAGATTTTATTGTATAAACTAGCATATAGCCCGTCATATGACGGGATCATGCTAGTCACGAGTAAAATTTTTAATTTTCCAGAATTGTAAAGAACCCTATGAGGCAGGTAAAAAATGGTTTCTTTTTTTTGGCTGAGAATTACCTTTCAACAAAAATAATCGATTAAAATTATCACATATGTACTTAATCTATTATTTAAGTCAAATAAAAAAGAAAATTATTTACGTAATATCTAAGTTTAGTGATAAAACGTATGAAAATAATGCAGAAAGTATTTAAATAATTTAAAATAAGAAATGGTTAAATGAGATGGTTAAAGGAATGAAGTCATAATGTTAGAAAAAAATTATTACTTTTACCTATTTATTATGTGATATATTGATAAATTTAATCGCTTGCTCTTTAAATGGAGCATTAAACACTCGAAAAGGGGGCGGGGTGGATTTCGAAATGTTTTAGAGAGGACAGTATTTTTCGCTGTGATACGAAGCTTATTTATACCAATTTACTTCAGAATCGGAACTATAGTTTAGGAAAAAATAAACTCTACTCCCTTTGAATTTTGCAAACCCTAACTCACCAAAAATCTAATATGGATGATCTATCCTTTCCAGGTCCAACCGCTTCATAACTTCGAGGACAGACGGGCAGATAACTTAGGCTATTATTACATTACGAGAAGAAAGTTTAAGGATACACAACATGAAATGTTTATGTGGCCAGGGACATCCGTAAAGCAATACGTGAATTTAATAAAATAAAAATAATAAAAATTATAAAAAGTTGAAAAAAAATAAAAATTTATTTTAAAAATAATAAAACAACTTTCGGAATAAGAATTTAAAAGAAAAAGCAGAAAATATTAAATTTATTATACATTAAAAAAAATTGGCTGCGTCTGGGTTAGAACCGTCAACACGAGAAGTAGGACGATCAAGTAGGCGATCATTCTACCAAACGTACAAAGCCTGCACGGTGTAAGTGGACTAATTAGAGTATATGAAGTAATTGTAGTCAAGTAGAAACAGTCCAGAAATTTAAATATTACTCTCCGCCTTTGCCATCCTATCAAGAATTAATTTCGTATAGAATAAGATCAAGGATAAGGCTTGAAATAATAGCATTAAACGCTCGAAAAGGGGGGATGGGGTGGATTTCGAACGCTTTCAATTTTGCTAACCCTAACTCATGAAAAATCCAATATGGATGCCTGTATCCATTCCAGGTACAACCGCTTCAGAAATTCGCTGACAGACAACTTAGGCTATTATTATATAGGGGTTTCATTAGGTGTTTTATAATTTGATAAACATTCAGAAATATGTTGGAGTACATTATCTATTTATTTAGAAGCCATAATACGCTATTTAAGATGTTTTTCATGCTAACACTCAAAGTCGAGCCCTTTAACTGCTCAATTCAAGTATCTTTTCGACACTTCCAGTGATGATTAAGCAGCTGTATCACGACTTCTAATGACTCTAGAAAACAAACTGAAAAATGTGTTTGAAAGCTAAAGGGCTGATCTTTAAAATAAACAAATTTTTTTTTATATTTTTCACGAAAATCGCTATTTGAATGTGGTTGATTACCTTAA
>CM063500.1:84142256-84147256 GCA_032207245.1 Pardosa pseudoannulata | reverse complement strand
TTGTAGTACTGTGTGCACAACATGGTGTTGATTCGAATACATTTAATTTATTAAAATAACAACCTTTACTTAAATAACGACTTTTGGTGAAAATCACATCATAATATCTTTTCAAAACAGTGTTTCTTTTTTTTTTAATCTATAAAATAAAAGTTAAGCCTATTTTTGCATTTAGTTCTTAAACCAGAAATTGCATTTGAGTAACCAGAATTTATACTTTTAATGGATTTTATTCCTAAAAAATTGGTAAATTTGATTTTTTATTTTAAAAATAGACTTTTGTTGATAATTTCAGCTCAATTTCAACTTATAAAGCAGCAGATTTTTACTTGGATACAATAAAAAACATTCTGTAAATTTTTCCCGTAGTAAAAACTTTAAATATATTTCACGAGAAATTGTGTTTTGAAATATTATTACTCAGAAATAACGTGATAAAAGAGAAATAATTTATTAAAATAAAAAGAAACTTAGAAAACACAACTTAATTATATTAAACATATTATAATAAATTAAAAGTTTGATTATAAAAGCTACTTTGGAAAATTATAGCTCTTTTTATAAAATAATGTGTGGAATTTTTTAAGAAAATTGCTGAATATTACTTTTATTATTATTATTATTATTATTATTATTATTATTATTATTATTATTACAAATATTTATATAGGTCTTAAATCTAGTTTCATTACCTTTTCGGGTGTCTCAGGTATGTATGTAAAGCCAAAAATTTATTTTGGTATCATATATTTTGTCTCATAACTTTAGCAATAAATATCAAGTATTGTCTGTTTTTTCCACAAATAGTTACAAAATATTATTTGGCATAATATTTCAAAATTTTTCATTTTTATGGGTTCAAATACTGTAGAAACAATTATTAAGTTATTAATTTTGCTGTTTTTTTTAAATAGGGTACTCGATACCAATAGGATACCTTAATGACCAGTGTCCCTCTTTAGATATAGCTAAAATAATTTGTTTATATGTTTTATGTTTTTCCGGAACAACTTTTCCTTTTTCAGTGAAGGGGTGGTGGTGAATTTCTTATAAACCATCAGCCAAAATTTCAGGCTTGTGTCATTCATAGTTTTTACATTTCGATCAACATTTCATAAATTTTCTAGTCTGCACGTAAATTTGCCTTTTACTCAAGAATATCTTTAATTTTTAATTTTTAATTTTAAATCTTTTATCGTAGTACATTTTTAAAATTACTTAAATAAACAATAAAATTTGTAATATATATATTAGATATATGGTGATTCTTAAATAAAGAAGATTGGTGAAAAGGTCCCCAGTGGACAAAAGGTGAGCAATCAATACTAATTTAAAATATATTGTTTCAAACCTATTGTGTTTTAATATGATGTAAACGATATATTTATGAAGAAGTTATTATAATTTAAGCAAATTATTAATTATTTTGATAGTTATTAATTTTTTTTATAATTACCCTTACTGAAAATGCTCCATGCGTATTTGTTTTACAATTACAACGAATATTTTTTTTATTAACCCACTAATTCCTGACGTCCCTCTTTAGGGACAGTAAAAAAAATTGTAGAATTTTTGTGTTCCCCTAGAATGAGTTTTCATTTTTAGAGCAAGATATCCTGTAAAGAATCAACTTGATTTTCTTTGATCTTGTGAGGACTTCAATATTCTTGAGTGAAGAGGTAGCTTGAAGATAGATCACAGAACAGAAAGTAACAGAACTGAGATCACTTTTATTTTCTGGAGTAAATACTAGTTATATACTCAGGGATTCTAATCTCCCAAAATAAGTCGAAAAATAAAAGAATGGTTCTTGCATAACATTTCCACGGCGATCACACCCGAAAAAAAAGATTAACCCTCTAAGCGGTTTGCACGTACAATACCGCCAGCTGTCACAGACAATTTTCGACCTCCAAAAACGTTCCAAAAATAGATGAATTGTACATTTCTGACAGTGCTTTCCCCCATGAAATTATGAGGTAGGAGGGTTAGGTCGATTGATTAGGAATTTCACCCCTCTTTGACTGATATTTATTGAGGGATGCTCCCCTACTCTCTGAGGAACAAAGACGCTGATAGCTTCTCATGTCTTTCTCAATCTCTATTTCAAAGTATTTCGTTTGCGGTAAAATATATATCGCTAATTGCACCACTGAAATATCTTGGATGACTTTAGAAAAAAAATATAAATAATTCTCAAAAAAAATTTTTTTATTCGTACTTTTAGAATACATTATTTCTTATGTGATGATCTTCGAGACTTGACGAGCTTTATGTGTATTAAAAATTAACAGTCAATAATGTCTAGTTATATATCTATTTATAACCGGAAGTAAAGGAACAATAACGAGGGTGGGGCGAAGGGTGAAGTAAAAAATCATAGAACACTTTGGTGACTGACACAATAAAGCTTTAGCGTAATTTTGGAGACTTTATTCCCCGGTATGTTCCACTTGGAGGATTAAATAACCTCACAAAATGGGGAGGCTCTACCAGGGTGCATTTCAAACCCAAATTATCCCCCGTTCGGTATCCGAAACCCTGCCGTTCCTTATATGAGCGGACTTTACGAGACTTCCGAACGTAATCACTAAAAAGCTGGCCCAGGTCAAAAATCCTCCAAGAAGAAACCTCCACAAAGTCAAAGCACCTACGTAAAAAAATGGCGAAAAGCCCAGAATAGCAAAATTCTAGGCTTTTTACGGCCAGTTACGGACCCTCCAACCGTCTTTTGGTCAGTTACAATTCCAGTTACCATAGAACTCCATCTAAAGTTGCAGCTAGTTTTTTTAATTGAATTATTATTAACTAGCTGTCCTGATTCTGGAATTCTTGATGAAATCATCCGGGATCATTACCGCACCGATCAGGGGCGTAACGCCTTTTCAACCGAACTGTCAACATCTCAGACATGGCATCGCCGCGGTATTATAGCCGGCTCGAAACAGGAGGGCTTCAGATCAGCTGATTTCGGTAGTTAGTTCTGGACAAAGAGGGGGGGGGGTGTCTTCACAATCTGCTTTTATTTATTGTGAGCTTATTGAGATTATTATAATGTCGCTTGAAACCCTTTACTGCCAACGTATCTGTAGTGCTGTGATCAGCACAGCGGGCTTCACTACCAGAAGTCCCAGGGTTGAATCCCCAAACTGGCGGTATGGGAATTTTAATTTAATCTAATTATGTTTGTGATGAATGTATGCGTGGTGGCGTCAAGTATTTTTAAAATAATTTTTCCTTACTTTTCCATGAAAACGGTTTAATTTATAATTTATTTAAAAACATTTTACAATTTTTGGATTTACAGCTTTAAAACAGGACAACGTCTGTCGAGTCGTCTAGTACATATATGTATATATATATATATATATATATATATATATATATATATATATGTATATATATATATATATATATATATATTTATATATATATATATATATATATATATATATATATATATATATATATATATATATATATATATATATATGTGTGTGTGTGTGTGTGTGTGTATATATATATATATATATATATATATATATATATATATATATATAATATTAAAATCCCTTATTTACGTATTTTAATATTAATTTAATAACTTTTGTTCATAAAGTACGTTGGCAGTTTGCGCGGTAATTCTGATTTTTTCCTCCATACACGCTATAGACTTAATTCAGTCTCTGTCGGTACTACTTTAGCCAATAGTTATTATTATCGCGTTTTCGTTAAACGTGATTATTTTTATCACTTGATTAACTGTGCTTAGGGATTATTCATAGTCTTTTAACTTGAAAAAATCCCTACTTGAAAAGTGTGTATGTGGAGGATCACATTGTCTGTGTGCAACATGTTGTAAAAGTGCTTGCCTTCTGTACGGATTTCCTGTATCTCACCAGAAATAAAATTTGTGGGGATTTTGAATGAGTCTCTCCCATATTACACACGCGCGCGCACACACACACAATATATATATATATATATATATATATATATATATATATATATATATATATATATATATATAAGAATAAAATACTTTTAGAAGAAACATATTTTCGTTAATTTTCCCTTTCACACACACATAACTAAATTTTGCCCATTGTTTGTTTAGCGTCAGTACGCTCAATTGTAGATAAACAATGATTCTCTATCTCGGAATTAAGGAAAATGTAATTAAGAGTTATGTGTCTATGGTAAACCAGACCTCAGTTGATCCTTTTCCCCATAAATATATATATGCTATGCTAGCTTGCATATTTTGGGATTACAGACATGTTGATGTATTTGAAAGTCTGCAAAATTAAATCTCCATACTAATGAGGCAACATTTTAACATAGTTTTAGTCAAAGATTAAGGTTCCTTATTTATGATTGTCAGATTCACTGTTTTCTAAGTACCCCCAGGAATAAACAGTTATGAGTCTTGGCTTAAACCAGGAACTGCAGTTGTGAGTCTGAGGGAAGTCATTTAACTTTGGTCGTCAATTAACTACCCTACAATTAAATTGCTCTGAATTGCCGGTTATCTCCAACCGACTTTGGTTAGGCTAGGCCTTAATGTAATGCCATTTTACAATAATAAATAAATAAATAAATAAAATCGTTTTCTGCTAGAAATGTTTTATTTAACACTGTATCTTTATCAAATGGTAAACGTTCTAAATATTTATCATGTTTGTTCCCTTCGTTCTCTGTAAATGACAATTTGTATAAAAAATTTATTCTTGAATATGAAATATCCAGGAAGTACTCTTTCCATATCCTTAAAAGATGGATCTGTAAAATGCACGATGAAACAAACAAGGTAAATTACGATTGGAGTTATTGCAAGAGGCGGTTATAAATTTCCGATCGCACAAATTAAAGTAATTATAATTCGCTAAGATGCCGGTTCTCCTCCCAGCAACAGATTTTGAATACACAGAAAGTAGCGCTGCTTAATATTCATCCTCAATTGTTCCCTGTTTATGGATCATATTTGATGAGCAAACTGT
>CM063500.1:84124756-84137256 GCA_032207245.1 Pardosa pseudoannulata | reverse complement strand
TTGGGTTTTCCTTATTTTTCTTTACGTCTTTCTGTATAAAATTCTTCTGTCCGTGTGTTTTCAATAGAATTCCTCCTAAACAGCTGGACTGATTTTGATGAAATTTTGTGTATGTAATTAAGTTGATTCGAGAATTGTCTAGATTCTCAATTTGATCCGATAGAAAATGTTTTTTTATTAAAAATCCAGAATTGCGCTCTTATTGGGATTGCTATAATGCCTTTTGAAACCTTTTACTGTCAACGTATCTGTGGCGCAGTAGTCAGTGCTTCACTACGAAAAATCTCAGGATCGAATCCTTGTATAGAATGTGGGAATTTTAATTTGATCTAATTACGTTTGGGATGACTGTACGCTTGGTGGCTTCAAGTCTTTTTAAAATAATTTTTTCCTTACTTTTTCATCAAAACAGTCCAATTTATAATTCATTTAAAAACATTTTACAATTTTTGGATTTAAAGCGTTGAAACAGGACAACGTCTGTCGGGTCGTCTAGTTTTTATATAAGAAGCTTATTTACCCAGATATGGCCTAAAAACATTGATAAGTCGTTAATATATTAAAAACTACTCAGGGCAAGACGAACCAAACGTCAAAAACAGATGTAAAATCCTATTTTTATATAAAATGTATTACATCTATCACACAGTTCTATCTATTATTTATTCAAAATTAAAAAATTACGTTCATGTACAAACATGAGATATTGGAGCTCTAAAAAAATTACTTTTCAATCAACTAGATTTTGTCATTTTGATAACAAAAAATCCTATTTTCTATTCAGAAAAAATCATGGAAATAAATTGTCTCAATTTTTAGTATCTTTTTTCACCTCAGGAAATGTATTAAACTCTCACTGCATAATGCTCAAATTGAACTCAAAAAGTACCGTGTATATTGAATTCAAGATATTTAAATCTATATTTAATTACAGAATGGGTCTATTTTAAAATTAAAGTATATAAGGTTTCTTTCGCATACATTTCTAAATGTGCATTTCGTGTAATAAAAGATAAATTTTTTTCATACAACGGTACAGAAAATATCTTGTTGACTAGCAGACTTGAACTTTGCCGTTACTTTGACGTTAGAAATCTAGTATTATTATACGCTTTTCTTTTTTTTTTTAGTTCATTGCATAATATTATGACTTTGTGAAAAATATCTTTGTAAAATCTGATGATTATCTTACCGAAGACTGAAGTACAATATATTATAACAGTTTGATACACTATAACAAGGGTGAATCTTGTTTTGAGCAAAGGTTTTTAACTTTTTATTTATTTAGATACTCCATCAGTTACAATGTTTTAGGTTTACTAAAAAATATCTAAAATTAGGACATATACTTATTTATCAAAGTGAAGGAAATTAAATATGTATTTAAAAGCATATGACTCAATATGCTTTTAAGTACATATTTCCATATTTAGTAGTACATATTTCCAGTATAGAGTCATATACTTAAAAATTTATGACTCTAAAATTGATTTTTGGCACTTTGTACATCACAGTTGGTGTAATGAATTTTCTTATAATATATAAAGCGTTGGAGACTCATTTAGCAGTTCCAAAATTTCCCCCGGACTTCATCAAGAATCTGTGTAACATCCAAAGATACATAAAATAGGCTTTGTATTAATGTAGCTTCTTGTTCAACGAATTTTGTCAAAACTAAATAAAGTATTTGTCTCTTATTTCCTGCCATAATAGATTTTTTAAGTGCATGATTGGGAACCCTTGGGAAAATTTAGGGGGCCCTCTTAAGGTTTATGGCCCATAGCTTGAGAACTATTAGCTTTTCCTATATCAAATCTGGTGAAACGCATCGTTACCGAATATTCTCATTTACAACTAAATTCTCCGAATACAACCGAGCTTTATAAAAGTCTACCTCAATGGCCAATAACGTCATTTTCTGGTTCTAATCATTCCACTGGGGTAGCATATCGCAGGCATTTTCTATACTAGTTGGCGTTTCTGAAATAACGGCGCACTTAAGGCTCCAGAAGAATGTTCTGACAGCTCCTCGCAACATAACCAAGACAATGCTCCATCTATAGAAATGCCTGCGAACGAGAGGGGTCAATAACTTGGACTGCGACCCCCTATTCAGGGAGGGTGGCCCTCAATCACGTGACGTTCCGTCGATTAAGTGGAGCGGAAGAAGATTGAGAGGGTGGAGAAGATACAACCCTCCCCCCTTCAGATTTCTTCCTCATAATTTTATTTTTATTTTATTTCCCTTTTGATCCCCTCGTCCGTTCCTTATCGTGCATCGGCTTTTCCTGAGAGCCAGGAATCCAGGGGTTGTCCATTTTATTGGGTGTGCTCAGAGCAAACGTAAGGTGCTCGGGGAAGGCAGGGGAGGTGGTAATTGCACAAGTTTCTAATAGTTTCGCAGTGTAGACAATAAAGGCAGCTATTGGATATTACTCCAGGGAATAGATATATGATATTGTGGTCAGAGAAAACATATGATATCGTAAGAAATATCTCAGCTACTACGAAATATAGAACTGTCTAAAGTCATTTATACAATTTTGAGGAGATATCAGAACGAAAAAACTTAATTTTTAAAAATCTGGTTCATTTTAAATCGTCCCATTTTTGTTTATCACCAAAAAAGTGATTTAAAAAAAATTGTTGAGAAATTTTTTAAGGTAAAAGTTTTATTAAATATTTCACTTGAAAATTGAGATTAAATTTAATTTTCTTATATAGGGTGTCAATTTTATCCCTGATTTTTATAGCAATTTACCAACATGATTTACTACGAAAATCAAGCTAATGTCTTCAAAGATAAACACTGATAATACCAAAGTGTATCTTTATTTTTATCACCGGCGAGTGTTCAGTGTCTTATCTGTACTTCATATTTTTCTGTTATTAATTACATTTCAGAGTCAACAGCTGTATTTTAAAGCTCTTGCTTACATTAAGATATATGATATTGTGGTCAGAGAAAACATATGATATCGTAAGAAATATCTCAGCTACTACGAAATATAGAACTGTTTAAAGTCATTTATGCAATTTTAAGGAGATATCAATACGAAAAAACTCGATTTTTAAAAATCTGGTTCATATTAAATCGTCCCATTTTTGTTTATCACCAAAATAGTGATTTGGAGAATATTGCATAATATACTAATTTACTATACTTTTTATTATATATTTATTTATCTTTATTGGAAATAGACAAGGAAGATAAATAAATAGAAGATAAACATATGGTATGGGCATTAATAGATTCATTATACCGTTGGTCAGAGAAAGTATATTATATCTTCCACTTCTTAATCACTTAGGCCACTGTTCATAATGGGTACATCAAAACGGACCAATTTATAATTTATTTAAAAACATTTTACAAATTTTGGATTCCCAGCTTGAAAACAACGTCTGTCGGGTCGTCTAGTTTTTATATAAGAAGCTTATTTACCCAGATATGGCCTAAAAACATTGATAAGTCGTTAATATATTAAAAAACTATTCAGGGCAAGACGAACCAAACGTCAAAAACAGATGTAAAATCCTATTTATAAAATGTATTACATCTATCACACAGTTCTATCTATTATTTATTTAAAATTAAAAAATTACGTTCATGCATAAATTTGTCCGTGTGTTTGTAATAGAACTCCTAAACGGCTGGACTGATTTTGATGAAATTTTGTGTATGTAGTTAAGTTGATTCGAGATTCATTTAGATTCTCAATTTGATCCGATAGAAAATGTTTTTTTATTAAAAATCCAGAATTGCGCTCTTATTGGGATTGCTATAATGCCTTTTGAAACCTTTTACTGTCAACGTATCTGTGGCGCAGTAGTCAGTGCTTCACTACGAAAAATCTCAGGATCGAATCCTTGTATAGGATGTGGGAATTTTAAGTTGATCTAATTACGTTTGGGATGAGTTGGCTTCAAGTATTTTTAAAATAAATTTTTCCTTACTTTTTCATCAAAACGGACCAATTTATAATTTATTTAAAAACATTTTACAATTTTTGGATTTACAGGAAAACAGGACAACGTCTGTCAGGTCGTCTAGTATATATATAAGAAGCTTATTTACCCAGCTATGGCCTAAAAACATTGATAAGTCGTTAATATATTAAAAACTACAGGGCAAGACGAACCAAACGTCAAAAACAGATGTAAAATCCTATTTTATATAAAATGTATTACATCTATCACACAGTTCTATCTATTATTTATTCAAAATTAAAAAATTACGTTCATGTACAAACATGAGATATTGGAGCTCTAAAAAAATTACTTTTCAATCAACTAGATTTTGTCATTTTGATAACAAAAAATCCTATTTTCTATTCAGAAAAAATCATGGAAATAAATTGTCTTAATTTTTAGTATCTTTTTTCACCTCAGGAAATGTATTAAACTCTCACTGCATAATGCTCAAATTGAACTCAAAAAGTACCGTGTATATTGAATTCAAGATATTTAAATCTATATTTAATTACAGAATGGGTCTATTTTAAAATTAAAGTATATAAGGTTTCTTTCGCATACATTTCTAAATGTGCATTTCGTGTAATAAAAGATAAATTTTTTTCATACAACGGTACAGAAAATATCTTGTTGACTAGCAGACTTGAACTTTGCCGTTACTTTGACGTTAGAAATCTAGTATTATTATACGCTTTTCTTTTTTTTTTTTAGTTCATTGCATAATATTATGACTTTGTGAAAAATATCTTTGTAAAATCTGATGATTATCTTACCGAAGACTGAAGTACAATATATTATAACAGTTTGATACACTATAACAAGGGTGAATCTTGTTTTGAGCAAAGGTTTTTAACTTTTTATTTATTTAGATACTCCATCAGTTACAATGTTTTAGGTTTACTAAAAAATATCAAAAATTAGGACATATACTTATTTATCAAAGTGAAGGAAATTAAATATGTATTTAAAAGCATATGACTCAATATGCTTTTAAGTACATATTTCCATATTTAGTAGTACATATTTCCAGTATAGAGTCATATACTTAAAAATTTATGACTCTAAAATTGATTTTTGGCACTTTGTACATCACAGTTGGTGTAATGATTTTTCTTATAATATATAAAGCGTTGGAGACTCATTTAGCAGTTCCAAAATTCCCCCGGACTTCATCAAGAATCTGTGTAACATCCAAAGATACATAAAATAGGCTTTGTATTAATGTAGCTTCTTGTTCAACGAATTTTGTCAAAACTAAATAAAGTATTTGTCTTTTATTTCCTACCATAATAGGTTTTTTAAGTACATGATTGGTGACCCTTAAAAAATTTAGGGGTCACTTTTAAGGTTTACGGCCCATAGCTTGAGAACTATTAGCTTTTCCTATATCAAATCTGGTGAAACACATCGTTACACAATATTCTCATTTACAACTAAATTCTCCGAATACAACCGTGCTTTATAAAAGTCTACCTCAATGGTCAATAACGGCAATTTCTGGTTATAATCATTCCACTAGGGCAGCATATCGCAGGCATTTTCTATACTAGTTGGCGTTTCTGAAATAACGGCGCACTTAAGGCTCCAGAAGAATGTTCTGACAGCTCCTCGCAACATAACCAAGACAATGCTCCATCTATAGAAATGCCTGCGAACGAGAGGGGTCAATAACTTGGACTGCGACCCCCTATTCAGGGAGGGTGGCCCTCAATCACGTGACGTTCCGTCGATTAAGTGGAGCGGAAGAAGATTGAGAGGGTGGAGAAGATACAACCCTCCCCCCTTCAGATTTCTTCCTCATAATTTTATTTTTATTTTATTTCCCTTTTGATCCCCTCGTCCGTTCCTTATCGTGCATCGGCTTTTCCTGAGAGCCAGGAATCCAGGGGTTGTCCATTTTATTGGGTGTGCTCAGAGCAAACGTAAGGTGCTCGGGGAAGGCAGGGGAGGTGGTAATTGCACAAGTTTCTAATAGTTTCGCAGTGTAGACAATAAAGGCAGCTATTGGATATTACTCCAGGGAATAGATATATGATATTGTGGTCAGAGAAAACATATGATATCGTAAGAAATATCTCAGCTACTACGAAATATAGAACTGTCTAAAGTCATTTATGCAATTTTGAGGAGATATCAGAACGAAAAAACTTAATTTTTAAAAATCTGATACATGTTAAAACGTCCCATTTTTGTTTATCACCAAAAAAGTGATTTAAAAAAAATTGTTGAGAAATTTTTTAAGGTAAAAGTTTTATTAAATATTTCACTTGAAAATTGAGATTAAATTTAATTTTCTTATATAGGGTGTTAATTTTATCCCTGATTTTTATAGGAAATTACCAACAAGACTTGCTACGAAAACCAAGCAAATGTCTTCAAAGATAAACACTGATAATACCAAAGTGTATCTTTATTTTTATCACCGGCAAGTGTTCAGTGTCTTATCTGTACTTCATATTTTTCTGTTATTAATTGCATTTCAGAGTCAACAGCTGTATTTTAAAGCTCTTGCTTACATTAAGATATATGATATTGTGGTCAGAGAAAACATATGATATCGTAAGAAATATCTCAGCTACTACGAAATATAGAACTGTTTAAAGTCATTTATGCAATTTTAAGGAGATATCAATACGAAAAAACTCGATTTTTAAAAATCTGGTTCATATTAAATCGTCCCATTTTTGTTTATCACCAAAATAGTGATTTGGAGAATATTGCATAATATATTAATTTACTATACTTTTTTATTATATATTTATTTATCTTTATTGGAAATAGACAATAAAGATAAATAAATAGACGATAAAGATATGCTATGGACATTAATAGATCCGTGATACCATTGGTCAGAGAAAGTATATTATATCTTCCACTTCTTAATCACTTAGGCCACTGTCCATAATGGGTACATCAGATAGCTAGATATGTCTCTTAATAATCGGACAGATTTGTGATACCCGATAATTAAACCTTTCTCGAAATCAGAAAGCTCCAAACGGCGCGGCATCTTCCATGCGACTAATGCCGATGCTGTTTTCTACACGATGTATACCGGCGAAGACCGTGACGTACCTCAGGACCGCAGATATTGTCATTTGCATAGGTGTCTAAATACTTATTGGTAGACAGTGTATAACAGTAAAATTTGGCATCAATGTAATTTTGAGGATGAAACACTACAGAGATAAGCTTGATGCTCCCATTAAGAAAAAAGATGAGTATCAGAAAAGATCGAGGGAAGTGTACTCCGTAATTTTTAATAAATAGAACGAGAAAGCGAGGAAACGTATTAAATTTAGATTTTGTATTTTTTACAAATTTGAATTTTTAAATTTCAGGTATAATTATCTTAGTTGTAACATTTTTTTAAATAAGAAGTATACACTGTCTACCAATAAGTATTTGGATACCTGTGATAGAAAAGAAAAACTAACTTTATTCAAAATCAATAGTTGGTAGAGCCTCCACGAGAGGCAATTACAGCGTGATGCCTCCGGGGCTTATGGGCTACAACCCGACCATGAAAACCAATCAGATGTGCTTTCTTATGAATGGTATTCATTGAAACAATACTCCCAGATCCCTGTTGAAACTCCTCGCGGATGAGGGCTATCAATTGGTTGCGGTTCTTCCGAATTTCTCTGGACAGCACTCGTCGGTCTCTATCTCCCAGTTTCGTTAGTCTGCTGACTCGGGGAACATTCCGACAATCACTACTCACCTTACACTTTTTAATCACATAGGTTACTGTCTATTTTGGGTACTTCAGATTGCTAGATATGCCCCTTAAGGATCGGCCACATATGTGATACCTGATAATTATACCTTTCTCAAAATCAGAGAGCTCATAACTGCGCGGCATCTTGTATACGACTAATGCCGATGCTGTTTCCTACACGATGTATACCGGCGGAGGTCTTGACGTACCTCAGGACCACAGATATCGTCATTTGCATAAGTGTCCAAATACTTATTGGTAGGCAGTGTATATATATATATATAATATGTATATATATATATATATATATATATATATATATATATATATATATATATTTACATATGTATATATATATATATATTTACATATATATATATGTATATATATATGTATATATATATATATATAATATATATATTATATATATATTATATATAATATTATATATATATATATATATATATTATATATATATATATACATATATATGTATATATATATGTATATATATATATAATATAATATATATATAATATATATAATATATATATATTATATATATATATGTATATTTATATATATATATATATATGTATATATATATATATATATATATATATATATATATATATGTATATATATGTATATATATATAATATATATATACATATATATACATATATATTTATATATATATATATATATATATATATATATATATACATATATATATATATATATATATATATATATATATGTAATAATTTTTGTATATAACATATATATATATTACATTTATACATATTTATTTATATATATATATATATATATATATGTGTGTGTGTGTGTGTGTGTGTGTGTGTGTGTGTGTGTGTAATAGAACCCAAATTATTCAATTTAATAATTCTCAAAATTCTCCCATTTCACAATTCTAATTTTAAAGTTCTGATTGCCTGCCAATAACAATGAAAGAAGTGGCTGACTCTGAATTTTTTCCGTACTTCTGTAAATGTAGGCGGATTTGGATATGTGTGGCATTACTACGTAAGTCTCAAAACCAGAGACTTACGTAGTAATGCCACATATCCAAATCCGCCTACATTTTTCTAACTGAGATATTAAATCTCCTATGAAACAAAGTATTCTAGCAGATTATATACCTGTATTCATTTTGGGCTACATATTTGCAGTCCAGATGCACAACTGCCGACATAAAGTTGCTGGCTGTAAAACTATCTCACAAGAACTAAGTGGTCGAGATGAGTATTTTGTGTTGGAGTAAGTTTTACATACTTACAAATTTGTGGCATTTCTTGTAGAGGTTGGGCTTGTTCGAAGTATGTCTAATAGCTGTTATGCTGATATAAAGCTAACTTTCAAGAAGTTTTCGCCTGTCTTAATATTCAATGTTCCGATGCTGGTTCCTACACGATGTATACACGCGGAGGCCGTGACGTACCTCAGGACTGCAGATATCGTCATTTGCATAGGTGTCCAAACATTTATTGGTAGACAATGTATGACTACAATAAGCAGTTGGGGAGAAAAGGCGGAATAATGACTATGCTGCCACAACGAAAATAATATAGAAAAAATTTTAGCAGTGCGAATATAGTTTGTCAAATGACTATTTCAAATGGCTATTTCAAATGCCGTTTCATTGCTCAACTTTTTATCTTGAGAATTTCATCTGTTTATAAAAAGATAAAACCCCATAAAATGCGTAGTTATTTTTCTTAGCATGTCCTTTCATTCCTCTCTAAAGCAAACAAAATTCTCTCTCGCTTCTTTTGAATCCAACAGACCAGAAATGTTCCAACGCCCCATTTCACACTTGAATCACTGGGAAAATTTGCAGAGAAAATATTTAAGAAATGTCATGAAAAAAAGGGCTTTTACCGTGTTCAGCAGACCCCGAATAATCACAAGATCTAATTTATTTCAAGTGTTTTCCTGATGAAAAAAAACATAAAGATATAAAACTCAAATTATTTCATCATCCCATGTAAAACACTACTCATTTCATATTTCAGTTCTCTTCAAAACATCAAAAGTCGAAATTTGTCTTTGAACTTGCTTCCGGTGGAAGAAAAAATTAACAAGAAACTGCGAAATTGAAATTCGAAAATTCAAAGAGGATTGAAATGAGACATATTAATTGATTTTTGTAGCCCGATGGATTTAGTAATGACTCGATGAGAAAGTAAAAGATTAAAATGAGTGACTGAGAGGGAACAATAATTTTCAGGGTACATAGAGAGGAATCTATAAAGGGTTCGTAGTGGATTTTCACATGTGAAATTTCGAAGAATTATAATGAAATATTTTTTTTTGGATAACATATTAGTTTGCTCTCAAGAAATTAAAAATCCATATTGAATTTTTTTAGAAAGCGAGTTATAGGAAGATATACAGAACTGGCATATAGCCCGTTATATGACGGGATCAGTAAAATTTTTAATTTTCCAGAGTTTTAAAATACCCTATTGGGCCAGTAAAAAGATGGATTGTTTTTGGCTGAGAAATATCTGGTACACGGTCAATAATTTGTTTATATTCATACTCCTCTAAAGTCTCCCGATACTGTGAATACAGATTAGAATCACGTTGAATTCATTTAAAAAGATAATTCAAAGTTTTCTTAATTACGTCGAAATTATCGTTCAGTTCTCCCCAATGTTTATTGCCGCAGAATTAATGGAAGTAAAGGAATGAAACTATAGTTTCCACTACACCCTGGAGGTAGATAGAATTTTTCGTTAATACTAGTAATACTTTTCCAAAATTATAAAAAAGACTCTCTTTTTAGTTGTATTCAGGACAGATCTAGATGATAAGTCCAATCCCGTTATGATTCACAATGTGAAACTTATTGTTTAATCAGCGTAGCGTATATAGAGGATTTTTAGGACTGTTCACTAATATTTATGTGTTACATGCAATTTGAGATCTGGTTATCTGCTCTATAGTATTCTACTGTTTTTGTTCTTCATTGCATATTTACAACTAGCATATAGTCCGCCATATACGGGATCAGTAAATTTTTAATTTTCCAGAATTGTAAAGTACCCTATGGGGCAGGTAAAAAATGGTTTGTTTTTGGCTGAGAATTATCTGGTACACGCTCAATAATTTGTTTATATTCATACTCCTCTAAAGTCTCCCGATACTGTGAATACAGTTTAGAATCACGTTGAATTCATTTAAAAAGATAATTCAAAGTTTTCTTAATTACGTCGAAATTATCGTTCAGTTCTCCCCAATGTTTATTGCCGCAGAATTAATGGAAGTAAAGGAATGAAACTATAGTTTCCACTACACCCTGGAGGTAGATAGAATTTTTCGTTAATACTAGTGATACTTTTCCAAAATTATAAAAAAGACTCTCTTTTTAGTTGTATTCAGGACAGATCTAGATGATAAGTCCAATCCCGTTATGATTCACAATGTGAAACTTATTGTTTAATCAGCGTAGCGTATATAGAGGATTTTTAGGACTGTTCACTAATATTTATGTGTTACATGCAATTTGAGATCTGGTTATCTGCTCTATAGTATTCTACTGTTTTTGTTCTTCATTGCATATTTACAACTAGCATATAGTCCGCCATATACGGGATCAGTAAATTTTTAATTTTCCAGAATTGTAAAATTCCCTATGGGGCTAGTAAAAAGATGGCTTGTGTTTGGCTGAGAATTATCTGGTACACGCTCAATAATTTGTTTATATTCATACTCCTCTAAAGTCTCCCGATACTGTGAATACAGATTAGAATCACGTTGAATTCATTTAAAAAGATAATTCAAAGTTTTCTTAATTACGTCGAAATTATCGTTCAGTTCTCCCCAATGTTTATTGCCGCAGAATTAATGGAAGTAAAGGAATGAAACTATAGTTTCCACTACACCCTGGAGGTAGATAGAATTTTTCGTTAATACTAGTGATACTTTTCCAAAATTATAAAAAAGACTCTCTTTTTAGTCGTATTCAGGACAGATCTAGATGATAAGTCCAATCCCGTTATCATTCACAATGTGAAACTTATTGATTAATCAGCGTAGCGTATATAGCTGATTTTTAGGACTGTACACGAATATTTATGGTGTTACATGCAATTTGAGATCTGGTTATCCGCTCTACAGTATTCTACTGTTTTTGTTCTTTATTGCATATTTACAACTAGCATGTAGCCCTTCATATGACAGGATCAGTAAAATTTTTAATTTTCCAGAATTGTAAAGTACCTTATGAGACAATCAAGTGGCAAATAGGGCTCATATGGCCGTGTGGCTCTTCAGGCTTATCCCGTCGGAGTGAGCAGATCGCAAGTATCGGGCCATTCAAAGTTTCACTAAGCCTTCGAAGCACCCGGATCAAGCGCGTCGAGCAGTGAACCCTATGAGACTGGTAAAAAATGGGTTTTTTTTGGCTGAGAATTATCTGGTACAGTCTCAATAATTTGTTTATCTTCATACTTCTCTAAAGTCTCCCGATACTGTGAATGCAGTGTAGAATCACGTTGAATTCATTTAGAAAGATAGTTCAAAGTTTTCTTATCTACGTCAAAATTAGCCTTAAGTTCTTCTCAGTTTTTTGTCACAGAATTAATGGAAGTAAAGGAAGGAAACTATCGTTTCCACTACACTTTAAAGTAGATAGAATTTGTTTTTAATACCGGTGATAAAATTTTCATTACAACAAAAATAATCGACGATTAAATTTAAAATTATCCCATATGTACCTAATCTATTATTTAAGCCAAATACAAAAGAAAATTATTTATTTAATATCTAAGTTCAG
>CM063500.1:84117256-84119756 GCA_032207245.1 Pardosa pseudoannulata | reverse complement strand
ATATATATATATATATATATATATATATATATATATATATATATATAAATTTCAGGATTTAATTTGTAGATTAATTTTAAAAGATTTTAAGTAGGGATTCATTTCTGGGAGTGATGCAGCGTAAGGAGTTAGCCACATAAATACGGCTCATGCGCAGTAATCTAGGGCAGACAGTGTGCACATTCCACGGACAGAGCTGTATACCCGAAGTATAATTTTGTTAATATTAATATGTGACGCCAATGAAGATATTGAAAATATGTATATAGATATAATAAAGATATAAAAATAATCAATATATATATGTCATTATAATATTATATATATATATATATATATATATATATATATTATATATATATATATATAATTACATATATATATATACAAAATATATATATACATATATATATATGTATATATATATATATATATATAATATATATATATATATATATATATTATATATATATTTATATATATATATATATATATAAATACATATATATATATATATATATATATATCTATATATATATATATTATATATTTATATTATATATATTTAAATACATATATATATATATATATATATATATATATAATTTATATTTATTTTATATATATCTAACATATATATATCTGTATATATGTATATATATGTATATATATATATGATATAATAGTATTTTTTATATATATATATATAATATATATTATATATATTTATTATATATATATATATATATTAGATAAATTTTCTTTGCCAAATCTGTTTTGTCATGATATAATATCGATCAATGCTTAAAAATGAATATTTTTTATTTTATTGCCATTGAATATATATATTCTATAAATAAAATGCTTTTTTCTTTCCAGAAAAATTCATTTTTATATAGATTTTTAGCCTTAGAACTAAGTTGTAAGTATAAAACTAAATTGAGATGATTTCAAATTTTTTTAAAATAAATTTCTAAATAATTTTATTTAATATATTAAAAATTTTATAAAAATTAGAATATAATCTGTTTTATGTTTATATAGAAACAACAAGTTTCTATATTATAATCATTTATTTATTTTGTAATTTTTTTTGTTTTTCAATTTAGCATATACATAACATTGTCTTTGTAGGTTTTTTTTATTTTAAAATTTAGAATAAATATATATGATATTCCAAGGAAATATATTGTATCCGAATATTTTCGATACTTTCTTATAACAAATTTCAAACAAAATTTCAAACAAAAGTTTTTATTTTTTCTGTTATATTAAAATAAAATGTTTTTAAAATAATATTATAATGATTTAATATAATATAATTGCATTTGCTTTGCAAATAATCAACAAATCGCTATATGAGGAAGCTCAAATAAATAAAGCAAAAAAATCAATCTGAATCAGGAATATATCTGTTTAACGCTGATAGAATCAGAAAACGTAAATAAGAAAAGAAATTAGCAAGATTAATAATAAATAATTAAATTTTTATTTATATATAATAAAATAAATTGGGAAACAAAGGACATCTGGTACATTATGAACGAAGATATGCACAGTATTAAAATCATTTTAAGTAATACTTTGAATTCTTCTGTTTATATGCGTAGTCTATTAAATAAGTACTATGAATCATTAAATTGCCTAGAAAGTAATAGTCTCAAAATTAATTTCTATATAATAAAAGAAATGTTGTCTATATTAAAAAAAATAGTTGAAGGATGGCATATAGAGGCTAAAATGCCAGAATGACATGCCACTAAAGGCGAGCTTGACATGTTTCCACTACGTCGGGATAATGCAGGGCAACCTAGTGCTGGTTACAGACTGGACATTTTATATATGAACAGCATAGATATAGCACAGCATCTTAATAGTCCTCATCTTACACCATAAGATTTCTGGATTTTTCCTCAGCTGAAATGAAGTTTAACTGCCATCCATTCACCAAACAATAGTGAATGTATAAAAACTGAAAAAATGAATTTAAAACGAAGGCCCTGGCTAAAGGGGGGATGTGGGGAACAGGTCACCTCCCAAAATTCTAGAAGACTATTTCGTCGAAAGAAAATGTTCCATGTGTATGTAAGTGTATCTGCCTAGTTGTATAAGAACATGTTCCTAAAAAATATGGCTTCAGCTATAAAAAATTTCTATGTCTGTACCGCTGGTTACAGTCTGGATACCTTGCATATGAACAGCATAGATATACCATAGCATCTTTATAGTCCTCATCTTGCACTATAAAATTTTTGGATTTTTCATCAGCTGAAAGAAACCATACTGACAGCCATTCCGTAAACAATAAAGAATGTATAAAAACTGAAAAAGTAACTTTAAAACCAAGGACTTAAGCAAGGAGGGGATTTTGGTGAACCGGTAAACTCCCGAAATTCCAGAAGACTATTTCGTCGAAAGAAAATGTTACATGTGTATGTAAGTGTATCTGTCTAGTTGTAAAAGAACATGTTTCTAAAATATGGCTTCGGCTATAAAAAAT
>CM063500.1:84042256-84112256 GCA_032207245.1 Pardosa pseudoannulata | reverse complement strand
ATTAATACCACAAGTGTGACACTGGAAGAACATTTTGTGCTTATATATGTGTGTATGTATGCATATGTATATATATATATGTATATATATATATATATATATATATATATATATATATATATATATATATATACATATATATATATATAAATTCATATATATATATATATATATATATATATACATATATATAAATTCATATATATATATATATATATATATATATATTCATATATATAAAATATACATATATATATATATATATATATTTATATATATATATAAATATAAATTATATATATTATATATATATATATTATATATATATACATATATATTCATATATATATATATATAGATATACATATATATATACATATATATTTATATATATATATATATATATACATATATATACATATATTTCATATATATATATACATACATATATATATATATATATATATATATATATATATATACATATATATATATACATATATATGTCAGGCTTAAAAATGGAGGTTAAGAATTAAGCAAGTTATAATTAAAAATAGTTGAAACTCATTAATGATAACTTAATAGGAGAAACACACACCCTCGAGCAGAAATATAAAGAGTGAAGAAGCTGACACGGAAGTAGACAATAGGAATTTGTTTAGGTAGCAAAGCCAAAAAACTCACTTCTATGTGGGAAATTGGGTTGGTAACATCCCCTCTTTGGTAGTCCCAAAATGAGAACAAAGTGTGTGTGTGTGTGTGTGTAATATATCAAAATTATTATACTTAAAATATCTCTTAAAAATTCTCCTTTTTCCAATTGTTATTCTTTCAAATCTATTTTCAAAGCCACAAAATATCCTAAAAAAAAAGGATTGTCCGCGACTTGAATTAATGAAACCCATTTCCCAAAGCTAACACTAAAATAAATGAAAATTTTCTGTCAATTCGTCATATTTTTCAGCTGACCTAGGAGAATACTTCTGAACTTGTGTGTGTTTGAGAACTTTTCCAATGATTTAAGTTCCTTGTTAATATCACTGACTAAGCTACTTTCTCTGGGAAAGAATTCTCTCCGTCTCGTTGTGGGGCCAATTCTGTAATCCCCACGTGTTTCAATGTATTATTCCTCTTTCTCTTGTAAAAGTAACATGCTCTTTCTGAGCTCTTAAAATAAATTTAAATCTCATACGGACGTGCCGTTCTCTTCAATGTGTCACTACTGATAGATTCTTAGGATTATCCTTGCCTAGCAAGCCCTGGGATAATACTTAACTTTTCCAATGATTTAAGTTCCTTGTTAATATCGCTGACTAATCCACTTTCTCTGGGAAAGAATTCGTCTCCGCGTCTTGCCATGGGGCACCCCCTGTAATCCACACGTGTTTCAATGTATCATTCCTTTTTCTCCGCTTGCCAGAGTAACTTGCTGTTTTCTGAGCTCTTAAAGTTAAGTCTCATACGGGCGTGCCGTTCTCTTCAATGTGTCACGACTACGAGACACTTAGGATTATCCTTGCCTAGCAAGCTCGGGGAGAATACTTAACTTTTCCAATGATTTAAATTCCTTGGTAATATTGCTGACTAAACTACTTTCTCTTGGAAAGAATTATTCTTCCGCGTCTTCCTCTGGGACCAACCCTGTAATCCTCACATATTTCAATGTGTCATTTTTTTTCTGCTCTTGCCAGAGTAACATTATGTTTTCTGCTCTTAAAATAAAGTTAAGTCTCATACGGACGTGCCGTTCGTCTTCAATGTGTCACGACTACGAGACACTTAGGATTATCCTTGCCTAGCAAGCCCAGGGAAGTGAAAACAATACTTAAAATTTCCAATGAATTTAAATATCACCGTCAGACTTAATTTTCACCGTGACGTATACTATATGTATATTGTGTGCGTGTGTGTATGTAGAAAGAGGGAGAGAGAGTGAGAGATGAGAGAGAGATAGATAAGTGCTCAAACATTCTTTAGAATTGCTCTTAAAATAAAGTTAATGAAGGACGCGCCGTTCTCTTCGACAGACACTTAGGATTATTCAAGCCCAGGGAGAAAACAATAGGGGCTAAAATTTCTAATTTACTCATGTACAGTGTCCCAAAACGCCGCCTAAACTCTGACAGCTAGATGTCCTCAATATTCACAGTCTGGCATTGCCCATTACTAGCAACTCCAAAACTAGAAGGCTTAGCCAAGGGAGTTCTGTTACAAAAATCTTCCTGTGAGATCCTGTAAGCTACAGGTAGTCATCGTATGGTGGCCATGTATTCCGTTCGTGACTACTGCGATTTGTACATGATGTAAGAGCGATGTAATGGAAATGCTTTACGAAACTGTTAGGGAGTATGCTGAGGTTATACTGTTGTTGAAATGTCCATTAAAATGTTTTTTCTTGCACCAGCAGTGACGTCATACTTTGTTTTTTTTATTTATCTCGTAAACTATGGATCGTACAGGAACTCTTCTTTGGGCAGTTTTTTATGTACTCCCAATGAGGAATCTATCTGTGCAGAGTTTATGCGGTCCATAATTTTGGGACATCCTGTATAGATCTATAAAATGTGTACTAAGAGACAATACTAAACAAGAAAAACAATAAAATATGGTGGTATTTTTCCAATTATGGACCTTTTTTCTGCTTTAATTACTTTGATAAGTATAAAGCAAAATTTGAAACAATAAAAAGAGATTATTCTCTGAACATAACCACGACAAACTGCATTTTCACACTCTATTAACTCGACATACTTGTAAAACTAGTACTCCGGAGTAAAAAGAAAAAATGAGAGGATTTTGTAAAGGAACTTTCAAAAAGAGATACTCGAAACAGACCATCGGGAGTACTTAACTATAAGCATTGCGAGTGACGTATGCGCTTGAAATAATGCTCAAAGAATTGTTTAAAAGTAAAGAGAACAAGGGAGGAAAAAAATCACAGGGAAACACAACAACAAAACAAACTAACAAACAAACAATGAAGAACAAAAAAAAGAAGGCCTTCCCCTCTCTTCCGTGAGTTGGTGTGTTGTTCGTCTGGAAGACGCTCTTCCCCGTTCATAACATTTTATCTGGCATTTATACCCCCTGCGAGAATTATTTTCACGGTCGAGGGGTCCCGGCGAGAGCCCAAATAGGCAGAAACCGGTACACAAGAAAACCCCCGGACGGTGCCTAGTCGCCCGGCTAAAAGCGGGACCTGTCCGGGCGAAAAATACACGGGGCGGACCCCTTGCGGACCACTGATCCGAATCCGGGAGGACCAAGAAGGCGAAAAGATTGATAGAAAAGAGAGAGAGAGAGAGAGAGATATGGGGGTAGGTACGGAAGGGGAAGGGGATTTTTCCCTTTTTCCCGTTTCCTGTGCTTCTCTGCTCCGAGCTTTAAGCGCTCAGCGCACCGAAAGTTCGCGTTTCATTAAACCAGGAAATTTTTGCCGGAGAAACGAAGAAGAGGGTAAGGGGGAGGGGAGGTTTCGCACGGGCTTTGGTTTCTGATGTGGCTAAATACATACAGAACACTGGGGCACCCCCTCTCAGCCTAACGGGCTAGAAAAGGCCGGACGCTATATAAGTGCGCCGACGACTGCAGGCAAACTTTTCAGAAGGTCTGGCTGCCTTGTTCCAGACGCACACTCGCCTGCTTGCTTGCTGGTTGAGCCTTTTTCAGTATCTTTCTTGTAGGACAGTGTCTCGTTCTTGTAGCCGAGTAGAAGGTGTCGAGTTCTTAGATCCGAATTATATTTGCTCTACTGATTTTTTATATTTTATTTTTTTAATGGATTAGGTGGATTTGTACGTGATCTTATTTAGGGACTCGTTTTTTTTCAAGTTACTAATTTCATCTGAAAAGAACAATTGTAGCTCGTTGGTTTTAAAGTAAAGGATGTATTCCGAAATCGTGATAATGCAGTTTTGGATTATTCTATGACTGTAGAAAGTTTTGTGCTGTGTTATAAAAAGTCCCTGTGCTTTAGACAGTTCTAAATGAATCTTTTAAATTGATGGTTGGCCATGTGAAAAAGAGATAAAGCTTGACACTGTGATTGTGTACGTTTTATATGGATTCATTATCTTTTTTCTGCTATCAAGAGCCAGTTTTTACAGTTTATAATTTGGTGAGGTTTGAAAAGACCCAGTTTCGTCTGGATATCCCATTACATCCTGAAACGTTTCTTTTTATTCAAGAATGACTTCAATAAGTTCTTATTTTAATAAGGCCTTAAAGATGTGGCTTTTTTCAAGTCCTTTAATTTATCTTCCAATGGAAATGGGCCTACTGTCTGAGACAAAATTGTTTGCTTCAGTGCCTAATAGATGATTTAAAGAGTGTTAGCATACATGTTCATTGGTTATAACGATGATTTTTTATTTGAAAACACAAGTACAATTAATAAATGCATAAGACAACTTTCTTTTACACTTCAAAGTTTTATAAAGAAAGAATTTTACCGACGAATGAACCGGATCTATGGATATTTAATATGAACTTATGTGTGATCCCCTTGAACATATTCGAAAAACATTTGAAAATTTTTAATTAAAAGGTTTCATATATTAAAAATACATTAATGGATGTATTGATAAAAACAAGATGGTGTTGAAGATGTCTATTGGATTAATGGAAATTTTAGAGAAATTCATCTCCATTTTAGTCCTTGATAATAAACCTTAAAATCTTAGTCTATACACATCTGTCATTGGAAAACAAATTTGGGAAATTTTCAGATTAAAGTTAATCATTATCCAAATCTGGATAAGTTTATTTCATTCTGGATATAGTTTTATTTATTGTTACTGTTCTGGAAAGGCGAAGTGTGAGAGTGTATAATTTAAATTTCGTCCATCATAGAAAGAAATATTATATTTTTGAAAATACAATCCAAAAGTGTACGTCCTTATATCGATTTATACTTTCAAAGCTAGTTTTAACTCCGCAAGTGATCAATGGGTGTGCCTTAAAACTAGACAGGGTATTTTTAAATAAATAGGAATTTTTCAATTGAATTTTTTTAAATGTTATACGGTTATATGATTAAATTTTATCTAATGGAATCTGTTTATCAAATAGTAATATTAAAAATGTTACGTTCCAAAGTCAATTATAGAGATTTTTTATTTAACTCATTTTCCAAAGTTTTTTAATAGAGTTGATTTATCATTTTTCAAATTGAAACAGGCTACGCTGTAAATCTACTTGTGTGAAACAGCTGGAATTATAATTACATAATGTTTATCCCTCATCCTAATGCATCAACTAATTTTGTATTTAACACCTATTTTCTCTGATAGACCTACATCAACTTTTTCCAAAAGTTCAAATTGAATCAATGTATGAAAATGGATATCTTCTTCCTTTTTGACTGGATAAGTGGTTTGAAGAATGGACAAAAATTTTTATGAACATGTCAGTGGGATGTTATAAGTAAGATATGCTACGCTGTTTGTAATGTGGTATACATATAGGAAGTTTTCAGTGAAAATATAAAAGCACGATTACATTTGAAATTTATTTTGAGGTGAATGAAATTTTCTGGATCTGTGAATATTTATAAAATCAGCTTCTTGATACTCGTTTGGTAATTAAATTTAAAGACACGAATATATTTACAGTTCATTTTGTGGTGAATAAAAATTCCTGGACCTGTGAATTTTTTACAAATCAGCTTCTTGATACTCATTTGGAAATTAAATTTAAAGACACGAATGTATTTGCAGTTCATTTTGTGGTAAATGAAAATTCCTGGACCTGTGGATGTTTTATAAAATCAACTTCTTGATACTCGTTTGGAAATTAAATCTAAAGAGACGAATATATTGACAATTAATTTTATGGTGAATGAAAATTCCTGGACCTGTGAATGTTTTATAAAATCAGCTTCTTGATACTCATTTGGAAATTAAATTTAAAGACATGAATATATTTACAGTTAATTTTGTGGTGAGTGAAAATTCCTGGACCTGTGAATGTTTTATAAAATCAGCTTCTTCATACTCGTTTGGAAATTAAATTTAAAGACAAGAATATATTTACAGTTAATTTAGTGGTGAATGAAAATTCCTGGACCTGTGAATGTTTTATAAAATCAGCTTCTTCATACTCGTTTGGAAATTAAATTTAAAGACCGGAATATATTTAGAGTTAATTTTGAGGTGAATGAAAATTCCTGGATCAATGAATATTTTATAAAACCAGTTTCTTGATACTCATTTGGAAATTAAATTTAAAGAGATGAATATATTTACAGTTAATTTTGTGATGAATGAAAATTTCTGGACCTGTGAATGTTTTATAAAATCAGCTTCTTGATACTCGTTTGGAAATTAAATTTAAAGACACGAACATATTGACAGAACATTTTGTGGTGAAAGAAAATTCCTGAACCTGTGAATACTTTTAAAATCAACTTCTGGATATTCGTTTGAGAATTAAATTTAAAGGCAAGAATATATTTACAGTTAATTTTGTGGTGAATGAAAATTCCTGGATATGTGAATATTTTATAAATTAAGCCACTTGATACTTATTTGGAAATAAAAGAATAATAAAAGCACTACTTAGGATTAAACAAACAAGGATTTTTTATTTATACTTTTGGTGGATTTGGATTTCGACTTTGCCTACTTGTTGCTTCTATTTGAGAAACTCGTGTGAAATCTGGAATCATTAAGGATAATAGTTATTTCTTCCTATGACAAAAATTGACGATATCACAATTAAATGAAATGATTGAAATAAAGGATTAAGATAAACTTTCTTTAGTAAAGGAGTATGACCTAAAATTGTTATTGATATGTAATTTCTTACTGCAATAGCTGTGGAAGATATTTTTACGAAGAATTTAACAAATGAATTTAAATCATTAAATCATTTATTGATTACTTGGTAATCGTCGAGTATTAAATACATGCTTGTTAATTATTTTTCTAATTCATTTATGGATACGGCTCAGGTAATGACATTTTTTGTATTAATATGTATGTCTCGTTCATAGAATAGGATATCATATTTACTTCCTGATATCATTTTCATTGAAATCATATATATTTATAACCTCTCACCTCAAAAATTAAAGATATACAAAAAACAAATAAAAAAAATTGGAGTAATTTACATTAAGTTGGGTAAATAATTAAATGAATTTAAAAAAAGACAGCACATTTGTTCAACTAAACACTTAATGCATATCTAGAATGCTGATATGACATTTTGTATGTTGACTAAATGTCTAATAGAACATGTGGGATTTTAACACTAAAATGGCAGAAGTGGTCATTTTGATCACAAGAAGATTTTACTCTCATATTTCCCCTATTTTTCCTTTGATTTCTGTTTCTACACTGATATTTCTAATTATTCATAAATAATATATAAGAAAAATTTCTTTTTAGTTATTATTATCGGAGTTATAAATATGTAGACATAGAACGTCTTAGTGTGGTCATTTAGTTCTCTAAGTCCTATGACCTATGCTGTGCTTAGTATCTTGAACTATGCTGTTCTTAGTATTCTATTTTTAATTCTATTGGCAATATCCCTTTTTTCTTATGTTAGGCCAAAGCAGTTAAATTCACGAATATATTTAGAGTTCATTTAGTGGTGAATGAAAATTCCTGTTTCTACACTGATTTTTTTAATTATTCATAAATAATATACAGGAAAAATGATTTCTTTTTAGTCATTATTATCGGAGTTATAAATGTGTAGACACAGAAAGGCTTAGTGTGGTCACTTAGACCTATAATTCCTGACCTATGCTGTGCTTTGTATCCTGAACTATGTTGTTCTTAGTATTCTATTTTTAATTCTATCAGCCATATCTCTTTTCTCTTATGTTAGGCCAAAGCAGTTAACCCTTAATTTGGCCAAGTCCGCTACAACGAACAATCAAATAAATAAAATCTTTATAATAAATATATATTTTTATCGATAATATATAATATATTAAATATATTATATATTATTATTATTATTAATTATTATTCTTATTATTTAAATTATTATTATTGCTGTTATTATTATTTATTTAAATATATTTTTAATCGATATTTGAAAAAACATCTTGTCAAATTGAGGGTTAAAGGCACGAATATCTTTAGAGTTCATTTTGTGGTGAATGAAAATTCCTGTTTCTACACTAATTTTTCTAATTATTCATAAATAATATATAGGAAAAATGATTTCTATTTAGTCATTATTATCGGAGTTATAAATGTGTAGACGTAGAAAGGCTTAGTATGGTCATTTAGACCTTTAAGTCCTATGACCTATGCTGTGCTTAGTATTTTGAACGATGTTGTTCTTAGTATTCTATTTTTAAGTCTATCGGTGAATAACCCTTTTTTCTTATTTTAGGCTCAAAGCAGTTAACCCTTAATTTGGCTAATTCAACTATAACGAAAAATCAAATAAATAAAATCTTTATAATAAATATATATTTTTATTGATAATATATAATATATTAAATATATTTTATATTATTATTATTAATTTATATTATTAATTATTATTATTATTATTGTTATTATTTATTTAAATATATTTTTAATCGACATTTGATAAAACATGTTGACAAATTAAGGGTTAAAGGCACGAATATCTTTAGAGTTCATTTTGTGATGAATGAAAATTCCTGTTTTTACACTGATTTTTCTAATTATTCATAAATAATATATAGGAAAACTGATTCCATTTTAGTTATTATTATCGGAGTTATAAACGTGTAGACGTAGAAAGTCGTAGTGTGGTAATTTAATCCTCTAAGTCCTATGACCTATGCTGTGCTTAGTATCTTGAACTATGTTGTTCTGAGTATTCTATTTTTAATACTATCGGTAATATCCCTTTTCTTATGTTAGGCCAAAACAGTTATTAGTAGTCCAAATTATTTGCTGGACACATTTAGGCAAAAATAAAAATAGTCCAAAATATGTTATCGCTAGAGGAACATGCAGTATAAATTTGGCAGAGAAAGTTTATAATGCTAGCTGGTACATAAGAACATATACTTTTACATCATTAAAACTATCCAAAACTATAGGAAAAAATAAATATATTTAAAACTTTTTTTAGGAAATAAAATTTGCCAAAATTGTAGGTTTAGGCATATAAATTTTTTATTTAAAAATTTTTTTATATAAAAAGACAAAAAATGTCATTTTAATCTTTTTGATTAAAATAACATTTCTTGTATTTTTATATACACTAAAAGCTCTGGTTTTCTAAACTTTTAATATTTATAAACTCTAGTTTTGGTTTAATACTACAATAACACGTAAAAAAAATTTAGTATTTAGGAAAAAAAAATTCTAGGCAATTTTTAACTCCCGTTTTTTATATCTATCTATCTATCTATCTATCTATATATATATATATATATATATATATATATATATATATATATATATATATATATATATATATATATATATATATATATATATGTTTATAAAATATATATAATGGTCATTACTTAAAATAATAATTTTATAATAAGTGTTTTTAACCCTTTGAATTAGAATATATTAAGATAGTCATGTACGCAAGCAGTCAGAATGTATTTTAGATTCCCGATATAAATTCTTCTCCAAATATATTTGATAATACTATACTTTTACAGTATACATAATTTAAATTCATAAATAAGTTATTTATATGCAAATTGTGTTGGAAATTAAAAATATGAGAAAATAATCTAAACTATTAACATTAAAAATTTCAATTTTGAAAGTAGAATAAACTTAAACATCAAATAAATATTTAAATATTCGATGTGTAAATAGTAATATATATGTGCTTACACCAGTACAAGAAATTCCATGAATTAATCAGGATTAGTTTTTAAGATATCCTGTTCACAAATAAATCAATAAAATGTTTGGATTATGAAGAAATGTAAAGTACGGATCTGTGTTTCCATAAGATCTTCGATAAAATGAAATTTATATAAAAAAATAATTTATTTACAAAAAGTTATCGATGATAGTGAATATTTTTTATAAAAAAAATTGTGTTTAAATTTTTTTGGCATAAAATATATAAGAAGAAATGTTCTCTCCAATTATAAAAAGAAATTTTAAAACTAAATAATGAAGATGTCATATTGCTACTTCTATGATATATAAGTAAGAGAAAAACATATGCATAAAATAAAAATTAATATATCTTACGTGTTAGTCTTGGTATATATGTGATTACATAAGTACAAGAAATTTCATGAATTGATCATGAATAGTTTGTAAGATATCATGCGCACAAATAAATCAATAAAATGTTTGGATTATGAAGAAATGTAAAGTACGAATCCAATAATTTAACTCGATATTATTTTCTTTGTATTTGAGTTATATAAGGAAATACTGTATGGAAATATTCAAATATTTTTGAAAATTAGTATATAAAAATGTTGAACATCTAACTTTTTAAAAATCTAGTACTCTTTCGAAATTTATGGCATACTTTTTTTCTGTTCACATTAGACCGTCTATAAAATGAAACCTATAATATAACAAAATAATTTTTTTATAATTTATTTACAAAAAGTTATAGATGATAGTGAATACTTATTGAGAAAAATTTTATACTATTTTTAATATTTTAGAATGAAATATGCAAGAAGAGATGTTCTCTCCGATTATAAAAAGAAATTTTAAAACTAAATAATAAAGATCATACTGCTACTTCTATGATATATAAGTAAGATAAAATATATACATCAAATAAAAATTAAATTATTTGACTTGTTAGTCGTGGTATATATGTGCTTACATTAGTACAAGAAATTCCATTAATTAACCAGGAATAGTTTTTAAGATATCCTGCGCACAAATAGATCAATAAAATGTTTAGATTATAAAGGAATATAAAGTATGAATCCAATACTTTAACTCGATATTATTTTGTTTTATTATCATTTTTATATTGAGTTATTTAAAGAAAATTTGTCTGAAAATATTCAGGTATTTTTGAAAATTAATATATAAAAAAGCTAAACATCTAATTTTTCAAAAATTTAGTACGCTTTTGAAAGTTTATCGTACATTTTTTCCTCTGTTCACATAAGATCTTCTATAAGATGAAACTTATATAACAAAATAATTTTTGTAATTTATTTACAAAAAGATATCGATGATAGTGAATACTTATTAAAAAAAATGTGTACCGTTTTAAATATTTGGAATAAAATATATAAGAAAAAATGTTTTCTCAAAATATAAAAAAATATTTTAAAACTAAATAATAAAGACGTCATATTACTATAAAATAATATAAATTATAAAAATAAAATTTTTATAATAAAAAATTATAAAAAAATTTTGTAGCGTTTTAAGTATTTTGGAATAAAATATATAAGTAAAAATATTCTTTCAGATTATAAAAAGAAATTTTAAAACTAAATAATAAAATGTCATATTGCTACTGCTATGATATATAAGTGAGAAAAAAACATTTTTAATAGAATCACATACATTTGTTTTCTTCAATTTTAAAATTGTCTGTTACTTTTTGTCACTTTCAAATAAATACTTTTAATTAAGAAAGGTATAAGAACATAGATTATTATATGGCGAATTTTACTAGACCAAATTTAGAAAAAGTTTTGACTGTTATTGTACAAGCAATTTATTACTGTTTCGGGAAAAATGTTTCAATTTCATTGTTACTTACATTTTTGTACTTTTCAAATCATTGATTTATTATTAACTTACGTGATTAATTTACGAGAACTTTTCACCCATTTCTATATCTATTTCTCCTTTTTCTCTTTCTGAATAACTATATTTTATTGTTTCTGCCAATAATTAAGTTTTCTGATATAAGTTTAGTAACAGTTTGGTTTGGTTTAGAACACTACTGTTTACTGTTTTGCACACGAGGGCTAATGGGACCTACTATTTAAAGCCGATTTTAAATGGCTACTAACAACTATGCAATAAACGGGATTTGAACCCGTGAATTCCATAAATCTGAAGGTCTCAGCCCTACTATTCAACCATTGTTCAAATAAGTTTAGTGATGGCTAATAAAAGTTTTTGAAAAAGTGGTTTGGTTTGGAGTGCTACGGTCTACTTTTTGAAACACGAGGGCTAACGATACCAGGACCTACAACTTAAAGCCGATTCCGAACTGCTACGAACATGCATGCCACTGTGGGATTCGAATCCACGAACTCTGGTATCGAAGGCAAGCACCCTAACCTATCGGCCATTGTACGGCTTGTTGAAAAAAAGTGATATAAGTTTAGTGATTGTTTCAAAAATATCCAAAACTATCACTAATACGTTTATTAAAATTGATAATAAAAATTTAGTAAAATTTTAATATTCTAATATTTATCGTTTTATTACGAAAATAAGAATTTAATTTTCAACTCGGTATAATAAAATATAACTGTGCAATGTCATGTGTAATTGTGTAGTTCCTTAAATTAAAGTATTAAAACAAATTATACGTAATTTAATATTAATTCTGTACTTTTTATGTATACACACATAGCATATTCTTGTATTTTTACGAATATATGATAAATTTTATTGAATACAGAATATCTACAGTAATAACAATCAAGTTGTTGATTTTACTATTTATCTTCTAGATATATGCAATAAAATATAATATTATTATTATTATAATTTCAATAAAAAAAATTAGCTTAAAATATAGCTATTAAGTTGTCATCAAAAATAAACTTTAAAATATATTCTTTAACCTAAGGGGTCTGATGACTTTTTTTTTTACTAAAAAAGTCGTCAAACATATAATTATTTTCAGTCTTCTGTAATTATAAAATGACTTGAGTCTGCAAATTTCTATAAATATATAAAAAATAAATATATATAAATGATATACATTAATAATAAAATAATATTAATATTTAATATATAATATATATATATATATATATATATATATATATATATATATATATATATATATATTATATATATATATATATATATAAATATATATATTTATATTTTTTTATATAAATTACATATTATAATATATATTATTTATATTACTAATAAATATAAATAAATGATTGATTTGTACTAGATGAATCAAAGTTTCAGTTTTCTAGACAATATATTTAATTTTAGATTATAGAAAATAAAGATAGTTTTGTGGATTTTTTAGCAGTTAAAATATTAGATCCTTTAAGTAGTATAGGCAAACATTCATTTTGCATTAATAAACGTTAAATAATCATTAATTTGTATTCAGATTAATAGATATTAAACAGTATAAATCAATTATATCATAAGGGAAAATTTATGTTTTTTTCCATTTACAATAATGAATATTTGGACATTATTTATTAGTTCAACAAGAAGTTCAACACAAATATTATATTATAACTACATATATTATGTAAATATGTAAGGATGTCTTAACGCACTTCCTAGTCTTGGAAAAAATTCCTAGAGCTATTATGTAAAGCTTGTTTTCAAGAGATTTTTTAAAAGAATCTTGCATATACTCCCTTTTTGACAGCTTTACTATAATGTCTGAAATACCTTTACAGATTAACACGTAAATATATAGTAGTATATTAGTCGGCGAACACTTCTCGCTGACTGATATCCTTCTCTATACTTATAGTGTCTTATTAAATTATAGTTAATGTCTTATTAAATTGAGGAACGAAGTCATTTATTGGGGCATTTAAGTATGTGAGAAATTATACAAGATGATTTTTAAAAAAAATCTTGCACATACTTCATTTTTGACAGCTTTGCTATGATATCTTTATAGATTAACAAGTAAATATATAGTAGTATATTAGTCGACGAACACTTCTCGCTGACTGATATCCTTCTCTATACTTATAGTGTCTTATTAAATTATAGTTAATGTCTTATTAAATTGAGGAACGAAGTCATTTATTGGGGCATTTAAGTATGTGAGAAATTATACAAGATGATTTTTAAAAAAAATCTTGCACATACTTCATTTTTGACAGCTTAAATATAATGTCTAAAATACCTTTATAGATTAACACGTAAATATATAGTAGTATATTAGTCGGCGAACACTTTTCGCTGACTGATATCCTTCTCTATACTTATAGTGTCTTATTAAATTATAGTTAATGTCTTATTAAATTGAGGAACGAAGTCATTTATTGGGGCATTTAAATATGTGAGAAATTATACAAGATGATTTTTTAAAAAAGTCTTGCACATACTCCATTTTTGACAGCTTTACTATAATGTGTAAAATACCTTTATAGATTAACCCGTAAGTATATAGTAGTATATTAGTCGGCGATAAAAAAATCTTGGACATACTCCATTTTTGACAGCTTTACTATAATGTCTAAAATACCTTTTTAGGTTAACACGTAAATATATAGTAGTATATTAGTCGGCGATAAAAAAATCTTGCACATACTCCATTTTTGACAGCTTTACTATAATGTCTAAAATACCTTTTTAGGTTAACACGTAAATATATAGTAGTATATTAGTCAGCGATAAAAAACTCTTGCACATACTCCATTTTTGACAGCTTTACTATAATGTCTAAAATACCTTTTTAGGTTAACACGTAAATATATAGTAGTATATTAGTCAGCGATAAAAAAAATCTTGCACATACTCCATTTTTGACAGCTTTACTATAATGTCTAAAATACCTTTTTAGGTTAACACGTAAATATATAGTATATTAGTCAGCGATAAAAAAATCTTGCACATACTCCATTTTTGACAGCTTTACTATAATGTCTAAAATACCTTTATAGATTAACACGTAAGTATATAGTAGTATATTAGTTGGCGATAAAAAAATCTTGCACATACTTCATTTTTGACAGCTTAAATATAATGTCTAAAATACCTTTATAGATTAACACGTAAATATATAGTAGTATATTAGTCGGCGATAAAAAAATCTTGCACATACTCCATTTTTGACAGCTTTACTATAATGTCTAAAATACCTTTATAGATTAACACGTAAGTATATAGTAGTATATTAGTCGGCGATAAAAAAATCTTGCACATACTCCATTTTTGACAGCTTTACTATAATGTCTAAAATACCTTTATAGATTAACACATAAATATATAGTAGTATATTAGTCGGCGATAAAAAAAATCTTGCACATACTCCATTTTTGACAGTTTTACTATAATATCTAAAATACCTTTACAGGTTAACACTTAAATATATAGTAGTATATTAGTCAGCGATAAAAAAAATCTTGCACATACTCCATTTTTGACAGCTTTACTATAATGTATACCTTGTTAACACGTTATTAGTATTATATTAGTTCGATAAAAAATCTTGCACATACTTCATCGATAAAAAAGTCTGTCTATAGATTAACACGGAAATATATAGTAGTATATTAGTCGGCGAACACTTCTCGCTGACTGATATCCTTCTCTATACTTATAGCATAAGACAATATACACGGCTTCGGGAACTATTCGACACGTTGACAACATCTAGCAAATTTCGACGCCACATGCATATGATGGGTGATGGGCATGTATTGCAGACAATGGGAATGAAGTGCAGTAAATATTCTTGCACCGCAAATAAATCAAGTCTTGGTTTGCCAGAACCAGGGAGATAAATGTGCGAAATTTTCGGAGTTAATGTATTGCTTTTGGGGCTCATTTGTTAACAAAATTATATCCGAGTGAGGTCTGCTTTTGATGTCAATGTAGATGAAATCACTCGCGTTTACATGTTTCGATGACAACCAGTAAGTAATTTATTACCCTGAGTTCCAATGCATTGAATACTGTTAGAATTTCGTCTGATAGGAAAAGTCATGGACTGCTATAGTACCAGCTTAAAAAGCAATCTAGTGCATTTCTTGGTACACCAATATTTTGGAACAAAATTCAGACTGTACTTTTAGAGATTAAAAATTCAACCCTTGTATTAAATTTAATATTTTTATTGTTAATATATGCGTTTTTACTTAAATTACGTGTATAATTTGACTTAAATTAAATTTTAAATCTAAATTTTGATCTTATAGTGAAAAAAAATAACAGTTTATTTTTGAGTGCTACCGTCTACTTTTTGCAACACGAGGGACTCGAACCCACGAACTCCGGCACCGAAAGCCAGCACCCTAACCAATCTACCATCGTTCGGCAAAAAATAACAGAATAAGAGAAATCGCGTAAATAAACAGAGACAGAATTTTGTAATTACTTTTTATTATTGATTACGTAAAATACTGACCACTAATCACTGATTTATATTAATCCTTTATATCCTGAATTAATTTACCATAAACTTTCTTACTGCATTTTTGCACTCTTAGATAAGTTTTAATGAAGAATAATCATAGAAAAAGAATTAATTTTTACTATATTTTAGTAGTTAATTTTGCAGCTGGTACTTTCTAGTACCAACATATATTTTTTACTCTATGATAGAAAATAAAATATTAGATTATGAATAAAACAAATGAAATGCTTACCTGAGAAGTATAGAAGTCTCTGAAAAATAATAGTACCAAATAACTGGTAATAAACCACTAAATTTATTCAATTGAACAACACGTGTATCAACTCTACCACAAAATGACCTTCGAATGCAGTAGGCCAATTATAAAACCCCTTCTACGCGAATAAAAAGGATTTCTGATTGGTGCTGTCATTTCTTTTCTGCTGTAGGAACTGCATCGTTCATGTCCTTGTGAGTACCGTAAGGAAAAACGGCTTTATTATTAATATATAGGTGTTTGATTGAAGCGGTACTTATAAGTACCGTCAGGATAAAAAGGGTTAAAGCAGTAATATCTCACGTCCATTTTAGGGACAACATAAATAATTAGTAGAATTTAAAAACTTTTTCGGAATCAGTTTTCTAGCCTATCCTAAGCATTGTACCAAATTTTTGTGCGTCCTCCCTTATTTATACTTTTCTTATTTAGATAAATATTTTTTTTTAGGTTTGCATGTAAATTTACTTTTTCGGCAGGTAAACAGAGTGCAATTGAGACAAATAGCTTTTTTTCTTTTATAAAACTTCAGTTTATAGTAGTGTGTTTACATGAGATACCAAAAAAAATCTTTTATAAAGAAATTTTTTTTTCTCATAAATTGCATTCTATGATGCTTCAAAAGAACAGAGGATTACGAATGAGAACAAACTGAAATATTCAAAGTTGCTAAAATTTACTTAAAATTAACTTAGATTTAAGATGTTTATAAATATATAATAGGTAGAAATGTACCGGGAAATAATGCGTTAACGACTGTAGATAATTAGTTAAATAAATTAAGTTATGAGAACATTAAGAAGTCAATTCTTTTAAAATTAACATATGAAATTTAATATACAATATACAATTGTTACAAAGATAGAGTCTGTTTAATTCTAAACAACTTGAACAAAAATTGTGACTTCCGCAGTTTGTGAGAAATTTTTTAAAGACAGGTCTTTACTTTATTAAAAAATGCAGGTAATATTCATGTATCATCAAATTATTGTTATTATATATGGCATAAATGATAACTTCATATTCCTTAAAAAACATAGTATAAAATTAATATTAATATAAAATGGGCTATATAAAACTTCTTTTTACAGTAGTGTTTCTACATGAGATACCAAAAAAAAAAAATTATGCAGAAGTTTTTCTTTTTTTATTTCATAAACTGCATCCTATGATACTTAAAAAGGACAGTGAATTATCAATAAAAACAGCCTTAAAGTATTCAAAGTTGCTAAAATTTACTTAAATTTAACTTAGGTTTAAGATGTTTATATATATATAATAGGTAGAAATGTCTCGGGAAATAATGCGTTAACCACCGAAACTAATTAGATAATAAAGTTATGAGAACATTAAAAAGTCAATTCTTTTAAAATGAGCATATAAAATTGAATATACACTATACAATTGTTACAAAGTTAGAGTCTGTTTAATTCTGAAGAACTTGAAAAAAAAAATGTAACTTCCTCAGTTTGGGAGAAATTTCTTAAAAACGGTTCTTTACTTTATTAAAAAATGCTGGTAATACTCATGTCTCATCAAATTATTGTTATTATATATGACATAAATAACTTCATATTGCTTAAAAAACATAGTATAAAATTAATATTAATATAAAATGGACTATATAAAACTTCAGTTTACAGTAGTGTTTCTACATGAGATACCAAAAAAAATTTTATGAAGAAGTTTTTTTTTTTTTTTCATAAACTGCATCCTATGATACTTAAAAAGGACAGTGAATTATAAATAAGGACAGCCTTAAAGTATTCAAAGTTGCTAAAATGTACTTAAATTTATCTTAGATTTGAGATGTTTATAAATATATAATCGGTAGAAATATCCCGAAAAATGATGCGTTAACGGCTATAGCTAATTAGTTAAAAAATTAAATTACGAGAGCATTAAGAAGACAATTCGTTTAAAATAAACATATGAAATTTAATATACATTATACAATTGTTACAAAGTTAAAGTCTATTTAATTCTGAACAACTTGAAAAAAATTTTGACTGTTTGAGAGAAATTTGTTAAAGGCAGTTCGTTATTTTATTAAAAAAAAAACCTCGTAATATTCATGTATCCTCAAATTATTATTATTGTACATGGCATAAATGATAACTTCATATTCCTTGAAAAAACATAGTATAAAGTTAATATTAATATAAAATGGGCTATATAAAACTTCAGTTTACAGTACTGTTTCTACATGAGATACCAAAAAAAAAAAAATTTATGAAGAAGTTTTTCTTTTTTTTAATTCATAAATTGCATCCTATGATACTTAAAAACGACAGCGAATTATGAATGAGACAGCCTGAAATATTCAAAGTTGCTATAATTTACTTAAATTTAATTTATATTTAAGATGTTTATAATTATATAATCGGTAGAAATGTCCGGGAAAACAATGCGTTAACGACCGAAGCTAATTACTTAAATAAATTAAGTTATGAGAACATTAAGAAGTCAATTCTTTTAAAATGAGCATGTAAAATTGAATATACACTATACATTTGTTACAAAGTTAGAATCTTTTTAATTCTTAAGAACTTGAAAAAAAAAATGTGACTTCCTCAGTTTGTGAGAAATTTCTTAAAAACGGTTCTTTACTTTATTAAAAAATGCTGGTAATACTCATGTGTCATCAAATTATTGTTATTATATATGACATAAATAACTTCATATTCCTTAAAAAACATAGTATAAAATTAATATTAATATAAAATGAACTATATAAAACTTCAGTTTACAGTAGTCTTTCTACATGAGATACCAAAGAAATCTTTTATGAAGAAATTTTTCCTTTTTTTTTCATAAACTGCATCCTATGATACTTCAAAAGGACAGTGGATTATGAATGAAGACAGCCTGAATTATTCAAAGTTGTTAAAATTTACTTAAATTTTACGTAGATTTAAGATATTTATAAATGTATAATCGGTAGAAATGTCACGGGAAATTATGCGTTCACGACTATAGCGAGTTAGTTTAATAAATTAAATTATGAGAACATTAAGAAGTCAGTTTTTTAAAAATAAACATATAAAATTGAATATAAAATATACAATTGTTACAAAGTTAAAGTCTGTTTAATTCTGAGGAATTTGAAAAAACTGTAACTGTTCTGCAGTTTGAGAGAAATTTGTTAAAGGAAATTCTTTACTTTATTAAAAAAAAACTCGTAATATTCATGTATTCTCAAATTTTATTATTGTATATGGCATAAATGATAACTTCATATTACTTGAAAAAATACCATAGTATAAAATTAATATCAATATAAAATGGACTATATATTCTTATAAAATAAAATAGAATAATAAAGGTTATGAAGGCTGTTTTAAGATTAAGCCTGGGTCCCTGACTCAAACAAAAACTCCCCTTATTAGAAATAATAAAATACTTTATTCAGTTGCACACATTTTGTGATAAACCTTCTTTTCTTCTTTCTTTAGTACCGCATTTCATCTTCCAACTGACATTTTTGTAAACATCTGTTCCTTTCATTTTACTTCATTTCCAGACTAGCTCTTAATTTATGCCTAATTAACGCCTTAAAGATAAATCTAGATTTTACCTCACAAGGCAGTACTATTATTGAAAGCGTTTAAAGGAATTACTTTAATTTATAGTTAACCTTTTGATCTTCCATTTTAATATTAATTTTACTTCTGAAAACTTCAAATATAAAAAAGGTGTGTTAAACAAACTTACAAACGTTGGAAAATGTAGCACGTTGTCTAAATGTTGAGCGCGGGAAACTGTACTTCATCAATTATCTAAGTACATTCAGTGACTATAGACATAGACCAAATTTCCATATCAGCCGGTTATATTCTATATTCCTCTGTTAAACGAACCCTTTTGTTTACGAGAGTTTATGTTTCGTTGAAAGTTCGTGCTACTACCTCCGAATTACAAAGCATCAAATTTATTAACATCATCCAAGCAGAAGCATAAAATATTGCTCCTTTTAAGTAGCGATGCAAAATAGTCAATAAAATTTCTCGCGCAGCATAAATTTAGAGTTGGTAAAATGAAAACTAAAGAACATTCCCATTAAACAAGCTTTATACTTTCAACAAATATCTAAGTACAGCTAGTACAATATTTATTTAAGAGATAGACTGAATTTACGTGTTCCATGACAGCCAGTTTTGTATAATATTCATTTGTAGATTAAATCATCTTGTTGAAGAGAGTTTACTTTTCATAGTGAGGTCTCAATATTAACTCCTAATCAAAATACATCGAATTTACGGATATCATCTAAGTGGAAGTGCTAAATATCGTTTTTATTAAAGAGTAGTGAAAATATTAAATCTTATCTAGCAGCCTGAATCTACAGTTGTTAAAACAGGAAACAGAAAAGCATTGACATAAAATAATCATTATGTCTCCAAATACTCATCTAAGTATTGTTAATGAATTTATTTGAGACATAGATCAAATTTGTATGCTCCATGTCAGCTGGTTATATTCAATGTTCATTTGTAGAATGAATCATCTTTCTGAAGAGAGTTTACTTTTCATAGAGAGGTCTTGATATTAACTCCTAATCACAATTGTTGCATTGTGATTAGGAGTAGAGCAAATTTACTGATATCATCAAAGTGGAAATGCTAAATACCAATTTCATGTATGAACAATGAAAATATTAAATCTTCTATAGCAGCCTAAATCTAAAGTTGGTAAAGCAGGAAACAGAAAAGCATTGACATAAAATAATCATTATATCTGCAAACCATTATCTAAGTACAGTTAGTGAATTTATTTGAGACAAAGATCAAATTTGTATATTCAATGTCAGCTGTGTCTACAATCTTCATTTGTAGAACGAATCATCTTTCTGAAGAGAGTTAACTTTTCATAGAGAAGTCGCGGTATTAACTCCTAATTACAATGCATAAAATTTACTGATATCATCTAAGCGGAAATGCTAAATATCGTTTTTATTAACGAGCACTAAAAATATTAAATCTCCTCTAGTAGCCTAATCTAAAGTTGGTAAAACAGGAAACAGAAAAGTATTGACATAAAATAATCATCATGTTTGCAAACAATTATCTAAGTACAGTTAGTGAATTTATTTGGGACATAAATCAAATTTGTATGTTCCATGTCAGCCGAATGTATTTAATTCTCATTTTTATAACGAATCATCTTTCTGCAAAGAGTTTACTTTTCATAGAGAGATCTCGGTATTAACTTCTAATCGCAATGCATCAAATTTACTAACATCATCTAAGTGGAAATGCTAAATATCGTTTTTATTAACGAGCAATGAAAATATTAAATCTTCTCTAGCAGCCTAAATCTAAAGTTGGTAAAACAGGAAACAGAAAAGCATTAACATAAAATAAACATTATAATTGTGAACCATTATCTAAGTACAGTTAGTGGATTTATTTGAGACATAGATCAAATTTGTATGTTTCATGTCAGCTGATTATATTCGATGTTTATTTGTAGAATGAATCGTCTTGTTGAAGAGAGTTTACGTTTTGTAGAGACATCACAGACTTATCTCCGAATCACAATGCATCAAATTTATTAATATGATCTGAGCAGAAGCGTGAAGAATCACTTCTATTAACAAACAATGCAAAATAATATTACTTCTCTATCAGCCTAAGTCTTGAGTTGGTAAAATATTAGGCGAAAGAGCATTGCCATTAAACAGGCCGCAAATTTTTAAAAACAGTTACCTAACTACAGTTAGCGAATTTGAGATATAGATCAAATTTATATGTTCCATGTCAGCCGATTATATTCAATGTTCATTTGTAGAATGAATTGTCTTGTTGAAGAGAGTTTACGTTTCGTAAAGACATCACAGAATTATCTCCGAATCACAATGCATCAAATTTGTTAATATGATCTGAGAAGCTTGAAGAATCACTTCTATTAACGAACAATGCAAAATAATATTACTTCTCTAGCAGCCTAAGTCTTGAGTTGGTAAAATATTAGGCAAAAGAGTATTGTCATTAAACAAGCCGTATGCTTTTAAAAACGATTATCTAAGTACACTTAGGGAATTTATTTGAGATATATACCAAATTTGTATGTTTCATGTCAGCCGATAATATTCAATGTTCATTTGTAGAATGAATCGTCTTGTTGAAGAAAGCTTACGTTTCGTAGAGACATCATAGAGTTATCTCCAAATCACAATGCATCAAATTAATTGCTATGATTTGAGCAGAAGCGTGAGGAATCACTTCTATTAATGAACAATACAAAATAATATTATTTCTCTAGCAGCCTAAGTCTTGAGTTGGTAAAATAGGAGGCGAAAGAGCATTGCCATTAATCAAGCTGTATGCTTTTAAAAAATTATCAAAGTACAGGTAGTGAATTTATTTGAGATATAGATCAAATTTGTATGTTCCATGTCAGACGATTATATTCAATGTTCATTTGTAGAACGAATCGTCTTGTTGAGGAGAGTTTACGTTTCGTAGTACATCACAGAATTATATTCGAATCACAATGCGTCATATTTAATAATATCAATCAAGCATAAACGTGAGGAATCACTTCTATTAATGAACAATACAAAGTAATATTACTAGTGTAGCCAGTGAAACTGACTCAGGACTCTTAATAAGTTGAAACATTAAAAGAACTTTTTTAGTAATTTTGAGGATTCAAAGTGATTTTTTTGGAACTTAAAATCTTAACTATAACTGCTTTAAATTTTCCACATAAAGTAAAAATATTTCCTATCTGCAGAATAAATTTTTTACATGTTCTTTAATATATTCTAGCTTGTATAAAGTTATTTAATCTTGTTATATTGAGTATTATATTTATATAAAAACATAAAAAATTTTTAGATATTAATAAAACAAGATGTGAACACCACGTGATTTGCTTGAACACCTTTTAAATTGTACAAAATATTTGTTGCGCATTAATTAAATTCATTAAGGTGGACAGTGATTTATTAAGAACAATTTATATAATTAATTAATTTTATACAATTTATTTAATAAAATGAAAGTTTTGTAATGGATAAAATAATATTGTTTACTAACATTCAAAATTTATACAATATTAATGCAACAATAAATATAATTATATTTAACAGTAATATACATTGTTAATGTATACTACTGTTAGATAGTTCAACAATAGTTATTAAACCTTATATATATATATATATATATATATATATATATATATATATATATATATATATATATATATATATACATATATAAACCCTAATGTCACCTTATTAAATAAATTGTCTAAAATTAACTATCTAAGATAGTTCATAATTAATTAATTTTAAACTTAGACAGTTTAAAATTAATTTAATTAGATAGTTAATTTTAGACAATTTATTTAATAAGGTGAAAGACTTGCGATGGATAAAACAATACTGTTTATTAACATTAAAAATTAATACAATATTATTGCAACAATAAATAGAATTATATTTAATAGTAGTATAACATTAACAATGAATGCTACTGTTAGAATGTCAACAATAGTTATTAAACCTTTATATATATATATATATATATATATATATATATATATATATATATATAACCCTATAGTCACCTTATTAAAATAAATTGTCTAAAATTAACTATCTAAGATAGTTAATTTTAGACAATTTATTTAATAGGGTGAAAAACTTGCGATGGATAAAACAATACTGTTTATTAACATTAAAAATTAATACAATATTAATGCAACAATAAATAGAATTATATTTAACAGTAATATACATTGTTAATGTATACTACTGTTAGATAGTTCAACAATAGTTATTAAACCTTTTATATATATATATATATATATATATATATATATATATATATATATATATATATATATATATATATATATATATATATATATATATATATATATATATATATATATATATATATATATATATATATATATATATATAATAAACCCTATAGTCACCTTATTAAATAAATTGTCTAAAATTAAATATCTAAGATAGTTAATTTTAGACAATTTATTTAATAAGGTGAAAGATTTGCGATGGATAAAACAATACTGTTTATTAACATTCAAAATTTATACAATATTAATGCAACAATAAATAGAATTATATTTAATAGCAGTATAACATTAACAATCAATACTACTGTTAGAATGTCAACAATGAGATGCATTAGTTCAACAACAGTTAGATATTAGTCCAACAAGTATTGCTTTTAGGATAGCAATAATATATAGCCGATAGCAATAATATATACTGAGACTTTTCGTTTTATAGATTGCAATTGAAAATGGAGGTGTTCAGTGAAATGTTTCAACAGTCCTAAATGATAAATTTCAACTTTCTACGGCTAATCATTTTCAAGTTATGTCTCGCAGCGTTAATATACGTTATATTGAAATGTTTCGCTATGTAAAGTCCATATTGCAATTGAATGTATACATTTGGTTGTTAGAACAACACTAATAACAAAGTTTAATTATTCTACGTCGAATTGATTTTGAACTATACCAGATACCTGCTTTTATACGTAAGTACAAACATCATATCGAAACAAGAGCAAAATTTATTAAGGGACTATATGACCCGACACACGTTGTCCTGTTTTAATGCTGTGAATCTAAAAATTGTAAAATATTTATAGATAAATTATAAATTGGACCGTTTTGATTTAAAAGTAAGGAAAAAATAATTTTAACACTAGATTGCCCGAGATTTCTTGTATACCTATATTGCCCCAAAACAGTCAAACTGACTGCATTGTGAGAAAATAACAAATATGTAAAGAAATTTGTTTAAAATTAATTTTTAATATTATATAATAAAGGAGGGCGGACGTAACTACAATTATTCATAAACCCATTTATATGTTATAGAAAAAGTCACCAAATTCTAAGAAATTGTGTCATTATATTTCATATTTGTTTTTCTAATTGAAATTAAAAAACAGTCAAAATGACTGCCTTGGGCAATCTAGTGTTAACCCTCCGAGTGGAACACCTCGAGGAAAAAAAGTCTCCAAAAATATACTAAACGTTTACTGTGTCAGTGAGCAAAACGTTCTATTATTTTTTCCTTCACCCTTTGTCGACTAGAATGGAATACGGGAAACCTACCCTCGTTATTGTCCCTTTATTTCCGGTTATAAATAGATATATAAATAGATGTTATAGATTTTTAATTTTTAATACACATAAAGCTCGTCAAGTTTCGAAGATCATCCCATAAGAAATAATGGATTCTAAAAGTACAAAAAAAATTATTTTTTGAGAGACTTATTTATATTTTGTTACGAAAGTCATCCAAGATATTTAAGTGGTGCAGTTAGAGATACATCTGTTTCCGCAAACGAAATACTTCGAAATAAAGATTTACAAAGTCATGAAAAGCTGTCAGCGTCTTTGTGCCTCAGGGGCTACGGGTGCATCTCTCAATAAATATCAGTCAAAGAGGGGTGCAGTTCCTAAACAATTGACCTGATCCTCCTACCGCAAAACTCCATGGAGGAAAACACTGGCAAAAATATACATTACATCCATTTTCAGAGCGTTTTTCAAGGTTGAAAATTATACCTTTTGAAGACGTCATCGGTTTGGTAGAATTGCACGTGCGAACCGCTTAGAGGGTTAAAATACTTGACACCACCACGCGTACAGTCACCACAAACGTATTTAGATTAAATTAAAATTCCCACATCGCCCGTAAACGGATTCTATCTTGGGACTGCTCGTACTGAAGCCCATTGCCTTGCCCACTGCGCCACAGATACATTGGCAATGAAGTGTTTCAAGCGGCATCATAATAATCTCAATAAGCGCACTATTCTGGATTATAATAAAAAAATCATTTTCTATCGGATCTAATTGTGAATCTAACTATTCTCGAATCAACTTAATTATATACACAAAATTTCATCAAAATCAGTCCAGCAGTTTAGGACGTGTTTTACTACAAACACACATACAGAAGAATATTATATATAAAGATGGTTAAAATGAATAATCAAAATCAATATTTTACATATGATACCAAATAAATTTCTTATCTCGAAAATTTCTTATTTTATAAATAATATTTTATGATATTTAAAATAACACCTAATGAGGATCACTAATGAGGACATACTGTAAAATTCAACAGTATTTAAATTTCATATTTGTTTTACTCTAAGCAGTCCATAATAATTTTAATTTAATAAAAATATTTATGTATATTAAACAAAATGACTCGGCTGTTAATGGATTTATAAGGGTCTATCTGTATTAGTTTATTAGAATTATTTATATTTTCTTATGAAGCAATGTATAACAATGTAAAATAGATAAACCAAGTAAAAAAATAGAAATATATTTAATCATAAAATAACACTTGAAATTTGGATATTAGATACTATTTATCCTTTTTATTCTGAAAAAGTCAATTCCGTTAATATAGCTTATTTTATAGCCGGATAAAGACCTTTTTCTTTAATTTTCAATGTAAGTTTTAGTTCTAACATTTGAAATTTAGGTAGTAGAAACTATTTATCATTTTTATTCTGAAAACGTCAACTCTGTTAATATACTCAATATAGCTCATTTTATAGCCTGATAGTCTTTTTTTTAATTTCCAATGTAAGTTTTAGTTCTAACATTTAAAATTCGGGTAGTAGAAACTATTTATTATTTTTATTCTGAAAATGTCAACTCTGTTAATATACTCAATATAGCTCATTTTATAGTCTGATAGTCTTTTTTTTTTTAATTTTCAATGTAAGTTTTAGTTGCAACATTTGAAATTTGGATATTAAAAACTATTTATCCCTTTTATTCTGCAAACGTCAATTCTGATAATATATTCAATATAACTTATATTATAGCCTGATAAAGACTATTTTTTTAATTTTCAATGTAAGTTTTAGTTGTACATTTGAAAGTAACATTTCAAATTTGTTTATTAGAAACTATTTATCCTTTTTATCCTACAAACGTCAACTCATTTAATATATTCAATATAGTTTATTTTATAGCCTCATAAAGACTATTTTTTGAATTTTCAATGTACGTCTTAGTTTTTTTTTTTTTTAATTTTCAAAATTTCAGATAATACTAAAGTTTAGTTTAGAAGATAAAACTATTTTAATTTAATTTGCTATAAAAATTTAGTTTGTAATACACATATTTCAACAATTATCTTGTGTGTGAGTGAATTTTTTTTAATTTTTACAAATAAAAGTATTATTGTAATCTCAAACGTTTCGGTGAGTATTTTTCAAGCGAAACTTACATTTATACGATGCCTGGATTGATTTCGTCTTTTTCCGTTTTTCATCCGTCCGTACGTACAAAAAGACCTTTTAACTTTGAAAAGTCAAGTATCCATTTCTGTTGTCGAAGTAAGGCGTTCAATATTAACTCTAGTTATTAATTTTGAACGACAAATTTCCACCTTGAAGCACCGCTCCACTTTTCTGTTGCATATCGGACTGCTTGTAACTTAAATGCTGCAGTATAACTGGATTTCTTATCTATCATGCTCACAAGCTGTTAGAAAAGACTCATTTCTTATACAGTGAGGAAGAATAAAAAAATACAACCCATACTATAATTTCCCATAAAAAGAAATAGTAAAATATGGCTTCAATTTAAACCTCTTCTCCTTTTTTAATACGTACTTTTCCAGCCATAAAATGTCAGATAAGCTGAATGATGGCCAATTGATCAGTGTGCTGGCCTTTGGTACCGGAGTTCATGGATTCGAATCTCACAGTGGCATGGATGTTCGTAGCCGTTCGGATTCGGCTTTAAGCTGTAGGACCCAGTCTCATTAGCCTTTTGTTGCAAAAAAGTTGACCGTAGCACTCCACACCAAAAAATGCCACATAAAAGAATGTTCTCCGACAAATTCTTATTACACATATCTAAAAATTAACGCTGGAATAAATGCTAATTTTCTATCTACTTACCACATTTTTCAGGCAGATATTCAGATAGCTCAGGGAAATGGTATTGCTTCTGCAGTAATTAAATAGTTGCATGTGTGTTTTCGAATTGTTGCATGAGTGTTTTTAAATATTTGATGTTTACCCGACTGCAGAAATTGCTGATCCATATTAATGCTCATGAGAACAAAATCCCTTCTCTCACTCGCTGTGGGGTTGAAATCGACCGAAATTGTAAGTAATCATAAAGGATTCTATGTAGAGCTGTTGCACTGTAAAGATGCTCGCTAGACCTATGGGTTTGTGATACAAAATATATGTGAATTTCTGCGACTTTTTTGAACTTCTGATGTTACGGATGCATATCTAAGAAGTGTCTTTGCCTAGCAAGCCCGGCCTAGAAAATTAAATAATACGGGTTAATGCATAATTGTTTTTAATTATACTTAAAATTGTTAGTAATATCTACATCATTGTCATGTTCTGAAAAAGCATCGGGGCATACATATATAATTTAAAAATTCTAATTTTTTAAGGAAATTAATATCAAATTTCTTCCTCTTAACTAAATATATAAAAAAATATTCTAAAAAATATTTATTAAATTTTATCATTACGAAATTTCAGACGTGCAAAGTGAATGTAAGTTGAGATATATTATGTTAACAATTTAAAAACGAAATGATTCTGCAATAAACTAATATTGATTTTAGATGGGATTTGCGCATTCAACATATTAAAAAATATATTCTGATATATATCAGATTAAATATACAGTTAGCACAGGGTCTACTCGAGAACGGAGGGGTCAGATCCCACCAAGCTAATGACCCTTCTATTGGTTAGGAGAAGTCCGAAGTTTCTTTCTAGTTCGGACCGCTACAGTTCTGTTTGTCTTTGACAATGACTTACAAGAAAAGGTTTAAAAAAAAAAAAAAAAAAAAAAGTGGAAGCACCGAATGTAACTTATTGTTACACTTACGTATTAAAAAAGAAAACTATGTACTGATGTCCTCAATGCAAATATTCTGAAATTGCAAACTCAGTATAATCATATTGAGCATTATGACATCAAAATGATCTGTGAAAATCTTCAAAAATGAAATGGACGTATGCGACCTCAGCTGCGGAACAAACCGAACCAGAACCAGAAATTACAAGGCATTTTAAGTATGTGATTCTATAAGAATAGAAGATTCTAGCATTAAACATAGATTATTCTAATTTTAAATTAATATAAAAAAGTAGGAGAGGAAATACATGTACTAATATCTTTATTCCAAATATTTTGAAATGGCAAACTCAAAGTAATCACGCGAGCATTATGACATGAAAACCATCTCTGAAAAGTTCCAAAAATCAAACGGAAGTTCGCGACAGGAGGGGGGGGGAAACGGACTCTAACAGAAACTGTCCGCTTCCCCCAAAACTTCCACGGAAAAATCACCCCCTTCCCGCCGAGACCATTCGCGGAAAAGGAATCTGTTAATTACGGTGACTTCGCGCGGACATTTCCGGACGGTGGAAATTAGCGGATCTTTTCTCTCGCGCGGAACGAGATTTTCCAGCCACGCAGAGATCGCGGCTGGAAACCTCTGCACCGACTTTTGATGGATGAACAGAGTTTCTTGAACGCTCGGCTGGCGACGGAAAGATTACGAAAATCGCGCGCGGGCGAAACATTAGTCCACTTGCCTTTGGTCACTTCCAAACACAGACCCCCCTTAACCCCCTCCTTCTCCCGAACTCCCTTCCCCAGCCGCTTCATGGTCCGACCTGCCACTCAGGCCGTTGAGGCGGAAGTTCCGATCCTCGGACTTAATTGCGGCCCGCGGACCACTTCATTATTTATCCGCCCGACCTTCCTTCCCTACCCTTCCTCCACCCCCTTCTGATGAGGTCTTAATTCAGTTACGCATCTGGAACCAGAGGGGCGTACGGAATCCGTAACTTAATTTTGCGTCGGGCGCCGCTATTGGGTCCCGGTTGCGTCACTCTGCACGGTGACGTCACTGAGGGATGACGCGAGCCGAGCCGAAGCCACCAAGGTGTGAAAGATGTATGTTTTGGCTTCTCTTTGCTGGCTCCACGCCCCGGTGAGCCTCCTGGAGGGAAAGATGGAAAGCAGAGGGGGGAGGGTTGCATGGGGCTTGATAAATGCGCTTTTAATGGTATTAAAAGTCGTTTTGTTTGCGGTGGTAGCGCAGATTATTTTTTTCTTTATTTGCCCATTGCTTGATTTGTTTGTTGTTTTTAGGTAGCGTTTGGGTTGATTTGGGGGAAATTCCATAGAACCGGTCAACTAGGGTTGATTGCCTGCTTGATTTTCATGATTCCGTCATCTTTCGAAACACGAACAGATGCACCAAAATAGCCAATAATACGGTAGTATACATTTTCAAATTTCTCGAAGAATTTTCACGTACAATAGTCAAGCTATAAATATATATATATATATATATATATATATATATATATATACTGTAACGTACTGGAAGTTAAGTAGGCGAGGCCTTCAATGATACAGGCTAGAAATTTAGGTACTCTTGACTAAATACTTTATTCAATAGAATAAACTATGTACAGATATGTACAAATTCAATAAACGATAACATTCAGGGATCTCGTACAGAGATAATATACACATACATGCGTGGGATACAACTCTTTTTAACAAACTTTATGTAATCTTTAAAGTTGGTTGATAAACATTTCTCGCAGTTAAATTTTGCCGTCCTCATACTGTGAACCATTTTATTCTCCAATATGACTGGTCCTGGGTTCCACAAAATCCAATAACTAATAGATGATTGCCGGCTTGATTTTTAAAAGCGATGCCGTCAGTTTTTAAACGTAGACTTACATGACTTACACACATCCAATTCAAGAGTTTATGGATGCGAAAGCTTAACTTATATTTTAACTTTCAAAATGCCTTCTTGCCTTTTTTAGTAAATTCCCAATTTTTCTTGATTATTGCATTGGCACCTAGATTAAGAACACCAGTTGTAGAGTATTACTGCGAGAACGCTCGAGTGCGGAAATCCTACTTTCTCTACATTTTTTAGATGAGCAAGACATTTTTGCTATACTTATTTGATAGTATAAGATATAAAAACCTAATTTTAAATTTACTTAAAGAATATATGTTAAAAATCAATTACAGCTCACACTTGAAGAGATAAAGTTTTACAAAATAATATTGGGACTGGGAAATGTTCTCTCTTTTTACGCCTCATTTGTTATGAGAGTTTTATAGAAGATTAGCAAAAGCTATCTATAATTGTTAATTTTATAAGTTACAAGAGAAGTAGTTAATAAATTTCCAAGGGATATAGCAGTTAGAAATCCACCTGAAGTATTTCATATATTATTGGAATGTAAAGTATTCTAATTAATCTTCTAATTTCTTCATGCTTAATTAGAAAACATTAAAAAATTATATTTATAATAATTTTATTGATTGTTTTAGTAACCCTTAAAATCTTACAGATGGATCAATATTAATCTATATATATATATATATATATATATATATATATATATATATATATATATATATAATTTGTGCCTGTCCGTCTGTCTGTCTGTCTGTACTCGATAGACTCAAAAACCATACATCCAATCACGGTGAAATTTTGGGAAATTATTAGGTATATCCCTAGGAAGGTTTTTGAAAATTTTTAACGTTCGAAATCTATTCCTCCCCTCTTTTTCGAGCCTTTCATGTTATTATTCCAAGCATTATTTTCCCCGGTTAAACGCGAACGATTAACTTTTTAATTTATCGTATCATAATTAAGTGAAAGAAGCAATATTTCTAGCAATGTGACTTCATTCCGTTAATCCCATGTATTTATTTTAAGTGCAGTTTTCCTCGGTTAAAAAGCAGGAGATTAAAATTTTCAGTTTATCACATAATAAATAGGTGAAAATGATATTTTTTAGCATTATGACGTCATTCCTTTAAATATCGCATTTATTCATTTCTTATTTTATATTATTTAAACATTATTTAAAGTTATGCACGAAAAAAAATCTTTGTTTAAAAGTAATATATTAAGTTCACCGTAGCAAAGCACGGGCACACTTGCTAGTATTAATATAAATTTTTCTTCATAGGGCCAAATTATATCATTAGTTTTGTTTGCCAAAATCCCATGTAATGCTGAACTTGACGGCTTGGCTTAGGCAGTTCTGTAGTACCTGCATCCTGTGATCCTGTGATTCTTGATTCTTTAAAGAAAAAGAAAAGAAAATATTCAACACGATATTTCGGATCGTGTTGTAAACTTTCCATCCTGCAATTCTGCATTTTCTTTTAATTTTTAAATTTTGGTACATATTTATTAACTAATCCGTTTCCTAGTAAAAATAAATTTCCATAATTTTAACACATTATGCACATTTTATCTATCTATTGTACATTTATTTTATAGAAATTACATTGCATGATGAATTAAACATCTTATTAACTGGAGATTTGTCCTGCGGCCCAGGTATCCTTAATCAACCTCTAGTAGCTGAGATTTCTTATTCTTAGTTATACTTCATAATTCAATGACATGGACACATTGAGTTTGTAGCCCCAACCAAAGCAGTTGAAAGACCACTATCCTTTTAATGTAACCAGTAGCTTCCCAATCCATCCCAGCCCGTAGGAACGTCTACCATTTTATTATATCGGCATTCTATAGTCAGCTCTCATTGTATTTTATGAGAACATCACGATTGAAATATCCCCTCACTTTTAATCAGACTTGAGAGGGGGATTACCCTCTGATTTAACACCTCTCCCATCGATTATTCAGCGAGATTATTTTTATAAATCAAACATATTTATCCTATTCGCATATTCCTATATTAACCCCTTCCGGTACGATTTAATAATGAAAAACTGTGCATGAAATAACCATTTAATTTTTATTTAAAAAACTTGTTTCATTTTACAATTCTTACATATTCTTAATTAAAATACACTTTTTACATGGTGTTAAATAATATCAGAAACAGTAAAATTAAGAAAATATCAAAGCAAAACATTAATAGGTATACAGATAATAGTCTTCAAGCTAGTGGTACTTTTCAAAACAAAAAAAAAGATTCTTAATAGTTTCACCGCCAAGTAGTCTCACTTTAATTGGATTCTGTAACACACGCGCATTTTTTAGTAGGTTTTCTTTTATTCTGACTCATTAATTTGGCAATGACTTGTACCAAGAAATTCTAAGTAAACAATATGCAATAGTGACTTGTGATTTTCACAAGTGATAAAAGTGTTGCCAAATTTAGTACACTAGAAATTTTAAACTAAATTAATTATCATATTTAACGGTAACTTTAATCGCATGACGAGTGTAGCTCGTCATTGTGCGGTATGGAATGAAAAACTAATGACGAGCTAGACTCGTCATTTTACCGGAAGGGGTTAAAGAAAAACATATTTTTCTTAGTTTGAATTCAGCAAACTGGGATTATAACTTTGTAACTAAAAACACTTCCGGTTTTTAGCGTTACAGTCTACTTTTTGCAACACGATGGCTAATGAAACTGGGACCTACTGCTTAAAGCCGATTCCGAACGGCTACGAACATCCATGCCATAGCGGGATTTGAACCTATGAACTCCAGTTCCGAAGGCCAGCACCGTAACCCCTCGGCCATCGTTCGCCCCCCGTCACAGAAAAAAAAATAAACTTTGACTTAGGATAAATATTTTATTCTGGAAATCGGTGTAATTAAGGGTTAAAGAACACTTTATCAATGCAACTTGGATGGACTATTCGTTTATAAATACCTTATCTATTCAATTTAGCTTAACTAGTGGTAAATAATGCTTTGTTACTGTAATTTGGAGGAACTAGTTGTACATAAAGGTCTTATCTCTTTTTTCCGGTATACTAGTGGTTAATAAATACTTTACCTCTGAAATTCCTAGGGAATAGTTTATTAACACATTGACGGACAGAAGGAACAAGTGAAGTTCGAAAATTAACACTACATGTTTTCGTAATTTTTAGAATATTAGAAGCTTAGTTTTCCACTGAAGAATGTGAAAAAATGTCTTATTCTTGCAAGCGGTGTAACTAAAGTTTAAAGAACATTTTATCAATGCAACCCTGATGGACTATTGGTTTATGAATACCTTATCTATTCAATTTAGCTTAACTAGTGGTAAATAATGCTTTGTTACTGCAATTTGGAGGAACTAGTTGTACATAAAGGTCTTATCTCTTTTTTCCGGTATACTAGTGGTTAATAAATACTTTACCTCTGAAATTCCTAGGGAATAGTTTATTAACACATTGACGGACAGAAGGAACAAGTGAAGTTCGAAAATTAACACTACATGTTTTCGTAATTTTTAGAATATTAGAAGCTTAGTTTTCCACTGAAGAATGTGAAAAAATGTCTTATTCTTGCAAGCGGTGTAACTAAAGTTTAAAGAACATTTTATCAATGCAACCCTGATGGACTATTGGTTTATGAATACCTTATCTATTCAATTTAGCTTAACTAGTGGTAAATAATGCTTTGTTACTGTAATTTGGAGGAACTAGTTGTACATAAAGGTCTTATCTCTTTTTTCCGGTATACTAGTGGTTAATAAATACTTTACCTCTGAAATTCCTAGGGAATAGTTTATTAACACATTGACGGACAGAAGGAACAAGTGAAGTTCGAAAATTAACACTACATGTTTTCGTAATTTTTAGAATATTAGAAGCTTAGTTTTCCACTGAAGAATGTGAAAAAATGTCTTATTCTTGCAAGCGGTGTAACTAAAGTTTAAAGAACATTTTATCAATGCAACCCTGATGGACTATTGGTTTATGAATACCTTATCTATTCAATTTAGCTTAACTAGTGGTAAATAATGCTTTGCTACTGTAATTTGGAGGAACTACTTGTACATAAAGGTCTTATCCCTGCAATTGAGTTACTAGTGGTTAATGAATGCTTTATCTTTGAAATTCGTAGGGAGTAGTTTATTAACACTTTGACGGACAGTAGGAACAAGTGAATTTCGAAAATTAACACTATATGTTTTTGTAATTTTTACAATATTAGAAGTATAGTTTTCCACTGAAGAAATTCCACCTCAAAAAATTGTTTCCAAAACATGACACTAGGCTTTTACTTGTACGCCAGTAAATGCACATTTTGTTCGCTATAGCTGTAGTGTCTAAAAATGACCGTTTCGTTTTGGACGGCTATTGCCATCATGCCACATAGTGAACTTTGCTTTGATGGCTATAGATGCAAGTATCCGTCAATGTGTTAATACCTTATTTCTCTAATAGCGACTTATGGTTGATGAATGCCTTATCTGTGTAATTTGGAATGGGGATCTATGAATATCCCTTATTTATATAATTCGGTTTGACTAGTAATTAATGAAGACTTTTTTACTGTAATTCGTAGGAACTAGTGTTTCTTATCTCTCTGTAAGTAGGAGTTACTAGTGATTAACGACTGCCTTCTCTTTATAATTCGTTGTGATTTTTGCTTTATGAATACCTTATCTATGTAATTCATAGTAGTTAATGGAGACTATATTTGCTGTAATTCGTAGGAACTAGTGGTTATTATCTCTCTGTAATTAGGAGTTACTAGTCATTAATGACTGCCTTCTCTTTGTAATTCGTAGTGATTTGTGTTTCATAAATGCCTTATCTATGTAATTCATAGTGACTTTGGGATAATAAATGCCTTATTCATGTAATTCAAAGTAACTAGTGATTAATGTATACTTTATCTCTATACTTCAGACTAGTTGTTTATTTATTAAGCATGAGTCATGTGTCTACTTTGCTATAGTTCTGAAGATTGGTTGGTACTTAGTACGGCCCCATATCATTAACACATTTCCAACCATAACTTCTAAGGACCTAGATCTGAATGAGGCTGAATATTTTCAGAGTTGGAGTTTATGGGTTCGAATCCTCTTATAGACATGAATGTTTGTGGCCTTTCTTCATCGGCATTAAGCAGAACGATCTGTTAAAAAAATTACTGTATCGCTCCGAACCAAATCACACCAAATTTGGTGATATAGAAAGTAGTTGCTAAAATTATATCGAGAAGTAAAATATTGTATTCGTATCCCATATATATCTTTATGAAATATTCTGGAGAGGGAGATATCGCCATGCGCTTACGCATGATAGAAATTGCTTTTCCTTGTAATTAATTTCATGCACAACAATTAAGGATTAGTAGTGAATTAGTGCCTTAATCCGTGATACAATGTGACTAGTCGTTGAGAAATACACCATCCCTGTATTTCAGATTAGTAAAATGTTGATTTAGCTTAAGTCGTGATTCTAATGTGTGATAGTGTTTAGTTCTCTTTAGTTTAGTATGAGAGAGATCTCGTCATGCGCTTACGCATGATAGAAATTGCTTTTCATTGTAATTGATATCATGCACAACAATTAAGGATTGGTAGTGAATTAGTGCCTTAATCTGTGATTCAATGTGACTAGTGGTTGAGGAATACACCATCCATGAGTTTGAGATTAGTAGTTTGTTGATTTAGCTTAAGTCGTGATTCTAATGTGTGATAGTTTTTAGTTCTACTTTGTTTTTCTCTTACGGTCCCATATTGTTGATCGACATTTCGACCATGACTTTTGGTGACCTACAAAGAAGCTGTTAAAATTATTACCCGGAGTATATTACACATCCATATGAAATGCCCGTGAGAGACAGAAAGTGCAAAATACGTCTGTGCACGATATGAACTGCTTTCCTTTTCTTCATCTGGATCCGATTTAATTCTCGATCCATTGACTGCAGGAAACATTAGGCGCATTTCTCTCCTAACGACGTAAAAATGGAGTCCTCCACGAAAATCGGAGGAAAAACGTTCCGAAAACAAAAACGAAATCGACTTTTCGCTCAGAATGCGAGAAAGTGACTCGTCCTGACATCGCATAAAATGTTCGCATCTAGCAAGCAACACTCTCCCACCCCACCTCCCTCCCTTACAACTTCTCTATGCCCTGCAAAAAAATGCGGACATTAAAATTGCAGCAAGGATATCGCCATTATGGTCTCAAATGGCTATGGGGATAGGGGGTGGGGGTGGAGGACAGCTCGTTTCTTCCAACAACCTCCCTCCCCTTCCTACCCCCCTACGAGTCTAAGTTGGAGTTAATGGTGCGTAAAAATGGCGTCATTAAGTGAATTCTGATCACAGAAGAACAGCAGGAATTCTTCTGGAGAGGGGGTGTTTGCAGGGGCGGAGACGAAACATCGTCCCAATTTAGGTCCTCTTTAATGTGCGGCCAAATACCCCCTTGTGTTTGGGTTCGAGAATAGTCGTCCCTTCTTTTTTGTTGTTGTTGTTGTTGCGTTCATCGCAGAACGGTTTGCAGTTAAGAGACATGATGGTGTTTGTATACGGAGGAGATGGCAACTCCAGTATTTTTTTGCCCTTTTGCGGGGGCGGGATCGTTTTCTTGGAGTTATCTTGTAATAGAGGGGTTCGCGTGAAAAGGCGTCCTTTTTATGGAGGGGGCGTCAAATCGTGTGACCCGATTTTCTAGATGATTATCTCATTTCATAAATCTGCAAAGTGGATTCGGATCGGGGGCGAGATGAGTTGAATTGTATTCAAGAATCTGGTCGTTTATTAAATGGTTGTTTAATATTTCTCATTCCCCCTGGGAAACTGAGAATGAGTTTTTAAATCGAAGGCATTTGATAGATGGAACGCTTTGGAGCCTCGAGACCGTACTGCACGTAAAAGCTTAAGACTGAACATAAATGTATTTTTATCGCATTTATTAAACTTTGCGTATTGCCGTAGTCGTTTTCATTGACATTTCTTAAGAATTATTCTCAGTATTTAGGCAGGGAATCTCGTAGCAAATCACGAAATTCTCCAATAAATTTCCATTCTCCCTCTTTCATGTAGCTGAGGAAATGTCATGTTATCTTTCAATTTATTTTGGGCTTATGGGTAAAAAAATGTCAATTTTTTATACTTATTTTTATACATACATAACTTTTTAAACATAATAGCATCATTCGAATACAAAATTTCCAAAGAGTTAATGTAACAAAATCAGTTTAAATAAATGAGTAATTTACATGTATAGTTGGCTTTCTGTACGGCATAAATCATTAGACTTTAGGGTCAATTCACACAAACTATAATTATAAAGCTTAGAATACCTAGCTTTTATCTTAAGTTAAATTTTATTTACATCCTATGCATTTACATAAATGGTAATGAAATTATAAATCAAAATTTGGTCGTATATGATACTATGGAAGACACGGTACTACATAGAGTCCAACATCACAATCTGGACAGTAGAACCTTGTTTCTCTCCTTACCTTCTTCCATCTACTGTGCCTTGAGCAGTAAATAATCTAGTAGCCAGAAAACTAAACAAAAGCATTCGAAACCATAAGAAACACATGTGAAATAATTCGAGAAAGACTGATTGCACAGTGTAAATTTCACAGTACCCGAGCTGCAGTCGGGATGAGTCGGGATGGTACATTTCGCGTGCCTGAGTGCAGCTCGGGAAAAACCGGGAAGGGGTTAATGAGTCTTTTACTTTTGTACCTAATATATATATATATATATATATATATATAAAGTCTTATAATCGACAAAAGATTTTGCCCTCCATGTTTTAATGAATATCTATGAACGAATAACAGAATTCAGCAAATATTGTTGTAGAAAAAATGAACAAGACAGAACAATAAGACAGAACAACAAGACAAGAACAACAAGAATTGTAATAGTATACAAAGAATTAGGATGAATAATAATCGGTTTCTTAATAGGTTCCTAATTGATTAGAATTAAAATATAGAATGTTATAGTTCCAGTCGGTGTATATTGAAGACGCTTTTAACGATGTTATTATTATCCTTTCGAAAGAGGCATTAAACTCACTCTACTAATTTTTATATATTTCTAATGTCAAACTGTTTGTAGATTTTATACAATTCAAAATTTTATCTCCCTCTCTAAATAGCGTCTTCATTTATCGTGCCTTCGAATATTAGTCAGAGTATCATATGTATTGATTATTTATTCTTAATCATATAATTTATTCTTAAATACTATTAGTATTATATACTTATATTTTCTACTTGCTATTATTTGTTCTTAAATATTATTACTAGTTAAGTTCTCTTAACAAAAATATTAACTAAGAGGTTACTAAAAATCTAAATGGTGTTTGGGAGAAGGGCTTCTACAGAAATCAAATTTCTTTGCTGAAATCAAAGAATCACTTGACTGCAAATTGTTTTACATATCTCTAAGTCATACAAAAAAAGAAGGAAATTTTCATTAATAAGAGCAAGAATAGGAACACCTATTTGGAACCTATTTGGAATAGTAATATAAAATAAATTTGGAATTCGAAAGAATTTTTCTTAATCCATTCCTTCTCGCTCCCTTCAAAATGACAGGTTGAAATTTCGCCCTCCAGTTCTCGAGGCCATGATGTTTGAAAAGTTAGGTACCAAAATATTAAAACAATATATTTCTTATGTATGGAATCATGTTCATTTCTCAATCTATACACCAGGTAGATGGTAGAACCAAACTATTTGTAATGTGTTAGATAAATAATTTTGAACTCGTACCTTATTTAAAAATAACAAGATGGTAAAAAAATCCTTTTTGATATTTCATTTATCTTTAGTAGATGAGCTTTAACCCTCTGACAGCTCAATTTGTAGACCAAAATCGGTTCAAAAAGTGTGCATTTTTTATATACATTTTAAATCTATGTGTATTGAAAAAATGGAATATGCACTTTTTCTTACTAAAAAAGATTTTTATATAGATTTTTATAGTGAAAAATTAAACTGTCGAAAAAAAAACAGTTTCAGATGTTATCCCAAGAATAAAATATTAAATAAAATTTCAATTGCATTACAGTTAATTTCTATTTATTACATAATATAATTATAATTACATTATCTAATATCAGTATAGTTATACTCATAATTCTATTTATTACATAATTAAACGTCTAATAATGTATATAATTTATTTCACTGGTTGAATGATGAAAAGTGGGATGTGCTTCTCAAAACAGGAAAAACGCAAATGGCCGTGGAAATCGCTTGATAAGCAGCCAGAGGGTTACTGCAAAATATTTGATATCAAAAATGGCTGATCAACTTTAGATAATAACCCCAACAGTTTGATTGAAAGGCATTTTATCAGACGGATATCTCCCACTGATAAGAAACTGCAGCCATTAAGAGAAAGCAAATTTTGTTGTTCCAGAAAAGATGAAAACAATAAAAGATATAGGGAGTAAACACGATACTACAGTCCAGATTGTGACGTTGAACGTTGCATATCAAGTTTTGAAATTTATCACAAAGAAAAAAAATACTAATATTTATTTATAATGTACGTAAGTGTAATAAAATTCTCTTTCAATGTTTAAAAAATATATTTTTAATTATTTTTCTATTTGCTGGAAAACCAGTATCCAGTCATAATAAACCTGAATATTGGCTTTTCCTAAAAAATTAATTTTATTTATTTTTTAAAAGCTCAAAATGAACCTAAAAGTTAAAAATGAATGTATAAGTTATACATACACATAGATTTACATAATTTTCCTGAATATAAAATAGGTATTTAACCCCTTCCAGTAAAATGACGAGTCTAGCTCGTCATTAGTTTTTCATTCCATACCGCACAATGATGAGCTACACTCGTCATGCGATTAAAGTTACTGTTAAATATGATAATTAATTTAGTTTAAAATTTCTTGTGTACTGAATTTGGCAACACTTTTATCACTTGTGAAAATCACAAGTCACTATTGCATATTGTTTACTTAGAATTTCTTGGTACAAGTCATTGCCAAATTAATGAGTCAGAATAAAAGAAAACCTACTAAGAAATGCCGTGTGTGTTACAAGAATCAAATTAAAAGTGAGACTACTTGGCGGTGTAAACAATTAAGAATTCCTTTGCACTTTGTTTTGAAAAGTACCAATAGCTTGAAGATTATTATCTGTATACCTTATTAATGTTTTGCTTTGATATTTTCTTAATTTTACTGTTTCTGATATTATTTAACACTATGTAAAAAGTGGATTTTAATTAAGAATATGTAAGAATTGTAAAATGAAGCAAGTTTTTTAAATAAAAATTAAATGGTTATTTCATGCACAGTTTTTCATTATTAAATCATACCGAAAGAGGTTAATGACAGTTTTCTAAAAAATTATGCAATTGTTAAGGGTTTGGGTTAATCCAATCCAAACAGGTCAAAATTTCTTCAAAGATTGGATATCATAGAGAGGGAAAGGTCGAAGAATTCTACTGCATCTTTGTTTGACAGACAGATATCATCAACAATCAAACGTCATACTCTTTATTTCTTTTTTTTTTCTGGTACACTAAGTATACACAGAGAGAGTATGGCAAATATCAAAAAAGCTTAAGATCAAAACGTCAGTGGCCATCGACTATTCAAACTTTTCTAAGTTAAAGTGACAGTGGACTAATTTATTGACTTTCAGGACTAATTTATTGACTTACATCAGGATTAATTTATTGACTTCATGATCTGAAAGATAAAGATCTTACGTCACCTTATGAAATATAATAACTAACTTTTATGCTAGGCACAATACATAGTTGATACAGGGTGGATGATAGGTAAATAATTGATAGGTTCTGTAGAGATAAGACAATTATGCACATAAAATGTTTCTAGTACTCCTAAATTTCCAAACTTTTTTCATTTTAGAAAAACGTTTAAAGTCGAAACTAATAATAAATGTATCGTATATTATAGTAACATTTCAATACATCATAACTGTGGTTTCCAATCTGAGAAACACTAATTATGTTGATAAAAAATGTATTACCATATAGAATAGATTAGAAATGTATTTATTACATTTTAAATTACACATTTTATAACATACATAAATTATATTTTCTGAATTTATTACGTGTTTAACATACTCAAAAGAAATCTCTGAATGGTATCTGTTAATGTAATAGCAAGAATTCCACGAAGTTAATTCAAGGGATTGAAAATTTCAAAAAATTATTTTAATTGTTGCTTTCAATATTTTGTAAAAAAAGTTTTTAGTGTTAAAATAATCTGCTACTTTATCTATTAAAAATTAAAAATATTGAGGCACTGAAAAAAAAATTCTAAATTAATCAGTATTGTACAGTAAATAAATTGATGTTAGAATATTTTAAATATATATGCAAGAAACTTCAATCAAAAGCTAGAAAGTTATATGAGAGTTATATTGAATTAAGTGAATTTTCTACCTTTCCTAAGTCATTCTACTAAAATAAGAAGTTTATTTAGACCCTTTATGTTAATTTCTCAGCAAAAACAGATACAGATATAGTCTTAACAGGGAATGATTTTCTGCATGAAGAATGTTATAGTGTGGTGATATTTCTGCTAATTGCATTTCCAAGAACCCGCAGATAGATATAAAGCTTCCAATTTTCCCCAAATATATACTTCATCCTATTTAAAAGAGATAATTTAGCCTCTTTCTGTTAAATTATCAGTTGGAACAATTACATATTTTTGTACACAGGAATAGTTTTTACAGGTGGAATGCGACAGAATAATGTAATGGAGTTCAGTATAGTGAAGTATCTGGAAATTTATCACAAATTTGGTGTCAGGGTAGAACAGGGACAGCTGATATCATTAATATAGTTTCAAATTTATATTGTATATCTACTCAGGAAAAGTTCAATTTGTACGAAATATTAATTTATAATTCTTTATAAAAGCACACGATTATATTGTATTTTTTAAATTTATTGAAATAGTATAATAATGAAAAGGGTGTCAGAGTATCATAAAGGCATACAAAAGAAACTTCAATAAAAGCGGGAAAATTATTGGGTTTATCAAGGAATCACCATATAAATATCAAGGTTGTGGGAGGCTTTGCACATCCCTACTTAATTTTACCAAAAAAAGAAAGACTAACAAAACTTTTCTATTAACACATTGTACACGGGTACATTTCGTAGCGGAATTGTACCGGGAGCTGGCGTTTTGAGCATAAATTTAGTTATTCAGTTAAATCTCAATAGATCGAAAATTATTTAATTTTTTTTTAACCAACTTTTCGTATTTTATATTGAATATATAAACATATATATATATATATATATATATATATATATATATATATATATAATAACATTTTCGAAAGGATAAATAAAAAGTTAATTTTAAATCTAAATTAATTTTTTTAATCAACCTTCCCGTTCTGTAGTTCCGCATTGTGGATGTAAAAACAAGTTTTTATTTGTCTAATTTTTCCAGAATCTATGTAGTAGACAAGAACATCCGGCTTCGTTTTCCTGTATATACTTTATTTTTTGTACCCAATACAAACCATGTTGTTTCACTAACGCGTACTGGTACTTGAATCACTCAAGTATCAGTCGTTAGCAAATGTACTAGTACTTGTCCCACGCTCTGTATCAATCGTCAGAAAACGTACTAGTACGTATCCCGCATACAATGTGTTAATTTATCAGCAGCGACTACGTCTTAAAAAAAGTATTATTTTCAATATGTAGAATACTATAGTGAAGTGGAATTTCCATCAGTTGCTTTTTCAGGAACTACCAAATATGTATGAAATAAAGACAGTTGAATTTTTCACACATACATTATTCTGAGATGGTCAAATTATGCACTTTCTAATAATTCTTCAGAAACTGCTTTGGTTGTTTGTATAAACAAGTAATGCTTTCTACAGGTAAAAGTTCAACTATAGCGAAATATATCTTAATTGAATCTCCAGGAATACCAAATATTCACCAAATCAAAGCAGTTGAATTTGTCCTGCATACATACTTTATTGTGTCGTAAGCACGAGTCAAACTAGATCTCTTCTATTAAATTATCAGAAGGAAAACCATAATTTAATAGAAAGGTACGATTTCAATAGATAGCTACGATTGTTCGTGTCAACAAAGAATTGCTTTCTGTAGGTGAAATGATAAAGGAGGACTAGGATAAAGAAGGCTAGTTGAATTTCCAAGAACTGTCAAATGGGTTTGAAGGTGACTGAATGTTTCAGATATTTATACTTTATTGTGTATCCAAGGGAAATCAACTTAGACCCTATTTTAGTAGTTCCTCACTCTATGCCAAAGGCACCATGTAGTCCGCCGATCATTTAACGTATGGCAGCCGCAGTGCGATCACAAAAAGAGGTTTTAGTTTTTAAAAAATTCTATGTGAAATTTTTAAATATAATCATTTTGTACAAAAAAAAATATTTTTTATACCTTAAGTTTTATTTTTGGAATAATAAATAATAATAATAAAAAAATAATAATTATTATTAATATTACTATTATTATTATTATTATTATTATTATTATTATTATTATTATTATTATTATTATTATTAATATTGTACAGCACAAGTATTATTAACTCTATCGAACAATAAATTCACCTTGAAAAAGTAAATGGTGCCGCGTCTAACAGAGTTTTTATAATGTGCTAAGGGACAAAAAGGTTAGGGATCCCAGCCCTATCTAATAATTCATCACTAGAAACAGCTTCTTGTGTTCGTCTAAACAAGGATAGCTTTACTACAGGTGGAATGCAACAATTTGGTGGAATTTCTGTTAATGAATCTTCAAGAACCACCAAAAAGAAATCAGTGTCACGCATAGTAAAAGTGGGAGTCAAATAAAACATTTCTATTAATTCTTCACCCCGAAAACTAAGTTTAAACAAGGAATTATTTTCTATCGGTGTAATTCTATAGTGCTGTGGAATTTCCATTAGTTGCATTTCCTAAAACCACCCAAAAGATAACAAAGCAGCTGAATTTTTCACACACATACATACTTTATCCTGGCGAATTCAGGAGTCAAATTAAAGCCTTTATAATAAGTCTTCCTTAGAAACAGCTAAATTCGTCTAAAGAAAAAAAAATTTCTACAGGTGGAATGCTACATCTTGGCTGAATTTCTACTAATGAATCTTCAAGAACCACCAAAAAGAAATCAGTGTCACGCATACCAAAAGTGGGAGTCAAATAAAACATTTCTATTAATTCTTCACCAAGAACAACTAAGTTTAAACAAGGAATTATTTTCTATCGGTGGAATTCTATAGTGCTGTGGAATTTTCATTAGTTGCATTTCCTAAAGCAACTGACTTTTCACACACATACATACTTTATCCTACCGAATTCAGGAGTCAAATTAAAGCCTTTATAATAAGTCTTCCTTAGAAACAGCTAACTTCGTCTAAACGAGGAAAGATTTCTACAGGTGGAATGCTACATTTTGGCTGAATTTCTGTTAATGAATCTTCAAGAACCACCAAAAAGAAATCAGTGTCACGCATATCAAAATTCGGAGTCAAATAAAACATTTCTATTAATTCTTCACCAAGAACAACTAATTTTAAACAAGGAATTGTTTTCTATCGGGGGAATTGTATAGTGCTGTGGAATTTTCATTAGTTGCATTTCCTAAAGCAACTGAATTTTTCACACACATATATACTTTATCCTACTGAAATCAAGAGTCAAATTAAAGCCTTTATAACAAGTCTTCCTTAGAAACAGCTAAATTCGTATAAACAAGGAAAGATTCCTACAGGTGGAATGCTACATTTTGGCTGAATTTCTGTTAATGAATCTTCAAGAACCACCAAAAAGAAATCAGTGTCACGCATACCAAAAGTGGGAATCAAAGAAAACATTTCTATTAATTCTTCACCAAGAATAACTAAGTCTAAACAAGGAATTATTTTTTATCGGTGGAGTTCTATAGTGCTGTGGAATTTTCATTAGTTGCATTTCCTAAAGCAGCTGAATTTTTCACACACATATATACTTTATCCTACCGAATTCAGGAGTCAAATTAAAGCCTTTATAATAAGTCTTCTTTAGAAACAGCTAAATTCGTCTAAACAAGGAAAGATTTCTACCGGTGGAATGCTACATCTTGGCTGAATTTCTGTTAATGAATTTTCAAGAACCACCAAAAAGAAATCAGTGTCAAGCATACCAAAAGTGGGAGTCAAATAAAGCATTTCTATTAATTCTTCACCCCGAAAACTAAGTTTAAACAAGGAATTATTTTCTATCTGTGTAATTCTATAGTGCTGTGGAATTTTCATTAGTTTCATTTCCTAAAACCACCCAAAAGTTATCAAAGCACTAGAATATTTCACACACATGCATACTTTATCCTACCGAATTCAGGAGTCAAATTAAAGCCTTTATAATAAGTCTTTCTTAGAAACAGCTAACTTCGTCTAAACGAGGAAAGATTTCTACAGGTGGAATGTTACATTTTGGCTGAATTTCTGTTAATGAATCTTCAAGAACCACCAAAAAGAAATCAGTGTCACGCATATCAAAAGTGGGAGTCAAATAAAACATTTATATTAATTCTACACCCCGAAAAACTAAGTTTAAACAAGGAATTATTTTCTATCGGTGGAGTTCTATAGTGCTGTGGAATTTTCATTAGTTGCATTTCCTAAAGCAGCTGAATTTTTCACACACATATATACTTTATTCTACCGAATTCAGGAGTCAAATTAAAGCCTTCCTAATAATTCCTCCTTAGAAACAGCTACTTGCATTCCTCTAAACAAGGTAAGATTTCTACATGTGGAATGCTACAGCGTGGCAGAATTTCCGCTAGTTGCATTAAGGATTTTATTACGAATTCGAAGTCGCGTTAAAAAAGGGACAACTAGCATCGTCAAAATGGTACTGTTGGTGCCAAACGAACAAACAAGCTACTCCTCTCTTACAATGCGGAGAGACACTGGCTTAAAAAAAAATATATGCAAAAAAAGAAGGAAAGGAAAGAGAGAAAGAGAAACCAGCGCTAATAAAAATTCTCCGCTCCGACATCTGTCGGTATGACGTCACACTTCACAGGTGGAGGTAACGACGCGCTTTTTACATTTTCCATTACACTCCTAAGAAATCACCTCCCCAAATGTAAAGAACAAGTAGGGAAAAAACAACACAACTCTTTCGTGTTCGAGTACACGGCATCAAAAGTCCTCAGAATCATAATAAATTGGGAGATAAGAAGGGAAGAGGAGATGGAGGGGGAGGTTGATGTTCTCGGCAAAAATCGTCAAACATCCGAACTTCATCGAGTGCCGCGGGTATGTTGCGAGGGACGGGGTGGGGTGGGGGTGTCCCTCGTTTAATGAGCAGACTTTCCCCGCTCGATGCAGAGGAGAGGTCCAATTAGCGAGCGACGCTTTCTGCTCAACAACATCCACTTGACATTCCGGTTTACCTTGGTGCATAAATTAGTTGCCGTGAGACCCCACCCCCCTGCTCTCTCGGCGGCGACGCCAAGCGAAATAATTAGATGACGTCACTCTCTGACAACCCCCTTCCCCCCCTAACGTGCTCTCTAGAATTGTGGAGTGGAAGGGTATAGCAGACTAAGTTATCGCAGGAGCCATGTTTGAACATGGATGTTTTTATGATCTACGAGGGCAGTCACGAATTCCTTTGGGAGACACTCTTTCAAAAAGCATGCTTGTAATCATTGAAATACGATGTATTTCCCTGCTTGTCAACTGTTCATAACATCTCTGTATGCCAGTATAAAGGACATCTTACGAGCATACACATACATACATACATACATACATACATACATATATATATATATATATATATATATGTGTGTGTGTGTGTGTGTGTGTGTGTGTGTGTGTGTGTGTGTGTGTGTGTGTGTGTGTGTGTGTGTGTGTGTGTGTGTGTGTGTGTGACATGTCGTGATCCAGAGTTAAGGCGAATGGAAAACAGTCTTCTTGATAATAATAAGTTTATTAAACCATCGTTAAAGTAAAACTTGAGCCATTTTCACTTTTCCGTCGAAGACACGCGTAGAGTGTTGTTGACAGCTCCATGTCCACGCGCTCACTGAAAACTTATCTGTTTGCAAGCTCATCAAATTGTTTCAAAATGCTTCCATCTGACCGGATTATCCTAAAAGCTTACGCGAACGTGGGTCTTTTCCATTTATTTTATTATTATAAAATTGTTCCCTTTTTAAAATCGCTTTTAACTCACGTAATTTCCAACTACCCTTTTTTAGGCCTGACATATATATTTATATATAATATATATATATATATATATAATATATATATATATATATATATATATATATATATATATATATATATATATATATATATATATATATATATATATATATATATATAGATAGATAGATAGATAGATATACACACACACACATATATATATATATATATATATATATATATATATATATATATAGATAGATATACATATATATATATATATATATATATATATATATACATATATATATACATATATATATATATATATATGCATATATATATATATATATATATGCATATATATATATATATATATATATGCATATATATATACATATATATGCATATATATATATATATATATATATATATATATATATATATATATATATATATATATATATATATATATATATATATATATATATATATATAATAAAACAGAACCAAAATCAAAACCAAAACACTGTAACTCCATTCAGCCCAGTAAATGTAAAACGGATAAGAAAAAAGATGGTTTGGGTGTGGAAGGTTTACGACTTCCATACACAGTTAAAACAATTGTTTGAACATTCCTTAACGTTCCCGTACACGCAAAAGACCTGAAACATAATGATCCAGAGTGCACGGTAAAAAGACGAATCTGATTGCTAAGGGAATGTAAAAGTTGAACATAAATTATGATTAAGTAGTATAAAAGTTGAACGTAAATTATGGTTAGTCCTGTTCAAACAATTGTTTTAACCGTGTATGGAAGTCGTAAACCTTCCACACCCAATTCATCTTTCTTCCTATCCGTTTTACATTTACTATATTCTTCCAACTGAGAATGTCTAGTGAATTATCATAAACAGTGTTCTTACTCTGGGGTTTGGATAAGGGAAGCTTTATTGTTTTATTATTTGTATTTATAAAATTTATTATTTTATAAATTATAGTGATATGTGGCTTAATTATCTTGACACTTTTATTTTGCATATTCGATCTTAAAATTTTCAATTTAATCGAATTTTTTTACAGAATTTTTAATAAGTAACGCTTTAATCAAACACCTATATATTCCTAATAAAGCCGTTTTTCCTGTCGGTACTCACAAGGACATGAACGATGCAGTTCCTACAGCAGAAAAGAAATGATAGCACCAATCAGAAATATTTTTTATTCGCATAATAGGGATTTTATAATTGGCGTACTGTATTCTAAGGTCATTTTGTGATAGAGTTGATACACGTGTTGTTCAATTGAGTAAATTTAGTGGTTTATTACCAGTTATTTGGTATTATTATTTTTTAGAGACTTCTATACTTAGCAGGTAAGCATTTCATTTGTTTTATTCATAATTGAATGATTTATTTTCTATCATAGAGTTAAATATATGTTGGTACTAGAAAGTACCATCTGCGAAATTAACTACTAAAATACAGCAAATATTAATTGTGTTTTTTCTATGATTATTCTCCATTAAAACATATCGAATGATGCAAAAATGCAGTAAGAAAGTTGATGGTAAATTAATTCAGGATATAAATGGTTAAAATATCCCGAACAGAGGGAAAAACCTTATTTGCAGAAACTATGGTTCTCAGAGGGTTGCTCTTTGCGGAACTGTTAGAAGCGAAGGGTTTAAAAAGATGTACTGACTTTCCATTACCAGGCTAATTTGAAAAGATTCCAAAACTAAAACGTCTCAAAAATGTCAAACACTCCCAATTTTCTGATCCATTTTCATGATAAACACACTGATTACTTATATTTTGTGGTCAGGAATCATAACTGGTAAGTGTATTCGTACCCCGACCCCGAAGCCATACGGTTATAAACTGACGACTGATCGCCACGACGTTCAAGGTGTTTGGCCTACAAGAGTTCCGTCATGGTTCGAGAATAATGTTGACGACCCCAGTAAGGAACAATACTATAAAGTAAGTTCGTGACTACCAGGGAAGTCATAACTGGTAACGGAAGCACCAGTATAGTGGTTGCATTTTTGATTCGAGTTATTTTGAAAGACTTAATTTGTCTAAGAATCAAATATGTGATTCTTAGAATCAAACATGGAGAAATAAGAATGTAATAATTAATTCAGACTTTAGAAAATTACATTAATTTAGAATACATATTAAATACACACACACATTTTTCTAAACTTACATTACTTTAAATAAATAAACCTTCATAAAGCATGACATTTAAAATAAGTATTAGATTACTGTTTTCTTGATTTCAAATCCATTGGTAAAATATACAATATATTTATCTACATATATTTTGTTAAAATTACATAATTAAATATTCATTATATAAGTATACATATATTTAAGAATATACAAACCAAAGAATTCAACTGCAGCTATTTCTGTGAGTTTCCCATACATCGAGAAATACAGCAAATACCTTCAGACAACCAGTTTTTTTTAACTCAACTCTAAACGCATTTCACTTATATTCTCCAAATGTAATCAAAAATTATAAACTGAAAGAATTCCCATCAGAATTTTTCAGGTTATTTAAATATGAAACGGTAATAGACAAAAATATTCTGAGAACAATTAAAAATAAAATACAGTACATTTTTGGCCCTCCGAGAAGGTAGAAGAGTTGATTAGTTTCTCTAGGTAGCAGTGCTGTCTGAGTTGAGCAAGTACTTCTATCTGGGGACAACATACCGTGTTATTATCTGAGAATTTTCCCTGCATGGAAATTTCATTAAAATCCGAAATTTTCCATGATTTCAATATTGATTCTACTGCTAACTAGCTGACATCGGTCTGTTAGAACATACCTTCACCACACGTGATGCGTACGAGCCGAGAGTCTTAATGAAGTTTTCGTCGACAGAGAAACAAGTAGCATTTTTTGTATACAAGAATAAACCCAAGAATCACTTGTATATTTCGGTATCTTCCAACTTGCAGATTACAATTTAGTTTTGGATGCTGAACTTTACCCTATCCTGCAAGCACTTCTGTGGACCCTAAGGAATGTCTCCAGTGGAAGAAAGCTTAGACTCCCCTAAGATATCCTTTGTTCCTTGCAGACGAGAAAGTATCCAGCTTCCAAAGAAGGTCTTGGACGACTTTTATGTTCTGGGGGCATGGAGGTGAGCTTCAGGTGGATTAAAATCCACATGAGCTCTTAAGCAATAAGGAAGCGGACACACTTACAAAGCATGCTTCTGAGAAACCGGAGGTTGGTGGCACAATGGAACTGTTATGGCCTTCTATCATCGGAAAGTTGAAAAAGAGTACACGGCGGCTATGCGAGAAAAAGTGAAATGACTCCATCAAAAGCAGGTTGTCCCAATCCCATTTCCCGTGTGTGAGTCTGGGGAAGTGCAAGACAGAGCGACTTTGAGTGAAAGCTATCTGAATCCAATTCTCACTGACCATGGTATCATCCTTGTGCATCAACTCAAGATGTTCCGTAATAGTGAGCTTGTTTGATGGTGACCATTGAAAATTTGGTCTTTCATTGTGGACGCTTCAGTGCATTGCAGAAGACTCACTTCTAGGTTGGTTTCCCTCTAGTCTGCAACCAAACCATGATTCCTTGGATTCGTGCTCGAAAATGATTACTTAGATGCTCCATAAACTAAATTTTTTGGTCCGATCAGTCGATCTTGCAGCCGATATTGAGTTGGCGTCCTCATTGTTGAGGCAGAACAAAACACCGCATAAACTTTCTGCTACTGGGAAGTTCGATTGATGTGTCTGTTGCCTTTTCTTCAAACAAGATTCTCGGAGCATTGTCCTGTAGGTCCTATAGGTCCCACTTGCACCTGGACTGTCTCTCATTCTGTTTCCGGTGGTAGAACTGCGAGTCACTGTTCCTCGATCTCTGCTTACGACCTTGAACAGTGGACTTTCGACACTTTTTTTCTTTTATGTGCAATTCTATTTCAATTTCTTTCCCTTTGCATACAGTTTTACTGAAATTGGTTATTTATTTAATAGCAATGTATATTTATAGTAAACAAAATAAGATTTGAAACAGTTTCTATACCAAGGTTACTTTTAGCATCTCACAGCAAGGTCCAAGGAGGTGTAAAACCATATAGTTTCAAGACTTATAATCTCCATTTTAATACGCTTTCTCCAGTTCATCATAAAATAAAACTTTCTTCTCTTTTTGAGAGGTATTTTTTATATATTCATTATTAACGTCTATAACTTTAAAAACCTTATTTATTATTACCATTTCAAATAGTATTTTTTAAGCAGCATGAAAATTGTGCACCAATTTAAAAAAAAATGAAATTGAATTCATGGAATATAATTTTAAAAATATTTATATCAGAAACTAAGTGTGTATACCAAATTGAGTAAAGATTTACGTTTCAGTCTGTAAACCTCTGCCTACTTTAATCATATCTGACATTTTAAATTTTTAAAAAGTTAAAAATTATTGAAAATTTAAAACTTATAAAAAATATCTTTAACGTGTTTTAATATTTTATTCGTATTTAAAAGTACATTTGAATTGCGGCTGTAGAACTAGTCCAAATGACTGGTGTGGTAAATCTAGTGTTAAATACGATACCATTTTAAACAGAACAGAACATTTTACTTTATATGTCCTCTAAACACAGATTTACCAGCAATTTAAATATACATTGAATTACAGCTGCAAAAACAGTCATTCTGACTGATTTGGTAAATCTAATTTTAAATACGGTACCATTTTAAACAGAACAGAGCATTTTACTTTATATATCCTCTAAACACTAAATTTACCAGCAATTTAAATATACATTGAATTGCAGCTGCAAAACCAGTCGTTCTCACTGGTATGATAAATCTAGTGTTAAATACGGTACCGTTGCTCAGTAGCTCTATAAGTTTGGTAACGACTGATCTATACTTTTCTGAGAATGACCATAAATGGCGACCGGACCGGAATCCGGCAGCCTCTCGACTCTCCTACATCGTTCTCCGGTCATCCGGGAGCGCATCTTTTCAGACCGACTTGAAGAAAAGCGGGCAGGTTTCTTCATCTTTTGACTTCAGGCGATAGAGCGGGGGACGGAGGGGTGCGGGGGAGAGGCGGAACAGATGAAAAATTGTTCCAAATCATCGATAATGATTGCACTCGGGGAAAACTCAAGAAGGGTATTATTCCATACCCACACGCACGCACTCGCTGGCGAATCGAAATAAACAATCCATTGTGCGCGTATTTAGAAGGGAAGGGCGGGAAAATGGTGAAGACGTAACTCTGTTTGCGAGCCCACAACAAAAGGTGAGATTACTTTGTGTGAGAGATAGTTTTCTTTCTGTGCCGGTGACACCCCGAGGGAAGGAATTGAAACGATGATTCGCAGCGATTTCAACAATACTCGTTCACAATTGGTTTTCTAATCAAACAATAATAAGAAAATTATAAGATTCATTGCTGTGAGTGGAATATTCATTGCATTATTTATCTGTAAATATAACTCTGGCTTGCCACAGGTCACATGCATTAGAATAGATCTTTCCTTAATTTATAACTGGAAAACAGATCTAGAAATAGAAAAACTAAAAAATTATTGAAGAAATAAAGTCAAGAAATTTTTTTCTAATGTATATTGAAGTTTATTAGGCCCTAAATTTATGATTGGAATTACAAGAATTTCTTATTGCTTTCTGCAATGCATATAAAATATTTTTTACTTCATCATATGCAAATTGTAATTTTTTTCCTGCTGGAAACTGCATAGGTCTTTTCGTGATATATACATTATAAAATAGGTCTAGAAAAATATAGCTTAAAAGTATACCTAGAATAGCAGTAGAAAAATTGTTCTCTCACTAATATATATTGAAATTTCTTAACTCCTAAAACAGTTATTAAGAGTACGGGAAATTCTTAATGGATTTTACTAGAATATTTCTGCATTATTTATCTGTAAATGATATTCTAACCTGCTATATATCACATAGGATAGTGTTGGTCTCTTTTTGATGTGTAACAAAAAATAGGTCTAGAAGTGTAGAAATAACGAATTAAAAAATATGTCTTGAATAAGACTAGGAGATTGATACTTCTTTAATGTATATTGAAATTTACAAACTCCAAATCAAACAAGATTATTGGTAAACCCACTACAGTTGTTTCTACAATTGGTTGCTTGGCAATGGTGGCTTAAATTTTTTTGGCGACTGTATTATTAATTAGACAGAGACCCAGTGCTTAGAATCAATTTTGAACTGCTACGCAAATTCCATACAGAATTTGAAAAACTGTATATTTCTGCACTATTTACTGTAAATTACATCTTACCTCACCACATATAAATTGGTCTTTTTTAATATGTAACAAAAAATAGGTCTAGAAATGTAGAATAACTTAAAATATGTCTTGAATAAGAAGGATATTTCTCAATGTATATTGAAATTTACAAGAAAAAAAAAGACTATTGGTAATGATTTTTTTTTTCTTCAAGTGCTTTAGAATGGTATTAATTTTCTACGATAAATTATACAGAACAGTGATAGATCAATTAAATATCCATTAGATAAAAAATTAAATATCTTCTATTATGTAAATGCAATTCTAACTTTATGAATTCTCACGTGGGATAATTGGTCTCTTTTTAAATGTAACAAAATGCCAGATTACGAATTAAACATATGAGTATGAATAGGACTAAGATTGATATTTATTTAATGTATATTGTTTACTGCAAATATTTTATAATATATTTTTTTTAACATTGCTTAATATTAAATATTTTTTTTAACTTAGGATTAATTACACAGACATAGACTACATATTTTAATTTAGCATGTTATTACAGAGATTTGAACTATAAATGTTTCTTAAAAATTTTATTATTTCATTTTATCATTATTTTTTCTAACACATACAATTGAAAGTAGAATATAAATAATTTTAATGAAAGATATGACTACATATGAAGAGACATATGTTACTATCATTATTTTTGTTCTGGGGTTATGCATATATTTTGAGTTTTTTATGAATTTTATTATTATAAACATTAAAAACACTTCATCAGTTAGTATGGAGTAATTTAGATTTTGTTTGACAGTGATACTACTAAAATATATTTTAAACCCTGAATTCATAAAATAATGGTGATTTCAAAGATATAAATTAAATGGATATTTAGGAGGAACTGTTATCATTTTATGACATGTCTCACAGTCTTGGGAAATAATTAAGTACTTAAATTTCATAAAATCTTGTGCTGTAATACTGACATCTAATATACTGATATATACTGACATATACTGTATATACTGACTTCCAAATAATATCAAGATATTTGGATTTTTTCTTAAATTTTAGATTTAAATGAAATGCACTTTTATTCATTACTACATGCAAATATATGATCTGTTCTGAATATGAAAATGTAAAATACTTTTATTAATAAATTTATTACTTGCATCATTAATATTATTATCATTTATTTTTTATTTTCATAAACACACCAAGTATAAATATATCGTAATATTTAACATCGATAATTTCATGAATATTAGACATACTACAAAGGCAATCTCTTAACTGGAGAGTTTTTTATTTAGCCCCAGTAAATATCGAATTGTTTGTGATGTAAGGTTTTTCATGTTTATCTCTTGGAGACATAATTCTAAAGCACAATTTTGGAGATAATTTATCTTCTTTTTATGAATGAACACGATACTAAACAATACTGATGAATGTCGCACCATTCTGCACAAAATTGCAAATTGGCATTAACTTTAAGAAAATAATAGAGATATTATACATGTTCACATATTAGAAGTTATTACCCTTTTGTGCAAGTATACAAGAAATTAGATCTGATATATCATATTTTTGCAAATTATATGTAATTGCCTTCGAATACTCTGTGACTTTAAACATTGTTTGTAAAAACCAAAATAAGTAGTCACCAAATGATAGTCCACGGACCGTAGATAGTCCGTGAAAAATTTTTGATGTTCCGTAGAAAAAAATGAATGAGTATTTATTATAAGCTGCAACATAAGTAACGAAAAGTTTCATTAACATTCAGATTACAAAATGAAAACTACAGAACTTATGATCTATAGTGCTTTTTATTTTTTCTTTTAATCTTAGTTACTATTTATTACTGAAATAAATAGTGTCGAAGATTAGATTCCAAATAACCTCCTAGATGTATCTTGCGACTTAAATCTTAGAGCCATATTTCTGTCATCCTTGTCAAGATCTTATTTTTAGCTTTATAAAAGAAATAACTACCCGTCATTGAGTAAGAGAGCAATGAAAATTCTAATTCAATTTTCAACGACATATTTATGCGATGAAAACATTTTCAGATCAGTTGACAAAGGCAACGCTCTCTTAACTGGAGAAATGTGGGTTCGAAGCCCCAGCCGACCTAAGATCGACCTTGTTCGTTAAAGGTGACTTGGGCATGTAAAATATATTTGTGGTCACAATGTCCAAGTTCTCAATCAATACCTCTGGGGGTAGCATGTCAAGCTTATGGGTCTTCTGTCGCCCCTGCTTCAAAATTACGACGACAGACATGAGCATAAGTCGTAATTTCACCCTTCTGGGGCTCTTGAAAAACGAAAGGTGCACCCCTTTGCCTTAATACGAATAGCCTATGGCTCAATCATGCTTGGTTTGACCAAGGGGCGTAAGTTAATAACAATTTGCTCTCGGATTGAAATACAAGCAGCTCTCCGTTTTGCAGTGGCCTCCTTGGAGTCCAAACTCCACATACGGATGGTCGATAAGCAAAAACATAATCACAGAAAAATGTATAATACATAATCAAAGTTTTTTTTTTAACTACAACATAACTTTTTTACTTTTAAAACGCACCTTTTATATTAATAAGATAAAAGTTTCTGATTATTATTCTATAAATATATTTACTGTTTTTTTAATTTATCTCCTGTATAATAATAGTCTACGTTATCTGTCCGTCTCTCCAGGAATTTATGAAGCGGTTGGACGTGAAATGGATTGAGGCATTCATATTGGATTCCTGATGAGTTAGGGTTAGCAAAATTCAAAGCTAGTAAATTTTATCTTCTACTTAAACTATCGTTCCGATTCTAAAATAAATTGGTACAAATATGCTTCATATCACAGAAAATATCACTGTCGTCATTAAAACGTTCGAAATCCACCCCTTCCCCTCTTTCTGAATGGCTCTTTAATGCCATTTTTTAAACCCTGTTTTCCCCAGTGAAGAGCAGACGATTAAATTTATCAATTTATCACATTATAAGTCTATAAAAATAACATTTTTTCTAGCTTTATGACGTCATTCCTTTAACCATCTCATTTAATCATTTCTTATTTTAAATTATTTGAATATCGCCTGGATTGTTTTCATGCAGTTTTGTTTTCATCACTTGACTTAGATATTACGTAAATAATTTTCTTTTATATTTGGCTTAAATAATAGATTAGGTACATTAGTGATAATTTTAAATTTAATCATCGATTACTTTTTGTTGCAGTGAAAGTTATATCCCAGGTATAAATAACAAATTCTTTTCATAAAAGTCTAGGAATCTGTTTCACGGACTAATAAATATTTAGAGTTTAAGTTACATATATTTAAAAATTAAGACGTTTGTTCGTTTGTGTGTGTGTGTTTTTTTATACGTAACCACAAGTTTTGCAATCGATTCAGTAAATTTTGGACAGCCAAAACACAAAAAACAAACCATTTTTTCCCTGCCTCATAGGGTACTTTATAATTCTGGAAAATTAAAAATTTTACTGATGACGGGATACATGACGGGTTATATGCTAGTATTCATATAAATGGTGGCCTGCGAAATAAAAATGATAGACCCTTACTCTGGATGTTACGGTTCGGTTCGAACCTTTGTTGTGACATCACTTTGACGTCAGTTTGAGGACATTATGTGAACAAACATCAAGCTGACGTCAAAATGACGTCATCCTGATCTCGTCATATGACGGGGTATAAGATATTACTCATATGAATGGTGGCCTTCGAAATAAAAATTTAGACCCTTACTCTGGACGTTGCGGTTCGGTTCGAACCTTCGTTGTGACGTCACTTTGACGTCAGTTTGCGGACATTATGTGAACAAACGATCAAGATGACGTCAAAATGATGTCACAACGAAGGTTAGAACCGACTCGCAACGTCCTATATACAAGATATTACAAGAGTATTTGTATTACAAGAGTAAGCCCCATACATGTAGTTGTCTCTCAAGTTCTAAAGTTTGGTAACTACAGATTTAGATGACATTCTATTTGTTTCCAGTATAGGATAAAGTATCGGCCTGTTAAGTATCAACTAAGAATTGCATAAAAACTTAACTCGGTTACCTGATAAAACATAAATGATATCTTTAGAATAAGAAAAACATACGCATTACTTCAAAGGAACTATAATAATAATGTTGAAAAATATGACAGAAAGGATGGATAAATTTTCCGAAAATTTACATGCTGCTTTTCAATGACAAATATTCAATAATATCAAATATTTACGAACAATCTGTAGTAATGTGGTTCCAGTGAATATCTAGAATAGTTCCAACAGAAAATATTGTTTCTTTCTTGGTCTGTCTGATAAAGTAATCTAATAATGTTCACGATTTGATCACATTCTCTCCGTGATGAATTCATTTTAAACGAAGACAGGCGCGCCACGAATCACGGCAATATAGACGTCAATGTAAATAACGAATTTTTGACATCTTCCACCAGATCTTGCAGTCGATTCCCTTTGTATGTGGCGGCCGCGCTAAAAGTCATCTTTTATTCGATCTTGGAGCTCGTTACGTTCGAATTTAAACAATACAAAACGTCGACGTGAGAGAGAGAGAGACGGCGGGAGAGAAGGCGGGTGGAAGGGGAAGGAAACAGAGAGAAACTGAGATTCGCTCTACTACAAAAGACTTCTCAACACACACACGTTCGAAAATTAGAACTGTGTAAACCCCAGGCGTCTATTCGCTCAGGTCGGCTGTGTGCGATTTAATGCAAACAGCAACCCGGGAAATGTAGAACATGGATTGGCTCCGATTTGGACAAGGGTAAACAGTGAGCGGGCAAATCAAAGGCAAAAGGGGTACACGCACACGGCAGGCATTCGAAATCTTGCTCTCCCTTCCCCCCTCTTCGACCCACCCCCCGTTTGATAACGAAGAGAGCGCCCTGATTGGATAGCAGGCTTCACTGAGTTTCGATTGGACGTGTAAACGCGACCCTGGGTCCCCCCTTTTATATTTGCATCTCGCAGTGATTTTGAACATAAAAGCCTTCACCGAAGCTCCCCGAATTTTCCCCTTTTGAGATACTTTTAATTCTACCCCCCACCCCGCCCCCTTTTCTCTCGTCTCCCCACTCCCCCCCCTCCTTGCTGAAAGATTTCGGGAGTTTCGGGGATATTTGCTCGGGAGTAGAGCAAACATGGTCGGAAAAGGGGAGAGGAAGTAGAAGAGCGAGCACGTGCTTTAGTGTGCGGATGTAGAGAAAAGGAGGGGGAGCAAAAGGGGGTGGGGCTGCCGCTTTTGAAGCGCAGGAGCAAAGGATTGCGAGAGAGAGAGAGAGGTTTGTTTGAGATTCTCGAGGGCCCCGAACGTTCCGAGAGTAAATACAAATCCTCGTGCTTCTCGTCCCACGTTTCTAACAGATCTCTCTCTCTCTCTCCAAACGTGTGTTTGTTTCAAAGAAAAGGCTGGAGGAAGACTTTTGATACGACCGTAGGTAACGTATGGAGGCACTGGAATTTGTTCTCTGTCCTACATCATCAGCATCGCATTCGGGGGGAATAGATTTGAAAGAGAATATATGCTTAAATACATATTGTGTTGGCAAAATTATAATACCCACAAATATACAATTATACAGAAAATTGAATTTATGAGTAACTGTAGATTTATACCCATGAGTATCTATTTGTTTATATGAAAATGTATGCATGTATATAACTAAAAATGAATATACATTCATATATAGGTATATATATTTAATAAGCAGACATATATTTCCTTTACATATATTCATGTCCGAATCTTAAGAAACAAGGAGAAAAATGTAGAATTCTGAAAGCCACTTGTTTAAAATTAATGGAACTTTCACAGATTATGGAAGCATAATAAAAGACGCTTTCCTGGGATGTTATCATATATCGCAGCGACTAATATTTTAAAAAATTGCAATGAAACCACTGGAATTAGATTTTTTATACGATCGTATATAGGTATATAGGCTAATCAATTTTTTTCTCTGTTCAATATCATCATCGTAGTCGGGAAGAATAGATTTGGAAGAGTATTTATGCTTAAATACTGTTTAGTTTGTTCCCGTTTTCGCATTTTTGCAGTGAATTTGATAATTTTTCTTATCTTATAATAATTTTTCATGGTGATTACACAGAAAAAGTTTTGTGGTTCTAGGTTGAATATGAGAGATTTTACAGTTAAATATACCTAGAACGTCAGCTCGTGTCTTATCGACACCGAAGCAGTTTATCATTATACACCGCTGTCGTTTGACAAAAGATAGTTCACTAAGTAGATAGCATTAGTTGTTTGGCACAGGGTTGCATGACACAGTGATACCTTGAATGCAGTGTTATTGGGTTCACAGCGGAAATGAATCGATTATACTAAAATTATTGTGTCTAAGTGTTTTGTTGCTTAACATATTTGTGGTTGAATTATGGCCAAAAGGTAGAGCTTTGCTATTTGGTACCGGAGTTCACGGGTTCGATTCCTGCTGATGGTATGGGTGTTTGTAGCCATTCAGAATAGCCTTTAAGCAGTAGGTCCGGGTCTCATTAAACCACATGAGCAAAACAGTAGACCGTAGCGCTCCAAATCTTAGCATTTGTTTACTTGCTTATAAAAATAATTTCATTCCATTTTCGAAACTTGTGCAGAGAAGACACCATGAAACGATGGCTAATAGAAAAGGTCTAACCCCTGAAGAAATTGCTAATTTGTCGTGAAAGCTTTCTGACAATGAATTTGATGGTGGTGACCTTGATTAAATATTATTGTATCCATTGTAAATGAGGTACGTACAATACATTATGTATAAAAATGAAAAATAATGATTAAAAAATCTTACATTCTAACAAAAATTACGATTTTACTTATTATACTAAGATTTATAAATATTGAATTACTTCATTTTACAAAGTGAAGAAATTTTTTGTTATAGTTTTTTATGATATAAAAGGTTATGATATATGATAATTACATGAAATAATATTGAAGTCCTAAAACTAATCCCTACCGAACTCTGCAATTATTAGTTACTACAATTATTTTATATATTTTATGTAGCGGTGTTATAACAATATCGGCCGACACTTAACACATTATTTGCGGGTAAATTTCGCAGTGGAATTGTACCGGGAGCGGACATTTTGCACGTACATTTAGTTGTTAAGTTAAATCTCAATAGATAAAAAATTATTTAAATTTAATTTTTTAACCAATTTTTCGTATTTTATATTGAAATATATAAACAAATATAAAAATAGAAATATATAAATAACAACCCTAAGATTTTTGTAAACAAAAAATGTATTTTTTAGTAGATAAATTTATAATAGTATCGTAAATATGAAAAATCAAATAGAAATAGTAGTATATAGTTTTAATTTTTTTCGAATTATGTTATTTATAAACATTTTTACATTATAAAAAATGAAAAGAGCAATCATAAAACTAATAATGTAAAAACTAGTTTTTATTTGTCTAAATTTTTCCAGAATCTATGTAGTAGACAAGAACATTCGGCTTCTTTTTCCTGTATATACCGTTATTTTTGTACCCACAAACAAACCATTTTGTTACACTAACCCGTACTAGTACGTGACCCGCGCTCAAGTATCGATCGTTAGGTTTGGTTTGGTTTGGTTTGGATATCTACAGTCTACTGTTTTGCACACAAGGGCTAATGAGACCGGGATCTACTGCTTTAAGCCGATTCCGAACATAGTGGGATTCAAAACTACGAACTCCGGTACCGACGATTAGCGCCCTAACCAATCGGTCAGCGTTCGGCGTATCAATCGTTAGAAAACGTACTAGTACGTGTCCCGCGTTCAAGTATCAATCTTCAGAAAATGTACTAGTACGTGGCCCACATACAATGTGTTAAGAGTAAACGAAATTTCTGACTTTCTAGTGTTAAATCTAAGTTATTATGAATTGCACAGAATAAAACAAATATTATATTTATACAACTTTAAATACTACAGGACTTCACGTTAGTGATCAGCCATCTCTTTATGCATCATAAGATGCCATTTATGAAAAGGGAAAAATATTATGAGAATTGATTTATTTGGTGTTACATGTAAAAAAAGTACTGCAAAATGGAGATTTATAACAGATAAACCAATTTGTCAAGACTCCAGTCCATGCACAGCCGAACGATGGCCGATTGGTTAGGGTGCTGGCCTTCGATACCAGAGTTCGTGGGTTCTAATCCCACAGTGGCATGAATGTTTGTAGCCTTTCCGAATCGGCTTTAAGCTGGGTTCTCTATGGTTTCTTAAGAAATGCGAAATTTTCTAGACTGAGTGGAAATGCGGCAGTAAATGCCCTTCTTACGAACCATGGACCTTTCCCTCAGTATCTCCACAGGTTCCAGGTCTCAGATAGCTCATCGGGAGATTGTGTCTGCGGTGCACTCGGTGACTCCAATCACTACCTGCACGACTGCCCCTTGACACATGACTTGCATTTTAAGAAACCCTCTGAAAGATCCAAGGAACTCTGGGCAGAGAGCTTAATCAAAAACCCGGTACTGATAAGGAAGGCCGGGAGCCTGGTTGACTGGCTCACCGCTAACCAAGGTGCCATCATACGGCCATGAATTTAACCTTATACCACACCGCCAGGGTCAAAGTACCCCTTCACGAATGGCCATCACAACTGCCCTGTGCAGATATTGCTTCCCTCGCAAACACCTGCTCTCATGTCAGAAAGTATCATGTAGTACACCGGACTTTTACCTGGGCAGGACTCCTGCGGAGTATCCCCCGCACTTTCGTAAACTGCATTAATTGTACCTTTTAGTCTAGATTTTCTACATTTATATGTTTATATATGTATTTTTTCTTTTGTTATTTTAAATATTAAGGGCTTGCTTGCTTGACTTAATGCTGACTTATACCCTGCGTACGCATTGTTGCCGGACTGACAGACCGAACCAGCAATTCAACACCCTACACCCGACCTCGGGTGGGTGGCTGGTTACAGGTAGTACACGGCTTTAAGCTGTAGGTCCCGGTCTCATTAGCCCTCGTGTTGCAAAAAGTAGACCGTAGCACTCCAAACCAAACCAAAACACTTTTTCATTAAACTTTTATTAGCAACTACTAAACTTATTCGAACGATGGTTGAATAGTAGGGCGGGGCCTTTCGGATTTATGGAATTCACGGGTCCAAATCCCACTTATGGCATGGTTGTTAGTAGTCATTTGGATTCGGCTTTAAACAATAGACCCTACTAGCACTTATCTGCAAAACAGTAAACCGTAGTGCTCTAAAACGAACCAAACTGTCACTAAACTTATATCACTAAACTTAATTATTTGCAGAGACAATTAAAAATATTTATTAACCCTTTAAAGGTCACCTATATAAACTCTTTGGAATTTAATGAAATTAGTTCGTAAATATTACCTATGAACCTTGTAAATGAAAAATGATTAAAATGTTTCTTTTCAATCCTTAGGTTTGCATTAGAGAATACCATAGGAGAGATTGAGAGGGGTTAACTGACAAACCCACCCTCTTGTACAGCGTGAACACAATACTTTTTATAATTTTAACTACATTGGAAGAACAATAAATAAGTGTTCTTAAAAAGTGTAATAAATAAATAACTTAGAAATTTATAAGTTTTGTTTGAATAGATATTTTTGCTTGGGGTCATACGTGAAAAAATCAAATAACTAACTTTCCAGGTACATCAAGTATAAATACATATATATCAAAAGAAATAAATAAATTTAGTAAAACATTTATTGAAATTTTAAATGTCAAAAACACTAAAAACTGAAAAAAAAACATTCATATTTCTAAAAAAATAGAGAAAAAATGTTTAACAGGAGGTTTCCCTGCGAAAACACTGTCCGCTAAAGAGTTAAGAAAGAGAGAAAGGAGAAAAAGATAAATAAATGTGCGAAAAGAATTAATCAGGTAAATTAATAATAAATCAATGATTTGAAAAGTACAAAAATGTAATTAAAAAAGGAAATTGAAACTTTTTTTCTGAAACAATGATAAATTGCTTGGACGGTAACAGTCAAAACTGTTTCTAAATTTGGGCTAATAAAATTTACCATATAATAATCTATGTTCTCATACCTTTCTTAACTAAAAGTATTTATTTGAACGTGACAAAAAGTAACAGACAATTATAAAATTTAAGAAAATAACTTTATGTAATTGTATTAAAAATAAAGTTTTTCACTCACTTATATATCATAGAAGTAGCAATATTACATCTTTATTATTTAGTTTTAAAATTTCTTTTTATAATCGGAGAAAATATTTTTTCTTATTTATTTTCTTCTAAAATATTTGAAATAGTAGACCGTAGCACTCCAAACCAAACCAAACCAGTGCATGATCTTGCTGAATAAGTAAATCTACTTGCTTTGTTTAAAAAATTATGAAATATCGATCATGACATTAAAATAAAATTATATTTAGTTTTATTAATATATGAAGAGATAAAGATTTTCAAACAATAATAAGTGAAACAATCTTTTATTTTAAATTAAAAGTCTGGTAAATAATAACTTTTCAATGATATTAGATATGTGAAATAAATCTAAAAAATACAGAAAACATGAGGCGATAGCTTTAAAATCTAATCAAATAGAATCTAACTAAGATTAATACTTTTAATTTAATAATATAATTTACAATAACATATTTTTGGGTTTCGTTTACTAATATGGTTAAATGCATTTAAATTTTTAAGGCTTCAAATATTACTATAATATTTGCCTAACTTTTACATCCACCTTCATTCGGAGGATAGCGTGTCCCCACAAGGAATATCCTGAATTCCCCGGAATGCATTTTTAATTAAAATTTTATCGATATTTACCTCTCCATCGTTCAGGAATGCTGATAATAACCCCTTGTTTTCATAAAAATTCTTAACGCTCCAACTTTAATCGATTGTTACACACACAATCGATAATCTTTTAAAATATAAGTCACCCGTCCTCTTCTGACAAAAATAAGCCCAGCTTAGGCGAAAATTTTTAATCTCCCAAAATATCGATACATCCTCAAAAATGTTCTCGCTAATTATGCGTCTTCAGAATAACTCCTTTTTATTAACTTCTGAGATATAAAACGGAGTTAGTGCCGCAAAAATTACTCGGTTCGAGGCTGGTCGATTTTTGAGTCTGAAATAAAACTTGAAAAATCAATATCTGTTAAAGAAAGAAAAAAATAAAAAGGAAGAAAAAAAATAAAGGAACGAAAATCCATCGAGAGCGTGTGAAACTTTGAGTTTTCTTTCCTTGGAAAGTTTGCTGCTAAGAACAATGTTCATTTTTCAATCCGAGTAAACGCTTTCGCCTTTGTACTTTTGGAATGCTGCCGGATGAAAAGTATCGATTTTGACAGTCACGTACAGGATGTGTATATGTGGAAAAAAAACATATATTAAAAACGACTTTTCTTTCCTTTTGTTTTCTTCTCCCAAATCGTGAAACTTTCGCCTTTCTCTATGTCTCCAATACTGGAGTTGCCTTTATTGAAAGATCTTTGGGAATAGCTGCTCTGTCTCTGAAAACATTTATTTTTGCCGTTTTTAGCTGAAATTCCGAAACATGTTGCAAGCAACACATTGTTTTGTAAACAGGAATGTAAGAATTAATTCATTATTCATTCTATTAGGTATACCTGCAGTGATATGACGAAATCACATGAAGAGTGAAAATTTCATTAACTTCGTTATTTGAAAGCTTTCTTGCCAAGATTAAAAAAAATCCTTCGAATCATTGCTAGTTTTGCTGTTTTTCGGCATAAATTATGAAACATGTTGCATGCAACATTCTGCTTTGTAAAGAGGAATACAGGAATTAATTAGACATGCTTGCCTACAAGTATAACTCCAGAGTTATGACAAATTCAGTAGAAAAGGACTAATTTCATTAAACTTCCTGCTCGGAAGCTTCCTTTGCAAGGTTAACCCATATTGTACCACACCAACTAAATATTTTTGTAATCTTTTAAAACTTAATCCATATCATTAATATGGTGTAACTAAGTATATAACACCAAAATTTTGAAAAAATATTTTTAATTTTTTATGTAATTGGCTGTCCTATAAATAGGACAACGGTCCATTACACTACTAAAACTTACATTAGGCTGAATCATAAATAAAATTTGGGAAAACAGTCAAAACAAAGTCAAATATTACATTTTAAGCATACTGTTGTTGGTTTTCTCTTGCAGTTATTGAACTGGCAGTAAGAGAGTAAGTTTATCTTGCAAAATATCTCCAGTTTTCTGGATAGAATAGACATCTATTTACCCCTTGTTGTGTCCAGGTGTATGAACAGGTGTTTAAACTGGTTTTCATTGAAATATAAGAAAATAATGTGCGCTATCAATGCAATATCGAATTCATAGAAAAATAATCAGGATTGTCGTTTTTATTTTAGGGCAAATTTTTTATACTTACAAAATACACATGTAAAATATATTTTTCAACAAAAACTTTCAGCTACATTATTAGCTCTGTTTTTAAACTAAAAGTAACCTCCACAATGTTTAAAAAAATAATAATAATAAATATAAAATTAAAGATTTAAAAATGACAATTTTTAAGAGGTAGCTGAAAATAAATTTTACAATGCAATATAATTTGATTTCTAAGTTTTTTGTTGTTACTATGCTAAAGTGTGTCTATTTTAAAGGTGTTAAAAAAATCCACTCAGAAAATATTTATAACTTTATTATTAAATGGAATTTTATTTACTGTCCTGTTTATAGGACAGGGGGTTCAATATGGGTTAAAAAAATCCCCTGAATCATTACTATTGACAGGATTTTGTTACCGGCACGACAAATGGGGCACTTGCCAAGGGCCTACTAATTTCAGATATCGAAAAATGTTGATCTGAATTTATAATTTTAGAATGATTTATAAGTAAAAATAAAATCTGAAAATATTATTGTTATTTAATTTCCCGCAAAATGCATAAAAACAAATTTTGTTTTATTAATAGCTTGATAAACATATGTAATCTATAAAATTTTCACAAAAATTAAGTATTTATTTTTTATAAAGTAACACAGTTCTTTCTCGTTTCTGGATAAAATAATAGGGCAGGTTCTACCAAGTGTGGGTCACCCAAAATTTTTAGAATCATATAAAATTTATAACAATCCCTGAAAAAGATAATTATATTACACTGTAGTACAGTTTATTAAATTTTTTATCTATGAATTTTTATGGAACACACACCATTGCAAATATTGATTACACGATCATTGCTCATCTAAGTCGAAATTTAATTAACTATTCAGTTTTAAGGGAATATTTGTAGTGTGAATTTGTTTTCAATAAATCAGTAATCAGTATTTTTTGCTCTTTCTTTACGCTCTACACATAAATAGATCGTGATGAGATATAGTGGTACAGATTTCCTAAACGCAACTAAAAATTAACTAGGAGACAAATAAGAGACATCTAAATTTTTTTTGTTTTTACAGGAAATAAAATATTTATGATTGCGACCTGACCATTATTGCCAATACGTGCATAATTTGAGTTTCTTCTATATAAACAGACGAAAAATTAAAAAGTATTTTCCCTTTGTCTTTTTTTCCAATCTCTTACATGAGGATGCCAATTCCGAAGTATGTTAAAAACATTACTATGATATCTAAGCAAGAATGTAGGAATTAACTAGTCATGCTTGACAAGTATACTACCAATTCCTTTAAAATGGCATAATTTTCTCTTTTGAAAGCTTGATAGCACGTTTTAAAAAATACCAGAATCATCGCTATTTGCCATAGATACCCCATACGACATGATATAATTTGAATTTGTTCCAATTATGAAATGAACAGATGAATTAGTCAAAAGTATTGTCTCACAATCTTTTTTTTCAAAACTCTCACGTGAGGATGTCAATTTTGAAATGTGTTGCAAGTAGGTATTAATTAGTTATGCATGCCAACAATTATATCCGATAATTTATGACTAATTTCCATGAAATGGGAAAATTTTACTACTTTTCTGAAAGCTTGCTAGCATGTCTGAAACAATTCTCAGAATTATTGGTGCTGACCCTACATAGTTCATACGACATGTTATTAGTTTAAATTTCCCACAAATTAGAAGTACACCGATTGTAACGATGAATTCACTGCTGCTTTCCAATTTAAGTCAATGATTTACTTTTATCTCCGAAAACGTTGTGGTTAGTTGTTCCATCCTCGTCCCTTATAAGGCATAAGTAAGGATGAGAATTAAAAATAAGAAAGGTGTTTATTAGTAGTACCGATTATGCACGTTACTTCATATCTAAGCTCCTCCACTATCCTTTCTATCTAATGGCAAAGTATCCTCTATCTAATAACACTCAATCTGTAATTTAATTACTAATTAATTTTCAGATTAATTAAAAGGTAAGAAGAGGGAAATCTACAATTTTTCATCCTTGTTTTAACAATATTCACAAAATAAAGGAAATTAGGGGTCACTTGAGATAGTCCTAATATCATGACATTATTTCATTTTACCATCAATTTTACACACACAATGAAAAAAATACTCTTAAGAGTTAAAAAAATCATTGTTTCACTACAAGCAGATTAGGCATTGACTGTCTATATAATGACAGAGAACCAAACAATAGATGGATATGAAATTCCTGCTCAATATGGCATGTTCCATGCCCAATACGACAGATTGTACATCCTAGCAAATGCATCTCACACGTACACCGCTTATCTTTTTCGACATTGCTACTCTTTTTTCTTTTCTCATTCGTCTTCTTTCTCTTTTATTAATTTTCTTTATTACTTTATATGTAATCTCCATTTTTATGATGTATTTCAAGTTGATCTGCTATTTTTTTTCTAGAAAACATTTAGTCTTATACCGCAGTAGAAAGTAAGCAGATATCTAGGACAGTTTCCAATGGCGTCACATAAAACTACCCATAGGTCACAGTTAGTTCATTCGCTCACAGCCATAAATCTTTAAGAGATAAAGAAAAATTCAAATTATTGTCTTCGCATTTTTTTCCAAACATTACGGATGTCACTTAATTTGAAACGAGAACTCACCCAGGGTATTTTCATTATGTATGTATTTGAACGTCTTCAGTACTACTATTTATGCAAAAAATATGTTAGCAATGAAAAAAAAATTACAAAATAAAGATTTTTAAACCAAATTTCAACACAAAAATCAAACGGTTCTTTTATGTCATAACCAGTGAGAGTTTTCTCTGTTTAAATTCATTCA